>CM032464.1:21423841-22085367 GCA_019059595.1 Marasmia exigua | reverse complement strand
TGAAAACCCCAATTTGTCTGTGAAGTTCTCGGATCTTAATTTTCAAAACCTATATTTCTTATGTACGTTTTTCTTAAATGTGAAAACACCTTAATGCTGTCACAATTTTCATTCCATGAATTAAGTTTCACGTTGTTTTTTTAAAGTAACGATTCACTTGAGCCGGTTCCAACGAATTGTTTCTGTATTCAAAATGTATTTCACAGCTAAAATCTCCGTAAACAATGAAAGCGGTTTTTATTGTTGCATGCAGATTTTAAGTGTACTTGAACTATTATGAATGGCGCTCGTATTTGAAAAAATATTTACGTTGTGATAAATTTGTATTTTATTGCGATTTATTTGATAATACAGAATTAATGAACTATCTGTACTATTTATAAAGAGCTAAATTCGGTAGACAATGACAAGGTAAATACATAACACTGGCGTGATATAAGCGACTATCAACGCCATCTATTGCTACAATTTGGAACTAATAGTTAAATTTAGCTCCGAAACGAAGTGAGGGTGGGCCACTAGTCTTATACAGTGTGAGTCTTCATAGAGTATACATATCTAAATCAGGGTCACTGCACCCCATTTTGTCGACGGAAAAAAAAATTAAATTGTAAAACAAATGCAAAAATAATGAAATTAAATGATGAATGATGTTTCACTTAATTATAAATTTATGGGGTTTGTTTATTCGGATATTTTTACTTTATAAGTACGGCTTATTATTAGACATCATCACAAAATTCATTCCACTGCAAAAACACACTTATTTTTAAAAAAATGACGATATCTAAATAGGGTTGACAGGTGCAACTTATATATTTTTTTAAAATCATAAAAAATACAATTATATATTTTTATTAGTCGATAAAATGGGGTGTAGTTCCCTGATTTTGATATGTGCACTTTGTGAAGTCTCACACTGTATAAAGTGAGCGATAAATAACTACATGGATAAGGGGGAAATCGTAAAGTAATTATCTGAATGCTAGTCCTTGGTAGTCTGACCTAGTCAGAGTCATAAAGTATCTTATAAGTAACGCATATCCAAACCCAGAAAATAACAAACACTTAATCCGGAGAGATATAGTAACGCTGATGAGAAAAATCTTTCGTATGTTCCTACTCACGAAGGAATTTTCAATCAAGGGATGGAGGGTGCAAAAGATCCCATAGGCTTGAATCGATCCATGAAGAACGCGACAAGTAGTGAGTTCGCGTGACTCAGTATTAAGAGATGATAAGATTTCCTCTAACATTTCCCAATATTTCCAGATCCAAAACAAGTCTTACTGTTTTTTTCACACGACTACAGGAAAGCCACAAAGCAAGGGTTATTATTTTATCAGTCTATAATAATAATAATAATAATTCTCACATCTCATACGTTGACCTGATTCCGTACTAAGTAGCTTAAGCACTTGTGTTACAGATATCAGACAACAAAGGAACACAAATATATACTTAAATACATATATTACACCCAGACACCGAACAAACACAAGTGTTCATCGCACGAATGTTTGTCCAGGGTGGGGATCGAACCCACAACCTTTGGCGTAAGAGACAGGGTCACTACCAATTGCTCCATCCGGTCAGTATGTAAATATGTCCGTATGTTCCGAGATTCTGCCTTAACTACTCAGCCGATTTTGATGAATGAGGTATTTATCGATACCTTATTACTGTCCAGGTGACCTAGGCTTATATTTTATATTTACACGTTTCTTACCCTCATAGGTCAGGCCCTGCGTTGACAGATCAATCAGTCAACTTTCACGTATAAGTATTTCCATGAGCTTAGAAAGATGCGTTTTAACTAAAAAAAGTTAAGGTTCTTAACTGAAAAAACATACCATCTCAGAAACTTTATAGAAAAAAAATATTGGGAAAGATGAGATTCCGCCTTTTTTCTGCATAGGATGATAACACATTTTTCGGCTGGGCTATGGCAGTCAATCTCAACGATCAGACATTTACAAACATAAGTGTTAGTGCTCAAGTATGTGCGCAAACTCTATTCCCTTGCCCCCATTTTCCGATGGGACACTAGTGTGACACGACTGGAGAGGGATCGGGCGCAGGTCTAACGACTTAACGTGCTTTCCGAGGCATGGATGTACAAGAACGCCAACTTCTAGACTCCGAGCTGACATGAAGAATTTCTTAACAGAACAACTTAGGTAGAGATTTTGGCCCGACCATATCGAACCCGGGACCCCAAGCGCAGCCGTTGCTGTAATGGTCACCCCACCCCCTACGACTCGACCTGCTCGCCTGGTCTGCTGCTCGACTCGTCTCTTTCCTAACTCCTTAGTCTATACTCTAACTCGCTACTCCCTACGCGAAAAGTTGCCTGCAGTCGCGTGTAGAATCGAAGGGACGGAGGTCTACCACTACGGCTCAAATACTGGATCTATAATAATTATGAATTACTATCTAATGCCTACATCAAACCCTAGTATTATAAGCCTGCCGCAAGGAAAACTTAACCCGAGTTTCCATATAAAAATTGTGATCGTCTAGAATTTAAATTTCGTTTTTGTTAATTACCTTTCTACTCGTTACTTTAGGCCGTATTTTGTAGAAATAGAAATAGAAGCTGAGATATTATTACCAAATGAGAATTTTTACGCAGTCCGTTCTAACAAGAATATCATATGACAGTCAGTGCTTTAAACTAACTTTTATTTGCTTAGTGGAATAGTTTTAAACAAATAAGAAGTTTGTCCGACCACGGCCACTCAAGTCTAGTCTTGTCATAAGTCAAGATTTAAATAATAACTGATCCCCCAGTTATAGATATAGCGCAAATAATTTACAAAGAGCTCTTTGTTATCCCCTGTGCAGGTACTTTATGTTTTGATTTGTACGTACAATTTGTTATCTCAATGAGATATTGTTTTATAAATTATATATCCATGGATTAAAATGGAGTTGAGTGAACTCAACTTAGTACCCTGGCACTGTTTTGTGTTTTTCCCTTTTGTAATATTTCGTCGACGAATTAGGTGCGGAATGAAATTCGGCACTCTTGCGCTCTTGATAAGTTTATGTATATGATACTGTGTTTGTCGACCCGAGTCGTAGTACTTGACAAAGTCCAACAGCTCTGATATACCTAAGCGACGGGCTCCAGCCTACTAAAAAAATGGAAGTCCTCCAAGTCAATTAAATTAATAAAATGCTGGCGCATATCATTAATTCAATGTAACTCTTGCAAAAGCCTCTAAACTTATTTCCTAGAATATTTAAATGTATTTGATAATAGCTCCACCACTGCGAAGTTATTGTTAGATAAATACCGTTGCCGCGATATCCCTCTACTAATAACAACGACCCTTTGCCTCTGCTTCTCTAGAATCGGTCTAGATCCACGTACACAGCTATTATCACGTAACATTCAAATCTTAACACTGGCAACTAATTCCAAATGAATTAGGCTTAAACTTTATCACAAATAAAACGCGCCTTTATAACTTTTACAAAATAACTATCACTTTGCTTCACTAGAATAATCACTAATTTGCCCCAACGTAATGTGTTACGCGACCTAAGTGTGTGTGTGTACCTACAGCTGCTAAGCCCTAGTGTTCTGTACCTGGTCTCAAAGTTTCCACCACGAATCTTTGAGGTGTGTGTGAATATGGCAAAGTTAACCTACTCCTAACGCCCTAGCTGGCGAGAAACCGGGCCTACAGGTTAGGAAGGTTTCTCACAATAGGAAATGTAAGGAAAGGAAGGTATTTGGTCGCCCCCGAAAGAGGAATTCCACAACGCTTTTGCTGAGAGTCTGGCGGGAAAACCAGAACCCTATTCTAGGTCCACTTCGACGGTCCCAAAGCTCCGTGAAACTCGTTTCGGCGCTGCGGTACTTGTTAGCTATTCTGTTCAACCACTGTTCCTCCTTGGTTTAGAAAGACTAGGTAATTCTGAAACCAATTAGCAACCGCAGAATCCCAAACTAGCTTAGAGCCCAGTACAAAACTCTATTAGGCCCGAATGCCTTTAAGCTCGGTATGCGAACCGATATCTCACAATTAACCACAAAGAATCTTACAAAGATCAAAAATCACTCAGACACTGAACTTGTCCTATAACACAAGTCGAAGAACAATGTCTCTCGTGAGCATGACCGTGCAGCAAGACGCCTTGTGACCAACTGTCCTGTTTGTCCCTCGGAACTACATTATATAATTACGCAATGTGCATTTTTACGCTAAGGTGCCAAAAAAAACCCCACGCCTCGAAAGGGCCGACGCTTTGCTTATCGCTTTGCACGTGTTCAAATCGTTTCACACAAAAGAATAGAAAAGGACAGACTTCTCCCAAACTTTAAACTTTTTACAGTTCCTTTGCCAAGCAAAATTGACCAATATCTAAACGTTATAACTCCTTTGTTTTATTTAGGAACTGAGTATATATCTAGATGTGAATAAGCTGTGAAGCCTTTGTCTTTCTTGCGAGATACGATTCGTACACTCAACTTATCATTTAAACGCATGGCAACTTATTTTACAATTAAATCTAATTGCATTCGCAGTTTATAAGCGTCTTAATTAAGTACTCTTAATAGGAGGATCGACCATTAGTCTTTTGACCAGACCTTGTTCCGTACTACATGGATATATCTTTAGAGCTGATTTATTATTTTAAACTTCCACAATAATTGATTAATAAATATTTAAAAGGTTGAGCTATCTTCATTACACGAGATCGCTCTAGATGGTTTACCTTGTAAACAAACATCCATTTTTTCTGTCAATCGCTTTCTAATTCTGCGAAGACCCTGCTCTTTTGTCTTTTAAGTTGCACACGTGCAAGGCCACTTACGGTTCCTTGTGCCTTATGCAAGTTTTAAAGCATTTTTAGTTTTTTCTACCATTCAATATTTTGTTTTGCGTGTTGATTTTTAGAATTATGTCTAAATATGTAATAAAATATAAGGGGCTTATTGATATGTTTACTGGTGGTTTGCACCACCACATTGCTTTTTTTTTATGTCGTATGTGGCAGACGAGCAGACGGATCACCTGATGGTAAGTGATTGCCGCCGCCCATGGACATCCGGTTTGGTAACAAATAGTCAAAATTTATAAGAGAACGGCGTATTAACTTCGCCACTCAATTATAATAAAACAAAACATAACATAGGAAGATAAGCTTAATTTATTGAAGTGAACCGAGTGTTTCCTATCTGATATGATACAAACTAGATTAGTTTTTTTTATGTAATAGGTGGCAGACGAGCAGACGGATCACCTGATGGTAAGCGATTGCCGCTACCCATGGACACCCGCGACACCAGTGCAGTTACAAATTTTCCCCCGGATCGGGCTTCTGGTACCCTCACACACGCAGCGAAACAGCACAGTGCTGCTTTACGCCGGTTTATCACTCCGGTCGAACCAGCCCATTTATGCCAAAGCGTAGCTCTCCCAGGGTAACGGCCCATCAAATCAATCGCAAAATCTAATAATACCAAGTAGTTATTACAGGCGTGGTGAGCTCAGCTAAAGGTAATATGTTAGATCTATGCGGTTGGTTAATCATTTGAGAGCTTAAGCTTTAATCTATACTAATTGGATATCTTAATATTGAGATGACGTTCTCTAGTAGAAGTACAAAACCTGGCGTAGTTTTTGATAGTTAATAATGTTTATGTTCTTACATCTTAGACTTCATAAAATTGGAAATTTATTAGTAGGATTGAGCTTAGAATGTTTAATAAGTTACCTCAAAAACATATTGATTTACCGGTTCATAAGTTTAAGTTGCATATAAAAACTACTTAATGCAGAAAGTCTACTATAAAGTAGATGATTATTTAAATGATAAGGATTCCTGGACATGTTTATCACTTCGCCTGTCCTCTAAATTCATTTCATATTTTTTCTTTGACGATTTATTTAAACGATGCTGATTATAAGCATTGTATGTCATACTGTCACTGTAATCATAATTTGTATAAGAACGAAAAATGTAATTAGATACCATATTATTTGAAAAAAAAAGAGTAACTACTGAGTTTCTTTGCTGATTCTTCTCTGTACAAATTGACATTCCGAATCAGCGGTAGATTACATAATATTTGACATTCATAAATGTTCTGTACGGACTTAAATTGAATAATGATATTTTTTTTTTGTTTCGTTTTTAATTTTTCGTCTTTTCACTCACGAGTGCTATAGTATAGAGGCGGTAAAGTTTATTATTGTACAACATAGTTAGCTAATTATAATTAGTTTTGCGAATGTTTAGAGCGATGGTAGCTCAGCTCCGTACGAAAGGAAGTAGGTTCTTTCTCTGTCCTAAATATTGTTGTACCCTAACAGGGCGCATAATTATAAGTATCACCTTTTTGTACTTAATACAAAGCAATAAACTATTGAGTATAGGTTTGGATGCCAGCATCCGATAATACCCGAGTTTGCACTAGCGTAGGAGAAATGAGAACTGAAACCACGTTCTAGATGACCTTGGCGGTGTCTAGTCGTATGTACAATCGACCGTGAAACCACGGCCTCACAGAAAACCAGCGTGAAGCAGCACTGTGCTGGGTCCAATTCGGGGCAAAGGGGGTTTAAAGGTAAGCAATGCACTTGTGACTCCATTGGTGTCGCGGGTGTCTATGGGCGGTGACAATCGCTTACCATCAAGCGATCCGTCTGCTCATCTGCCACCTATCTCATAAAATAAAACAATTATAATATGGTGACCATCATTTGTTGTTATAGCGGTAACAGTAATACATCAATTGTAAAGAATTCAACTGTCCAGCTATCGCGGTTCTTGAGATAGAGCCTGGTGACAGACAGACGAACAGGCGACGTCTCAGTAATATGGTCCCATTTCTATTTTATGTAGGTATGGAACCCTGAAAACGCTTGGCCTACCCATGTTCAAGTTTCATCTAAGTGCGAATATATTCCAAGGAGAACGGTAAAATTCAATTATTTTCGCAGACTCCAGGCAAAAATCGGTAAATAAATAAACGCTGGCAATTGCCAATCAGCCACGAAGTAGGCCAGCCAGAATCACACGAGCATGTTTACACATAATACAACAATATACAGAATCGTCGCTTTGTCGTAACATCGGACGCAGTAATAATAATTTATTATTTAGCTCCTAATCGATTTCCGTGTCTGCGAGTTTGTGTAGACTTGTATTTACCAATAAACGGATGTTTGGAGAAATGATTTATATTTTCATTTACGGTCGAGGAACGCTTAACCACCTAAAGAGCAAAAATTGTTTGCAGTTTGCATAGTTTCTTTTTCATTTATTTTATATTTTTTATATATCTCATCATCATCAACAGCCCATTTAATTCCCCACTGCTGGGGCACGGGCCTCCCTCAATCACATGAGGGGTAATTGCCATACTCACCACGCTTGGCAGACGAGTTGGCGAGGGTTTTGATGTAAATGCAGAGTTTTCCTTCTCTGGGTGCTGATGATCATGCCAGCAGCTTTACCATAGTCGCCTTTTACGACACCTCGGTAAGAGTGAGGGTGGCCTATTCTACTCTGGACCACGCGGTACATTCGCGACGCGATACATTCATTTGCATAGCTTTTTTTTCAAGATTGTTATACTTAGTTGTGTCAGTTACCTAGTTCGATTTTCTAAACCGTTTTTCTCCGCTTTACATTAATTACAACGCAACAGATAAGATTCGCTGAAAAGCTGAGGCGTTTCTCGAAAATCGATTACCTATACCATATGGATTTTCCATGAGCTCCCATTATAACACGTAGCTAATGGAAAACGTAATCAATTAGCACATTAATCATTAACAGTTCATTATAATGGTATTATGTTGTAGGTATTGTAATTAATTTAGGGTTATCACGCAGTATTGTGTTTCTGATAATTATTATAGCAAGATACGCTTCAAGTACAGACTAGTACATATTGAGTTTGTAACTATTATTTTATTTATTGGCTTATTTCGGTGAAATGACAATAGTAATGTATTTACTGATACAGCCTTAACATAGTTTAAAATACGTAAATCAAGCTGATATCGTTACTTGTTCGATTCGATAGGAAATTATAATATACGTAATAGGTAGTTTTTCAAAGTAGTGCGGGACATCGAAATATTTGCGGGACATAGAAAAAAAAGTGCTGATTCGTTAAATGATGGAATTTAATTTTGTCGATAAAAAAACCCAAAGAGACGACCTCTTAAAAGTAAAAGTCTAAACAAATAATTCATTAGCACTTAGGTAATTAATTTTTAACATTATTTTTAGACAGAAATGAGTATCAGCCTATAAACTGTCCCACTGCAGGGAAAAGGCCTCTATCATAGAAATCGCATCGCTACTATAATGGGATTAGGCTTAATCACCACGCTTGCCAAATGCGGATTGGTGATCACAAACCTATGTTCGAAAAATTCGAAACATACTTTTCGCTCGACCTGGGAAATCGAACCCAGGACCCCGAGATCACGGCCCGGTACTTAAACCACTAGACCACCAGGGCGTTCGAGACAGAAATATATGTCTTTAAATTATACAATCGTCAGCCCATTTAAGTCCCCATTGCTGGGGCACGGGCCTCCCTCAATCACATGAGGGGTAATTGCCACACTCACCACGCTTGGCAGACGGGTTGGCGAGGGTTTTAATATAAATGCAGAGTTTTCCTTCTCTGGGTGCTTATGATCATGCCAGCAGCTTTACCTTAGTCGCCTCTTACGACACCTTAGTAAGAGTGAGGGTGGCCTATTGTGGCCTATTCTAGAAAATTATACAAATAACCTGCAAAATATATGATTCCATATTAAAAAAAAAACAATTGAAACGCTAAATGAGAAGGTAATATCACGGCTTTACAAAAAAACAGCGGGGAACAGCGCTTGCTATTTTACGCCGAAGGCCCAAGGTGGGAGAGGTGGTTGCTAAACATCTGCCTGCACCTCCACTTTTATATTATTACAAGAAAAAACATTAAAACAACCGAATTGGTCACTCGTACATAGCAATATACGAAAGTTTGAATTATTCGAAAAATACTTTTCGCTCGACCCGGGAATCGAACCCAGGACCACGAGATCACGACCCGGTACTTAAACCACTAGACCAACAGGGCGTTATAGTGGCGTTAGAGGACTGAACGCTAGATAGTGTTGCGCCTACACACTCGAAGGGCAGGGGTACATATCCGTTGCATCACAAAGTAACAAATTAATAAAAGAAATTTTACTTTTATTTCAAAGAGTTGGCTCTGCAAACAACTTAACCTTTCTTTACCTATTGTAACCCTAACAAAAAGCCATAAATCTCTAAAGTATTCCAAAGTAAACTTATATCGGAAGTAAAATAAATTAGTGGGCCAAAAACGGAAAATACGGTACTGCCGAACAGGGCGTTTATCACACTAAAGAATTTCTAGGAAACAAATTCCAGAAACTTGGGAACGGACCTAGCGTTGAAAATGAACTTGAGTTTTGTAACGGGATTAGGGGCGAATAGTGCAGGATTTTATCGATATTACCGCAAATCTATCATTTTATTTTCCTCGTTGTCATCTTAGGTGCAACTGCCCCTCGAGCCAGAACCAAATTTTTACTAGGAAAACTATCCAAAACTATAATCTTTCCGGTTAAAGGTATTTAGACTTTTTATCAAAGGCTACTGCCGACAATTTCTATTTATGATCAGTAATCTGTTTTAAGTTTTTTCTTCTTCTTCTTCGTGAGGTCTTTTCCGCAATCAGGCAGTAGTTGCCCAAGGCTCCGCCTGAAAACCAGCGCTGCAACGGCTTCGGGCACTGCAGCACATGCTGAGGTTGGGCCTTGTTGGCTAAAAAATCTGTCTTATTTGTGTATTTCTGTCACTCGTATTTAAATTTGTGCTCTGTGGCCAATAAAAAAATCTTTATCTTTATATTTTATCAGTTATGCCCATTGCGCGTGCGGAGTGTGAAGTCAGCCGGTGTCACTCTAACCAGCCGAGTTCTTCAAGGAAACCTATCAGCGCCTTGGTGTTGCTGAAGATTTCCTGGAGACTGCCTGGATTTCCCAGGCAGTGTGCCCGGTTGTTGGCCACCCTTATGCACTCTAATACATGAGCGGCTTTTTCGTCCTTTTCTATGCATGCTCTGTATATAGGGTTGTCTGTAACACCTAGATTGAAAAGATGGTTTGTTGAAACTGCACTTTAGAGCACTGGTCACTAAACGGAGTTTTGGCTAATTAAGTTGTAAGAATTGTCTGAAGAGACGGGGATCCAATTGCGGTAGGATTAGTTTCTCCTATCTGCATGCCTCTAAACTGCTCCAATAGTTGTTGTGTAGAGTTTTAGCATGATCTAGGATTCTACCTTTCAACCAGAGGAAGAGGGAGGTTTTAGTCCCACTGGGTCCATATCGGATCCCCTCTGTTTTAAGTTTATTCTTATTTTAAAAGGCGAGGCAATTTCTTAATAACAAATATTTTATACTAAAAAGCAGATGTTATCTTATTTTATAAGGAAAGTATAATCTTTAACCAAACTATGTTTTTTTTTGTAAAATAATCGATACCAATTGTTTTATTTTCGCCACATCACTACAAAGCAACTCTTTCGTGAAATTTCGTTAACGTTAAATATGACATGTCCCGCATTCCCAAAGCGGAACTTTGCAATGGGAAAATTGGACAAATTTCGCCTTTTCTAGATGACAAATCGCGTCGACAGATTTCGTCCACACAACAGCGTTTGCTCGTGAAATATCGCTTCGGACGATATGAAACGAAGGCTTTTGTTATAGAAATTGGGAATTAAAAATGTATGATGGTGTGAATCTGTTCCAACATAGTGTTGCGTAAAAAGACACAGTGGTGCATATTTTCGGTAAGGATACTGGCGATAGGAGACAAACACTCCGCGTAGGCTGATTTAATTCAAAGGTTTTATACTTGTATCTAGTGGTTTTTAGTGAACAAATTTGGTGTTTATTTGTGCAGTTATGTGCCGCAAAGTGATCGTGGTTAGATGCGTTGAATTTGTTTATTTATTTATTTAGACCAACCAACATCTGTTTACAATAATATCTTTATACAAAATATACATACAATTGATATTTTTAAACTAATTGCAACAGATACTTAAAGGCTAGTTCCGCATACAATTTGAAAAGTTTAGCACGTAACATATTATTTATAACCCTCCTTTTGCTTTGCCGTAGTCGGGTAAAAACTAAAATTAACTACTTTATGCATAACATTATTTTGACTACTTATCCTATTCTATTGTGACCGGGCCGATGCAGAAGATCGGTAACAGTCTTATAAAATATCCCCTTTGAGTCAAATTTTAAGTCTATGGAATGACTCAACCGGTTTACCACCTTACAAAATCTCGATACTGGAGAGTTGACCCCCAGGACTGTTATACGCAGGGGTGGACAAAAAGGTCGAATACTGCTGCGCGGCATTCATGATGGAGCACGGAATCTAAGGTGTTGGAGTAGCGTATTATTCTTAAGAGTTTGTACAGAAAAACTACGTCATAACGATCCATACGCATTACCAGCGGGTCAATGTAAAAATAACTTAGTCTGGCCTTATAAGACTGTAGTTCTTTGTTTTTCCTGAGTGAGAAAGAAAGATGCCATAGAAAGCGTTTTTGCACTCGCTCCAGACGCAGTGTGTGAGTCGCATATTGTGGTCTCTATACCACGCAACAATATTCCAGGATATTTCGCACAAAACTGTTATAAAGTAATATTTTTGTTGTTATACTTTTAAAATCCTTTGTATTAAAATTTAAGGGTACGCCTAATTTTTTCCAAAATCCCATCATCAGATACTGATATTCTTATCATGGTACCAATATGGGACTATTTACTTAAGAACTAAAAAATAATCATCTAAATTGGTTCATAAGTAGCAAAGTAATCGACGAACAAATATATATGTCGAATTGAGAACCTCCTCCTTTTTTTGAAGTCGGTACAAAAATAAGTTACGAACTTACATTATTGACAATAGTTACATACTAGAACCAACACACTTAAACCGGGGTTTGAAGTAACTTACTAGGGATGTTAAGTTTAAGTTAGAAGTATTTTAGTGTCGTAATAAAGCATTATTAAATCTCGATACAACGGCAATATTCACAAATCATTCCACATCAAAACATGCATTAACGACCCACCACTCACCCCGTAACTGCCGTGGTCTATTCATAAGAGACCCCATTTGCTAATAAATCAATGTACCGTATTTGGATTAGCGTTGGGAGATTTTCGAGACTTAAAGTGCGTTTGAGTCAAAGAGATAAAACCTGACTAAAAAAATAACACGCTTTAAAAAATAAAATGATATATTTGGTATGTGCTAAAACGCTCTTTCATTTGATACCCTAAAAGGTACTGTCAAGCAAAATTTTTATTCAGTTCTCTAAGTCCCCTAGAGGACGCTGTAGTCAATATAACGTGACGTCATGTCACCTATAACCAGAAGACAATCAAAACGTTTCTAACGACACCTCATTTGTACAAATATCATAACTAGTTTAGAAGTTATGAAGGAACAGATTAACAACCATACATACATACAGGTCAAAATCATAACCCTCCTTTTTGCTTCGCTGTTGTCGGGTAATTATTTGAGAATAAGACAAATCAAGAAGTTTTCTAGGACTTGTTTTTCACATAAAACACAGGTCATCCTAGTTTAGGCAAAATGTCAATTATAAGTACAAATATGTATGTCAAAACTATTACAAACTAATGGTCATAATCTTAATTATGATCATATTTTTTTATTCCATGGACAGTGATCTGAGGAGCTGTTTAATATTATGCCATACCAGGGCCACCATTCTATCTCTTCCAGAATGCGTAGCTAAAGCACTCAATTTTCAACCCTTGTGTAAACTCTGGAATGAGCTGCCAGCAGAAGTGGTTCGAAAAGAGTTCATTTTTCACAGTAGGCCAATGACCTTGGAAGGTCCTTGCGATAGGCATAGGACAATGTTGATACCTACCGTTAGCCCGATTGGGCACCAGATGGGCCGATTTCTCGTCTGACTATTCCATCGATAAAAAAAATAGAATCCTCACTTTTTGAGAATAAGTCACTTTCGCATACACACGTACATACACAACTGCATTTATTTCGAACCTAACAATTGGGCGTCGTGGGTTGTACCAATGTATGTCCTCCCCTCACTCTAGGGACATAGATACCACTTTGTTTATATATGATAGATAACAGACGATTAGCCTGATTATCTAATTGTAAGCTGATGCTGCCGCCCATGGACGCACGCAATACCAGTAAAGTCATAATACCGTTGCCAATCTGATAGAGCGTAGTCTTTTTAGGGTTCCGTAGCCAAATTTTTTTTTTTTTTTTGCGCTGGCAACCCTAAGCGTCAAACGTCAAATCGCCAGCTGATAATATTAAAATTAATTTTATTATGTAATTCACTAAACTTTGTATCAAAATTAAGTCAATTACTGAGTTAAGTTGCCAAATAATTAGGATAAGTGTGCGCAAACCTGTAGCTTGGATAATTCCTGGAATTTCATACCGATAAATTGTTCGGAGGCAATCTGTCAAAGTGATTCGAACCTACAACGGACAAACCGGGGAAGTATAAGTGTTTTTTAATCTTATAATTACATATTTCTACAATGGTATAACGATATAACTGGAATCTTGTATGTTTGAATAAACTTAATGCAAACAATAACCTTCAAATACTTACCTACGAAGAGTTTGCAAACAGGTTATTTACTGTCCCTTTTGTTACTTGTTAAAACATTTCACAGTGCTCAGTGCTGATATATGATTTTAATACTATCATCCTAAACAGACATTCTGAATAATTATTGTTGTCCCAAAATAATCACAAATATAGGTACCTACATAATACCTGTTATGCATCCGAATGTCAAAGTAAATCAGTCAACAAAACTGTGCTTCCTATTTGATTAGTACTTACAAGTACCTAAATACTATTTTATTCATTTTGAATAAAATATATATTAACTTTATCTCCCCAAATTTCTTTAAATATTTGAGTTCTACCCTCCATTAACCTCAACAAATATTTTATTTCCCTTTAAATATCACTCAATTGACTTACCTATAATCAATTAATTTTACAATACATAGGTACAGAACTATTCTCACATAACGTCATAAATAATTTCAAATTTAGTGAAAATAATAAATTCTTTCAACAACATATTTATTCTTATCTAAACATTTGTTGTACTTGTCTTTGTAAATAATTCCAGGTTTGAGTATTAGTACACATTGCCAAAATGATGACTCGCAAGGCCACCACTCAACAACTGGAAATAAAACTTAGACGTGCCCTTGAGGAACTGAAGGAACAAAGGGAGGACAATAGTCAACTTCTTAGAGAACGTGAGGAAAATGAGGAGGAGTCTATGAAAATAATAAACATAAATACCCAGTTAAAAACGGAAATGGCAGATATTCACACCCAGCTTATGGATGTCACTGTTCAACGTGATCATCTACTCACCATAGTCAGCAGTTTTGATGAATGTCGGAACACATACGAGCAGGCCCTAACTCGGATCCAGGACCTCGAAGTGGAGCTATGTGAAGCAAACAGGACCATCAGACTGCATGAAGAGGACAAACAATGTCAAGAGGCTTTACACACTCACAGCCTCTATGAAGAGTTGATAGGGTCACCAGCTGGACGGGAAATGTCTCATATTATCGATCATCCTTGTTCAATTAATAATCATACTAAGTTAAGTAGTAAAAATAAAATTAAAAAATATATTAAAATAAATAAATACATAAGGAAAACCAATAAATTAATTAAAAGAAAGAAATGTTTTAACCAAAACTTAGTTCTAAGAAAGGAACGTATAGATTTTATTGATAGTCTAGAATTGTATAGCTTAAAATTAAAAGAAAGTAGGTTAAGGTACGAGACTGATGTTCAAGAACTGCAGGCTCAGCTTCAGCGTCTGGAGAGGTCATTAGTAGTAATGACTGGAAATTATACCTCTGCCCAGCGACAGATACATGAGCACATCCTCGCTGCAAACAGGTACATGGCCCAGTGCAGCTGCGATCTGGGTGCGGCAGACGAGCCCCAGGTTCCCACTTTGAGTAGCGGCACAGACCAAGGTAAGTGCAGCCAGGGTGGCAGCCTTCCTACCCAGCACCAAGTGCCAAATAGCCTGTTAGATACTAATAGCGATTTACCGGATTGTACAATGCCTACCACCACCACTACTACTAGTACTAAGAATACAAACAATGTACTAGTATTCTCTGATTCAACAGGAGTTGGCTATAGTCCCCTTTTGCACAAGCTACTCAATTGTAAAACAATGAACTATTGTTTGCCAAATGCATCGCTTACCAAAATAATAGATAGCATACATAGTTGTAATTATAATAAGGACTCTATCATTATATTAATGATGGGGAATGGGCTAGATTCAAATAAGAAAGACATTATTAAAGGATTTTCGCTCTTAAAAGAGATTGCTGTAAAGAAAATTGTTGTTTGTGCCTTCCCATTTTCTAGGCACTATTTACCAGAAAAAAATAACAGTATTCACATATTGAATACTACATTATATAATTTAGTGACTAGTCATAGCGACAACTTTGTGTTTTTTGACACAAATAAATTTATTAATTATAAGTTTATAGTGACTGGCAAAACATTTTATTTGCCTTATAATGTAAAAAAAGAACTGGCTACTTTGTTAGCATTTAATATAAATAATATATTTAGTCAGACTTTGGAAAATATTCCAAGCAATTTAAATTTAAGTTTAAGACAATAGAGGACGCCTCTAGCAACATATTGACCAAGAAGGATCTTAATATCTTAAATCTTATTCACCAGAATATACAGGGGCTTCCTGGTAAAGAATTAGAGCTAGAATTATTTTTACAAGAAATGAATGTTGATATACTATGTCTCACTGAACATTGGTTAAATCAACATCAATTAATTGTTAGTATTAATGATTACAAAGTTATCAGTTCGTTCACGAGAGACTCAGCAATAAGAGGAGGGTCACTCATTTTGTTAAAAAATTCTCTTAAATGTAAACAACGTAAAGACATTGAGTCACTATCTATAGAACGAACTATTGAAATTTCGTGTGCAGAGCTGGAGCAGCATATCATTGTCTGCGTGTACAGACCCCCTTCTGCAATTTATGACTCATTTGAGACTAGCATGGAAGAAGTCTTGAGAAAAGTTTGTGCAAAAAGTAAAAAAGTTATTGTGTGCGGTGACTTTAATATTAACATCCTAGAGGATTCACAGAACTCTATTAGGTTTCTGAATCTTTTTAAGTCTTTCAATTTACACCACCTTTTCAATGAACCTACAAGAGTCACCTCCACTTCAGCTACGTGTTTGGACAACATATTCTGTAATTGTAATGTAGGGGAAAAATCCATAATAAATTTTATAAACTCTGATCACAGTGGTCAGATGGCTGTTATCGACTGTCATCGAACTGTTCCGTCTACTAGTTTCACATGTAGGCCCATTACTAAGGGGCGTGTAAAAAAGTTCAAGAAGAATATTTGTAATAAAATATCCTCAATTCCATGTATTGAAAATAGTGTTGATGAATTATATGAAAGCCTTTTCGAAATTGTTGAAAAGGAATTTAATGGCATCTTCACAAAGAAGACCATTAAAAATAATTCTAAAAATCAATTTAGTGACTGGGCCACTACAGGTATATACATAAGCAGAAGAAAATTGTTTGAATTATATGACATTAAGGCTAATTCATGTGATCATACAGTAATAGAATATGTAAAAAACTATTCTAAATGCTTCAAGAAAGTATGCGCTGTTGCTAAATCAAACTATATTAAAAACAAAATAAGTAAAGCAACTAACAAAATTAAAATCACATGGAATATCATAAACAAAGAGACTTGTAAAAACAAAACACAAGAACACAAGGTCTCTCTAAAAATCAATGGCAAACAACTTGACTCTGATGCTGATGTGGCAAATGCATTTGAGTCTTTTTTCACTAATATACCAGTGACAACGACAAGTACATTAAACTCAAGTTCACATCTTGCTGTCTCCTTGCTAAAAGCAAAAGTTGACGAATGTAAAACACCTTTCAGATTTACCCATGTAACACCTGAGATAATAGTAAAAACTTTTAAAGATCTAAATATAAAAAAAAACTGAAGATCTTTGGGGAATATCCGTAGACATTTTAAAAAATATAATACTGCATATCGCACCCCATTTGTCAATGATATTCAACAGATGTGTTGACGAAGGCCAATTTCCTAACTTAATGAAGTATAGCAAAATCATACCGTTATTCAAATCAGGTGATAAAAGTAATCCTTCTAACTTTAGGCCTATTTCTATATTACCAGCACTGAGTAAGATTTTTGAAAAAGTCATATTCGTTCAGTTGCTGTCTCATTTTAAAGTTAACGACCTGCTTCATAATAAACAATTTGGGTTCACTAAAGGTAAGTCAACAACTGATGCAGGAGTTGCACTTATCAAGCATATTTTTGATGCATGGGAAAACAAGCAGGATGCTGTTGGAGTATTTTGTGACCTATCGAAAGCATTTGATTGCGTTACGCACCAAACATTGTTGTTAAAATTAGCTCATTATGGTGTGTCCAAGATTTCACTAAGTTTGATAAATTCTTACTTGTCTGATAGAATTCAGAAAGTAAACATTAATGGGACATATTCTTTAGGCACTCCTCTATTGATGGGAGTGCCCCAAGGATCGATATTGGGGCCTCTGCTTTTCCTGATATATATAAATGATCTTCCTTACTTTACACAAGACCTTTGTGAGGTAGTGCTATTTGCTGATGACACTTCGTTGATCTTTAATGTTGACCGAAGAAAAAGTACGTTTGACGATGTAAATGACACTCTGTCACAAGTTCTCCATTGGTTTACCACTAACAACTTACTTCTTAATGCTAAGAAAACTAAATGTGTAAAATTCACAATGCCCAATGTAAGACAGGTCAATACTAACATCACTATGAATAATGAACGTATTGAAGTCATTGATTCAACAGTTTTCCTTGGCATTACCATGTATGCCAAATTACAATGGGGACCCCACGTCGCAGCCTTGGCGGGAAGACTTAGTTCCGCCGCGTATGCGGTTAAGAAGATTAGACATCTGACCGATATTGAAACCGCGAGATTGGTTTATTTTAGTTATTTTCATAGTGTAATGTCTTATGGTCTCTTGTTGTGGGGGTCTGCTGCTGATATACAGACTATATTTGTATTGCAGAAGAGGGCCATCCGCTCCATATACAACCTTAGACCTCGCGAATCGCTAAAAGAATTATTTAAGAGCATTAACATCTTAACCGTAGCTTCTCAATACATTTTAGACTGTATTTTGTACGTGCGAAAGAACATGGATATTTTTTCGAAAAAATCTGATTGTCATGGTTTTAACACTAGAAATAAACACAAGCTCGCGATTCCAAATCTGAAACTTCAAAAAATTAATAATTCATTTGTTGGTCTAAGTATTAAAATGTACAATAAGCTGCCACAAAATGTTATTGAGTTACCAACGCATAAATTTAAATCTCACGTGAAAGCCTGTTTAATGAGTAAAGGATACTATAAAATTGTAGACTACTTGAATGATAAGGATTCATGGACATAATGACCTCCATGCTTGCACACTTGTAACATTTCATATATATTAACAAAAATCATTAATATTATATAATTACTGAATTTTAATAAATTAGGCTTAGCAGCATTTATTACTGTATAAAATTGATTTATATTGATTATTCAATAATTGACAAGATGCTAACCACCTACTATTGTACACCTCGTCCTGCAGTTTATTAGTATTAGATTAAGTAACTACTACTCTTTGTGACCTATGAGGAGAACCTAAGTAGTCATGCTCACTCAAATGTCTCTGAGGTGGTGGCGTTATGTGGCGGGTCATTACATTCCCTCTAATATGGTTGAGTGAAATGATGGCTGACACATACGTCATACTTGTGAACAGGTGCCACCTTTGGGGACTGGTCCGCTTCGGTTTACCTCATATTTAGCTTTTAATTTGCTTCATTCTATTTTGTGTTGCATTAGACTGTATGACTTGGTATGAAGATAATAAACCATTGTAAAAAAGTTGGCGATTAAAAAGAGTAACTGGCGAGTTTCTTGCCGGATCTTCTCGACCAGAAACAACTTTCCGAGCCGGTGGTAGAATCGCATTATGTTTATTTATTTCTTTAGTATATTTTATGTATCAACATATATATGTATTAACATGTAAATTATACATAAGTACTTATAAATAGTTTTAAGTCATTCAAATGTATGACGATTTGTAAGTGCTGTGTACAAGCCTATGCAAATAAAGAATTATTTGATTTTGATTTTGATTTTGATTTTGATTTTTTGAAAAATGGCAAAAAACGGAACCTTTATAGATTCGTTGTGTCTGTCTGTCTATCCGTCTGTCCGCCTGTCGGTCTGTCCGTCCGTCCGTATGCTTTTTTCCGAACATATAAGAACTATACTATTGAAACTTGTTAAATAGATGTATTTTGTTAACCGCATTACGACTTTAACACAAAAATAGGAAACATATTTTTTATAGGGGTTCAATATACTTAGAAAATTTCTTTTTTATCGAACCCATACGTGTGAGTTATCTATGGATAGGTCTTTAAAAATGATATTGAGGATTCTATCATATTTTTATCTAAACTTGATACTTTGCGCAAGAGATGCTCCCAAAGTAGTAAAATGTGCCCCCCCCCCCCCCCTTACTTCTATTATAAAAGAATTATAAAACTAAAATATATGATATACGTTACCGTGAAAACTAACGACGAAAATTGGTTTGAAGAAGATCTAGGAAGTAGTTTTTTTAATACGTTTTAAACCGCAAACCGCAATTTACCTTCCATATATTTTACTTGCTGCTACGGAACTCTTCATGGGCGAGTCCAACTCGCACTTGGCCGGTTTTTTAAAAAATGTTAAACCTTCTTGGGTTATCATAGACAAAGTCTACACTCTGGATTTAAGAAGACATCCTGTATGTCAGTCTGTTTGGTGTTCAATTGTCTGCTTACAAAAATATATGTCGTATGTAAATACAAAATATGCCTGTTTACTTTGCCCCTATACCGATATAAATAAATAAAAGGCCAGCAACACATTTATTTATCGATCTCTCTGATTTCGCGGATGTTCATAGGCGGAGTAATCATACTATCCATCAGGCGACTCTAGCATAAAAAAAAAATCCTCTCCGGTACCCTAAATTATAAGGCGAAATTAACATAGGCGCTGCATCACGCCAATTTTCTGTGAAGCCATAGCATCACGCTGGTCGAGTTTAAAAGCTCTCCCTCGGTGAATTTAAATTACTTCGACAGATTTATCAAGACTCGAATGTTGCATCACTAATATGACCCCATCGTGGCATCAGACTATAACGATGTTAATAATTGTTAACAAGGACCTATTATACTGAGGCTGGGGCTAAACGGGCCGATGAACTCAGTGAACTTTCGATGACACTTGATATCTGCAGTAGTCCAGTTGTTTCAAGTTTTAAGTCCCCTTTACGAACCAGTGTCGCTGGCGACAGATTTTTATTGATTGTAATGAAATTAAGAGAATAAATTAAAAAATCAAGACATTTAAATTAAAAAAGAATTTGTGATTTTTCTAGCTTATTTTGCACATGCTATTTATGTCAAGATATCAAAGTCATGGCTCAGACCTTGGAAGACTTAGGTACAATAATTGACGACCTCATTAGAGTCTCCCAAAAAGTAGGTCTGAAAATGAACATGGACAAAATGAAAATTATATCGAATCCTCATGTCGTACCATCTATTTTAAAGATTGGAAGCTCTTCACTGGAAGTTGCGGACGAGTACATCTACCTCGGACAAAAAGTTCAGCTTGGTAAGTCCAACTTCCAGAAAGAGGTCGATCGACAAAGCCTATGTTCAGCAGTGGAGGTCTATTTTCTGATGATGATGAAAAAATGATTTATGTCACAATGATGATAGATTGAAATTTTAACTAACTAGATTGGCGCAGTGAACCAAAGTAAGCCTTGGCCTCTGATGATAAAAATCTCCATCTCGGTCGGTCCTGCCTGCGTCACCTCCTGCCAGTCATCCGCCAGAAGTCCGCGCAAGTCTTTTTCGACCTCGTCTCTCCATCGATACCTTGGATCGCTAACTGGCTTTCGACAATTTAGCCGTCTCAGGTACGCTTTTACGTGAGGCCGAGTGAGCGAAGTCGATGTGTTTTAGTTTCACTGATGATATTATTGAAGTTTTTAGTGGCGACTTTTTGCGAGATGATGATTATGATTGACATGAATGGCAAAATAAGCTTGAAAATGCACAAATTCTGTTACGATTAATATAATACACATAAGAAAGAGAGCTTATCCTTACGGAAACCATTATAGATATTTTTATGTAATAGGCGTCAGACGATACCGTGGGAGAGCCACGGTTTCGTCAGACACCACTACCTATTTCAGTATAAATGGGCTCAACCAGAGTAATACCATGGCCTCACAGAAAACTGGCGTAAAGCAGCGTCTACTGTGTTTCGCTACCATCAGGTGATTCGTCAGTTCGTGTCCTACCTATAACATATAAAAAGACGAGCAGACGGGTCGCTTGATGGTTTTCTGGGGCATTTTGTGCTGAAGCGTGGCTCTTTCGCTGTCAAAACCACGGCCCTAGAATCTGTAAATTTTTTATATTGAACTAAAAATCTGTTTGAATGAAGGTAAATTACCAAAACTGTACATAGTAAATATAACGCTTGGTTTGCCAAGTCCATGCAAATCCTTTTCGACCTCTTCTTGGGCCTTGGTTGGGCCCAAAATATTATGACCCGACGTCGCCTTATAATATTGAACCAAAAATGTGTTTGAATGAAGAAAATTACCAAAACAGTATTAAAGTAATATAACGCTTGGATGCCTTCTCGAAACCAATCACCAATAAATTCAAGTTTTTTATGATAGTGCGTACACTTTTACTTGCTAAATAAAACTTTATAGATTGAAATAAATAAATTAAAATCAAACACACAGTACACCTATTAAAACGCACATACATTACTCTGACATACACTTATATAAACCTACACACACACAGACACGACACACCACACATCTACTCAGCATCACACACATCCACTTTATTATAAATAATGTCATCATCATCATCATCATCAGCCTATCGCAGTCCACTGCTGGACGTAGGCCTCTCCAATTGTTCGCCACTGTGATCTATCCATGGCTTCTCGCATCCAGCTCTTGCCAGCCATCCTGCGCAGATCGTCCTCCCACCTAGCCAGAGGGCGCCCTACATTACGTTTGCCAAGACGCGGTCTCCACTCCAGAACTCGTTTACCCCATCGGTTGTCGGTTCTGCGGCTAATATGGCCAGCCCACTGCCACTTAAGCTTGCTAATCCGGTGAGCAATGTAACTAAATAATGTAACTAAAGGTAAATAACTAATAAACACTAACATCATTGTATCATCTTTAATATTAAGAAAACACTCCTGTTATTAGTATTATTTTATTCTAAAAAGAGCCTCCTCTCACAACACAGGGCGACCTTATGTGAGAGCAGTTCAAATATTGCTAAGTATCAGTGATTCTTGAATAAACGATATTTTCATTTTTCATTTTCATTGTAAAAAAAGAATAATTTACCCTTAGACTCATTTGCACAGAGGTCAATACGGAAAAAGTCTTCCAACAGAATTGTTGATGTCAATATTAAATATAAAGAACGCAAAGATGTCGTTTCACTTTCACTTGAGCGAACTATTGAGCTAGCATGTGCGGAGCTTGAACGACATGTCATTGTTTGTGTGTACAGGCCTCCATCTGGGAATTTTACTTCATTTGAATCCATTATGGAAGAAGTATTAAGAAAAATATGTTCATCTAGTAAAAAAGTGGTTGTGTGCGGGGATTTTAACATCAATATTTTAGATAATTCTCAGACCTCAGTGCGGTTTGTGAATCTTTTCAGATCATTCAATTTATATCATCTTTTTAACGAACCCACACGAGTAGCCCCCACCACAGCTACTTGCTTAGATAACATATTTTGTAACTGTGATGTATTAGACAAGTCCATAATAAACTTCATAAACTCAGATCATAGTGGACAACTAGTAATGTTTGAATACAGTCATGCACCGTCTTCATGTAGCTTTGTGTGCAGGGCAATAACTGTAAACCGTAAAGAAAAATTTAAAGAAAATATTTCTAGAAAGGTACCTGCATTATCATGTCACGATGGAAATGCTAATCAGCTTTATAATATGCTTTTTAATGTGGTTGAAAAAGAATATAATCAGATTTTCACTAAAAAAACAATTAAATTAGATACTTCTAAAACTAAATTCAGTGACTGGGCCACTACAGGCATCTATAAAAGCAGAAAGAGGCTGTTTGAATTATATGATATCAAAGCCAATTCTGAAAACGCTAATTTAATTGAATATGTCAGAACATACTCAAAATTATTCAAAAAAGTATGTGCAATGGCAAAATCAAATTATTTTAAAGACAAAATAATAAAAGCCCCTAATAAAAGTAAAATCTCATGGAAGATAATAAATAAAGAGACTTGTAAAAATAAAACAAAAGACAACAAGCTGTCTCTTAAAATTGATGGCAAATCACTTGTTTCTGACTCTGAAGTAGCAGAAACATTTCAGTCTTTCTTTTCTAATATACCAGTCACAACAACCAATCAATTGAATTCCAGTTCACATCTCGCTGCTTCTCTTCTCAGATCTCATGTTGATAAGTGCAACACGCCTTTTAGATTCAATCATGTCAATTCTAATATAATTTTAAAAACATTCAAAGAATTAAATATGAAACCGACTGAGGATTTATGGGGCATCTCGGTAGATATAATCAAAAATATAATACATTCTATCGCACCCCACTTAGCAATAATATTTAATAAATGTGTTGACGACGGTCAATTTCCTGATATGATGAAATACAGTAAAATAATACCGTTATTCAAGTCGGGTGAGAAAAGTGACCCGTCTAACTTCAGACCTATTTCTATACTGCCTGCTCTCAGCAAAATTTTTGAAAAAGTAATATTTACTCAGTTATTGGCTCATTTAAACCTGAATAAAATATTGCACAGTAAGCAATTAGGATTCACAAAAGGGAAATCCACTACTGATGCTGGAGTGGCGCTTATCAAACATGTATTTGATGCGTGGGAGAAAAAGCGAGACGCTATTGGAATATTCTGTGATTTGTCTAAAGCATTCGATTGCGTCAATCATGAAACATTGCTAATGAAGTTACAGCATTACGGTGTCATAGACACCTCACTAAGTCTAATCAAATCTTACTTATCAGATAGGATTCAGAAGGTCAATGTCAATGGAACTAACTCTTCTGGCGCCCCTCTAACCATGGGTGTGCCCCAGGGCTCTATATTGGGGCCCTTGCTCTTTTTAATCTATATAAATGACCTTCCTTACTATACCAATGATCTATGTGAGATAGTGTTATTTGCTGATGATACATCCTTGATTTTTGAGGTTGATAGGCAAAAGAAAAATGTTGACGAAGTAAATAACACACTCTCTCAAGTACTACAGTGGTGTACTTATAATAACTTGGTTCTTAATTCAAAGAAAACAAAATGTGTTAAGTTCACAATGCCTAATGTAAGGCAGGTCAAAATGAATATTGTCATGAATAACGAACCTATCGAAGTCATAAACTCCACAGTTTTTCTAGGTATCACTCTGGATACAAAATTGCAATGGAGCCCTCATATTGCTGTCTTGGCAGGAAGACTTAGTTCAGCTGCATATGCAGTTAGAAAGATAAGGAATCTGACTGATATCGAGACGGCGAGACTGGTTTATTTTAGCTATTTTCATAGTCTGATGTCATATGGTCTACTACTGTGGGGATCCGGTGCTGACTTACAAGCCATCTTCATTTTGCAGAAGAGGGCCATCCGTGCCATCTACGGTCTTAGATCACGTGACTCATTCAGAGAAGTATTCAAGAAAATCAATATTTTAACCGTATCATCTCAATACATTTTTGATTGTATTATGTTTGTACGCAAGAACTTGCACCTTTACTCGCAAAAATCTGATTTTCATAGCTCTAACACGCGAAATAAACATAGGCTTGCTGTCCCAAATCGAAGACTTCATAAAATTGGAAGTTCATTTGTAGGATTGAGCATTAGAATGTTTAATAAGTTACCTCAAAATATTATTGATTTACCGGTACATAAGTTTAAGTTGCATGTAAAAAACTGCCTAATGCAGAAAGGCTACTATAAAGTAGAGGATTATTTGAATGATAAGGATTCCTGGACATGTTGATCTCTTCGCCTGTCCTCTAATGTATAATTCATTTCATAATTTTTCATTGACGATTTATCTAAACGATATTGATTATAAGCATTGTATATCATACTGTCACTGTAATCGTAATTTGTATAAGAATGAAAATTGTAATTATTTGACATTCATAAATGTTCTTTATTGAATAAAGACATTTTTGATTTTGAATGTATAAAAATTGATATGATTATTCAATAATTGACAAGATGCTAACCACCTACTATTGTACACCTCGTCCTACAGTTTATTAGTCTGGATTAAGTAACTACTACTCTTTGTGACCTATGAGGGGAACCTAAGTAGTCATGCTCACTCAAATGTCTCTGAGGTGGTGGCGCTATGTGGCGGGTCATTACATTCCCTCTAATATGGTTGAGTGAAATGATGGCTGACACGTACGTCATACTTGTGAACAGGTGCCACCTTTGGGGACTGGTCTGCTTCGGTTTACCTCATAATATTTATTTAATTATTATTTCCTTTATTTTATTTTGTGTAACAATTAAACTGTATGGCTTGGTATAAAGATGACACAACATTGTATGAAAGTTTGGCGATTAAAAAGAGTAACTGGCGAGTTTCTTGCCGGATCTTCTCGACCAGAAACAACTTTCCGAGCCGGTGGTAGAATCGCATTATGTTTATTTATTTCTTTGGTATATTTTATGTATCAACATATATATGTATTAACATGTAAATTATACATAAGTACTTATAAATAGTTTTAAGTCATTAAAATGTATGACGATTTGTAAGTGCTGTATACAAGCCTATGCAAATAAAGAATTATTTGATTGATTGATTGATTGAATGAGCGGCGGTTACCATTTACCATCAGATGGGCCGCAAGCTCGTTTGCCTATTATTCGCAATAAAAAAAAAGAATAATTTACTACGACGATTTTGTTGTTTTGCAACCACTAAAGCGCTAGTGAAGAGGTGTCAAACCCTATTTCAAATTAACGAGGGTTATTCATTTGAAATATTGGTTAACCACAATTGCCATTTTCGTCAAAATCAAATTAAATCTACGTAATCTGCCGCTTTTGTTTGTTTCTACGTGATAGAAATTGCCTTACTATGGCGGTCAATATTAACAATCAGCCATCAACGCAGGACATATTATAATGCTCAAGTGTGACTATGCGCAGATGTAAGCACACTCTTCATTCTCATATGTAATGTGTATCAAAATCATAGAGGGTGTCATAAATGACTGGCCGGATGGCGCAATTGGTAGTGACCCTGCCTCTCACGCCAAAGGTCGTGGGTTCGAGCCCCACCCTGGACAAACATTCGTGCGATGAGCACTTGTGTTTGTTCAGTGTCTGGGTGTAATATATGTATTTAAGTATATATTTGTGTTCCTCTGTTTTCTGATATCTGTAACACAAGTGCTTAAGCTACTTAGTAGTAGTATGAGATGTTGTAAGAATTATTATTATTAAATATATATTGACGACCCATCAGGTGATCCGTCTACTCGTCTGCCACCTCTCATGTAAAAAAAAATGCTGCCTTTGATCCAAGGGTTGCGGGCTCGATCCCCGCACAGTACAAACATTTGTGTGCGTGAACATGTCTCTATGTATTGGTCTGGGTGTTTTCTATGTATCATAAGTATGTATTTACAAAATAAACGTTGTAGAGTTGATATTTTTTATAGCAATCTTTTGCAATTTATTCTTAAGTAAATATCACTCTTTAAAATTTTATCTCGTGTTCAGGCGGGACACGAACCCACACCTTCCACAATCCGAGTGAATGTTCTTAAGCCGGCGAAGTGGAAGGTGTGCGTTCGAATCCCGCCTGAACATGAAATGAAATTTTTAAGTGTGTTATTTACTTAAGGCGACGGGTAGCCCTAACTAGCGACGTTCGTTTTTAATTGTTAGCTACTAAACCGGATCTATTTTAAACCATTTCGGGGTTAATTAACTGTGTTTAATTAACTGTATAACTGTGTTTACCGAGTATACGTGTACGAACAAATAGTATAAGTGTTTACCGAGAGGGTAAACACTTATACTATTTGTTAATTAACCATGCACAAATGTTGGGTCCATTTTTGTACGTGAAAAATTGATTACTGGCAAAAGCGGCCACTTTTAGCGTGAATCAATTTTTCGCGTACAAATGTTGTGTCCGCATTTGTGCATGGTTATTTAATAAATAGTATAAGTGTTTGCCGAGAGGTTGTAACCCCGAAATTGTTTAAAATAGATCCGGTTTAGTAGCTAAGAATTAAAATCGATTGGAGTCGCTAGTGTGCCCTACCCGTCATCTTAAAAGTTGTATATATTTGTAATCCCACTGTTGATTCTGATATCCGTAACACCGGTGCCTGAGCTACGAATCTCGGAGTGAGATCAATGTATGTGATGTTGTGAAATATTTATTTATTATTACTTACCACCCTGATCGTCTAGTGGTTTAAACACCGGGCCGTGATCTCGGGATCCTGAGTTCGATTCCCGGGTCGGGCAAAAAGTATGTTTCGATTTTTTCCCACATTGCTCGGGCTTGTGATCACCAATCCGCATTGGGCAATTCTGGTGGTTAAGCCTAATCCCATCATAGTAGCGATACTTTGATTTCTATGATGGAGGCCTTTGCCCTGCAGTGGGATAGTGATGGCTGATACTTTACATTTTACTTTTTTTTCTTTTCAGATATAAACCCGCAAACGTCAAACCCATGGCCTTTGAAGGCGTGATGCATAGTTACCAATTGAGCAATAAGGCTACTCGATCAATGAAATAAAAACACAAGGAAACCGTCGATACAATAACACGCCTCGGTATTTATTTACGCAAAAAAATCACTGATTTCCCAATAAATTCACACTCCTAATCGGCACATCGTTTATATTTTGACGAAAAAGGGCGGAATCCTACACGTTCGCGCCTTACGTTCCCTTTTTTAAATAATATAAATCTTCCCCTGGGGTCTTAAGCGCAACTCTCATGAATAAATCATAAAACCTAGAAGAAGTCAAAACATGTAATACGAAGCGAGAGAAATTTGCGCTAACGTCGAGGATATTCTGAGTACAAATTAAGTTACTGTGAGTAGGTCGGAAGCGGTCGTGATGTTTGTTGTCTTTGCGTTCGCAAAAATAATATGCTTAAAAGTAGTGCGTATCAAAAAACAACAAGTATAATATTGTAACATAACATTAAGTAAATATGCGGGAAACGCAAGGGTAACAGTGTCAAAGACAAACCGGCAAAGGATTTTCAACATCCTTTTTTTGTATACTATTAAAGATAAAAAAAACTTTAACTTTGTTCTTTTTATAAAAGTGAAACATCACTGAGATATGCTCGGCGTTACACAGCGGGATAGAATCTAAAAAGAACTTATATCCGGCTGAAAACCAAATTCATTGACTTAGTTCATTGTCCAATGAACTGAAATGGAAATAGGCTGACAATAGTAGCCGTAGAACCGACAACTGTTTGGGTAACCAAAGTTATGAAGTGGAAGTTCTCGATGAACGTATTGTAAGACACCTCTGGGTCAGGTGGGGTAACGATTTGCCATAGCTGAGATAGGAGCATAATATGAGTAGCCATTATCAAACTTTTCGATAAGCCTGTGTCCAATAGTGGACTATAACATGCTGATGTCCATGAGGACAAACAGTCGAAATTCCTTAGTTGAAGTAAGTTAATTGCGTTAATACTGCCTTGTTGGCGCAACGAGTAGTGCGTCGCACTTTAAAGCGACGTACGCTTGATGTACCGAGTTCGATTCTCGGGTGGGGCCAAAATTTGTACCTGATTTTTTCTGTAAAGAAATTCTCAGTGTCAGCGTTCTTGTACCCCCGTGTCTCGGGAAGTACGTTAAGCCATTGGTCCTGCACCCGATCCCTCTCCAGTCGTGTCACGCTAATGTCCGTTCGGATTATGAGGGTAAGGGAATAGAGAGTGCACTTGTGTTTGTGCACACACCAAAGTACTATAAAGTGCAATAAAGAATATCTCTTCATCTATCTATCTAACACTCCCAAAGAGTAAACACCGTAAACAGGTACACAACAAATGTGTAAAAGCTCTTTTACGATTAAATATAAAAAAAGTTGTAAAATCTGACATATGTCATACTTTATAGGAGCGTAAATGTTTCATTTGACGTTGTAGAGTAAAGCCTTTATGTATTACCTACTGTTTCGGCAACAGTATCTTTTGGAGGGGAAATGAAAAATATACTTTGTACATCAGCTTACACGGTTTGAAAATGTATAATATGTCGCAGCCAACTGGTCATATTAGCCATCCAATTGGAGTAGTTGATAAGTTTGTTGAACGGCTGCATCCAATCAAAAGGCTCAAGAACAACTAGCCATGTCGTTAACCGGAATACTTACCTAGATTGTCTGTGGTTTTTTTTGTTAATTTCGTTTATTTTTGGGAAGTATGTATTTTTTTTTTTACTTCTGTGTGGAAAAGTCAGCTAGAACCCCGGACATGGTGATCCAAGCCTTTTTACAACAGGGTCTTTCAACACATTTTTATCAGCTTGTACATGAGTACTGTTGGGGAAAAATGGTTTTTGGGGAAAACTGGGTGGGTTCTAGCGGGTTGTGGGATATTATGTGGGAGATATAGGGTTGTGATTTCGGTTTTATCTTTACTTAAGGGGTGGGGGGGATTCACTTAGGTTAGGATAGAGGAGTGGGATGGGTTAGTGGAGGTACGAATAAAAGAGGAAATTGGGGGGGGGGGGGGGGGGTATCGCAGTGTTGGGAAGTATGTATTCGTTCAAGTCGTGTGTTAGCTAAAAAAAAATATTTTCTATCTGTGTCTTTCAAAAGTTGTTTTTCAAAAATTTGTCGATAGAAGTAGTAGTTAAAGGGATGTTTACTGATACACCCTGTATAACTCAAGTAGGTTTGGCCTTTAGAAGCACGGGTACATTAAAATTATATCATCAAAATACTGTTCACAGTCCCTTAAACTAGGCACGTAAATACAATCAGAAACAAAATTATATCAGCGTTCGAACCTCAAAAAATATCTGAGCATTTGACGAATGTAACTTATAGGTGTATTAATCTTGAACATAAAATGAAAATGCAACTTGGCGTATACTTTTTTAGGGTTCCGGAGTCAAATGGCAAAAAACGGAACCCTTATAGATTCGTCATGTCTGTCTGTCTGTCCATCCATCCGTATATCACAGAACTGAAACAATTTTTTTTTCATCGAAACTCGTACGTGTGGGGTATCTATGGATAGGTCTTTAAAAATGATGTTGAGGTTTCTAGCATTTTTTTTTCTAAACTTAATATTTTGCGCAAGAGACGCTCCCAAAGTAGTAAAATGTGTGTCCTCCGTCCCCCCCTCTAACTTCTATAGTAAAGCTAAAAAATATATATGATATTCCTACATTACCATGAAAACTAACAACAAAAAATTGGTTTGAACTAGATCAAGTAAGTCGTTTTTTTAATAGGTTATAAGCCGTAAGCCGCAATTTACCTTCCATTTAGTCAACTCAATTGTTTTACAATTAAGTATCTTACTTGCTGCTATGGAACCCTTCATGAGCGAGTCCTCGCACTTGGGCGGTTTTTTTTACATTATAGTGGATAAATTTGCCGACGGCACCAGATGGTGAGTGATCACCGCCTCCCATGGACATCTGCAACACCCAAATACTGGCATACAATTGTCTTTTCTCAAATGCTCACATATATTTGGGAGGTTTCAGCGCTAAGATCCTTTTGATGCTGACTATAAGGTAACCATGGCAACGAAAGCCTGAATATTCAGCATTATCAAGGCACAGTTGGCGAAGAATTAACCGAGCATCAAAGGCAAATGTTAAGCACAGAATGAATAAAAGATAACCAGATGTGGTGATGATTACAAACACCGAAAGTGTTAAATTATTGCGCTGTTCGGTAGGCGGTAGACGAGCAGACAAGAAAAGATAAGAAAATCTGCCCATATTGGATCTATTTTTGAAATTGTCTACAATGGTGACTTGGAAAACCTGTATATTATTTATTTAATCATTGTCCACTACTTTTTGGTCTATTTTAATACTCGATACTTTATTTAAAGCCAAAAGCGGCTAAACTTTTGGCATGACCCAAAATTTTTACTACAAAAACTGACCGAACATTTTGTGTATGACAATTAAATAAATAGTAATACATGTTTTCTAAGTCTCCGAGGCTCCACAATTGTTAAAAATAGAGCTAGTTTAGTAGGTAAATATTTTTTTTTACATATGACAGCTGGCAGATTAGCAGACGGATCACCTGATGGTAAGCTACGTCGCCCATTGCCGCCGCCCATAGACACCAGCGACACCGGTCACAAATGCGCTGGCAACCTTTAAACCGAAGTTTGAATTCATCTTATACTCAAATGCACTACTATTGTAATAATAATCTATTTCTTATTTTACCCATAAAGATATTAAATTAATTTTTAGTATGCATACCTCGGAACATATGTTGTTTATCTGAGAACGGAAATATTTCATGCTGATGTCTATTTATTAGGTGATACAACTTGATGACACATATAAGTTTTTAATTACAAGAAAATAGTCTACGTATTTTTTCCGATTAGGTACTCGAAGCCTGCCTTTGTGGCTTAACGGCTATCTAGATAATGAGGACAGGCAGCAATGGAATTCTATCGTTAGACTCCCCTGACAACACAGCCGCATAATCGACATGTCTCGAGATTCTCAAGCACTTTACTACTCAAGTTGCCATATCGACCTCAAAGCCATGGAGGCTTAGTGAATTGAGACCGTGAAAGCGTGAAAGTACCGGAGGCCCAATATGGAGAGAGGGGTTTTATAAGTCGGCAGCGCACTTGTGACTCCACTGTTGTTTCGAGGGTTCATGGGCGGTGGCGATTGATTACAATCAGGTGATCCGTCTGCTCGTCCAATCAAATTAAAAAAAACAAGATTTGAGTGCACGTACTGTTCATATTACAGATTTTTTTATGTGATTGGTGTAGACGAGCTGACGGATCATGTTGGAAAGCGATTGCCGCCGCCCATGGATACCCGCGATACCAGTGGAGTCACAAATGCGCTGCCAATCTTCAAACCCCTCTTTGGCTCCGAATTCTGTCTCAGGGTACCTGAGACAGAATCCGCACGCAGCGAAACACAGCACAGTGGTGCTTCACGCCGGTTTTCTGTGAGGTCGTGTTATTACTCCGGTCGAGCTGACCCATTAATGTGAAGCGTGGCTCTCCCACGGTCAGATCCTAATACGTATACTGTCATGACGGTAGAAGGCTACTAATATGAAGACTGATGATTATTAGGTGCTAGAAAGAGTCCCGAATATATATTTTTGTAATCGGGAGTGACGACTTTTTTTTTCTTTATAAATTAAACTGAAATTCCTATCTGCAAACCAACTTTTAACTTTCTATTCTAATTTCTATCTAAGTTGAGACCCTCGGACTGTGGGGACTGGGTGCCCACCAATATTGTGGCCTAGCCCACAAGTAGCGACGTAGAGTGACCTGTCTATCGGTTTTTTATAGGATGCATTTTGGAGAGTGTTCGAATGAGCTTCACGACTTGATACCACCTTCTCCTTTCTACCACCGGACATTACAGAAGACGACAGGAATCCACCCTTACACTGTGCAAGTTCCACCAGCTCGTACTAAGCGTTTCGCTTCCTCTTTCTTGGTACGAACTGCTAAGGAATGGAACAACTTGCCGGCTTCTGTATTCCCAGAGAGCTACAATTTGGTTGTCTTTAAGTGGAGAGTGAGTAGACTTCTTCTGGGTAAGCACGCTACATCTTAGACCTTATTGTCACTTTCCTCATGGAAATGAGGTCAAGTGCAAATCCATTTAATATATAAAAAAAAGCCTAGAGGCTGGTTGACAACCCGGGTGACTGGAGATCTGGCTTATTTCTGGGCCAACTTATAAGTTTGAACATCCAGAAAAGAAATAGAATCCGCACCATCAAAGAAGTTATGTGTGCACCTCAGTTGTTGTTTTTTGTTTTGCCGCGGGACCTCTTTCTTGGCGGTGACTCTTGGCACGAGGCACTTGTGCAGTGATATGAGGCACATTTTTTTTCATTAGAATGGGAGGCAAACGAGCAAGCGAGTCACCTGACGATCACCGCCGCCCATGGTCATCAGCCTCACCAGAAGGAGTGGATATGCGTTGCCAGCCTTTTAGGAAGTAGTAGGCTCGTTTCTTGAAGATCCCAATGTTGTACCGGTATTCAAAGCATTCAAAGCATTTATTGCGTATCTTATAGAAAAATAAAGATGGTACATTTAAAATTAAATATAGATGTGACACCCTGTCAGGGCACAGCAATTTATAAGAGGGTGCACATTATTATTAATTACTTACACAATAACTAATATTACACAATTTTACAATCATAAAAACTTTTTAATACAATAATGTTTAACAATTTTAACAAACATTTAAAAGGTAATAAATAGCAAATTAAATTTATTTTTAAAGAATATAAAATAGTAATTTGTGAGGCAGTATCTATAATTTATCATAAAAAATTCTTGTAGATTGGAATAGTACTTATTAGTTAGAAATAATTTAAGGTTTTTTTATAAATCGGGTGGGATTTCAATATTTTTAAATGGTTTGGAATATGGAATGGTTCGTAAATACCGCTCCGGGAAGATGATTCCACGATGAGGTGGTATTTGTGAATATTTTGGTTTGCTTAGGCAAAAGTTTTTAAATCTCACGTTTTTGATTGCAATACTAAAATATTTGGTTCATAATATTCAAATTGTATTGAATCAAGTTTTGCCATTTTATCTATGTATTACCACAAACAATATAGAAACACAGGTAGAGGTTGGCTTACTCGGCCTGTCAACACCACACGATTGGCCGGCGATAACCGCAAACGACCGAACTAAACAGAATTGGTAACAGATGAACAGACATGGACTGAGTTGTGTAGTCCAATTGCCATGAGTGAACTGTGAGGACGAAGCCTCTATTAAACATAGTGAAGGGATTCTATGTTTGGTATTCAATGGAAACATGTCGGTTTATGACATTCGAAGGTTTTCAAATACTATTTATTTGTTTTTAGTTTGCAACCTGGTGTTAATTTTGTGAAAATGTGCTTCAGAGTGTTTATAATATGTGAATCATTCGAGGCAGTCAGTAAGTGGGTCGCACTTTAAAACGACGGCTGCGCAAGAGGCCTCGGGTTGAATCCCCGGGCGGTCGGGCCAAAAATGTATACCTAAGTGGCGGTATTGTACCCCCGTGCCTCGGAAAGCACATTAGGCCTTGGTCCTACGCCCAATCCCTCTCCGGTGATGTTACCCTGGTATCCCATCGGAATATGAGGCTGAGAGAATAGATAGTGCACTTGTGTTTGCGCACACACTTCAGCACTATAATATATCCTGCATACGCGGCTGATCGTTGAGATTGGCCGCTGTAGCCGTAATCGGTTGAAGGATATCTTAATATACGAATCAATAATTTTAAACTTTTTGGACACTGCTTTAACTCACTCACTCTCTCACTCATCGACGACATATTGAAGACCCGTTTGGAACAGTAATAGTGAACGCTGCCTTTGGTCCAAGGGTTGCGGGTTCGGTCCCCGCACAGTACAAACATGTGTGTGCATGAACATGTCTGTTTATATTGGTCTGGGTTTTTTCTATGTATTATGCATATGTATTTACAAAAGAAAAGTATTGTATCTTTATATTTGTAATCCCACTGTTGATTCTGATATCCGTAACACAGGTGCTTGAACTACCTATCTCGGAGTCAGATCAATGTATGTGATGTTGTGTTTTTTTTTATTATTATTAAATTCTTCTTTCTCTCTTAAGAATTGCTATATCCAAAAAGTTCATATTAAATTCATGTTCTCACTTAAGTGGCAAGAATAGTAGTAAAGCTGGGAATTTTAAAAGGTAGACTAGTGAATTGTTAAACACTAGAGATTTATGTGGTGACTGTTACTTTAGCTGATTTTCTCAGAAGACGTTTAAAAAGTATAATCAATTAATGTCTGTAAGTTCTCTACTTTAAGAATGATTTTATTTTTAGCAACGCTGCGCAGGGACAAATTGTGTTCCAATGCTAGAGTGTCTAATGTAAATAATTCCTGGACCTTGTGCTCATGATATTTTAAAAACATGGCGGATATCACTTGAAAACCATACAAAAAAACTGTGTTTTGGTGATATATGTAGTATGAAAATAAATTTCACGAGCACGAGGATTGGGGTCCTGATGTGCTTGCATTGCCCACTAACGCTGGAGAACCGTGGGAGAGCCACGTTTTGGCATGAATGGGCAGGACCGATTACCACGGCGTCACACAAAATCGGCGTGTGCGTTTTGGTGATATATGTCGTATGAAAATAAATATCACGAGCACGAGAATTGGGGTCCTGATGTGCTTGCATTGCCCACTAACGCTGGAGAACCGTGGGAGAGCCACGTTTTGGCATGAATGGGCACGACCGGATACCACGGCGTCACACAAAATCGGCGTGAATAATTATTATTAAATAATTAATTTAAATAAGGTTAAATGAACTTATGTACTTTATGACGTCAGCACGCACAGTGACGTCCCTTAGTTCCTTGGACTCCACGGAAGACCAGCGTCGGGGTGTCCTTTAGACACTGTGACACATGCTGAGTGGAGCCCATTTCAGTGCCATTCTAATGTCCATTTCGTTATATTTTTATTTTTTTTGTGTATGTTTGGCGCTGAATAAATTATTTTACTCTTATCCTTATTCTTAAAGAAATATAATGGTATACCTATTAAGTATATGCATCGATCGGTAAATGCTCTGAAGAGCTTTTCTCCCCCATCCCACCTGCCTTATTCCGTCACAGAACAACACGCGCCGGACAACGCTGTCACCGCTTCAGAGTGGAAAACATTCCATCACGGACTAAAAAATTTAGTCATTCCTATTTCTGCCGCCTAGAAATGGAACTCGTTACCGGCGCATGTATTTCCTCCTTCCTACAATATGGATTCCTTCAAACGAAGCGTGAAGGAGCATCTCGCGGGCCAGTATGGCAGTCCCAACGGAGGTGATGCCTGACATCGCTTCCGTTGTAATAGCAACGTGGGCTCTTCTCTTGATTACCATCAGGCTGAGGATAGTCAATATACTGTGTCACTATAGAAAATAATAGGGATTTTAGAACATTTGCACATACATGAAGCGGAATAAAAATAAGTTAATTATACATTAGAATTCGATTTAGTCTGTACTGAAAGTCAATGCTATGAATCAAGCCATAGCTTAATGCAGAGTAGAAACCATTTCGGCAGTTAGTTTTTAAGATATTTTCCTGTGTAAATTTCCATGTTAAGTGTCGAATATAAAAGATTTCGTATCTTATTTTATCTCTTCTCCAATACACTCCAATTATTTTTACAAAATTAATAAGCATCAAGTATCTACTTACAGCTAATCACAACGATTTAAAACGTTTAAGTTCACAATAAACACTGCGGACCAATAAATTGGGTCACTTTGTATTTAAATACACTGGAGTTCATCTCGAAATGTACACTCAAGGCGGCAACACTGGGGCGACATTTTATTGTCCATTTTACGAGCGAACCCATTAAAATGATGTTTCTCACAATTTCATCCAAGAAAGCGCTTTATATCACATACTAAACGTTTCTAGCGCTTTTTTTGTTGTAAAGGGAAAATGAAGAAATTAAAGGCTCTTTTGGCAGTAAATTTTTTCCGCTTTCTCGTTTCGAGTGTTCAGTTTGGGCACTTTGGATTGTTTTGAGATATTTGCCTCATTTTGTTTGGCGGGCGAAATGTCAGGGGAAACGCAAACAAAACATTTTACACTAGCTTTTACTTTTGCACTTGTCTTTGTGATAAATTGCTTTGCGGCTGCGAAGGAAAGAATGTAAATCATTTTAATATACGAGTTAGATAATAGTTTTGGGGAATCAATAATTATTTACCTACTTTACGCAGGATCAGCACGCTGAAGTGGAAATAGGCCGGTCATGTTTCTTAGACGCACTGGAGCCCAAATTTTCGTGCTCGTGATATTTTGAAAACATGGCAGATATCACCTAAATACCATACAAAAAAACTATGTTTTAGTGATATATGTCGTATGAAAATAAATGTCACAAGCACGTGAATTGGAGTCCTGATAAAAGATGGAGTCGACACGTACTGGAGTGGAGCGGTCGACACCTGGAGAAACGCAGTGTTGGATGCCCTGCGGCGCGATGGACTGACGATTTGAGAAAGTTGGCTAGTGTGAGCTGGATGCGGCCCGCTCAGGACCGGGTTGGTTGGCGCTCTTTGGGGGAGGCCTACGTTCAGCAGTGGACGGCGATAGGCTGATTGATTGATTGATTATCTACTTTATTATCCTCCAAACTGCTGCCTCGGTGGCGCATTACGGCTGAAGACGGTAAGAAGTCCGGGGTTCGATCCACAGGTCGGAACAAAAACTTCGATTCCCGGGTCGAGAAAAAAGTATGTTCCGAATTTTCCGAACATAGCTCGGGTTTGTGATCACCAATCCGCACTTGGCAAGTGTGGTGATTAAACCTAATCCCATCATAGTAGAAATAACTTGATTTCTATGATGGAGGCCTTTGCCTTGCAGTGGGACAGTTTATAGGCTTTTTTATTCGATAAGAAATTCCCGGAGTCTGGAAGTTAGCGATCTTGTTCCCCCGTGCCTCGGAAAGTTGGTCCTGCACTCGGGTGCAGACCGGTAGAGGGATCGGTCCCTCTCCGGTCGTGTCACAGTAGTGTCCCATCGAAATATGAGGGTAAGGGAATACATAATATACTTGTGTTTGCGCACACACTTGAGCACTATAATATATCCTGCGTACGTGGCTGATCGCTAAGATTGGCCGCCGTAACCGTAATTGGTTAGAGGATTTTCTTTTTTTTTCAATATACTTTAATCCTGCGTACGTGACTAATCGTTGAGATTGGCCGCCATAGCCACAATCAGTTGGATATTATCCTCCTCACGTAAAAATTCTATATAAATGGCATGTCTGTAGAAGTGAGACCAACAGCCTGTGATCAACCACGTGAGGAAACTTGCACGTCATGGCTCAGTCTGTTTAGTTGATCTGGTTCTCTTGTGTAAGTGATATGAGAGGCAGATATCTGAGATGTGATGCAGAGATCGAGTAAGTCGACCGTGGGAGAGTCACTCTTCGGCATGAATGGGCCGGCTTGACCGGAGTGATACCATGGCTTCACAGAAAACCGGCGTGAAGCAGCATTGTGTTGTTTTTGGCTGCATGAGTGAGGGTACCGCATGCCCAAACCGGGAAAGGGGGGTTTAAAGTTTGGCAGCGCTCTTCTGACTCCACTGGTGTCGAGGGTGTCAATGGACGGCGGCAATCGCCTACCATTAGGTTATCCGTCTGACGGCGATGATGGTTTCCCCTGAAAGGAAAAAAATGGCCCGCACTCTCACTAGCAACAAAGATGTTTTGTTGCGCAAAGACAACAAAGATGTTTCCACATTGATACCATCTGTAGGTACGCGACTGAGCAGACATCGCCAATGAACTGCAGAAGCGAGGCAAAAAAAAAATCCTTATTCAATTCCAGGTCCATACAGGACACTTATGAATGTCAATATAGGTTAACATATTATCATTTACCGCTGGGTCGGAATGGTCGGAAGCTCAGTAGTTACTCTTTTCAAATATTGATGATGTTACAGAGTTTCAATTGAGAAGAAAAAAAATACAAATTGTCTAAGTTAACTGACTACTATGAATAACAACTCACAAGACTAATCGATTAACATGACCAAGAATCCTTATCATTTAAATACTCTTGTACACTATAGTGACCTTTCTTCATAAGGCAGGTTTTAATATGAGGCTTAAACTTATCCAATGATAGGTTAATGACATTTTGTGGGAGCTTATTGAATATCTTAATACTTAAGCCAACAAAGGAATTACCGATTTTATGAAGTATGAGGACTGGGACGGCAAGTTTATGTTTATTTCTGGTGTTAAGACTATGACTATCGGACTTTTTTGGAAAAGTGTGCAAGTTGTTATGTACATACATAATGCAGTCGAGGATGGAGGAGGAGATATTTCCCGAAGTGAGTCACGTGACCTAAGGCTGTATATAGCTGCAGCCCCAGCAATGCCCTAAAACCATTGTTATATTGGACACGCTCAGCGATCTCTTGGTGTAGCTGATCTCTTGGTGTATTATGCGCAAATCCATTTGAAAAATCACCATAAATCATTTCGACCCTTGCCGATCTGTCAAGAACGGCATTTTCAATTATAGCCTCGTTTCTTGAAGTAAGGTCAAGAGGATTGAAGAGAGGAAGTCCCATTTTCAAGATTTGACCTCATTCTTCATTGTTATTTTCTTGGGTGAATTTTTATTTTTAAGTCTGTTTTAATTTAATTAAAAGTTGAAGTCTATTTATTACTATTTTTAACCCCCGACGCAAAAACAACGGGGTGTTATAAGTTTGACGTATCTGTGTGTATGTGTCTATGTCTATGGCATCGTAGCTACCGAACAAATGAACCGATTTTGATTTTGTTTTTTTTTGTTTGAAAGATAAATAAGGAGGGAGTGTTCTTAGTTATGTTGGATAAAAATCGATCCAAGATGGCCGCCGTCACAAAGATTTGGATTTTATGTTTTAACACAACTCCCACAATATGGGTATCATATAAAAGGGCTTGAGTAGCATAATATATCAATTATAAAAAATTTCAAATCCAAGATAGCCGCCGTCAGAAAACGACGAATAGCCTATTTGTTGTTCCAACTGCCTCAATATAGGTATCAAATGAAAGAGCTTTAGTTGTCTCGGGGGTTTTTTTAATTTTCAATTTAATTTTATTATTACACAGTTACAGTTTACTCTTATTTCACTTCTTAATATTGCACCACCTAACCCTCCTCTATTATCAATGTATTTTGCCAGAAGGTTGTCTGGCGTAAATCGTTTTCAGCGATCAAACAGCCATTCCAAAAAAAGTCAAACACTTCAGTTGTTGTACAATAGTTTTTCCGAACAGATAGTGATGATTTGGTGATCTTCAAGAAAAGAGCTTATTCCTCCCTTAAGCACGTCAACGCATTTGTGATGGCCCGTGTTTTGAAAATGTCCATGGAAAGCGGTAATCACTTACCATCAGGTGCTGTGCTCGTTTGTCCGCCGTATATTATTTTTTTCTCACAACATCTCATACGTTGACCTGATTCCGTACTAAGTAGCTCAAGCACTTGTGTTACAGATATCAGATAACAGATGAACACAAATATAAACTTAAATACCATATATTACACCCAGACACTGAACAAACACAAGTGTTCATCGCAGAAATGTTTGTCCAGGGTGGGGATCGAACCCACGACCTTTGGCGTAAGAGACAGGGTCACTACCAATTGCGCCATCCAGTCAGTCGAATTATAAGTATTAAAGTATAAATTTGAGTTCCTCTGTTGTCTGATATCTGTAACACAAGTGCTTAAGCTACTTAGTACGTAATCAGGTCAACGTATGAGATGTTGTGAGAATTATTATTATTATTATACCTAATGTAAAAAAAAATCTAAACTTTTTTAATTTTTAATGATAAAGGGGGCAGACGAGCAGACGTATCACCTGCTGATAAGCGATTACCGCCGCGCACCTGACACGTCAAAAGAGTCACAGGTAAGCTGCCGGCCTTTTAAAAAAGGAGTACGCTCTAAGTGAGTAAGATGTGTATTTGGTGCAATGAAGTATATATCTAAGTCAAAAGATAATATTCATTGATTTACCATTCAAACTACATCCTACCTAGCTATTGTGCACAAGTAAACAAATGTCCAAGCGATTACACTTGGGTTAAAACCAATAGAATGAATTCTTGTGTTTATTTGGACAATGGACATCGTTAAGTGAGCATCCGTAGTTTAAAACTAGGTATAGTGGAGGACAAGAAAATGTCTCGACAGTTTCTTTAATATTGACATAATTGACCGTGGGAGAGCCACATTTCGGCACGAATGGGCCGGCTCAACCGGAGTGATACCACGGCCTCACAGAAAACCAGCGTGAAGCTGCACTGTACCGGAGACCCAATCTGGGGGAAACGGGGGTTTAAAGGCAGCGCACTTGTAACTCCATTGGTGTCGCGGGTTTCCATGGGCGGTGGCAGTCACTTACCACCAGGTGATCCGTTTGCTCGTCTGCCACGTATTTAGATAAAAAATTGAGCTTTTATCATCATCATCATCATCTTTAGCCGTTTTAACCAATTTGGTGTAGGCCTTCTTCAATCTTCTCCATTCTATTCTATTTTGGGCAGTTGATGTCCAGTTGTGCCCGCCGAACTTTGCTATGTCGTCTCTCCCAAAGCACAATGGGAATGAGACTGATGGGCGTAACCTTTGGAGACAGAAAAACTAACAAGTGGCTTAGGAGACACAGTATGGTGTCAAACGTTGTCAAAACAAGTGGCAACTCAAGTAGCAATGGGCGGGATATATAGCCTGAAAGACAGACTTGTGGTTGGAGGGATATTGAAAGGTCCCAGATAATAGTAAAAAAAAATGTTTTTTATTTTAATTTTTTTTTTCAATAAAACTATGAAACCAGCTGGTGCGATGCCGTCGGTGGTGTTCATGAATAAACAAGACTTGGTGATCTTCTAGAAATGGGCTTATGCCTTCCTTATGAGCTGACAACGTATTATGTGATGCCTTAGGTATTGCAAGTGTGGGAGAGCCACGCTTAGGCATGAATGGGCTGGCTCGACCGGAGTGATACCACTGCCTCACAGAAGACCGGCGTGAAGCAGCGCCTGCGCTGTGTTTCGCCGTGTGAGTGAGGCTACCGGAGGCCCAATGGGGGCGAAGGGGAAAAGGTTGGCAGCGCACTTGTGACTCCACTGGTGTTGCGGGTGTCCATGGCCGGCGGAATTGCTTACCATCAGGTGATCCGTCTGCTCGTCTGCCACCTCTCTTATAAAAAAAGAAGAAAAAAAAATAGTGTCCATTAGGGGTTGAATATATCCATGTGCGGCGGTGATCACATACCATCAGGTATGTCGTCTGCTCATTTGTCCGCTTTAATGCATTAAAAAACACTCAAATAATTATCTAAACTATTTATAAAGAAATGAATTCTACGGACAACGGCAATATTTATATCTGAACAGAAAAGACTAAACACTAGCGCGATGCAATCGACTCATGGCGCCATCTATTGGTTCAAAATTTAATTATGAAGATAGGGCGGCCCTTAGGGATAATATAATTTGATATTCATTATCAAGACGCAATGCAGGCATTCTGCGACTGCTAAATCCATATTGGCAGACGAGATTGTGATATCAGACTGAAGACAATCCAACACAAACACGTTAGTGAATATCGAACCATTCCAGCCGTCGTGACAGGACTCAACGACAGATATCCATTAATGATTCCAAGCTAGAAGACGATGAGAAACGAAGATAGAATGGGATGATGTGGATAGGATTCGCTTTGTGATGATATCGCCACGTGGGACATTGTCATTCGATTTTTATTACAATACCAAACCATCGTAGCTTCTTACGAAATTTGGTATCTTCTTTAAGACAGATCTGGAGTTATTACACCAATAAAATACTGTCGTGACAGACATAAATGGATAAGGCAATACAGTAAAAGCATTTTTCTGTAAGTGCTAGACTTTACTGTTTTAGATGTTTGTCTTTCTTCGAAGTAGGCTGTGCTCCGGCATTGTTGATGTCTATGAGCGGCCGTTACCATTTACCATCAGATGGACCGCATGCTCGTCTGCCTGTTTTACGCAGTAAAAAAATGAAGGATAGACTTTTTTTAATGTGATAGGTGGCAGACGAGAGACGGATCACCTGCAGGTAAGCTATCACCGCCGCCCATGGACACCCGCGGCACCAGTGGAATCACAAGTGCGCTGCCAACCTTTAAACCACCCTTTCCCCAGGATTGAGCCTCCGGTACCCTCGTTCTCGCAGCGAAACACAGCACAGTGCTGCTTCACGAAGGTTTTCTGTGAGGCTGGGTATCACTCCGGTCGAGCCGGCCCATTCATGTCGAAGCGTAGCTCTCCCACTCACACAAAAAAATGGATAAAACCATTGGCAAAATAAATTGTACTGTGTATGTAATTATTACAAATATTTTAAATTTTCAGAATAACAGGGATTTTCTGAAATCTTTACCATATTTTCGCCAGTGAGCGTTGCCAATTCTAAAAGAAACAAGAAAATCGAAATCATTAAGATTTGAATACTTTTAACACAAAGTCAGAATTACTTGGAGCCCGATTCTCGTGCTCGTGATATTTATTTTCATACGACATTTATCACTAAAACATATTTTTTTTGTATGATTTCAAGTGATATCCGCCATGTTTTCAAAATATCACGAGCACGAGAATTGGGCTCCTAATCTATTGAATATGACAGATTTCTGTTATATTATCCAATACAACGAGTAAAAAGAACTACTGAAAAAATAAACTTAAGATTTTTTTTTTCCATTATTACAGTTTAAAAATTGCACTTAAATTTACCGTTCTAAAGATTCCGTTTTACAATTACTCAAAGCCTGCATACAGTATAACAGAGTAGCATTAAGTATGCATGCATCACTCAACGGGACCTTGCATTACACGCTCTTAGAGTGCATGCAATGATAAATTGCATTGCATATAAGCATGACACGCCATGCGAGGATTTGCATATTGCACAGTTGGATCGCATTGTTTATTCATTTTCTTTAAGCGTGAGTGTACGTTACAGAGAATAAAAAGGTTCGTCACCTTAAGGTAAATTTTCGCCGGCACAGCAAGAATAAGTTATACCAACATACCGTTTTAAAAAGATCTGCCAACCTTCTGTATTTTTTTTTATATCAAAAGGAATCAATGTTGCTACGAGCAAATTTGAACTTTCTGATCTAACAGTTAAACATAATTTTCTGTGCAACGGGAATTGCTCTGAAAAATTTACGAAAGGTAATAAGTGCTCATAGCATATCAAACGAATCAATTTGAAAACTGACAAACCTTTTCGTTCTTTGACTGTACAAGCATCTTTTTCTTAACAATTTTAATTTTGACTCGAATGAAATGGCTTAAAGTTACTATAGATCCTAATTTCAGGGCTTTGATCCACCGCCACGATTCGGTTTTTTATTAATTTAAAGAAAGAAGAAGAAAACAAGACACGTTTTCATTCAGACATTGTTTTTATAGTGTCTCAAGACACTATTGTTTTAAAAATTTAATATACTAATTTTGTATAGAATAAAGTCGTTATTTAGCACAAAAAGAATATTCGCAAGATTATTTATAACATAATATTCAAATGGCTTACCAGAGTATTAAAAAAAATTTTTTTGTTTTAAATCAACATATATTATATTGAAATAACGAATCGTTGCGCTAATAGACTGAACAAACTATATGTGTGAAATAAATTATGGTATTCATTAATACCAGTATAGACAATTAAAATTTAGAATATTTTATTATATGACATATCATAGGGTGTGCTCTCTCTAAAAATAAAAAAAATAATCATCAAATCTCATTAAATATAAAAAAATCTACAAATTATATATTTTTTACTTTTAACAAAAAGAAATGGCGGTATTCATACAAATCAACACGTGCCATTGCCATCCGCATACCATCCAGACAATGGCGGCGCGCACCAAGAGGTTTGGCTCCTCGTTCCTGCCCCGAGTCATCAAGACATGGAATGCCCTCCCAGCTCATGTGTTTCCTGCTTCATACAATCCGGGTTCTTTTAGGCGGGGCGAGAAACGGCATCTCAGCAGGCCATTAGGGTGAGGATGGCCGACACAATGGGTACTTTGTTGGTTCTTTTGTGCCTGTCAGCCTCATATATGGATTTCACGGCCGCTTACCATCAGGCGGAGTGAGGTCATCCTGATTGGCGTTTCTATAAAAAAAAACACTATCGTTTACAAGATTTTTAATTAACACTAAAAATACTTTTCCCTGCTCGCCACCACAAATCCTTCCTCAGTTTACCCTGGCCCTGTCCAAACCGAACTTTAATTTGACCGGAGCATACAATGCTACTAATAGGGTAAAACTGCCCAGGGGTTTCCGTGTAATTTACCGGGACAGTTCTAAATTCGTTATTGTACCTTCATGTGATATTGTTTTAGAATGCCATGTTTTGAACGTAGCTGCGTTGCTATAGCTATGTTGCGACAAAAGTCAAATTAAAATATCTGTGTTTGTTGTTTCTGGTTTACATTTTCAAGATTGTATTTTGTATTTGTTTTCTATTTTAATACTCAAAACAAAACAAAAAAGTCTATATGGGTTCAAAACCCTTCTGGATCTATATCTAGTTCAATTTTATTTTTAACCGACTTCAAAAAAAAGAGGTTCTCAATTCGACTTGTATTTATTTTTATTTTATTTTTTTGCTAAAAAATGAGACACTAAAAAGCTTGAAAAAAAATTTGCTGCGAAAAAAAAACCGCCTTCAAATACCATGAACTAAAAAGTGTAAATTAATATTTTTATCACTTTATACACTTCAAATAACATTTTATAACAGTACACTCAAGAAAGGGTTTTACCGAAGTAGGCGCCTAATCTCTGTTGAATAATTGATTGTTGTATTAAATTATAAAGTTTTAAAGCAGTCCGCTTTAATAGAAGAATATAATGGGCTGTGTCGCTTTCTCTACTGATTTAACTTGTCCGCTTGACCAATAATTATTTTTTGTACTAATATAATGTCTATATATTATTTTATACAAGTATTTGTGTTTTTGTAAAAAATGTCTCATTATAGTAACTATACTCGAAACTGGAATTCAAGACCAAAAAAACTACGACAGATACGTCACTGTCAAATCTATCAATGTCACTTATGTCAATGTCAAATCAAGTTTTTAGGTTTCGCCAACCTTTTTTTATATGCTTCTTTTCTTAGTACAGGCTGGTACAATTTATGATAAGGATTTTCTCAAAAAATACAAACTAGATTACAAACTTTATTTTCAACTCAACTATCGTTGACAAAATGTTATTGTAAAGAAACTTTGAAAAAAGAAAATTGTCGAAGTCAGTCAAAGTCTCAGTCACGGTGGCGTTTAGCGTTTTATTGAACTACGGATTCTGCCAAGACTACTCTTCTTAACGCAATCGCATGTTTTAAAACTCTCTTAGGTTTTTCACGTTTCACTCAACACACAATAGCAGTGTTAAAAACGATGTAAAAACTGTGCGGATGAAGAATGGGATCAGAAATGGCGGCGTATCTATTCATTTCTCCGTCGCACACCCATGAGTGCGAGTATAGACGCAATTAGTGTACACATTCTTTATCCGCACAGGTTGTAATTCAAATATTCTGATATTCATATCAATTTGCGGCACCTTACTGCACAAAACAACAACATGTAAGTTCAAATGTTGTACCAAATGTTATTAACACCTGAAGTGACACAAGCTTAATACCAGCTTTTCAACCAAACATTACGGATGATTAAGATTTTGTTAAAGCGTCTTGTATTTATGTAAAAATAAGTCAATAAAATTACTTCTTTAAATTATAGAATTAAAATTACCAATAAATAAAAAATGTCAGCACATGTTTTAGAAAATAGGTATATACTATTGTACGATCATTTTATTGCAGTGGCAACATTGTAGTAGCTTTTTTGGTCTTGAATTCCAGTTTTGGGTATAGATTCAATATCATGAATGTATATACACATTAGGTAGTGAGGTAACGTGTAAATACATTCATGCTGAAGAACAATGTACCTAGTAACAATGTGTATAAAATTCCTCAATAGATATTGAACCGAACGTTCTGTTCAATATCTAAAGACATAGAGTTGAGAATCGATTGAAAAAACGGTTTTGAATACTTTGATTTGTTTCCCACGGCAATATTTCTGGACCAACAGGTACGGCATTAAATTTTTCAAGGAACAAGCCTATATCTCTCCATGTCTTCCATTTTTCAAAACGTGTCCTTGCCTGTTACAGATACTCTGAGTCTTCTAGGTATGGACCTAACCTCCAACCTCAACTTCGGTCGCTCTATTGAGGCCAACGCAGCCACTGCTGCTAAAAAACTTGGTATCCTGTCCAGGGTTAGGCGATTTCACGCCGGAACAGCTTCTCAAACTCTATCAAGCTCAAGTTCGTTCGTGCATGGAGTATGGCAGTCATCTATGGGATGGCTCTGCCAAGTATTAGCTAGCTGCCCTTGACTTGATTAAGCGTCTTGCCATGAAGTAAGTGGAGGGTTTCTTAATACGAACTGCTAAGGAATGGAACAACTGGCCGGCTTCTGTATTCCCAGAGAGCTACAATTCGGGTGTCTTTAAGTCGACAGTGAATAGGCTTCTTCTGAGTAAGTGTATATTTGGGTATACAGATGGGAGCAGTAATTGAAAGCCCAGATTAAATTTGATAATTATAATAATAGAAATTAGTCTTTACATGGCGAAGGTCTTTGCGAGAATGAATTTGACAATTATGTGTCTATACGTCATAGAAGATTCCTATCCGCGCAGATATGCAAAGTTTTAAAACAGATAATTGCTTATAACTAAACGCAGGCGTTATGCGCCTGAACATCCTCCCGCCGGTGAAAGTTCACTTTCAACACGAAGTTCTTCTGCCGTAGGGAGAGGACAAAGACGAGTTAGGGGGCGCCGCACGCAGCCTCGAGTAGTCGTGATGTCTGCTACTCTTGATATTCCGTCTGGTCCCGGGAAGAGACGCTGCACGCGTCCTAAACGCCAACTCAGTGGTGGTGTGTTGTCTTCGGATATTAGCACCATATCTCCAATATTGAGGCGGGCAGTGTTGGTACGCCATTTTGTCCTTTGTTGCACTCAGACAGGTACTCTTTGTTCCATCTGTGCCAGAAATGCTGCCTCATCTTTTCCAGTCTTTGATAGCGCGTTCGTAGATGGTCAGCGCAATGATCCTCCAAGTTTGGTGTGGGTAATGCAGTCAGTGGCCTGCCGATGATGAAGTGCCCTGGAGAGAGAGGAAGGAGGTCATTAGGACAGGAGGATAGGGGGCACAAGGGACGGCTATTGAGAATGGCCTCCACTTGCGCAAACAAAGTCGATATTTCTTCGAAAGTCAGGTTGCTATTGCCCATGACTCGTTTTAAATGGTGCTTGGCGGATTTTACACCGGCCTCCCAGATGCCGCCAAAATGAGGAGCGTAAGTAGGTATGAATTTAAATGTGATCCCTTGTTGGCTTGCAAAATCACATATAGGCTCCTTATTCTGTTTTAGAAAAATACCTATTTCCTTGGCAGCAGCTACAAAATTACGACCATTATCGCAAAATATTTCCGTTGGCTTGCCTCTGCGAGAAAGGAATCGGCGAAGTGTCATAACAAATGCATCTTTAGATAAATCACTGACGGCCTCCAAATGAATGCATTTAAACCGTAAGCACACGAATAGACAAAGATAACATTTAAGTAAGCGGCTTCCGCGTCCCTTACGATTAATGATGAAGAATGGTCCCGCAAAATCTAAACCAACAGACAGAAATGGGAAATCCGCATTAATACGCTGGCTAGGTAAGTTCCCCATTTTAGGTACTAAAGTTTTCCCTCGTAAACGCCTGCATACGACGCAATTGTTTACTGTGCGTCTTGCTAAATGACGCCCATTTATTGGCCACACTACTTCTCTAATGTTAGCTAGTAACAATTGCGGGCCGGCGTGCATATTATTTATATGCTCCCGCTCAAAATATAATTTTGTCAACTTGTGGTTTGAATGAAGTAATATAGGGTGCCTTTTTTCATAGGCACAGGCGGATGCATCTAGGCGCCCACCTACTCTAATTATCTTGTTATCTAAATATGGAGAAAGTGATAAAATTTTACTCTTATTAGGAAGAGATTTAGATTTTAAAAGCAAATCGTATTCATTTTCAAATGAATCACGCTGCGCAATAACGCATAATAGGTGAAATGACTCACGGAGCTCGTCGACGGACAAGTTACCTATCCGTCGGGATTTATTATTTCTTAGGTTCAATATGAACCTTAATGCGTAGGCTAAGGATCGTTGCAATCTATTTAGTGACGAGTACCTATTAAAATCAATTAAAGGTTCGCTTATTATTGTTGTGTGCGCCTTAGTTTCTGGTAAAATATCTACAGGCTCAGACCTCAAATTAGGCCATAGTGACTCATCATTTTTCAGAAATTGAGGTCCGTGCCACCACAGACTAGAATCAATTAAATCTTTAGCCACTACTCCTCTGGACACTAGGTCGGCCGGGTTTTGGGCCGTAGGTACATATCGCCATGAGGACGATTCAGTTAGTTCAAGCAGTTCACTGGTGCGATTAGCGACAAATATTTTTAGTTTAAATAAATCACTTTTTAATCCAGCTGAGTACAATACTAGAATCGCACCAGTGCACTATTTTGTCTGGCTTGTACCTAAGTGCATCCAGCACTGACTTGCAAAGTTTAGCCGAAAGTAACGCCGAGCATAAGCTGTGGAATCGTGGTAGTTTTTAAAGGTGCAACTTACGACTTAGCGCATAGCATCGTGACCTTGACGTCGCCCGCGCTGTCTATGGATTTTATATAAATACATGCGCCGTAGGCATGCTGTGAAGCGTCACTAAAAGAATGCAACTCGATGCGTTTATAATCATTACATAACACCAACCTAGGAACTAGTAAATTTTGAATGTAACTCAAGCTATTGGTGAATCTTAGCCAATCATCTTTTATAACCTGAGTTACTGGTTGATCCCAGTCTAACCTTTGCTGCCAAAGCTTTTGTAATATGGTTTTGATTTGAATAATAACAGGACCTAAGAAGATAGCTGGCACTTGCGGTGCCGTAAGTGACATATTCAGTCTGAATCTTTTGATGGGTTCAGACTGGTCCTCCCGCCAAAAAATACGCTGCAAATCTCTAACCTCTTTGGATACTAAAACTTGGTATTTTAGCAATATCGCCAGGCAATAGGAATTTGTACTGACTAGCCCGTATAAGTATGGAAAAAAGAGAATCAATAAATAATATTCAAGCTTTAGCAGCGGATTTTTACGAAAATCTATTTTATGAATAAGGTAATGGCCTTTTGGCTAGCCTGTAGGTATCCCCAAGATAGTTGGGGGTGTCGACCATTGGTAGTCTGACACATAACCTACCGTTTCTATTATGTGAGCATGGAGGTGTTTTTCGTATTCTTGTACTTCGTTGCTCAATAAACATTTTGTGAGTACCTACTTTTTCTAAGTCCCAAACTTTAGATAGCATTTTGTTTGCATTATTTTTGATTTTTGATGAAGAGGTCAAAGCATGGTTGCATTGAACCGTCTTGCTGACCGTATTTGATTTGAAAGAACCGGATATTATCCAACCTAGCTGAGAACTTATGAGTTTAGTGTTATGAGAACCAAGTGAACGTTGTTCGTTCTTTATTAGGTCCCAAAATAGGTCAGCTCCTATCAATAGATCTATAGGGCCTGGTTCATAGAATTTAGGATCAGCTAACAATAAATTCTTTGGCAAATTGATTGATTTGATATTGACGGGGTACTTTGGTATACGCCCTGTCAATTCATTCATGACGAGACATGAAAAAGACACATTAAAATTGCTATTTAATGATTTCATTTGTACATTACAACTTTCAGTAATATTAATAGAATTGTTAGAATAATTGCCTATACCTTTGACTTTTAGCGTGTCAATGAGGTTAGATTTTAGTGAAATTTTGTCTTTTAGAGACTTGGAAATAAAAGATGATTGGCTGCCACAATCCAATAGTGCACGAACCTTGACCTTTTGTTGGTTCAATGGGTTCAATACTTCCACCATGGCTGTGGATAGAAGTACTTGATTGGTACCTTCTTTAGAGAAGTATACACTAGCTTCGTTAGATTCGAAACTATCAATATTAGCCTCGTCCACGCTTACGTGATGATTGACTGAGGAATTTGAATTGTGAAGTAAACTATTGTGTCTGGCGTTACACTCGCGACACGGACCCATTCGGCATTCACTCACCGGGTGGCCCTGCCTGAGACAGTTTGAACACAACTTGAATTTACTGACATCCCTCATTCTTTCATTCACATCTTTAGCTCTAAACGTGGGGCAATCGTAAATTCTGTGATTATTGTTGCATATAATGCATGTGAATGTATTTGATTTCATAGGGTTCCTTTGAGACTTATAGCTACTTACAAATGATTTGACAAATGAAGTTTGTCCCTGTTTAGAACCTAGTCCTGTGTTATTTCGATTAACTACTGGGGACTTGAAAACCACGCTTGGTGTATCCTGCATCTTATTTCGATTAAGAGCTTCTAACACATTCGCGCGATCAATAATAAAATTATAAAATTGTTCTAAGGTGGCTGTATCACCACTTAATGTGCCACGGTGCTCTTCCCATTTCGCTAACGTATTACTATCTAATTTAGAAGACAGCATAAAAATAATTAAGACGTCCCACTTGTCTGTTGGTTGCCTTAGTGTAGAAAGGGCACGTAAATTCTTGGTTACGTGATCGACTAAAAATCTTAAGGATCTTTCAGACTCGCGTGGAAGCGGCTTAACGTTAAATAGTGCATTTAAATGATGATTTATTAAGATGCGTTTGTTATTGTACCGTTGGCAAATTAACTTCCAAGCTTCATTGTAATTGGCTGAAGATACTTCAAGATTTGAAATAACTCTGGAGGCATCGCCTTCCAGATACGAATTTAGATAATGGAATTTATGAATAGGCTTAATATGCGAATTATTGTGAATCAAATTCTCGAAGGTATCTCGAAATTCAAGCCAACAAAAATAATTGCCGTCAAATTTTGATATGTGAATCTGCGGAAGTTTAAATCCAAAATTATCCTGACTATCCGCATGGAATGAGGCATCTGCATACATTGAAGCACGCCTGTTTTCGCATTCCGATTTCTTTGTATGTTCTTCTAAAATAGATTTGGCGGTAGCAATATTCATAATGATGTCGCGCTCAATGTTGTCGCGTTCATCAATTTCACTAGAAATATTTTCTGAATTTAATACCTCTATGTCATTCTGCAAGTCATCTACTTTAACTGATAATGCCTCGAACTTGGCCAGCTTAAGATTTAACTCTGTTAATTGAATGTTAGTTAAATCTTCACTTAAAGAGATGGTAGCCAAATAATTTTTAAATTTAGTTATTTGTCCTTTGGCGGAAGAACGCCTTGTTAACAATTCTTTTAATCGAGATTTATCTTCCGCACTAGACATCTTGGAAAAATAATTTAATTACGTTACACAAATAAATTACGTTAAGAGATCACTACAAGAAAAACTACAGTTAAAATAAACTTAAAAACGCTCACGCTCCTCGTCTTGGCGACACCCGCAGACCGGGAACCGAACACGTGCAGGTGGCTGCCTGCCGCGTGGGTTGGCTGCTATCTACGCAGCGCCTTGGTAGGTATAGGCACAACCTGGAAACGTTCGGCGAGATGCTTAAATTCCTATTTTAGCTACAATCGAGACGAGTTTACGGTGGGCAAAGAAGTTACTGTAAGTATCTAATAAAAAAAACTAAGTTACGTTAAAGGTTAAAGTTACTACGTAACTATTGAAAATCTTTTGAAAAAATAATATTAATCTTCACAACCTCATAATAGTAAGAATTAAATTGAATTTAGATGCAAAAAAGAGAGATTTAAAGTTATTTTTTATTTGTAACTGACGGTACACGTAAGTAGTTACGCAATCGACCACGCTTTCGATGCGCAGTTTCAAAGAAAATCGACCACTATTTGTCACAAATGGCTGCAAATTCTTAATAGTGGAGATCTGGAAGAGGATTAATGTTAGGAAATTGAAGGAAGGGCACTTATCTGTCTTGTAGATCCGCTGCCACGATGTGGAACTTTGGCTGCCCCACTCCTCGCCGCGCGACCGGTAGAATTTACGTTAATTTTGCATTTTTCTTGAATTTAGTTAGATCCCCTCATGGGCCACCATCATGTATATTTGGGTATACAGATGGGAGCAGTAAATGAAAGCTCAGATAAAATTTGATAATTATAATAATAGAAATTAGTCTTTACATGGCGAAGGTCTTTGCGAGAATGAATTTGACAATTATGTGTCTATACGTCATAGAAGATTCCTATCCGTGCAGATATGCAAAGTTTTGAAACAGATAATTGCTTATAACTAAACGCAGGCGTTATGCGCCTGAACAGTAAGCATGTTCCATCTTAGAACTTATTGTCACTTTCCATCAGGTGAGATGAGGTCAAGTGCAAACCCATTTAATATATTTAAAAAAAATCTCTGTATTTTAACACGACTCTATATTGACGTGTGCCATGCCTCTCGGTCTTCTACCAGATTCATTTCGGGAAGTGTGCGGAGGTTCTACATAATTGTTCCCCCCCAGCAGATTCCATCACCAGACGCGCGGCGAGGGCTTTCATACTTATGTGGTAGAACTACCCCTTATCCGCACGAAGCGATTCGCTTCCACATTTATAATGCAAACGGCTAAGGAATGGAACTCCCTGCCGAGGTCTGTTATTCCTGACCATTATAATCTGGACATTTTTAAGGGAAGAGTGATAACGCATCTTTTGGGCAAACGCGTATCATCCTAGACCTCATCGTCGCTTTCCATCAGGTGCGATTGTGGTCAAGCGTTAGCCTATTTATTAAAAAAAAATCTAGCTTTAATTTATGACGTATGCTGTGCATTAAAAATATCTATCTACATCCCAAAAGAGCGCAAACGCATCTGTTTTTTTCTCGTGTGGCGGATACCTATGGGCAGCGGAGAATTTACAATCAGCTGACTCAATTGCTCGATCATATGCTTTTCCCCAAAAAAGTAATTATTTACTAACCCCAAAAACAGAATGACCGAAAATGCAGAGTCCCATACTAATTTGCGAAAAAAGGTAATCCGCCGGGGATCGTAAACATTTCCGATTAACTATCAATCACTTTGGGGTATATAAAAAGCCCAAATTGTGTGTAGCAAATTTGGAGGTAATTCATCAAACCCGCAATGGAAAAACCGCAAATTGAACGAGTAACAAACGTAGGGGAACTATCAGGATATTCATCAGCGGAAGTGGATATTTGGCTAATTACGGATTTAATGAGACAAATTGGACATGATTTCCTATGTTTTGGGAATACAAATCGCGACAAAGTTTGATGTCATCTGTAATATTATTTTTAATATTTGTTTTGGCTTCTGATAAGAGGACAATCACCTGATAGAAAGCGATAGTAGCTACTGAGTTGGTAATCCACCAGAGGAATCACAGTTTTTTTTTTATTTATTTATTTGGAACAAACAGTCATTTACAAACTTTGCACAAAAAATATGATTAATAATAGACTTACAGTTTCACTAATTGCAATTAAAAACAGCACTAAGATAGACTAATTTACTTTACATTGTTCAGAATAGATTTAAAACTATCGTTACAATAAATCTAACATGATAAACAAAGAAAAAATGTAAACGAATTTAGTTAGGGAAAATCTGATTATAAACAAGTTTCTAACTTTAAAATTTAAGTAAGTAATTTGAAAAAATCTAAATTTCGATATTACACATTTACTACACGTTCACTTGTGTACAGACAGCCACCCGTTCGGTCACTTAAATTACTATCCGCCAAATTTCCCCAGCCGACTCCGACCTGAATGTGTTTAACATTCAAGCAAGAGTCGACCGGAGAAACCTGGCGGATCGGTATACTCTTAGGTAGGTAGTCCAGGCGCGTGTGACTGGCCGCGCACGAGTACCAGTGTCGGTGCCAACAATATTAACCGCTCATTCTTTATGTTTACCAACATATATGCGGCGCCGGTTGTATACTATCCATACAGTCAACTGCATACTGCTGACCTCTATTTCAAGTAAAATAAGGGTCTCAGCTGTGTTGCGCTGCTAAACTTTCAAATACTGTACTAGGACATCATAAGTTATAATAAAGAGTTGTCCTACACATTTTCCTTATTCCACCAAGTCCTAAGCTACTTGAACTATAAGTTTGCGCCTTTGATATACAAAAAGTTGTCAAGTGGACGCCACTGGTGGCTCTATGTAGCAGACTCAATAGACCTTTTGAAAAGGTTGACTTCAAGACTAATCTGGGAGAACTTAAGGTCAATGACTGGCACGAAGTAGTGCAGGATCGACCAATGTGGCGCTCTCTTCTTTCGGAGGCCAAGACTCGGTTCGGGTCGCTGATGAATATGTAAGTTTTAAAAAGGATCATTAACCTGTCTGCAAAACTTCTGTATCCGCATTGTCTCAGAGTACCGAACTCGTCTAAAATGGCTCCCCCTTCGTCTCCGCCGTGACTCCCATTCCACTCGCTCCCAGCGATAAGACCGCCTAAATTGTACATTGTATCTCTGTATACCTAGCTTTTAAGTTTTGTATGTTGTGCAATAAAGAGTATCTATCTATCTACCTGTCGTAGATATCTTTAAATTGAAAATTTATCGATCGCACTTTGATCGATCCTGGGATACTCGAGCATCAACTGCACCTAACCTGATGACTGTTTACCGACGAGGTTCCCACCTTAGATCTTGTTTATCCGATATTGTATTACCGAAGCCATTGTCCGATTCTGCGGCTGATATGGCTAGCCATATCAGTTAGTGTAGCATATGGCTAGCTAGTAGCTTGCTATTTTGTTATGTTAGATGGCAGATGAGCTGACAGATCACCTGATGGTAAGTAACCGCTACCGCCCACAGAAACCTGCAATACCAGTGGAGTCACAAGTGCGCTACCAAACTTTTCCCCATTTCTCTGGTCTGTCAGGCTGTGGCTATTATTCCGCTTGCATCGGCCAATTCATGCCATAGCGTGGTACTCACACGGTCAAATGACGATGAATTTAGCTTGAAAATTGTTAACACAAGAAATTATTATCGGATTAAGGGTGATTCATACAATGTTGGCGCTTCATTATTTAGTCATCAATTTCATCGTTTAGCCCGCACAATAATACGATCACTAAATGATGCACGCACATATAAATTAGCTGAAACCGAATTAAATTCTAAATATCGTTCGATGAATACGAAATTTCATGTTCAAATATTGCTATATTGTAGAGGTTATATTTATTAGCAGAACAGTGCGTCAAGCAAGTTTTGGACGATGGTGAAAATTAAAAGGAGTTAGCTCATATAAGCCTAGGATATTGTATCGGTACTTATTCCAAAAAAATTGAAAATCCTATTTCTGTAAAAAAATAATAAAAATAAAACATTTAACGTATGACTACGTATGTGATACGTGATATGAATTCGAATACAATTTAGTAATTTAAATCTTTAGAAGAAAATGACGGCGGCCATCTAAGGACCGGTTTCTGAATTGAAAATTTGAAGTTAAGCACGATTTGAGCACAAAGTTTGACAGTTGAAGTATGACTCAACTGTCAAAGTTAGTGCTCAAGTCGTCCTTAACTTCAAATTCTAAATTCTCAATTATTCAGAAACCGGCCTTAAGTCTATGCATGAGCTAAATACCGCAAATGACTAACCACTGTCAGATGTCACTTTGACATTAACAAATAATATAATAGCTGGAATGACATTTTGTTTATGACGTCAGATACAAAATTTAATAGCATGAGGTTTTCTTTCTATATTGTTACATTTTTTTATTTAGACCAGTAAACGAATATATTATAATGAAATTGCATAAAACCAAAGTATTGTAGGTGTATTAGCCTCTACAGTTCCACAGTTTTTTTTATATAAAACTCAAAGGTGTAGGAGCAAATTTTGTTTAGAAAAAAAAAAACTCAAAAAGAAATAATTTCTTTATTGCAATATAGTTAAACCAATCAAATATTATTTTATTCCACACCAGCATCCAACTCAAGATTTGTTTCCTCCAAGATTCATTTCAAAATACATTTAGCAGTAAAATTAAATTCCAAGACATGAATAAAGCTAGGAAACATTAATTATACTTTCGAACAAACACGCTACAATGAGAACTACTCGAACAATGTATCTTTTCTCATCTTAATTAAAGAGAGAAAACTTAATCAGATTTCATCCTTTTGGCTCGAGCGTACAGGGTTGTCTCTTTTATCGCAGTGTAACAATGCAGTGTATTAACGAAGGCCTGCTAGATCCCACTGCTGGGCAAATGCCACCCCTAAGGTCTTCCACAGCTGTCTAATCGCCACCACCAATTCATTTCTTATCCGTCTTTTTACCTTCATCTGCAATAACTGATTTGGAATTGATTTTGGCATTCGTCCTTCTTTCTTCTTTTTTTTTATAATTGTCACTTATTTTTGCATGGTTTTGTTTGGGTTTTGTATAATTTGCCCATATTGCGCATCTGTTCAATTTTTTATTGCTGTCTCAATCTCAATTTTATGCATGCGACTGTTGCAAAGATATTGAATAGATGCGCAATACTATTATGGTAGTTTGGCAGATACAAGGTTAATGTTGTCCTACTTTTCGTTTATGATTTATGTCTAGGTTAAATTAGTAAGTAAGTTAGGTTTCCTTGTTTAGTATTGTGCCAAATAAAGTTATCATTAATTCTATCATGAACAGGCTTCAGCGACAGGATAATGAGTTTCAGAAGAGCTCAACAGATGTGGATATCCATTCGAACAGTTTTTCTAAATTTAAAAGGTTAACATTGAGTTTTCTGCAACAGCAAAATTAAAATTATGTATATGCATGCATGTGTACAGGTATGTATGCATGCTTGTATACATATATATTTATATATTTTCAATTGAGATAATCACATTTGCAAGTCGTGGCAGCCTATAACTGAATCTACACTTAGCATATATTTTAATGTAAGTTTTTTTTACGGTTATTCGGTGTAAGATTTGTTGGTTTCCTTAACAAATAAATAAATAAATTCATTCATTCATTCCTGACGAGTAAGAGTTCTAAAAAAGTTGACTGCCTTGTTGGTAAAGTGGCAAACTTGTAAATACCTGAGTTTAAACGCGCAAATTTGCATATCTTATATCCACGGCCGCGTCAAGCAGTAAATACATATCAATAATCCTCGTTTAGGCAATAACAGTAACTATGTGTAAATGTCGCCGTGTGGTCCCCGGCAGAGTAGAATATGCCACCCTCACTCTTACCGAGGTGTCATAAAAGGCGACTAAGGTAAAGCTGCTGGCATGATCATTAGTACCAAGAGAAGGAAAACTTTGCATTTCTGTCAAAACCCGTCTGCCAAGCGTGGTGAGTATGGCATTTACCCCTCATGTGATTGAGGAAGGCCCGTGCCCCAGCGGTAGAGACTTAAATGGGCTGATGATGATGATGTGTAAATGTATTCCTACCATTAGCTTGGTGGTGAGGAACAACATTCCAAGGAAACCAGCACGTTTCAAACAATTTCTAAAATGTGTAACTATGATTCAGATAGTCCGTGGGAGAGCATAGGCAGGCTCGACCGGAGTGAAAACCGGTGTGAAGCAGCAATGTGCTGTGTTTCGCTGCGTAAGTAAGGGTTCCGCAGGCACAATCCGGGGAAGAGAGGGGTTTAAAGGTTGGTAGCGCACTTGTGACTTCACTGGAGTCGCGCGTATCTATGGGCAGCGGCAATCGCTTACCATAAGGCGATCCATCTGCTCGTCTCACACCTATCACATAAAAAATGTCTGATTCCTCTATTAACGTGTTACAGACGGCAGTCGCTTCATTGTAATTACTCGACCCACAGATCCTCAGTTATAATTATGGTCTAAGTTACAAAGTGACAACTTTGGATGTAACAGAGAATCACAGATAAGATGCGATGGAGATAGTAAGTTTAAGCTTGGATGATGAGTCGAACCGCTGGTGAACATTACACTGTAGTATAATGTATTATTCAGACCGTCTTCTTGGATGTAAAGGTCGTTAAAAACAAAGCCTTTTTCACTCACACTATAAAATTGTTACACTCCACATGAATTTTAATTAACGATGTCAGAGAGTAGAAGGCAGAAGGGACGTCGACGCGGGGAAGCGCTAACCGACATTTATTAAACCAACGTACTGCAGACTGTGTAATAATTTCATACCCGAACTTTTTTCTTTTCATTACATTAAAGAGGTTACTGCACAATGCTACCGTCGGCTAGCTAAAAGGCCGCTAAGCCACAGGGCTTCGCTGTGGCTTGGCGACCTTTTAGATAGCGAACGACAGAATGGAAAGAGTGCACCCCAGATTTATAATAATAGATAGATAGATAACTAGATACGGCACGCACCCACGCACGCATGCACGTACGCACGCACGCATGCACGCCCAGACACGTCAAACTTATAACACCCATCGCTTTTGCGCCGGGGGTTAAAAAACAAAATTCAAGTATGATACAACAACAACAGAAGTATTTTTTTTTTTAGGTTTCGCAGTGGGAATGCCGCCTTATGCATACTAGACCACCGAGGGGTGGCCGGCTTATGTGGGGCTCTCTTTGGCGGGGAGCTTCTCCCAAAGACAAGCCAGGCAAAGGCATACCCACTAAGCCCCCTGCGGTTCTCCCTCATCGCCCATATTGGGGAATATCATGGTGATACAGCAAAAGCCTACCTCCACGATATTCCCCGGGCAGATATCCGCCTGTACGGCAGACTAGGCGGTTCTTCCCCCGGACGTGCCGGGAGAGGGGATAGGGACAACCCACCACCTCCCATGGCCATACCAACACTATGGTTATACTGGCCGAATCGTGGGAGATGTGCGCGGATATTGCGTGTCCTTGGGACTATTGCACTCCACCGCGCACAATTCTTGACTCCCTACAAGTTATCAATCTATGTCCTTGTCCCTAATCGTGCGTTTCTCCCCCTTCTGGGGCCGCAGACGCCACATCACAGGTGGCGCCCTCTAGCGCCGGGCAGTCCGGGTCGTTTCTCCGTCTGTGCCAGCCATGCGCGAACTCTCGCAGCCTGGCGAAGTTCGCTTCCGAGGACACAAGGTCCGGGTATCATATTGGTCCAGGTTCGTCAACAACAATCCCTTTTAGCAGCTCCCCACGTAGGTCCTGATATACTGGACAGCACCACAATACATGATGTCTGTCCTCCTCGCGTTCACCACATATGCTGGATCATCCTTGAGACGCATATCACACAGGCGTTTGTTAAAACACCCATGCCCGGTTAGTATCTCGGACGTTACATAATCTGGTGCGACCCAGTGCGAACTGAGTCTCCCAGACACGTCGGGGAAGAATTGGTAAAGCTCGCGACCCTTCGTCTCTGACTCCCACCGATCCTGCCAGATACGCAGCACGTCCTCCAAAATTTGTCGCTTGTGCCTGCTCATCTCTTCTTTGGTCGCGGACTGGCGTGCCACCTCCGTCCTGCCTGCACGGGCTACCTCCAAGTCTGCGGGTAAAACTCCGGCTAGCACCGGGAGAGCGGCAGTGCTGACTGACCGGTACGCTTTGGTCATCAGCACTAGTGCAGGCCGCTGCCCCCGGAGAAGGATGCCGCAGATGGATTGCACCCGGAGGCGCTCGAACCAGCAGGCCGCAGCATACACAAGGGTCGCAACAAAAGTGCCCTTGTACAAGATCCGGAGGCCTGGATATCGAATGCCCCAGGAAGAGGCCGACACACGCGACATCTTCCCGTAGCATTTGGCCGCGCGTTCTACTATCCCCTGTGCATGCTGCGTAAACAGAAGGCTGCTGTCGATCACCACCCCTAGCACGGTTACCGAGTTCACTGATCGGATCGAGTTGCCGCCGAAGCGTATGACCGGGGGTCTCTGGAGCTTCCCCTTAATCGTCATCGTGGATGACTTGGCAGGGGAGAACCCCAGTCTGTTACGGACCCCCCAGTCAGAGATGGTGGTAAGGGCCTCAGCGGCCGCGTTCTCAATGGCAGATCTCGACTGCGCCTCGATCAAAACGGTGACGTCGTCGGTATAGGCCACCATGCTTACTCCCTCCGGCAATGGTGATCGCAGCAGGTCATCAAGGAGAACGTTCCACAGTGTTGGTCCAAGCACGGATCCCTGCGGACACCCCATGGTGGAACCTTTCCAATAAACCTGGTCACCCACGAAGAGGCCAACTCGGCGGCCAGTGAAATAACCCGCGAGCATCTTATAGATGTTCGGGGGGCATCCCCCTCTTTTCGCCTTGACCATAATCATGGGCCACCAGGCATTGTCAAACGCACCCGAGATGTCAAGGTAGATCGCTTGGACGTATCGCGCCGTGGACGCCCTGCCTGCGGTTAGGATCACGTTGAGAGCCGTGACCGTAGACTTACCCGGGGAAAACCCGTGCTGGCAGTCCGATATCCCGCTGGAGATCTGAGGTGCACAGTGTAAGATTACGCGTTCAAGTAACTTACCAAAGATAGAGAGAAGCGTAATCGGGCGATACGCTTTTGGGTCCGTGATTCATGGACTTGGTCATTGCCTTTTGGCAGGACCAAGAGACGACCGTCCTTCCAGACATCCGGGAAGACGCCTTCGTCTACACAGCGGGCATACACAAGGTGGAACTCCACCGAGGCAGCGGCCCAGACGTGGCGTACTATCCTGGCGGTCACCCCGTCGAGCCCTGGCGCCGTGTTAGGCAATTGCCTAATCATGAGTCCCATTAGGTCCCCTGTCGGAGGAAGTGCATTGGGACCCGAAGGGAGCAGAGCGGCCGAGATCCGCACCTGTTTGTGATACCCTGTATCTTGGGATGGATCATCATCCGGACACAGGGCGTGAACAAGATCGTGCATGGCCTCGTCTACGGTCCCCGCGAATCCCTCGGCGAACTTCGTGCCGTTGATGACGTTAGCGGGAGGACGGTTCCGCCCGCTTGCAACTCGGTAGGCCAGACCATAGGGGTCTTGATTGCCGGATTCGGCAAGCCCCCGGAACCACGCAATTTCCGTCTCCTCCTTCCTCCGCCGATATGCCGCTCGTGCCATTCGGAATTCCTCGCATGCAGTGGCTTCTACCCCACCACGCTTTTTGCTGCGTTGCCACACGCGCCTTGCGGCGCCACACGCCCTACGGAGCTGGTCCAGTTCTTTCGTCCACCATTCATAACCAGTTTGCCGAGTTCTTCTCCGTTCTCCGAGTCTCTGCTGCGCTGATTTGACAATGACTTCCGTGAACTCCCTACTAACTGCGTTCGCATCCTTCCTAAAGTCCAAGTATCCCATGTTCATCCTGACTGCGTCTTCAAACCCTTCCCAATCCACACCCTTGTCCCTGAACCTCGGCAGCTCCTCGCCTCGCAGGGGATAGGGACAGTCGGGAGAACTGAGCCGTCCCCGAGCCGGGCAGCAGAGGGAGCCTGTGCAATGCTGGTGCTGGTGCCCCCGTGCCACGCACCAGCGGGCTCCCTCCGCGGAGAGGGGGACGCGCATCTGCTCGGCGTCTCCTCCTTCGCCGCTAGTATAGCTCGTTATACTAGGGAGGTAGAGGTCCTGGCCGACCTCCGCAACCGGCGCCTGAAGTTGTGGCTCCCACGGCACACACTCTGCAAGGGTGTGGTGTGCCGTGTCCTCTGCGGCGCCGCACTCCTCCTCCCGTTTTATTTTGTGCAGATAATAACCGAAGCACTCATGTCCGGTCATTATCTGCACCATACGGAAGGAGACAGAGCCGTGGTGACGCTTAAGCCAATGGTCTAGGACCGGGGCGAGTGCGTCGAGGGTTCTCCAGCCGTAAGGGACAAGGCCGAGGTTCTCGGACCATCGCCTCAGGAGGCACTTCCGTGCCTCCTTCCTTCCGGCCACCTTCTGCCCTCCTGTCCACCATATATTTGTAGACGGCGGACAGCGCCACGGCTTCTGCCTTTGTACGCGCTTTGTACGCAATGTAGAAATATTCACCAAGAAGAGACGATGACGAAGAAGGGTCCCGGCAAAGTAGAATTGGCCACTTTTACTCGTACCGAGGTGTCGTAAAAAGCGACTAAGGTAAAGCTGCTGTCATGATCATCAGCACCCAGAGAAGGAAAACTCTGCATTTATATCAAAACCCGCGCCAACCCGTCTGCCAAGCGTGGTGAGTATGGCAATCACCCCTCATGTGATTGAGGGAGGCCCGTGCCCCAACAGTGGGGAATTAAATGGGCTGACGATGAAGCTATTTTGTCAGTCAAAACGCTACAATGTAAAAAAAAATAGAAAATTTAAAACCTTCCCTTCTGCAAACTACCTGCATCATCACATGTCATTTATAGACTCACGTGTAGATACGAGTGCGTTGTTTTTCCAAAGGCTGAAATAATGAGCCTCGCTCGGTTTCAGCGCTGAAAGCCTGACACGCGCCTTTTGCCTTTCAGCGAACGATAACGATATAGGCGAAATTAATTGTATACCTCAAAGAGACCTATGTTGATGAGTAACTAAGATACAATATAGGTACACATGCTTTATTGTAGATAACTTACTAGGTACTTCAAGACAACCCTAACGTACTAATGACATACGTAGCACAAGTGCTTAAAATCTACTTGGTACGACATCAAAGGCCTTACCATGTGTTTAAAATACTATCCTCGCTATCCAAAACTATTGATCTGTCTCTTTCACATGCACCACAATGAAAGGGACAAAGCGACAGTTTTCGATAGCGAGAATAGTTTTTCAAACTCATGGTCAGGGTACAATGGGTCAGGGTCAATGTATGAGATGTTGTTGTCGTATGATTTAGGTCACATTGACCGCACTCTCTCCATTATAATAAATACCTACTACTCATCGGCGAGACCAAGGCGCAACGTCTTCGCTGGCTGGGTCAACTCGAGAGACTAGACGAGCATCGTCTCGTGAAGAAAGCATACCAGAGCCGACCGATGGGCCGACGCCTGGTAGGCGGGCCTAGGTATCGTTGGAAGGACGTCGTCGAGAATGATCTGCGAGAACGTCAGGCCGGTGACTGGTGACAAGTAGTGCAGGATCGATCAAAGTGGCGTTCTCTTGTTTCGGAGGCCAAGACTCGCTTCGGGTCGCTGAGCCAGTGGAATAGTAGTAGTAGTAGTTTACCTTTGTCAGGGACATCATCATCATCATTATCCTATCAGCCCACATCCGCCCACTGCTGAGTATAGCCTCTTCTTAATCACGCCACTCCTTTCCGTCCCCTTCAGCGTTATCCATAGGTTTCCGCTTTATTTTTTTCGGCGCTACAACCCTTTGTGGGTCTTGGCCTCTTCTAGTATGCACTGCCAAGCGCGTCGATCCCTGGTTGTCTGTCTCTAGTTCGTAAACTTTTTCATCGCTTTAAGATTGTCTTTGATGCAATCGCACCATCTCAGATGCGATTGCATCAAAGACGTCGGGCAGGTGGTCTTCCCACAGGATGTCACCCCATTCTTGGCTGCCATTCGGTAAGTTTTATAGTCAACCTATCATCTTTACGCCTTGCCAGGTGGCAAAATAATGTTTTAACTACATTTCAGCTTTAGCTGTTGTTTAATTGAGAGACTTGTTATTGGCATTGTTAAACTCTTATTTTATCTTTAGCTTACTATAATATTTAGCTGCAAGTCTTCCAAAAATAAATAAATAAACTATATTGCCACAAGTTACAGACAGCCACATGAGAGCTTACTCCAATTTTTTTAATGATTTAATTGGATTTTGACCGTAAAAGAGTCAGCTTTGGCATAAATGGGCCGACAAACAAATTACAAGTGACATCTCAAGTGACTCGCAGTGCAAAAATAGCACTTGTGTCTCTGACATAAGAAGAGTCACAAGTCTAAAAGAGTAACTTCACGTCCCGACAAGTGTACTTATCAATCGCTTTGAGGAGCACTATAGTAAGGCCTTTATAAGGTCTTTTGGATGTGAAAAATAGAAAGAAAAAAAGTGGTATTTATTATTATTGGACATCACAACATGATATAAACATCAGTCACATCAAAATACGTGTCCATTTAACGTCTTCCTGCCCATTTTGTCCTTTTTGAAGCCAATAATAATTGATTTTCATTTGTATCTGTTGTCTGTGCAAGACCACGATAATATCCTCCAACAAATTCGATTAAGGCGGCTAATTTCAACGATCAACCATTTACACAGGATATATTTTAGTGCTTAAGTGTGTGCGCAAACACAAGCGCACTCTCTATTCCCTTGTCCTCATATTCCGATGGGATACCAGTGTGACACGACTGGAGAGGGATCGGGCTCAGGACCAACGGCTTAACGTGCTTTCCGAGGCCGCCAACTTCCAGACTCCGGGCTGACACTGAGAATTTCTTTACAGAAAAACTCAGGTACAAATTTTAGCCCGACCGGGGCCGCAGCCGTTGCTTTAAAGTGCGATATATTATCCACTACGCTAATAAGATAGTAAGACCATTTTATGGTTGTCCTATATATCCATTTATTTTTCTTGCGTAAAAAGAATAATATTGTCCTTTTACCCTTTGGCCAGTAAACCCCATCCCACAAACATTTGCCTTCAAATAACTCTTAATTGACGTCGATTCCCGTGGGACAGGACAAAGGTCCATAAATTAACTTTAAATAACCCTTATATATCCCTTTTCGTTTTTCACTAATTGGTGGATATCAGCTTCCTATAAAAACTTCGGTGTTAATACGCTTGCTAGAATTAATATTGTAATGATCATAATATATTTGAAACGAGTGACTACTGAGTTTCTTGCTGGTTTTTCTCGGTAGACATTGACTTTTCAAATCATCGGTGGATTATAGATTTGACATTTACAAGTGTTCTGTATGGACTTATACTGAATAAAAAAGATTAATTTTCAATATGGAACCCATACTTACCAGATGGAACTTTATTGCTAGCTTAGATAAACTCATCATCTTCCTCCTGCCCTTTTTCCTGGTTATCTGGGGTCAGCGCAGTATGTTTTCCTTTTCCATACATCCCTGTCATTCATCATCGAACCATCCACCCCTTTTTCCATCATGTCATTCTTCACACAATCCATCCATTCCTTTTTCGGCCGTCCTCTGTTCCTCCGCTCACTTACATTTAAACTCATCACTTTTTTGGTTACATGTTCTTCTTCTCTTTTCATTACATGGCCAAACCAGGAAAGACGATTTGCCTTCAATTTATTCATTGGATGGGGGCCACTTTCATTCTTCATCTAATATACTCATTCCTTATAGACGAGAATGGACAAGCCATCTCTGTCGCATGCAATCGTCTTTCATCCGTCTTCTTGACGGCCCAGCATTCTGACCCATACAGGGCAACCGGTCTAATGAGGTGTTTGTAAGCTTTGCCCTTTAGTTTTAAGGGCATCCGTGGATTGCATGTTGTTGCCGTGACCTGTCGCCATTTCATTCATGCTGAGTTGATTCGATGCTTAACGTTCCTATTAATTTTACCGTCGCCCTATACAAAAGAACCGCTAGCTTAGATGAATTAACTAATAAAAAATTAACTTGTCTACTATACTTCACGGAAAAAATTGCGGAATATGGTAAAGTATTTCATTCTTTAGAATGAATTTAATAATAAATGAAGTAAAAACCGATTGCCGCGAAACTATGGCTCGAGTATTTTTTTTATGTGATAGGTGGCAGATGAGCAGATGTATCGCCTTTAAGCGATTGCCGCTGCCCATGGACAACCGCGCATCAGTGGATTTACAATTGAGCTGCTAACCTTCAAACCCCCCTTTCCCGGGATGGGGCCTCCGGTGCCCTCACTCACGCAGCTAAACACAGTGCCGCTTTACGCCGGTTTTCTGTGAGGCCGAAATATTGAAATATAAGGTTGAAATACTATACCGTCTGCCGTGAGCTTTTGCGTTTAGTATAGTATGTCGGTAAATGCAGTGAGCGATTCCAAGTAGCCGTAGGTCAAGATCAAAGTGCTCTTAAAAACAAACCAACTACTTAATTCCTTGTAAAGGACAAAATACAGAATGTCATACTTAAGATACCCGCCCCGAAACGCTCGTTAAAACCAACATTAGTGTGCTTAGCGCTGTATACCCAATTAGAGTGTCTCGAAATTATCTTATTTATTATTTTGACGGTCGCACCCGATCCCTTGCGTTCTTACAAGGGCCATTATGGCGAAATTGCACTTTATGGCGACCATGGGACCATTAGAGGACAAAGAGGGTACTCAGGAGTGCTCTTCCTCACTTTTGAGTCCATTCAACATATTTGATACCCTCTTTAAACATAAAAATGGGACAACATTTTTTATCTTATCGTAGTCTTGGTACGCCCAATGAATAAATGCAATGAATTTATAATCAAATAATGTACCTGAAATCATGCAAATATAGTATTATCATTTTTTGATGTGATATGTAGGTGGCAGAAGAGCAGACGGATCACCTGATGGTAAGCGATTTCCACCACCCATGGACACCTGCAACAACAGTGGAATCACAAGTGCGCTGCCATTCTTTAAACCGCCCTTTACCCCAAATTGGGCCTCCGGTACCCTTACTCACGCAGCAAAACAGCACAGTACTGCTTCAAGCCGGTTTTCTGTGAGACCGTGGTATTGCCCACTCATGCCGAAGCGTGGCTCTCCCACGGTCATTCTGACAAAGAAACTTTAAAATGTGACCAAACAGAGCGACATTTGATTGCGTGGCCTGCTGCGCTATAGATGGACGATTGCCGCGCACGGCAAAGCGCAGAATGTTTAAACTAGCCTTCTTCAAATTTTCGTACCTCAAATTCCGCCCGTCCGTTTTATGCACCTTGCGCGCTGTTTTTGGGAACACCTTTCGTTCGTACATCGTCTTTTATACCAAGCTTATTAATTATTAGGATTTAGCAAGTCTGATCATTTCTTTGAAACGTTTGTCATCTGATCTCCGCAACTCGGACAAGACAAGGGAACATGATCGAATAATAGTATATTTCCAGTGCCCCTAACCTGTGCTCCGAAAACCGGACAGCGACGTGGGAAGCAAATATCTGGCCATGCCACCGGGTCCCGGCAGAAGGGGTAGAACTAAAAAAGTGTGGTTTGACGTGGTCGACATGCGTGCTAGAACCAGCAAAAACGTATCTTTCAAAAGGTTGGAACATTTGCACCTGGATCAGTGCAGAGATGCGGAACAGTGAAACTCTTTAGTTGGAACATCGACTCTCAGATAGATCCATGATTTATTCCGCTCATTCGGATCATTCGACTCACTCGGATCATTCAGCTCATTCGGATCATTTGGCTCGTCAGAACATTCCACTCATTTAGCTCATTCGAATCGTTCAGCTCATCGGATCATTCAGCTCATTCGGTTCACTGAAACTCGAGATCCATTTGAGTCGAATGATACATTCGGAGCCATCATTGAAAATTCGGAACAGAGTATCATTTAGCTGAGTTGGATCACTGATTCGTTTGAGTAAAGAGTTACATACGTCTTATGCGTGCCAATAAATTGACTACACTTAGTGCACAAGATCGTGGAGTAAAAGCAGGAAAGCGGACCCTGGACTCTGGAGCGACAGCTTGGAACGCAACCGGGACTAAACGCGAAGATGATAATGATGATGATTGCCAGTGCCACGAACGCAAGATTCTTTCCGTCTCGTTTACCGTTTTAGACATCCTTTTTTTTTTTTTTTGGTTTCCCGGGAGAAATGCATTACGCAGACCCTGCCGCCGGGGGGTGACAGGGTACTGTGGAGTCCCACCCTCCAGGCCGCTTCTTCTAACAAGAAGCGACCTGAGGGCATACCCACTAAAACTCCCGGGGCTCAACCACCCGTGGGTATGGAATGGAGTTACGGGAACTGCACGAGGCTATTCCCCGCAACCCCACTCCCCCACAGGCCCCTACACGGGTTGTGTGGCCACGCCCCTCCTCGGGCTGGGAGGAGGGGGGTTGGGGACAGCCGGAAGAGCTGAGCCGTCCCCAACGAGCGGTGGAGATGCCAATGACGGTGCCGGCACAAGGACCCCCGTCCCTGTTTCCGGCTGGCCACCTCCACGGACCGTTTTAGACATCCTAATTCATCCCAAATTAAGGGTTTATGTACTGTATTTTTTAATGTTAGGGGCTACAAACGAGCAGGCATGTCTCATGATAATAAGTAATCACCTTCGCCCAGAACATCTTCGGAGAATCAGAAAAGTTATTTTCTCAGATCTCGCAGGTGTTCTGGGCGGACCGCTAAAGGTGTATCTTGTCACAAGAAAAGGTACAAAGAAAATTCAAGGTTGTTACTTGAGCTTTTTACTACATAAAAAGAACAACGGTCGCGTGTATATTCGCTTTGATGGAAACATGTTCATCATTAAGAAGGGTTCCGCACACTAGCGTCACCAATCAATTTTATTCTTTAACGGGATCTAATTTTACTTCTCCGATTTCGCGGATATTTATGGGCGGCGATGATTGCTTTCCATCAGGTGACTCGCTTGCTCGTTTGTCCGCCTCTAGCAAAAAATAAAAACAATTCCAGACCGTTAGACACTCAGCAAACCTCTATACTATTTATTTAATCATGTGAAATACTTTTCGGCCTGTTTTTGTATTCAAAATTTTGGTTAACGCCAGTGTCATCATCATCATCATCGTCAGCCCATTTAAGTCCCCACTGCTGGGGCACGAGCCTCCCTCAATCACATGAGGGGTAATTGCCATACTCACCACGCTTGGCAGACGGGTTGGCGAGGGTTTTGAGTTTTCCTTCTCTGGGTGCTGATGATCACGCCAGCAGCTTTACCTTAGTCGCCTTTTACGACACCTCGACTTTTACGAAACATTTGTGTATGATTATTAAATAAATAATATCATGTTAGCTTAGTCGCCGACGCCGCATTGTTAAATATAGAGTCAGTTTAGTAATTAAATAATTAAATCAATTGGCGTCGCTAGTGAACCCTTCGCCTCAAAAGTATTATTACCGTTGTGTTCAGTTAAGAATACAGAATTTCCATTTAAATTATTTAGATATAATTAGTAACATCATTAATTAATTGTTTCAACACTGTTCAAAGCCTTATCTCATTACATTGAATTTATGAATTAATAATTCAAAATACCGCAAAATGGTTCACAGAATGTAAGTATTTGATGATTTTCGAATAATTAATGGTAATAGATATTAAGAGAATTTTCACGTCTAGACATGGCATTATGAAAATCTTGAGGTACCTACATCAAGGACTTAAATTATTGTTACATAATTAGTATAAATGTGAGAATAGAATTATTTAATTGAAGTAATTCTGTAGTATTAGTATAATGAAATAATTCTGTAGTATTAGTATATTTGGCCGTGTGGTCCCCGGCAGAGTAGAATAGGCCACCCTCACTCTTACCGAGGTGTCGTAAAAGGCGACTAAGGTAAAGCCGCTGGCATGATCATCAGCACCTAGAGAAGGAAAACTCTGCATATATATCAAAACCCTCGCCAACCCGTCTGCCAAGCGTGGTGAGTATGGCAATTACCCCTCATGTGATTGAGGGAGGCCCGTGCCCCAGCAGTGGGGACTTGAAATGGGCTGATGATGATGATGATGATGAGTATAATGAGGTTTTGACTGCCTCAGTGGCGCTGTGGTTAGTGGGTCGCACTTTAAAGCGACGGCTGCGCAAGAGGTTCAAAATTTGGGTCAGGCAAAAAAATTGTACCTGTTTTCGGTACGAAATTTTTTGGTCTAAAAAGTACGAAACAAGAAAATTGTCTCGGCTGAAATTATTATGCCGTATTCCCGTGGTCGTATGCCAACTACTGTAGCAAATCAGATTTATTAGAATAATAAAATAAAATCAATGTGGCATACGACCACGGCAATTATTATTATTTTTATTAGTAGTGAACGCTGCCTCTGTTGCAAGGGGCAACCCTTTCGGTCGAACTGGATCGATCCCCGCACAGTACAAACATTTGTGTGCATGAACATGTCTGTTTGTATTGGTCTCAAAGTTTTCTATGTATTATAAGCATGTATTTACAAAAGAAAAGTATTATGTATATATTTGTAATTCCGCTGTTGGTTCTGAACACAGGTGCTTCAGCAACCTATCTCGGAATCAAATCAAAGTATGTTATGTTGTGAAATATTTATATATTTTATTCAGTTTCCTTGACTGTACCTACACATGCATGTTATTTCGACACAGCTTTACAAACAAGTTATATTATTTATGAACAAGCTAATTATTAAACTAAAAGCCCTAATTTGTTTGTTGTTTCAGATTTGGTAATGACACATTGTTTCTGTTAAGAAATCACTAAATTGCAAATTCGCGGACCTGTGAAAATAGAAATTGCAAAATTAACGAATAAGGTACACACAATTTGCTATGCTTGATAATTAGATGGTAACAAATGAGTCGTTATTTCGGTACATAATTAATAACCGCAGTAGTGATTAAATTAAGAACTAAATTTTAACAAGTGAATACTAAATTATTTTGCTATGTGACTATGTCTCAATAGGACTGAGCCGGCCATGTCGGTCGCATGCCGCATCCGGCTTTTTCCACCTCTCCCGGTCATGAGCTGCTGTGTACCAGTCAGGCCCAAAGCGCTTTGGGCCAAAATAGCCACAGAATGGCTGGTCCAAAATGTTAAATGTCCCCGTGGCAGACTGGAGCAACTGTAGCAAGATGAACTCGACGTGTGCTTCCAAGACTGGTACACAGCAGCCCATGACCGGGAGAGGTGGAAAAAGGGTAGGGACGCCTTTGCCCTACAATTGGACACTATGGGCTCATAATAAAAATAAATAAATAATAATGATGATGTGCAAACATCGAGTTATTATTTGGAAGCCTCAAGCCTGATTGGCTGGACTCGGAGAGAAAATTTCCTTCGCGAGACCTCCACTCTTAGGCATAGATGGAATAGATCGATCGAGAGTGTTACCGGTTAATCCATTTCGGATTGCGCCACGGCCTCACAGACAAACAAGTAAAGCAGCGTCTGTGCTGTAAGTTAGTGGGGGTACCGGAGGTCTTATCCAGGAGAAAGGGGGGCTTAAAGGTTGGTGTGCACTGGTATTGCGGGTGCCGTCTCTGGCGGCAATCACTTACCATCAGGTGATCCGTTAACTCGAAAGTGCTCACATAAAATTAAATAAGTAATCGGTGCCCCGATCTGCCGGGAGTTGCCCAGAATTTGGTTTCCAGCACCTATTTCACTGACCTCTTCACCTATCACTATTACGTGATCACATAAAAAATAAAATAAAAAAAACGAGCCCGTTCGCCATGACAGAAGCGTTGTATGGTTTATTCCCGCTGTCCACCCTCTGCTTGTCCACCCCGGGTGGACAGTGAAAAAATTGTTCATTCACAAAAACATTCTCGCTGTCCACCCCCTCTTTCAACCAAGAAGGGGTGGACAGCGAGATTTTTTTTAACAATCACTGTCTACCCGGGGTGGACAAGCAGAGGGTGGACAGCGGGAATAAACCGCGTTGTACGCAGGTCGAGTAAAAAAACGACCGCGAAGCTAGTGTTGCCCGCAAGAACCAAACCACAACCCAGATGGCGCTTCATACGAAACAATCGGAATAAAAAATGCATCAGTAAAAAAACCGTACAATGACAAAACGAGGAACAAACAAATTTACCGAACATTGTAATAATATCGAGGTGTTATCTCCCGAACATAATAATAAATATCTCAGACAAATGGTGCCATAGTAACCTTTAATTGAATTGTCAATGGTCCATAAAGATTTTTAATGGTCTCGTAGAGGCCCGACATTAGCCGATTGGCCAGCGTGGTACACTTCGCCATATAAATGTGTTTTTAGCTCTTCTAAAAGTAGCATTCTAAATATGGTGGCCCACTTAAATCGGACAGTACGTAGTATTTATTCTAAGAAACCGTGTCGTATTTATTTATTTATTTGGCTTTACACCATACAATTAAGGATTACAATCACAGCATACATTGTAAGTGCCTCATTACTTAAAGAAAAGCACCGCATGCACCAGTGCGTACAAAAAAAAAACAACTAAGTAACTACAGCTATAATAATTTTGAACAGGAAAAAGTACAATTCATGTTACAATCATGAGATGAACTTAAAAAAGAAACATGTACCTACCTACTTAGGTCTGGAAACGAGCATCAGATCCAACAGCGGAATTACACATATCATCATCATTATCATCATCATCAGCCCATTTAAGTCCCCACTGCTGGGGCACGGGCCTCCCTCAATCACATGAGGGGTAATTGCCATACTCACCACGCTTGGCAGACGAGTTGGCGAGGGTTTTGATATAAATGCAGAGTTTTCCTTCTCTGGGTGCTGATGATCGTGCCAGCAGTTTTACCTTAGTCGCCTTTTACGACACCTCGGTAAGAGTGAGGGTGGCCTATTCTACTCTGCCGGGGACCACACGGCGACACATATCATAGACACATTTAATACTTTTCTTTTGTAAACACATGCTTATAATACATAGAGACCAATACAAACAGACATGTTTGTACTGTACGGGGATCGAACCCGCAACCCTTGTACTAGAGGCAGCGTTCACTACCACTGATACCAAACTGGTCTATTTGCACTATTTCTATTTAGATATCGATTTCGTAAATATTTCTATGAAATATTATGAATATAATGCCTTACTAGAACATGTTAAATTTTTAACTATTGATTCTGATACCCATAATACAGGTGCTAGAGCTACCTATCTCGGAGGCAGACCAATGTATGTGATGTTGTGAAATATTTATTATTATTTATTTATCATGTAAAATTGTCATGGTTCATGATGCATATAAAGATAAACATAAATAAAATCTTTATTCAATTTAGGTCCACACAGAACACTTATGAATATCAAAACAGGTAAATAATATCTACCGCTGGTTTGGAATATCGATATCTACTGAGAAGACACCAGCAAGAAACTCAGTAGTTACTCTTTTCAAATATTGATGATATTACATAGTTTCAATTGAGAAGAGAAAAAATACAATTATAAAAGTTTATAGACTACTATGAATAACAACTCAAAAGATTAATCAATTAACATGACTAAGAATACTTCTTATTTAAATAGTCTTCTACACTTCAGTAACCTTTCTGCATTAGGCAGGTTTTAATTTGAGACTTAAACTTATCCAGTGATAGGTGAATGACATTTTGTGGTAGCTTATTAAATATCTTAATACTTAAGCCAACAAATTAATTACTGATTTTATGAAGTCTGAGGACCGGGACGGCAAGCCTATATTTATTTCTGGTCTTAAGACTATGACTACCGAACTTTTTTGGAAAAGTGTGCAAGTTCTTACGTACATGCAGTCGACGATAAATAATTGAAATCCCAATCTAACTGTACTCTAGTACATTACGCAGTTATAAGAAAATAATACCGCACCAAATAACCTATTTTAATCTCGCGGGCAACGGTAAATAAATTGAATGGGCTACTTTGGATTCTGCTTAATTGTTTGTTTCATTTTGTATTAAAATCGGATGACTTATGTGAGTTGGGAAAGTGTAATGATTAAAATCACTGTGTTGTTACGCAAAAAAAGCCATATCTGCCTCCCTCACACTCCTAAATCAATTTCCAACAGTTATTCACTTGTATATACTCCATTTCTTTTTTCCGTTTACATCCCAAAAACCTCTGTATAGGTATAAAGAATACAGTTCATTTAGTATGGTAAATCAACAATAAAAGTGAAAAAGAATCTAGTGTTCCATACATAGCCGGGTAAATTATATTTTTGGTATGAATCAGATTTGTTTTCGCTTTTAAGGCACACTTGCGAAGCCAATGGACTTTAACCTTTAGCTACTAAACCGGATCTATTTTAAACAATTTCGGGATTACAACCTCTCGGCAAACACTTATATTATTTATTTAATAACCATACACAAATAATGGGTCCCTTTTTGTACGCGAAAAATTGATAAGTAAGTAAAAAATATGTTTTTATTGCGAAATAAAGAATCTTCAAATCTAATCGTCGAGCTTAGTCCCGATTATATCAACTACATATTAAGTATTTGCATCTCTCGATATTCAAATTCACCCCTAGTAGGTAATTGCTAACACAATTACGCCTAGACTCAGCTGAGATGGCACATAATTGGAATATCTGGAGCTTTATCCATCTCGTACTACAACTTTATTGGAGGGTATTCGCTTTAATTAGATAATAGAAAATGATTCTCTTTATTCAGATGGAAAGTTCGTACTGCGTAAATTAAACTTTTTTTCATGACTTGGTTTAAGAACTTATTGTTCTAACCTAATTGGCTTTGTGCCTACCTACGTTTCTGTGGCGAAATTCTTAGTGTTAGTCTGGAGTCCGAAAGTTCTTGTTGGTACCTACTCCTGTGTTTCGAAACTCATGTTTAACTAACCCAGTCATCTAAACATTTTAGGTCTCAATAAATTGCAATGTTCTAGTTTTTGTTGCTAGGAGAAGTACCAATAGTTTAGTCTGTTCTAACTTTGTGGTTATTTTTTTTTCATAGATTTTTTTTATATAGAAAGGCCAATCAGGATGACCTCACTCCGCCTGATGGTAAGCGGCCGTGAAATGCAAATATGAGGTTGACAGGCACAAAAGAACCAACAAAGTACCCGTTGTGTCTGCCATACTCATCCTGATGGCCTGCTGAGAGGCCGTTTCACGCCTCGCCTAAAAGACCCCGGATTGTATGAAGAATGAAACACATGAGCTGGGAGTGCATTCCGCGTCTTGGTGGCTCAGGGCAGGTGTTCGAAAAACTTCAAAATGTTTAAATGTTTTCATACTTTTGCTTATTTTTTTTCCGTATTGATTGTGTTGTGTCCAAATTAATACAATTATTTACATTCTTTCCTTAATACTTCTAAAACATGCATTTTCATGGGTAGCGTTGATTTATCATCAGTGGACCCGCTTGATGGTTTGTCGCTTCTGCACGTGGAAAATATTTTCGACTTCCCATAAAAATTTGTAAGTTATGCGACTGACTAGGTTAAAGAAATATATATTTTTATGAGAATTTGCAAAGTCATATAGGACATGATGTTCAAAATAGTCAATAAAAGAGGTGGGTAAAGGGATGAAATTATTTAAAGTTACATCCTATATAAATAGAAGGATTTATATTTTAAAATGCACCGATTTATTATTTTTAATGCCAATCTGCCTGTATCGTTTATAATTGCATTGAAAGACCTCAATTAATTTGCATACTAAATAATTAAGACTACATATTGATGGCATCGGTATGTTTTATTAACGATGTCGTTTTAATAAATTGAATGCAATATTTTGTGATTTTTACAGTTAAGATGACCCGTTGCCCACACAGTACAAAGATGAGTGTGCATGAACATGTCTGTGTATTGGTGTGGGTGTTTCATATGTATTATATACAAAAGAAAAATATTAAATGTATTATATTTGTAATTCCGCTGTTGACTCTGATATCCATAACACAGGTGCTTCAGCTACCTATCTCAGAGTAAGATCAATGTATGTGATGTTGTGAAATATTTATTATTGTTCAGATTGTTGCATTGCAATTTATTCTATAGTTATTTATACAAAAATTGATCGAAGGTATCAATTAAGATCGATTGACAGTTAGCTTATTTTGATCGACGGATGCTGATCTCCTCATCATCTTAGCAATTACGGGTACGCTTGGACCATGAATGGGCCGGCTCGACCGGAGTGATACCTCAGCCTCACAGAAAACCGGCTTGAAATAGCACTGTGCTGTGTTTCGCTGCATAAGTGACGGTACCGGAGCGCACTTGTGACTCCATTGGTATCAAGGGTGTCCATGTGCGGCGGTAATCGCTTACCATTAGGTGATCCGTCTGCCACCTATAATGAAACTCCAGAGTCCGCTTCTCAAGTAATTTATTCCGTAATTTGCACTTACAGATATTCATAGATACATTGATATCCACTCAGAACTTTTAGCATACGAGACCTATTTTGAAACGTCCGTACCAGATTGCTGCTCAAATCATACTGTCCGTTTGCCCGTCAACCGACAAGATAATATTATAAGGTTATGACAATCCTTAATTTATCCTTTAGTAAATAACACACTTAAAAATTTCATCTCGTGTTCAGGCGGGACTTGAACCCACACCTTCCACAATCCGGGTGAATGTACTACCAATTATACCACTGAACGCGTTACTAAGTCGACGAAATTTGTAAGTGCTTGATTCGACATGAGCTGTCGATAGTCTCATCAATATTGAAGGTATATTTACAACACAGTCGACTTAGTAACACGTTCAGTGGTATAAGTGGGTTCGAGTCCCGCCTGAACACGAGATGAAATTTTTAAGTGTGTTATTTACTAAAAAATAAATCGCAAAAGATTACTATAAAATATCAACAATCCTTAATTTAGTTCTCAAAACCGTCAACAGTCAAATCAAACACAACTAAATTACTCGAATCCTAAAATTACATCAATTAATTATTGAAAATCATGACATTCAGCCATCCGACATCGTATAGCCTCCTAATTATGATTAAAAATAACATAATTACCAATTCAAACTAAACAATTAAAATCATGACACACCTATCACAAAAAAAGACTCCATTTGCGTCCAATGCTGTCACCTTGAAGCCCGGGGTACGCTTGGACTATGATGCAGGATTCGGGAAGCTTTATAATTACAATGAAGCGACTGCCGTCTGACCTTCGCAACCCTTACAAAGAGAACCAGACAAACCGGATTACGGTAACTATGTTCAGAATCATTATCTCAAATACTGTAGGCAGCCACAGTTTTGAGAAACTATCCGAGACGTGCAGGTTTTCTCACGATATTTTCCCTTACCGCCGAGCTAATGGTAGAAATATGCACATAGATTTGAAAATTCCAGCGGTGCATGCTCGATTCGCTACCCCCCGTATGGAATGGCGCATTTTTTATGTGATAGGTGGCAGACTCACAAACGGATCACCTGATAGTAAGCAATTGCCGTCACCCATGGACACCCGCGACACCAGTGGCTTTATAAGCGCGCTTTTAGTGCCCTTTACGGAATGGGACTCCGGTACCCTCACTTATGCAGCGAAACACAGCACAGTGCTGCTGGTTTTCTGTGAGATGGTGGTATCATTCCAGTCGAGCCGGCCCATTCATGCCGAAGTGTGGCTTTCCCACGGTCATTACGTACATACATTGACGGCCAACCTTCGCTAGTCGGTGAGGTACTTTAAGAAGAAGAAGAAAAGTAATGAAAAAGGTCCCAATCTTATTTTATTTATGAAAATAATTTAAATATTCAATTAGAATAGTCGGCGCAAACATAAAATTTCAGTGAATTAAAAATTCGGCCGGAGTACTTTAACCGTATACAAAATTTATGAAATACTGTAACTTTATTTTGTTTCGAGAAAATTGTTACACTTTGTTTTATATTTCAGGAACACGTAAAAATGGGATGAAATATTTAAAATTGTATGTAAAAAATAAAAAGTGAATTTTTTTAGCTCCACAGAATGCCTGGGGCCTTAACGCAAACCGAACGTTACGACCGAATCGGATTTCCTCTTTCCACGCTGCTTACTCCGTTGTTTGAATGCGACAGGTATATTCATTGTTCGTTACGGGACATCTTCCCGCTAAAGCCCTCGTGATTGATTTTTTGTTATGTTGACTAACTTGTGGACGCTCACAGCACTGCTTGTTTGAAATTACACGGCGCGACTAATGCTGAGCGGTCGCCTATTAGCTCAATGTTAACCTTTTTTTTATATTGTGTCCTTTTTATTTTGTTAATTCTGTTTTTTTTTAAATTGTTTATTGTGTTGTTTTTTGTGCCAATAAATGTTTTATTCATTCATTCATTCAAATTATTCATGCCCTAAAAAAAATTTTTTTTTCATTAAAATAAATTTTATTAGAACCGAATTATGTTAGTGGGACTTCATTGCTAGTTTCATTCAAATACTTTTAGGAGTTTATGAGATTAGCGCGATCAAAAGACAAATACATAGACAAAAATGTATATAAATCATTATTGCTCTGTTACTGTAGGTACAGATTTAGGTAGTAGGTGGAAGTAACAAAATCTATATATTAATTTTATTATTTATTAACTATGTATATTTCTAACATTTTCAATTTTATTTGTTAAACTGCTTTGCACTTTGCTTTTTTCCTCTACCCAAAGGTTGTCTGTAATAAATCGCTACAAGCAATATGACCGCCTTATTGTACTCTCTATTGTTGTTGTATTATACTCGTACTTTATTTTTGTGCACTAAAGAATATCTATCTGCGTGTGTATCTGTGAACATTTACATCCCTTTAACCACGGGTTCTACCAACCATTCTGAACAACATTTGTTCTACGACTTTTCGAAATTCATCGAAAATTTTTACGACTCCGCATACAAAATGACCAAGTCACGTGACCGACTTTGTATGAAAAGTTGAAATTTTTTCATGCGCATTTCCAAAAGTGATAGAACAAATGTTATTCATATTAGTTAGAAGAACACGTGGTTAAAGAAATGTAAATGTTCACAGATACATCCTGTACCTATGTATTTTCAATATTTATAAAGGTATAAATCCTACAGCCAGCGGCAACGCTTATAGGTAATCCGAAAACACGAAACGCTTACGCGATGTAATCGACACCTAGCGCCATCTATTGGTATAAAGTGGAACTAATACCCGGAACAAAGTAAGGGCGGGCCACTAGTGTTTTTATAAATAGGTTCCGTTTGTCCCTGTAGTTCAGACCACAAAAATTTGACTAAATATTTCAGTGTATATGTAATGTATCTCAAGATGAACATAGATAATACTTTATGTTATTTCCATCCTTTCTAAGCTCAAAAAATACACACACTTGCACAAACGATCCACTAACAATTCCCATCTTATCTTTCTCAATTTTAATTCCGTGTTTACGTACCCCAGATCCCCAGGCAATAAATTGCTTCACACTACATTTTCCTCCCAACTATCATGTTAAAACGCTTGGTAAGACAGTGCTCTGGTATATGAACAGTACAAAAATAGTCAGTGACAAGGCAGGATGTCTCGACGAGAGTTAGAGGATATTTAGAAGCGGGTAGCCCAATTATATTCCACCTATTGATTACAAATTGGGCCGCAAACTCCGGTTTGCCGGAGACTTTGCAAACGTAAACTTCAATCTTATTTGAGACCCCACGATGACTAGACTTCTGCCAATTTAGACGTTTGTCTGTACATGTCTTCCACATAGGCAAACACTATCAGTACTAAAAAAAAGATTGGACTGTGGTTACATTTATAGATTCATCTAAATCGGCTGGGTAGTTTAAGCAGAATCTTGGAACATACAAATATATTTACATAATTATGCTTATGTTGTGTGTCCTGTTTATGTAAATCTTTTATGTGGTCAATAAATGTTTACTTACTTACTTACAAGCTTACATACTTACATACTCAGATGCATACTTACATACATACATATTTACATACGCTACGACGGGCGATTTCGACAATTAGCCAAGTATGCGGCGGCAATCGATTACCACAAGATTATTCGTCTGCATGTCTGCTACACATGACATAGATCAAAAAACAATACAACTAAACGCCGTGGTAAACTCCACCTATACTATCTGTAACCAATCCCTTCTAGAGCGTGTCGTGTCCAGTGCTAAATTTTCCCACGCTCGTGCAAACTCTGGAATGAGCTTCCAGTTGCGGTGTTCCCTGATCGCTCCGAAGTCTCCTTTTTTAAACGAGGTTTGAGAAGAGTTCTACTTTCACGTTAGGCAACGGCATGACTGTGCTCCGTCATTGTTGATGTCTATAAGCGGCGGTTACCATTTGCCATCAGATGAGCCGCATCTCTGCGCATGGGCGCTCTTCTGCCTGTTTTTCGCAATAAAAAAACATTGTATAACGATTTTCAGTCGGTATCATTTCTTTATTTATTTACCTTTCTACTTTTTTCTGTATTTGTTCTTGTCTTTTACGTAGTTTTGTTACTTGCAATGTTTATTATGCGTATCATGGAATTGATCTATGGCCCACAAATGTGTAATTACTTATGCGAACTAAAATAATACGTTAAGTACAAAGACAGGCTTTTGTTCCCAATATCTACTTCAACGTTGACACTTGAGAGTAGGTACGATCGTGTGTGCACTGCCAAACTTTTCCCTTTCCCCGCATTGGTCCTTTTTTTTTTTATCGCTCTGAAAAATGCTGGCCTTATGCATACCCGAGATAGCGGGGGCCATCAGAGGTTATGTCGGGCTCTCCTCTAGGTATGCGCCCAGAGACATACCGACTAAAAAACACAGCGGCGTTCCCTCATCGCCCAGTTGGGGAAAGGTTATGGGTATCCGGCAAAGCCTTGGACTACCACGACCTCCCCCGGACCCCGTATTGGTCCTCCGGTATCCTTACTCACTCGATGAAAGACTGCGCAGGCGCTGCTTTATGCGGGTTTTCGGTGAGGCTGTGGTATGATATTACTCAGTTATTAATGTAGATATACCTGTTTTTTTTTTTCTTATCTTTGCTGATAATGTCAGATGACTTGTTTAATTTCAAAGTTTCTTCTTCTGAGAGTGGCAAATACGTTCTCGTTTTTTTGTTATTTAGTAACTTTTTTCTCTCTTAACTTGAATTTATTTCTTAGTTACTTGCATTTCTGTTAAACAACCAAGTGATTATCAGTGGAAACTTGTGATTGGCCCTCAATGTTTTTTTCTGTGACTGTATCCCTAAATCTAGCTGTAAATTTTCCTAAAAATAAATACAAATTTTAAAATTTCTTGAATCGATCCTCACCTAAAAGTCCAACATCTTTAATGTCAATGACTACAATGTCAATCAAGATAATACAAAGATAAAGAAAAAAACTTCAAGAAAGAAAAAATTAATTAAAAAATTAAATTAAATTGGGGTACTTAAACCCCACCGTATTTAAAATTATTTGTGAATCACATTTTGACTCCTGCAATCCACTGGTTGGTGGGAATAGAGTCTTGAAACCCGCGATTGTGTTAAAAGTGGCATCGGCAGAATCCGTAGGTCGTTCAAACGCAAAACGCCGGCGCTTTATTGAGTAACTATGACTTTCACTGACTTTGACTGATGACTACCCACTTATTCTCAATAAGTTACTTGGCATTGGCAAAATATCTTTAGGTAGAGCCATATTATAAAAATAAATCTGGCATTGAAATCTCTTTGTCAACTCACTGTCTTCATGAATGTTATAATAGAACTAAAGAGCAGAAAATAAAATCTTCAAAACACAGCCGTTAGGATAAAGTGTACATAGGTAGCACATCGTGTGGAAGCAATATATCGCCTATGTCTTTAGAGATTGCACATGCGATGGCTTATTTTAAAAAGCCGTCCTCTTTCCGCTAGAAAATATGAGACTTATCAGTAGATTTTTAGCGTATATCATGTTAGTTGCAAAGTGGAAATTGCTTAAAGCATGCGCGGAGATAAAATCGCATGTTTTGTGCTAAGGCGACGGGTAGAGCACACTAGCGACGCAAATCGATTTTAAATTTTTAGCTACTAAACCGGATCTGATTCAAACAGTTACTGGATTACAACCTCTCGGCAAACACTTATTATTAAGTCCGTTTATGTACGCGAGAAATTGATTACCACCAAAAGCGGCCACTTTTAGCGTGAATCAATTTTTCGCGTATGCGTTGGACCCAACATTTTTGCATGGTTATTTAATAAATAGTATAAGTTTTAGCCGAGAGGTTATAACCCCGAAATCGTTTAAAATAGCTAACGATTAGCGTGTCTAGTGTGCCCTACCCGTCACCTTAAGGGGCCAACGAACAACATATTTCCCATATAAACGGAACACCAAAATAATTTTCAATTTTAGAATATCTCGACATTTTATTGTTTTCGACGTTACGATTAAGAAAGTGTTTATCTATGTCTGTGTTAATACATTATTTTACAAATATTTACCCGCTTAAAATTATGCGATTACATTTCGTATATTTTACGACGTTTAGGAACTATTTTCTGCCTACTTGTTTTATATTAAAAACGCAATTAATCATTATGTAAATTTAATAGAGACACAACATTTTTTGTCTAGTTACATAATGTTTTAAAGAAAATCAAAATATAATTAAGTTTCATTCATCATTTTTGGTATTCGCATATGCACAACATTTTCTTACTAATTTCAAATAGCCAACTTGCTGTTTCTACTCGCACGTAAGGATCGCTTGTGGCGCGACAGAGATAGCGAGATGTCCGAGGAACGGCGAAGCCCGCCTAAAATTTAATTTGAACTGACCTTCAGAGGTCTCCTAAATCGTACAAGAGAAAGAACATGCTGAAAACAGGTATAAAACAACGAATTTATCTTAATTCACATGCATTTCTTCTGCCTATTTTTTTCTTAGATAATTTCGTTTTGGATATTTGTCACGTAACGGTAGCTCAATGGATAAAAATATGCTCTCTTTAACGGGAGGTCAAAGGATCAAATTTGAAAACGCACTTCTTGATTTCTATGCGAAGTTCTACCACTGATCGTATTCATATAACCTTATTTCATGTTTTTTTTTATCAGCATTTAGCATGACCTGGTCCATAGCGCTGATTTTCAGTAAAGACCGAATCGCAGACTAATTATATTCCGAGGTCCGAATGATCAGGAAAAATATTGATGTTTTGACGACTAGCCTAAATAATTCATACAATTTCAACAAAAAAAATACAAAATCTGTGATTAGTATCATAAAAGGTATATTTTCAATACTTCTGTGTTATCAACAATGATCAGAGTAGGTAGAGCTATTTGGGTTCATTGACCGCAAACATAGATGTTAATATGGACATGCCCCGGGATTCTGACTATATTCCCGAGATTAAAATAAATAAATTATTATTTTAGAGTTAAATATTTAACGAATTTTAAACATGAAAGGGTTTATACATAAACGTCCATTTTACTTACAGTTTGTTTTTTTCCATCTAACGTATGTATCTTGAATTTCGAAAGAACAAATAGAACTTAATTAATATGATATCACAATGCGTTCATGAATAAGTTCTGATATTAATGCTCGTATGTATAAACGAAAATGACTGTTAATAATATATTTAATAATATTTTTTCGCAAGTACCAATAATAGATGTTTAAAAAATTAAATAGTTTTTGTGAAAACTATAATATCTTTAACAACAGCCAACACGGATTTAGAAAAGACAGATCAACAGTCTTAGCACTATTCGAATTCACACATGACATACTAAAGATAATAAACGGTCAAAATTATGCAATAGGAATAATGCTAGACATGAGTAAAGCCTATTATAGGGTTTCGCATAAGATACTTCTGCATAAACTGCGTGAAGTAGGGGTACGAGGCCAGGCTTATGAATTGTTTAAATCGTTTTTACAAAATAGAACTCAATGTGTGGAGATTAAATTTTTAAACCGTAGCACAGGTACCATTGAAACAATTAGATCTCAATTCAAGTATTCCGAAAACTCTATCCCCCAAGGTAGTGTTTTGGGTTGTATCCTATTTCTGATATACATTAACGACATAGTTCATGTGACAGATTTAAAAACCATTTTGTATGCAGACGATATAACAATTGTACTTCCGTGTCATAATGCTAATGAATTTCCTAACCTTTTAAATAATACCCTTATTCCAATAGATGCATGGCTCAAAGACCACAATTTACCACACGTTAAACGTACCAAAAACTAAATTAATTCAGTTCAAACCCCGTCAAAAAAGACCCCTTAACTTAAAATTTTCTTTTAATAATATGAAAATTGAACCGATTGAAAATAGCACATTTTTAGGAGTCGTTTTCGATAGTGATCTATTTTGGAACCTACACATTGATAAAATTGTGGGGAAATTATCTAGTTTTACTTACGCCCCTTACGAACTGAAGAAGACCACCGACTTGCAAACTGCAACAACTGCTTATTACGCCTATGCTCATGCTTGGTTGATGTATGGTTTGATTTTGTGGGGCAATGGGACATCCGTCCATCGGTTATTTGTTTTACAAAAAAGATGCGTCAGAATATTAGTCAATATCGATGACAGAGAAAGTTGCAGGCCATACTTAAAAAAATTAAACATTCTGACTTTGGCCTCAATGTACATTTTAGCAGTTTGCAATTTTGTCATAAAAAATAAACATATATATAAGAATGTCAGCGATAACTGCCCTAGATCCCGACGCCTATGTTATAAAAACAAATTGATCATACCCTCAGCTAAGCTACATTTGGTTTCAGCTGGGGCATGGCACATGTCTTTAAAAATATACAATAATTTACCCCAAAATTTCAGGGAAATAAAAGAGCCACTAGTTTTTAACAAAACATAAAAGGAGTTTTTAATTAATAATTGTTTCTACTCATTGGAAGATTTTTAAAATTTAAGTAATGTTGTTTTGTTTACAATATTACCTAAGATAGTTAATTTTATATAAAATGTATTTGTGTCTGAAACTAGTTTTTAAGATTTTTATGTTTTGCAATGCCCTAACAGGGTGCATGTGCTGACTTTTATTATATTTATTATCTCTGTAATACCACATGTAACGCAATAAACTATTTGAATTTGAATTTAAAGATCTACCTACTCCGATCATTGGTTATCAAAGTCAAAATATTGTTATACATTTTCAGATTCCAAATCAGCGAAGACATAACAAGATCCCATGTTATCATAAAATAAATTCTCATTAATTTTAATTAAATCATTCTCACATCCGATTCTGTACAAATAAACTACCGCTACATCCTAAAGAGAAAGGATATAGCAAATTCCGGGTCGTGAGACCAGAATTTCCCATAGCTACTCCCTAGAGTAAAATAATTGACAGAATGTAACGTTAAAACAATGCTGAGTTATAGATACTACAAACGAGATATAGATATGCGCGTCTGCGCTGGCTGAGAAGATTTAATACGCTATAGCAGGTAGAAGACTATCTTTGGTATTATCTATATCTTTTGATAGATATATTTATTCAGATCCGCCAACTACTGTACAATCAATAATTGATATTCGACGTTTTACTACGTCCATTAAAATTTCGCCACGTTGATCTGTTTTGTTTGGAATAAGAGACATCACTTTAAGGTTGCATTAACTATTGATACAAAATTAGAAAATTCCCGATGGCCATCCTCAGATTTCATCCATCATTTATTGATAGAATGCTTTCGGTACCAGCAAAAGAGACAGGATCTGGTAGCAAAAATAGGATTGAACTTCTCTGATATTGGCATGTTCCACCAGATCTTGATTGACCCAACGTCAGATCGTGCAAGGTTTCTGCTGGATTTTGCAATAGACTGCATCAAAACAAGAGGCTGAGAAGCCACTTGTCTCATTTTTACTAGTTATTAATTGCTATTAAAGAAAAAAAAATCCTCAGATTTGAACCAATTCCTTTTGGAAAGCTCATGTTATATATAATCTTATCCACTTACCTAATATCTAGTATCTACTATTGCATATCGTTGTTTCAACCGTAATTATTATATTATTTACTTACTCCCCAGCAAAAAAAAAAAGATTTTTCAGGTATAATATTATTACAAAAAATATATAGGACTGTTCTCAAATAAGGGTCACCCTGTGTTGTGAGAGCATGCAGCTAGTGACTACAAGCGTGTTGTGCCTCACTCATACCTTTTGCAAAAAAACATCCTGTCTTCATCTCTGTAAATACTTCTACTGTATTTTTCCCTTAAACAACTGTTTTCCCTTAAACAACTGATAAGTCTCATGTGACAAGCAGCTAGCGTAAGCCTTAGTGTTGTATCTAACTAGTAGAAGCATACCTTTTTTTAAATTATTTATGATTGGCTTACTTAATGCTATGAATCCTATACATAGTTAAGAAAAAACCTACAATGAAGAATGAAGCGAACTTACACAGAATCAGAATAGTATCCACTCTAGCTTTCACATTTTTGACGTTCTTGGGGACAAAACACGTACCATCCCTTGGCTCTGCGTATCAAAATGAGAAGAAAAATGATTTTCATTAGCCAAGGAAGAAAGCATTCTTCAATTTGCAGGATAGAAATCCTGCAGTTTGTTTACTTTCTCGATGTCAGAAGAAGGATGGCGGAATGAGCAGATGCAACGGAAACACGCTCGTACCTATTTTGTAGTGATGTTCCAACCTTCCTCTCTGTTTTTTTTACTTGTGCTCCCTAGCAACAGCGATTGGAAACCAATAATTGCATTCTGCGTGTGTCGACGCTGTTCAGGAAATTTATTTAAATTTTAAAACATTTGCTCTCGTTAAATGAGCGTTGGGTCCGGCGTGTGTAATGACGTTTGAGTGATTTCCATTGTTCTGCGTTTTTGTTATTTTAACAAGCACTTGCCTTCGTTTTTCGCTAGTTTTGATATATTTTTTTGTATAAAAACTGAATGAATCTTAACCGTAGACTTATAATTGCCGCCAACATTCCAAATCAGCGTTGAAAAACCATGGGAAAACCTGCAAACATTAAAGAAGATAGTATAAGTATGAAAAATCGAATGATACCTCATTTATCAAAATCGGCTGGATCGCTTAGACAGAATCTTAAAATATATAATCATACTTACATAGGTACATAGACTGATAAAATCGTATCTCTTCCTTTTTAGCTTTGCCTTAATAATGCGTTACGGCAAGGTACGTACGAGTCCGACTTGTCCACGCAGGGTTCAAGACCACCAACTTCCAGACTTCGGAGTCTAGAAGTTGGCGGTCTTGTCCCGTACCAGCCCGGGCTGATACTAAAAATTTCTTACCGAAAACTTAGGTACAAATTTTTGGCCCGACCCGGGGATCTAACCCAGGACCTCTTGAGCAGCCGTTACTTTGTAGTGCAACCCACTAACCGCTACGCCACCGAGGCAGTATGGTATGGTTCAAGTATGGCTTTTTATGAAAAGGCACAGTCTCACACCCCTAACAAGGGTGCATGTCTCTTGGTGATCATTCCCTAATAATGTCTTTAAGAACGATGGTAGCTCAATACGAACGCGCCTTCCACGCAGGTGGTCGGGGTTCAAATCCCAGCATGAACCAATGGTTTTTTCAAATTTATGTGCGTATTTCTACCATTACCATCTAATCGGCGGTGCAGAAAACCATCGTGAGGAAACCTGCACGTTTCGGAAAAAGTTTCTAAACCGTTGGTCTGGTTCAGATCAGTTGGACTGGTTCCCCTGTCAAAGGGTTGCGAAGGTCAGACGGCAGTCGCTCCATTGTAATTACCAGACCTCCCCATCCTGAATCATGGTCTAAGCGTACCCCGGGAATCACACGCTAAGATGAAGATGAAGAAGACCTAATAATGTCTTTATGCGGCCAGTCTGTACGTGTGTAAGTCTATAACTAATAGCTCATTAAGTATAAGTAGATTATAAGTAATAATTTGTTCTTATGATATTTCAATAAAGTTGTTATTATTATGTTTGAAATATATAAATATATTCTCCCATTTTGGGGTACGCTAACAAAATTGCGGTGCTTTTGGCCAAGCAAAGTTGTAGAGTAGAGGAAAAGTATTATGTTGTTATGATGTCAGAATCCGATTCAAGCTGTAAAAATTTGCGGACTATCCTGCAAGTGTTAAGAATCGCTGCTTTTTGGAGAGTTAGATAGGTGAATTTTAGCAAATGTTGAGACTAATATGCAACTGTTATGACGCCAGTGGTGGACACTACTATTAGCACTATGGTTACGCGATCCATCTTCCATACTCTTTTTATTTGGTCCTGTAGTTCTGTGTATTTTCTTACTTTTTCTGTTATAGTTGATTGAATATTATTAGTATTAGGAACTGCAATGTCAATTATATACATGATTGTGTTTGTCAGTTGTTCCATAACCACGGGCAATTATGTCCCGGACTTTTGGAAGGCGTGCGTGGGGCCGAAGCCAACACGTAGAGGCCCGTTCAATTGACAGTTTTACTATAATGTGATGTGATACCAGCCGGCGACTATCCCTGTATACACTACAGAAGAGTAGCCAAGGACAGTCCCCGGTTGGCATAAGACTATTGAAAATAATGGAAAACAAAATGAACTGGGCTATTGGGTTGAGGTGTTAGTGTTATATTATTATTATTATTATAACAGTACAGAACCCTAGAAGAAGCACTCTGAAATGACTGTAGTTATTTTATTAGTTTCAATGAACAAACACCACTTTTAACATTCCAGTTTGGATTTATAATAAGAAATTATCATAAACATGATTGGCGGTAATATAATTCTGTTTCCATTGTTACAACCGGTAGAAGCGCAGCTGTATTATCATGGAAATTGCACATTAAATATCTTTTAGTACTATGGTTTTTGGTTCATGATGAGATACTACAATAACAAAATTGTATTTTAGACAGTAACAATAATATTCTACAACCAATTTGGCTACGATATAATCTCAATGCACACGCAAGTACGCAAGATAAATATTATAATGCTCAAGTGTGCGCAAGTGCACTCTTTACTCTCATAAGCTCATATTTCGATCAGACACCATACGTCGACCTAATTCTAATAGGATGTGTCTCATTTTTAGGGTTCCGTAGCCAAATGGCAAAAAACGGAACCCTTATAAATTTGTCATGTCTGTCCGTCTGTCCGTCCATATGTCACAGGCACAAGAACTATATTATTGAAACTTGGTAAATAGATGTATTTTGTTAACTGCATTACGATTTTTACACAAAATTTTGAAAAAATTAAAAATTGGGGGGGTCTCCATACTTAAAATTGAAATTCAAATGGGCGGGACCGACTCGCACTTAGCCGGTTTTTGACTCAATTCTCAGGATTTTCGATACGGAAAAACATGGCGGATGTCACATAAAATCCATACAAAATGATGATGAAATGAGGACTTTTTACTTTGTTTTATGTCATACTTGTATACCATGTTTTGTGCAAATAAATAAATGATGATGATGATGAAAAAAAACTATGTTTTAGTGATATATGTCGTATGATGATAAATGCCGTGTGGTCCCCGGCAGAGTAGAATAGGCCACCCTCACTCTTACCGAGGTGTCGTAAAAGGCGACTAAGGTAAAGCTGCTGGCATGATCATCAGCACCCAGAGAAGGAAAACTCTGCATTTATATCAAAACCCTCGCCAACCCGTCTGCCAAGCGTGGTGAGTATGGCAATTACCCCTCATGTGATTGAGGGAGGCCCGTGCCCCAGCAGTGGGGACTTAAATGGGCTAATGATGATGATGATGATAAATGCCAGGAGCCCAATTCTCGTGCTCGTGATATTTATTTTCATACGACATATATCACTAAAACACAGTTCTTTTGCATGGTTTTCAGGTGATATCCCATTGTTTTAAAAATATCACGAGCACGAGAATTGGGCTCTAGGAGCCGGAGAATTGGGCTCCAGGAGCCCAATGTTAAAAAATGAGATCCTATTAGAATTAGGTCGACGTATAGTGACATGACTTAAGAGGGATCAGGCTCAGAAGCAATAGCTTAACGTGTTTTCCGAGTTATGGGGGTACAAGACCGTCCACTTCCAGACTTAGGGCCGTGACACGGAAAATTACAGTTTTCTGTGACACCGTGGTATTGCTCCAGTTGAGCCCAATCATGTCAGCATGATTGGCCAGGCTCTCCCTCTTTTAATTAAAAAGTATATATTATTTCGAGCGTAACAACTTGCATCAGAAACTTTTAATCATCGAAACTTTTACATATTCCAACACTACTAGTCGAAACTACACGACGGGCTTGCATTCGCCCAAACTTATCAGCCAGTAATGAATTAAATTCCTACTTTGCGTCTAACAGATTTCCATTTAATTACGATTAACATGCTCTCCTCCCACCCTTATCACCTGGAACACAAAGTCCAAATTCAATTTCTGGCCTGACGCGCACTTGATTGCAAATGCTTTAAATCTGGAGCGCATAAAACTACAGAGGGGGGAAATAGTGAGGTGAACTATTGCTGTCGATAAGTAATTTTAATTAACCCCCGACGCAAAGACGACGGGGTGTTATAAGTTTGACGTGTCTGTGTGTGTGTGTGTGTGTGTGTGTGTGTATGGCACCTATGCATCTGAACAAATGAACTGATTTTGATTTTGTTTCTTTTGTTTGAAAGATAAATAAGGAGGGAGTGTTCTTAGCTATGTTGGATAAAAATCGATCCAAGATGGCCGCCGTCACAAAGATTTAGATTTTATGTTTTAACACAACTCCCACAATATGGGTATCATATAAAAGGGCTTGAGTAGCAGAATATATTAATTGTGAAAAATTTCAAATTCAAGATGGCCGCCGTCAGAAAAGGACGAATAACCTATTTGTTGCTCCAACTGCCTCAATATAGGTATTAAATGAAAGAGCTTTAGTTGTGTCGGGTGTTTTTTAAATTTTCAATTTAATTTTAGCAATTATAGTTCATTTGTGAACACGACTGCTATAACGTAAATAGATAGATACTATTTATTGCACAATATAAAAAAAAACTGAAAAACTAGGCTACAGAAACATTAAGCAAAAGTGAGTGAGTGTATTCCACACGATAATCCGGAAGAGGTGCGCTTTGGTTCTGAGTCGTATCCATGGCAGCCCGAACAGTATCCTGGGCGCACTAGCGAATAGGTGGGACTCGCGCATGCTTAAACGCTGGATCGGCTTACACGTCATAAGAAGCGGGTAGATGTGTGCAGACTTCCATCGATCTTTGTTTTAATACCTTATCACTAAATAATACGCGCTAACATAGTTTGTAAGTTAATATTGTTACTAACACCTATATGGACTCTGTGGTCTAAAATAAAGTTTTTTATTCATTCATTCATAAAATAAACGACGCGTTAATCTCCCTTTTAATTTAAAATTCTAGTAATTTTAATTTTACGTTTCGGTCTTATACGTGTAGAAATTGTTTCAATAATGTAAAATTGCATTTTTTTTAATGAGAGTTAAATAAAAATTCACTGGTGGTCTAGTCGTGTAGTTAATTAAAAAACGAGCTAACTGAGAGATAGTAGCTCAGTGGATAAGAACGCGCTTTCCATGCGGGGGTCTTGGTTCGAATCCGAGCATGCATGCACATCTGGATTTTTAAAATAGAAGTGCATATTTCTACCATTGGGTCAGCGGTGAGGGAAAACACCCTGCGCAAACCTGCACATTACGGATAGATTCTAACCATGATACGATTGGACTAGTTCCACTGTTAAAGGGTTACGAAGGTCAGACGGCAGTCGCTTCCTTGTAATTGATATACTCCGCAAATCTTGAATCAAGTCAAGTCAAGTCAAATAATTCTTTATTTGCATAGGCTTGTACACAGCACTTACAAATCGTCATACATTTGAATGACTTAAAACTATTTATAATTACTATGTATAATTTACATGTTAATACATATATATGTTGATACATAAAATATACTAAAGAAATAAATATATATAATGCGATTCTACCACCGGCTCGGAAAGTTGTTTCTGGTCGAGAAGATCCGGCAAGAAACTCGCCAGTTACTCTTTTTAATCGCCAATCTTTTATACAATGTTGGTGTTTCATAAAATGGTTTAAGCGTACCTTGGGCTCCAGAGCAACAGCTCTATTAATTACGGAAATGATACGCTGAGATGAAAGATCGTGGCATTTCACATCATGGCCGACTTTAGTGTTTAAAACTGATAGCAATATGTGGCAATAACAGCGCGTCTTTTTACGCTATTTATGCGTCGTCAGTACGTTTTCTATTGAACATCCTGTAAGGCTATTTGCATGGAGACACAATTTCAACAATTGCGAAACGCCTATAGCTCTACAGTCACAAAGTTAACCCGATGCAGTGAACGCAAACTTCACTAGTAGTTCTGATTTGTCTTTGATAATCATTAACGTGCTCCTTTGAAAATATCTGTCACCAATTGTCATGTATCAAACTTTTAATAAAAAATAAATCTCGTAGATACTTAAAATCTTCAACGTTTTATTTAATCACAACACAAGCATCCCGTGGTTCGAGTTAATCGTGGGACACGGAGGCGTGAAGTGTGCCCGACCAATCGAAAGAAGTTTATAATCTGTTTGGGCAAATCAATCAAGCAGATTTTGTCCGTCTCTGTCACAGACCAATAAAAATGACGTTTGCACAATCATGGACAGTTCGACTTTGTGGCGGTAAATCTATTAATGGTAGAACACATCGCGATCAGGAAATGCAAAAGGGATTATGATTACTTCGGAGCCCGGGATACGCTTGCCATGATCCAAGTTCGTGAAGTACTTACGATGATGTGACTGGCAGGTGCAGAGTTGCGAAAGTTCACAACCCCTAGACATGGAGATTAAACTAATTAGATTATGGTTACACGCCTAGAGTAATTAACTAACACAATAATTATTGTGGGCATTCAAAACTTTAAAAAACTATCTGAAACTCACCGCAGAGCTAGTGACAGGAATTTGCATATCGCATATTGATCTAAAAAATCCAGAAAGTGCACAGTTTCTCGGAGCTATATTAGGGTTTAATTAAATAAATAAAATATTTACTTCAAGATAACTTACATTTAGTACAAATTTATGATCGATCAATCTTAAATATTAGAAGTAGTAGTCTTAAATATTAGTATTTAAAATTGTTCCTGAATTACGATGATCTGTGTTTCTGGCTAAGCTTTGACGACTGATTTAGCGTAGTGGTTTGAGCACCAGTTAAGACGCAAAGAACACAGTTTCGATTCTCGTACCGACACAAATGTTTATTGATAAAGCAGATATTAACATTTATGGTCTGGCTGTGTGTTGTACCTTCGTGGGTCCTTGTCTATAATAATCTAAGGAAATCCTTAAATCTTAGTTTGAGACAAGGACTATGTATGTGATGCTGTTGTAATTTATTGTCATCTATCGATATTCAATATTTTGATAACCAAGCAACACTATGGCGAAACAGATTTGATATGCGCTGTTTGATATTACGTAACTCTGCATTCGTTGCATGTTTCGGAGGATAAGATCAAAAAGGCACTGCCGTAGAATGGCTAGTTGCAAAGGAAGTTATTTGGCAAAGTTATGACAAAATTTCTAGAATTGTATAAACAAAATATGAGACGTTTGAATTGCATCCACCTCCCCTTTTGAATGAAAATGCAAAAGGAAAAGGTAAAATTATAGTTGTCTTTGTTACTTTATTTGGCGGATGGATAAATTGCTAGATCATTAATTTATATATATTTGGCGTTGAAAATTTTTGTTTCTAACTCTATATCATCAGTATCATCATTTCAGCTGCTGGGCATAGGCCTCCCCCAATGTTCTTCACACAGATCGGTCCTGTGCCGCCCGCATCCAATGGATTCCTGCGATCTTCACCAGATCTTCGGTCCATCTTGTGGGGGGCCTACCACGGCTGCGACTTCCTGTACGTGGCCTCCACTCGAGCTCTATAAATTTTATTAATAATAAAACGTGGTGTGAGTATTATAGAAGGTTGCAGCCGTGACAGGCCCTGTCACGGCTGCAACCTTCTGTCAGGGACCTTCCTGTCCCAACGGCCGTTTGCTCTGTTGGCAATGTGCCCTGCCCATTGCCAGTTGAGGCATGCAATTCTTTGGCCTATGTCTTTGACCTTAGTTCTCCTGAGGATGTCATTTTTCCCGATACGATCACGCGAGAAGATTCCGAGCGTAGCCCTTGGCAGGCAGAATAGAACCGATATGTGTGAAGGAGACCTATGTTGGCTGAAATGATGATGAAACTTATTTACATAAATACATTAAAACAGACATACATTAAAGTGCCGCATGCATCCTATGTAGAGCTTGTTTGTATGCTTTCAGAACGAGTATCGTTGAGTAAACTAGGTTGTCATCCAGGTACATACATACACAGGCGTATATGTGTATACAAAGTGTGTCCATCAGAGCGATGTTGTTCGAAGTCGACACGAAAATTGAGCTGTCGAATAACAACAGCTTGCAAGCTGTCTTGTGTGGCGATTAAAGCTGTTAGTCCTATCCCTTTAGCCATTTAGTAATGGTAGTTTGGTATGACTGCCTCGGTGGCGCATTGGTTAGTGGGTCGCACTTTAAAGCGACGGCTGTGCAAGAGGTCCCGGATTCGATCCCCGGGTCGGGCCAAAAATTTGTAAGAAATTCTTAGTGGCAGCCCGGAGTCTGGAAGTTGGCGGTCTTGTACCCCCGTCCTCGGAAAGCACGTTAAGCCGTTGGTCCTGCGCCCAACCCCTCTCTGCTCGTGTCACAGTAGTGTCCCATCGGAATATGAGGGTAAGGGAATAAAGAGTGCACTTGTGTTTGCGCACACACCTGAGCACTATAATATATCCTGCGTACGTGGCTGATCGTTGAGATTGGCCGCCGTAGCCGTAATCGGTTGGAGGATATTATTTTAATGGTAGTTTAAATTTTGGGGATTTAAATTTTAAAGGAATATTTATTTTTTAAGTTCAGTCATAATAAATCCATATTGTTCTTGTCCTATCTATACAGTACAGACGAGGAATTCGAATATTACCGTGGGAGAGCCGCTGAGTGAATGAAGGTACGCCAAACATTGTGAACATTGTGGGAGAGCCACGCTTAGGCATGAATGGACCGGCTTGACCGGAGTGATACCACTACCTCACAGAGGACCGGCGTGAAACACAGCGAAACACAGCGCCTGCGCTGTGTTTTGCCGTGTGAGTAAGGTTACCGGAGGCCCAATGGGGGGAAAGGGGAAAAGGTTGGCAGCGCACTTGTGACTCCATTGGTGTTGCGGGTGTCCATGGGCGGCTGGATTGCTTACTCTGCCACCTCTCATATAAAAAAAATCTGAAATAAATTATTTTATTATTATTTATTTTATGATGATCAGGAGTTATTGAAAGTTTTTTTTCATTAGGTATTGGTCGTTGACGCTCTTTTAATGGCCAATCGGAATTGGAAAGACCTCAAACTCAACAAGCCGCATAAACTTGATTAACCATTATCAAAAGAGATCTTATTATCAAGAGAAATAGTCTTATTTCCTCGACCTTACATTAAGAGCTTAGATTTTTAACAGTAAAATCTTTGGACACGTAGTTTAAAAGACATTTTATGTGAGTTGTGAAGAACGAGCAGACGGATCACCTGATGATTTAAGCTCCCCTTGGAGGCTCTCGGGCCTCCCTCAATCACATGAGGGGTAATTGCCATACTCACGCTTGGCAGACGGGTTGGCGAGGGTTTTGATATAAATGCAGAGTTTTCCAACCTTAGTCGCCTTTTGCGACACCTCGTTAAGAGTGAGGGTGGACTATTCTACTCTGCCGGGCACCACACGGCCTCACACACAGCAGTACTCAAAGGCTACGATATAGTCTATGAAGCTATCTGTCTTTAATATCTTTTTTATGCTAGAGGCGACGAACAAGCGGGTCATGGAAAGTAATCAACGTAAAAAGTAAAAAAAAACTTTATTTGCATAGTCTTACATTACCATTTTTTTGTAACTGTTTAGGATATTAATAAAATAGTGTAAATACATGAAGTTACATTATACATGCCGATATTTAATATCTCCTAAGAAATAAATGAACATGATGCGATTCTACCACCGGCTCGAAAAGTTGTTTCCGGTCGAGAAATAGTTACGCATTTTAATCGCCAACTTTTCATACAGTGGTTTAATTATCCTAATACCAAGTCATAATAGACCAGTCCAAAAAGGTGGCACCTGTTCACAAGTATGACGCAGTGTCAGCCATCATTCAAATTCAAATTCAAATAATTCTTTATTTGCATAGGCTTGTACACAGCACTTACAAATCGTCATACATTTGAATGACTTAAAACTATTTATAAGTACTTATGTATAATTTACATGTTAATACATATATCGCCGTCCCCGCAGAATAAAATGATAACTGCCAATATCTTAATTTTAGTGTTATGCCATTTTCGAGATCTGTGGGTGGTAATACATCTGCTCAATTTTTATGGGATTTTTATAGAGTAAATTCACGAAGTTACAAAATGTTACAATAGTATTCATAGATTTAACACATGCCATAAATTACGAGAAAAAAAAAATAATTAAACATTATCGAAATGCACTCTTACTTGTTAATATGACAAACATTCATATAATTATATTCTCGTAAAAATATTTCAACTAGATAATGATAAATGCAGTTATCATTTTATTCTCAGTCAAAACGAACCGTTCGCTAGGTATATAGTTGGGTAAGCAAAACGACCTCTATGGTTTGAACAGTAAGGCATAATATCATCTCATTCTCTCCCATAGATTTTACGTAAGAGCAATTGCAATAGCAGGTACGACCTTGCCGGAGATTCCCACGTAGTATTATTGGAGAAAAACCAGTTGGAGAAGAACAAGTTTGGAGAGGAAAAAGTTAGAGAGCAGCAAGTTAGAGAGGAACAATTTGGAGAGGGGCAAGTTGGAGAGGAACAAGATAGAGAGGAGCAAGTTGGAGAGGAACAATTTGGAAACGAACAAGTTGGAAAAGAACAAAATGGAAAAGAACAACCCAAAACTATTATAGTTCAAGAATCGACACAAAATAAAAATACCAGAAAACGTAAGCAAAATTTAAACGAAAGGCAAGATGTTAAGATTAAAAAATTCAGGAGAAGCCTATAAAGGATGTAGATCGAAGAAAATATACGACAAAAAAGTTTTAAAACCTTGTTGAAAGTGCACGAAGAAATGTAGCGAAAAGATAACCAATGATCAAAGAGAGTACATAATGCAGCAATATTATAACATAGGAGATCACGAGAAACAGTGGCAATACATAGTAAATTATACATTAGTCAAAGATGTCAAACGATTCACTGTAGAGCGAAAACGTACCCGAACTCAATCAATTACTTACTTTTTTACAATAGATTCAAAAAACGAACAAGTGTGCAAAACCATTTTTATAAATACTCTAAGCATTTCACACCAAACTGTTTATACGGCACTAGAAAAATCTAAACCGGACGAAAATTTCAGAAGAAAGCATCAAACAGCACATCCAATTGTTCCCCACTGTTGATTCTCATTATGTAAGAAAAGATTCGACAAGGCAATACCTCTCAGAACTACTTAACATATCCAAAATGTATCGCCTTTACAGAGACTGGTTTGGACAGCAAAGATTTGACTTCCTTTTGGCCACAAAACGTCAGTACGAGACGATATTCAACACCAATTTTAATTATTCATTTTTTAAGCCGAAAAAAGACCAGTGCTCTCAGTGCACTCGTTATCGACAAGCTGATTCAAAAACTCAAGAAATATTACAAGAAAAATATGATAGTCATCAAAAAAATAAAGAAAGAGTACGACAAATTAAAAAAGAAGAAAAAGAATCTGTTAATCCTACAGGAACAACTATAGCAATTTTTGATTTGGAAAAGGTTTTGAGTATCCGACAATCTGAGGTCGGATCGTTCCACTACAAAAGAAAGTATCCGGTTTATAATTTCACTGTCTATTATGCTCCTCAGAGTACAGGTTATTGTTATGTTTGTCATTGCCAGATTGCTAAAAGGGGAGCAAATGAAATTGGTAGTTGCATATGGCATCATCCATAACATATCATTTTACTCCGACGGTTGTTGCGGACAAAATAAAAATAGATTTATTTTTGCTCTATATATTTTTGCTGCACAGAAGCTCGAGTTGAATATCACACACAGATTCTTTGAAACCGGCCACGGCCAGAGTGAGGGGAATTCCATGTATTCTAATCATCATCATCATTTCAGCCAATAGACGTCCACTGCTGGACATAGCCCCCAATGTTCTCCACACAGATCGGTCCTGTGCCGCCCGCATCCAATGGATTCCCGCGATCTTCACCAGATCGTCGGTCCACCTTGTGGGGGGCCTGCCACGGCTGCGACTTCCTGTACGTGGCCTCCACTCGAGAACCTTTCCGCCCCATCGGCCGTCTGTTCTCCTCGCTATGTGCCCTGCCCATTGCCACTTGAGGCATGCAATCCTTTGGGCTATGTCTGTAACCTTAGTTCTCCTGCGGATCTCATCATTTCTGATACGATCACGCAGGGAGACTCCGAGCATAGCTCTCTCCATTGCTCTCTGGGTGACTTTGAGCCTCCTTAATCGGCACATTGTAAGCGGCCACGTTTCGATTCCGTATGTCATCACTGGAAACACACACGCATTGAAGACTTTCGTCTTGAGACACTGCGGTAGGTGGTTCGAAAATATGCTGCGTAGCTTCCCGAACGCTGCCCAGCCGAGTTGGATTCGTCGATCGACCTCTTTCTGGAAGTTGGACTTACCAAGCTGGACTTTTTTTCCGAGGTAGATGTACTTGTCTACAACTTCCAGTGCAGAGCTTCCAACCTTTACACAGTGGGTACGACATGGGAATTCGACATGATTTTCGTCTTGTCCATGTTCATTTTCAGACCCACTTGTTGGGAGACTCTACTGAGGTCGTCAAGCATTGTGCCTAGGTCTTCCAAGGTCTCAGCCATGACTACGATATCATCAGCGAATCGAAGGTGCGTCATGTACTTACCATTTATATTGATGCCAAGTCCATCCCAGTCCAGAAGTTTAAAGACGTCCTCCAACAGAGTGGTGAACAGTTTCGGCGATATAACGTCACCCTGTCTCACACCTCGCTGGAGAGGAATGGGTTTTGATTCCTGGTCCTGAAGACGGACTGACATTGTGGCGTTTCCGTACAATGACTGCAACACTTGTATGTTTCGGTAGTATTCGGCACCTTAGGAGAGACTGTAGCACGGCCCAGGTCTCGGCTTTCTCATAGTCCACAAACGCTAAGCATAATGGCAGGTTATACTCTTCGGTCTTCTGTATAACCTGCCTCAACGTATGTATGTGGTCTATAGTGCTAAAGCCTTTTCGAAATCCGGCTTGTTCGGGAGGCTGGAAGTCGTTGAACCTGCGTGCGAGACGATTCGTCATAACTCTCGAAAACAGCTTATATATGTGGCTCAGCAGCGTGATAGGCCTGTAATTCTTTAATTGGGAATTGTCACCCTTTTTGAAGAAAAGCCTTACCACGCCAGAATGTATTCTAATATTGAACGTCAATTGAAAAACAGAGTTGTTTATACGCCTGATCAGATGTACACAATCCTTACAAATGCAAAGGTTCATGGAAAAAAGTATCAAGTTAAAGAGATGACGCAAATAGAGTTTTACAATATAAAGGAGTTAATAGATAATAAGAACTGGTTGAAAAATGTGGATGGCCAAAAAATATCGTGGTTAGTCCACGATATTTTTTGGAAGTAAATGTTTCACATTCAAATCCATCAATTTTAAAATACAAATACAACTTTGATTCCGAATTCTCTCAAATAAATACTGAGCCTGCCAGAAGAATAAAAAGCAGGCGGGGTACCAACCAGATACCAAGCCCAAGTCCTGGATATGTACTTGAACTCAAAACGTTATACGCCGAGTCTATTCCAATAAGTAAAGCTTTATATGATGATCTTATGTACCTCTGTAAGGCAGGAGATATTCCAAGTTACTATCACGGTTTTTACGAGTCATTGACTTATGACCGTAGCGTAGCGTGTTCCAGTAGCAAAAGTGATGATGAGGAAGATCATTACGATTAATCATCTTTATTTTATTTCTGCGAGTCAGTAAATAAGGAACGGATTTTATATGATAAATAAAAGGCTGATAACAAATCGTGTTGTATGAAAATGAAAATGAAAATTTAATAGGTACAAAAAAAGTGAATATAGAATAAAACTGTTGATTTATCTCATTGTGTTTTAACTATTTTTTTATGTTTTCATTCTAAGGACTGAGACCCTATTTTTTTACAACTATTTAGTAGACTTTAGGAGTTTAAAAATCAAGACTAGGTTCCAAAGTTAAATTTTAATACAAATAATTGAACTTAGTTGAATAAAACTAATGTAGATTAACATGTTACAATTTTATTAAGACATCAAAATAAAGTACTAAATAGAAAAAAAAAATTACAATATGTACGAGAATAAGATGATATGAAAGTATTATCATTATCATTTGCACTCTAAAACCTAGTAGAATAAAATGACAAGTTACGAGTGCTCTATTTGACTGGGGTCAGGCGGTACAGAAAATAAAATGATAATGGATATTATAGACTTTAAATGTTTACTTATTTTTATTATTATTTTATTTCTTGAATAATATCTCTATTTTAATATTAAGGTACGTACCACTAAATTATTTCTAACATACTAAAAATCCCTTTTTTTAAAAGTCATCAATCATAAGCCTATGTCCAGTATTTAAGGAGCAAAAGACAAATATATGTTTTTTATTTCTCCCGAAAAGTTGCATTTTTGTAATTATCATTTTATTCTGCGGGGACGGCGATATATGTTGATACATAAAATATACTAAAGAAATAAATAAACATAATGCGATTCTACCACCGGCTCGGAAAGTTGTTTCTGGTCGAGAAGATCCGGCAAGAAACTCGCCAGGTACTCTTTTAAATCGCCAACTTTTTTACAATGGTTTATTATCCTCATACCAAGTCATACAGTCTAATGCAACACAAAATAGAATGAAGCAAATTAAAAGCTAAATATGAGGTAAACCGAAGCGGACCAGTCCGCAAAGGTGGCAGCTGTTCACAAGTATGACGTATGTGTCAGCCATCATTTCACTCATTGCACTCAACCATATTAAAGGGAATGTAATGACCTTCCCATGAATGCCAATGTTGATAGCCTTTTTAAAAATGGGTACTCTCTTCTCTTGAAGATGCATGGGTAACTACCCAACCTCGTTATTTTGGATAAATCATCAATCTGGGTCAAACTGAACCCAACTCAACACACGATGCAAATCAGTCGGAACCCTCATTTGTTCCTCTACAAGAACTTGCTCATATCACAGTGCATAAAGGAGTCGTTAGTAGATAGAATAGAAAGCTCATTTTTTGCATCAAAGGACACACATTAGCAATTTCGCAGATGTGCATGGGCGGCGTTGATTAGATAGCTGCTTGTTCGTTTGTTACCTCTAGCATAAAAACACGCATATAAAATATATAATACATTTGTGTGCATGAACATGTCTGTTTGTATTGGTCTGTGTGTTTTCTATGTATTATAAGTATGTTTTTACAAAAAAAGTATTATATGTATATATTTGTAATCCCTCTGTTGGTTTTGATATCCGTATGATTAACACAGGTGCTTGAGCTACCTATCTCGGAGTTAGATCAGTGTATGTGATGTTGTGAAATATTTATTTATTATTTGTAATCGTTATAATAAAAAATATCAAAAAGAGAGTAAATTTGAAGCCTGACTTTTCCTGCTTACGGAGGCTCCAAAGTGACAGCTTTGGACGTAAGTGGGAGCTACAAGCTAAAATGAGGAGAAAAGGGAGGCAAACGAATAAGCGGGTCACCTGAATCGTTTCTTATTATTCTGCATGTGTGCCCTAGCAATGCAAATGGGCAATAGCGCATTGCAATTATTGCTCTGAAAGCAAAACACTGAAATTCAGACTAAATTCTAAGATTATTTCCCCGTTGGTCTATTGGTTTAAGAACTAGGCCGTGATCTCGGGGTCCTGGGTTCGATTCGAAGGTATGTTAGAAATTTTTCGAACATAGCTCGGAACATGGCTTGTAAGTAAGAGGCTACAAAGCCTTGAACACCGACGCAAGGTAGCAAGCTTATCGATCTTCTATCGGATACATTTTGGAGAGTGCGTCACGGAACTGTACAATGCCAGTGGAGCATCTCCGTTCTTCCACTACTCCACCAGACAGACCCTCAATCGACACCGGTACATGGTAGAAATACCAAAAGTCCGCACAAAGAGGTTTGAATCCTGTTTCCTTATTCGTACTGCGAAACAGTGGAATCAGCTGCCTGAGGAGGTGTTCCCTAGAGGCTACAATTTGGGGGTTTTCAAAGCGCGAGTGAATAGTTATCTTCTAGGTAATCGTGCTACATCTTAGACCATATTATCACTTACCATCAGGTGAAATATGGTCAAACACTTACCTATCTACGGTATAAAAAAAAACTGTGATCACCAATCCGCATTAGGCAAGCGTGGTGATTAAGCCGCCTATCCCATCATAGAAGCGATTACTTGATTTTTATAGGCCTTTACCGTTCAGTGAAACAGACGTAGGCTGATCCTTTACTTTACTTTACCTAAGATTACACGTTGTACTACCTACAAGTACCTGCATCTTATCGTGTTGCCCAGTTGCGTTCAAAGCCGTAGTTTCGGGCCGTTTGAATTATGATCCAATGTTCAATATTTCTGATAATTACAATGAAGCGACTGCCGTCTGAACTTTGTAACCCTTAACATGGGAACCAGCCCGACTGAATCATTATTACACGTTTTAAAAACTATCTGAAACGTGCAGGTTTCCTCACTTTGTTTACCAAACCACCGAACCAATGGTAGATATACGCACATTAATTTGAAAAATCCAGAGATGAAGGCTCGTATTAGAACCACGAACCCTCGCATGGAAGGCGCATTTTGATTCACTGAGCTACCATTTTCCCATCGCTCTCATTTTGGGTGCGACAGTATTATTTTTCTATACGACACGGTTTTGTTTTTTACCGTGGGAGAACCATGTTTCGGCATGAATGGGTCGGTTCGGCCGGAGTGATACCACGGCCTCACAGAAAACCGGCGTGAAGCAGCACTGTGTTGTGTTTCCCTGCATAAGTGAGGGTATCGGAGGCCCAATGCGGGTTTAATGGTTGGCAGTGCACTTGTGACTCCATTGGTATCGCGGGCGGCAACTTCTTATCATCAGATGATCCGTCTGCCGCCTATCACATAAAAAAGGTCGGTTGACTCGTGTCCACACCAAATTTGTCACACTGGTGTGACTAGGAGTAATTTCTATTACTCGTGGTCACACCGCTTCGCGCTTTGCCGAAATGCATTAAGTGTCGTGAATACTTGATAAATAAATAACTTTGAGTCATCTAGCGTGCCTGATCCTGAGTTAGGAAGGCTCTCTGGCTAGGTGAGACGTTCTGTCTTCTTACTGTATAGACGTTATGCTGTGCTCACATTACCAATTTTTGCTCTGAATATGTTAATGAGGTATCCTGACCTTTGTTTTAGCGTATAAGAACGTCCCTGAAGCTGAACAAACTTTTGAGGGCCAGTTGACTCGGGATAAGCTAATTTGCTTTTGGAGTTTTCATAATTTTGCTCGTTATTCAATCGACTCGTACGTTTTTACGTTCAGTTCACGTACAAAAAAGTATAGTGAACTGAAAGTTTAGCCTGCATAGTTATAGAAAACAATGCTGGATTTTCAAGCAGACATTACGACCAAATCGGAGTTTCTCTCTCTTACACACGCGCGGTGTCTCTCCTTTCTTTGGAAGCGACAAGTATCCCGCCCTCCGTAAAGAACAAGTATATTCTCTATAATGTATCAATACGGGGATTAACACGATCTTTATTATGTGAAACAACATTGTGTACTCACATATTTGGCTCGACGTTTCGGCTACGTTACAGCAGCCGTGGTCACGAGCGGACTGGTGGCGAGTCCGCTCGTGACCACGTTGCATTATAGTTATAATGCAACACGAAAATCTAAAAAACTATGAGAATATTCTCGTTCGATACTGGACGGCTTTATATTAAAAAAAAAGTCACCAGGTTTTAACCCACGACCTTCCATCAAAAAGAGGCACAATCTTATCCATTGAGCTGCCATTACTCATCCACATATTCCACAATACTCAATCAAGAAACTCAAATCTAAAACAATAGCAAATCATTCCACAAATCACCATTTCAAACATCACTGATAGACCGATCTGAATATGCGAAATTGGTTTTCTCGTTCAATTAATTCATTTGGATCATTGGACTCATTCCGATCCATCATGCAGTAATCACGGCTGTTCAATTAGACTGGGCATAGTTGCTGGTGCGGGATGATCCATCAAATGTAATTGACATGTCAGAAACATAGATGCCCGTTTGGTGGAATTATTGAGTGAACTGAACCCGCCTACTATGTGAAATGTTTGTGATGGTCTAGCGTTTCTGGTCACTACCAGAAACGATATTGTCTTAGCCTTTAGAGTGCGGAGCGGTTTTTAAAAATAAATATATACGTACATTGCATCTACAAACGAGGAATTGAAAACGTATGAAAAAGTCTCAAGGTTTTCCAGATGTTTTTTTATGTGTCCACGTAATGTTCATGCGGACCGTCGTGTGAGTACTTTTCTAGATGGAAAGAAAGATGGAAGCTTAAGCTTACTTACACATGCTTGTTTTCATTTTTAAAGCATGCTTTTTTTGAGCAAGTACTACTTAATACCATGTTTGGACGGGTGTACTATTAATAAGTATGCTAATTTTGAGCATGCCCAAAAATCGCACACCGGTCGATTTTTGCTCATGCCACCTGTATAGTGCGGGTGAAAGGGTGAGTGAAGGGAGTGTGGCGGAGTACTTTAGCACGTGTAAACAGATTTGCTTATTTTTAAGCATACTAATGAATTACTAATAACATGCTAATTAATAGGAAATGTGGACAGTTCATTAAGCACGGGAGAGACCGTGGGAGAGCCATGCTTCGGCATGAATGGGCCGGCTCGAACGGAGTGATACCACGGCCTCACAGAAACCAGCGTGAAGCAGCACTGTGCTGTGTTTCGCTACATGAGTGAGGGTACTGGAGGCCTAATCCATGGAAAAGGGGTTTTAAGATTGGCAGCGCACTTGTGACTTTACTGGTGTCGCAGGCGTCCAAGGGCGGCGGCAATCGCTTACCATCAGGCGTCTGGGGAATTGAACGGCTAGTTACCTCTAGACTAGTCATTATAAATACTAACATAGCATATAACAATTACTAACAAAATTTGAATTGAATTATGAGCTTGCTCTTGATTTCACACTGATTTCTAGATTGTTCTCTCACTATAAATGTTCAATATACCTATCATCATATTTTGTGAGACATGAAATGCAGCCGGGCACTACAAACAGAAGGCCCACAACACAATGAACGAGTATCATGAAAAAGAAAAGAAAATTCAGAGTATTCACAATAATGGTTTTCCACAACAGATCTTAATTTAAAAAAATGATATTATATAAACAAGATAATTTGCTCTCTTTTGCAGAGGGGTAAGCTAGTTTAAAGAAACCCTTAACAGGAAGGAAAAGCCGTTTGTTCTTGGGCAAAGATTTTTATTTTATTGTTACATGGAAAAGATACAAAGAATCAGAAGATGTAATTATGGTATTAATGCAGTTCCCCTGTCTAAGAAAGTAATTGCAATCGGCAATCGCTTCATTGTAATTATTTGGCTTCAACATTACAGGTTGTATAATAGAAGAGAAGGGGAACAGAGGGACAACAATGTCTTACGTTAGCCGCTGCAAACAAGCGTCGCGCTGGCTATATTTGGCCAGTCTCGACAAAAGCTGAGCTGTCGCCTATTTGACATGTTTTTTTATTATTATATTTTAATTATGTATTAAATATAAAAAAAAACATTTATTTGCTAAACACGACACACAACATTACAAATAAAGGAAAAAAAAAGAAGTACCTACATGTTGTAATAATTCAGGCGGGCAATATATACCTACATTGTGTCCAGGTGTGTCGCGGTGCATACAAAAAGAAGCTCACTCAGCTAAAGCCACGACTTAAGGAAGGGGTAGGTAGTAGGCCATAGCTCTGGTATTATGGTAATTTATGTTAATGTTTTGTTCTTTGCGTATTAACTGTATGTTATTTATAGATTGTGTCAAATAAATATTTATTCATAATTACCAGAATTCCTAGTCTGCAAAATGTCTAATGAAGCGACTGCCGGATTTGGTAATCCTGCTTGCATTATGAAATATTAGGTATTTAACTATGAAATTGCCGTTTTGTATGATTTATTTTTGTATTAATGTGAATTTATTTGTATTATAATCGAAGTAATCACCCATGCAATCAATGCATTTTTGCCAACGCAGTGCAGTTTATTGGTATCCTTCTTAAAGAAATAATCTGGACGTGAGGCAACAAATACTTCAAAGATCATGGCGCAGGTAAGATAAGAAATAAGAAATCATTTATTCGACACTTTACATGGACATTTACAGAGGAAATATGGTACGCACTTTTAATTTAGAAGAATTTTTTTTTTTTTAATATTTCACATCACATACATTGATCTAACTCCGAGATAGGTAGCTCAAGCACCTGTGTTACAGATATCAGAATCAACAGTGGTATTACAAATATATACACATAATACTTTTGCTTTTGTAAATACATACTTATAATACATAGGAAACACCCAGACCAATACAAACAAACATGTTCATGCACACAAATGTTTGTACTGTGCGGGGATCGAACCCGCAACCCTTGGACCAAAGGCAGCGTTCACTACCACTGTTCCTTTCGTTTTCGTCGTACTGGCCATATCGTTTGTACTGCCTCTTGAGCATTGTTTCTTTTTTCCCGCCAAGAAGTTATCCAAATTATGAAATTATGGAAGAAGTAGTATTAGTCTGTAGGCGCAAGGCATGGTGAGTAGGGTGGATAATGGAAAAAAAAATTCAAATACCGTATTGCATACTTTCCGTGTATGCAATACGGTATTTGATTTTTTTTTTGTTATCAAAAGATCTCTCAATTATAGAAACATCGTTGAAAGAATTACTTGATTCTCATTTAAACTACTTGAGATATCACAACTTTAAAATCACATTGGGAAAACCCAAAACGCTCCATACAAATGGCTACTGAGATGTGACGTCACACGCAAGTACATATTTTGTAAGCATTTCATTTGAACTTTGTATGGTAGCTTTATCAAATGTTTCGTTTATGTCAATGGTTCTATTATAATAGATGGTGCAAATTGTATGGGTTATTCAATGGTATAATTATTTTTTAATAATTTCATACTTTTAAAATGGAGTTGCCCATGAATCTTTAAATGACCATAAAACCGGCTTAGCGTAATATTTTTAATTGAGAATTTTTGCCATTGGCACATATTTACCTACATTTTGATAACATATTTTTATTTTGAAAAATCTTGACCTTAGTCAAATACCCTATTCTTGCAACTTGGAGACCGTCTGCTGTGGAAATATGTAATACTCGTTTACTACTCAATCATTTTATTTAATTTATATTAGTTTGGGGTATTTTGTGAAAAAAAAATAGTTTTTTTTTACCTTAAAATAAATAAAAAACTTTTTAGATTTTTTAGATTTATTTTCTTTTTGAGCTTAGTATATTTCAACTTTCTATTAATCCACAGCGTGTTTCAAAAATGGCATCCAAATATCGCGTCCTATGAAATCCAATTATGTTAGGCTTAGTTTTTAGCGCTGTGCATAAAGCCTATGATCCCATATGAAATTAAGTCCATGAAAACATTTGGTTAGCCGGTATCGAGAAATTTACTGACAAGCCTTGTAAAACGTTTCAGCTGTTGTCGTGGATAAAACAAATTAGAAAGCTTTTAGTATCGAGTATGTTTAAGTGACAAACTTTACTCACATACAAACTGATTGTGGACCGATTGACGTTAGGAAAACCACGCTTCGGCATTAATTTACAATAGATAGATATATTGTACAATAGATAGAAATATTGAGGGAGGCCCGTGCCCCAGCAGTGGGGACATAAATGGGCTGACGATGACCATGACGATGAGATAGATATTCTTTATTGCACAAAACAAAAAAAGTATGATACAACAACAACAGACAGTACAATAAGGCGGTCTTAGCGCTTGTAGCGATTTCTCCCAAACAACCAATCATTCAATGTATGATAATTTGTAAGTTTATTTTTTATGTGATATGTGGCAGACGTATTTTTTTTATGTGATATGTGGAATAAGGCAGCCCACATTTCGCCGCACCATACTACTTACTATCTTTTAAATACGTGTTAAAATGTTGGCAGCGCACTTGTGACTCCACTGGTGTCGCGGGTCTCCATGAGCGGCGGCAATCGCTTACCATCAGGCGATCCGCCTGCTCGCTGGCACCTATCATATAAAAAACGTTGGATTATACAACCCGGCTGCGACACCTATAAAATGGCGTCGGAAAAACCAATTACTGAAATTTCACGGTGTATTTAATCTACAGTAAACAAAATCAAAATCAAAAATGTCTTTATCTCACTAATAAACAGACTTCAACGTCAATACAACGGATTGATGAAGAGGTCAGCAAGAGTTGATGTTTTTTCATGTAGCAGTCACCAAATTTAAGAGGACTATACTTGATTTGTTCAAGTTGTAGCGGTCTGGTGCCATTTGGCTATTTTTAAATTTTGTTATTTTTTTTTTTGTTATTTAAATATCTCTATTTAGTCTGCTCACATTTGCATGTCGTGACAGCCTGTAAGAGAATCTGCACTTAGCCTTATTATAGTACTTAAGCAAATACAATGTAATTAGTGTAAGATTTGTTGGTTGTCCTTGATAAAAAAAAAAATAATAATTTAAGTCCATACAGAACATTTATGAATGTCAAATATTATGTAATCTACCGCTAATACTACTAAAAGGAACCCAACTTCTATGGCTTGCAAGAACTTATCACCACACATTAAACTTCTCAAATCTGAGTTAGTGCATACAAAATCTCTTGAGTACGGCATTTATAATACACTTTCGAAGCACTCAAAGTTGCCCGCCTCATCTGAGCTTCTCATACATTTTAATCTTTACGCCCCAAGTTTTCTAAACGAACGTGAATAAAATTTTCATGGCCCGAATTAGGGAAGCCAACCTAATTACAACGATTATTATAAGGGCGCGCCTTTACTTCCTCGCAAAGTTTTTCTCTTTAGGTAAAAAATATTTTTTTTTATAATAAATCGTTGGCAAAGTAGCGTACGGTTTCTTGAACGTCTGCAATTCTAGAGGAATTGAACACGCGTTGCAGACTTCCTAAATATGTTATCATTCGTTAAGAAAAATGGTTACGCAATGGCTGTTGATCAATCGATCAATAACCAACAAAGATTTTTAATGTGTAGCTTTTTTCATTCTTCGCAACAGATTTCTCATTTTAGGCTCTTTTTATACAGTACCTACAATATGGATTCCTTCAAACGAAGCGTGAAGAAGCATCGGGCCAGTATGGCGGTACCAACGGAGGTGATGCCTTAACATCGCTTCCGTTGTAATTGCAACTTGGGCTCTTCTCTTGCTTACCATCAGGCTGAGGAGAGCCAATATACCGTGACACTATAAAAAAAAAACAGTCACTACTAGCAGTCTTCTTAGAATTTAAAAAGAAGTGATACCATGGCCTCACAGAAAACTAGCGTGAAGCAGGACTGTGCTATATTTCGCTCCGTGACTGAGGGTACCGGAGGTCCGATCCGGGGAAAGGGGGGTTTAAAGGTTAGCAGCGCATTAAATCCTCTGGTGTCGCGGGTATCCATGGGCGATGGCAATCGCTTACCATCAGTTGATCCGTCTGCTCATCGGCCACCTATCAAATAAAATAAAAAATTTAATATATAAAAAAACCGCCTGGCTATCTCATTGACGACGTCCTTTAGGCCCGGTTGGGCTGGACACGTAGCGCGGATGAGCAGGGACCGTTGGACGAGGCGGATCGTTGAGTGGAGACCGTGGGAGCACACAAGACCGCGAGGTCGCCCACTCAAGCGATAGACTGACGACATTAAGGAACACGCGGCCAGGGCGTGTAACCGCTACGCATGGAACAAGATAGGAATGGCCTTATATCCAAAATTGGATCAGGAATGGCTGAAGATGATGACGATGATGATGATATAAAAACATTGTTGAGGATCAACATCTTTTATATTGTTTATGTTTTTATACTTTTTTACTGGTTTTGACAATTTTTTTTGTAATTGTATTATCTTATGTGTCTGTTGCCTATACCCAAAACTGGAATTCAAGACCAAAAAATCTACTTAGATGTTGCCACTGCAATAAAATGATCGCACAATAGTATATACCTATTTCTTTAAAACATACGCCGACATAATTTGTTTATGGGTAATTTTAATTCTATAATATAAAGATGTAATTTTATTGACTTATATTTACATAAATACAAGACACTCTAATAAAAACTTAATCATCCGTAATGTTTGGTAGAAAAGCTGATATTGAGCTTGTGTTCAGGTGTTAATAACATTTGGTACAACATTTGAACTTACATGTTGTTTCATGCAGTGAAGTGCCGCAAAGGGATATTAATATAGGAATCTTTGAATTTTAATCGTTTTAAACAATGCAATTGTGTGTTAAGTGAGTTGTCACGTGAACAACTTGCTAGGACGAAAGAAAATCTTAAAACCTGCAATTTCGTTATGAGTAGTCTCGGCTGAATCCGTAGGTCGATTTTATTGAGTGTCTGAGAATTTGACTGACTTCGACTGTTGACTTTTCGACTTCGACACTTTGTCAAAATATCACTTGACAATTTTCCTTACGATTTCGCCTATTAACGCCTTAAATCGAAACGTGCAAAACTGGACGAATTAATATTATTAAAACTTTATTCTATAAGTGACCTTAGATTCCGTAGTCAATTTGCTTTAAATCTAGTTTCTTTATTTCAGGTAAGAATAAGCCTAGTTATGTTTTGTAAATAATTCCTTTTTATGTTATAGATTTTGGTTCAAATAAAATCTCTCTATTTCACAGCAACACATTTAAGTTTTTGTTTCTATGTTCATAGAACTTATTATATATATTTGTAATTCCACGGTTGATTCTGATATCCGTAACACAGGTGCTTGAGCTACCTTTCTCGGAGTCTGATCAATGTATGTGATGTTGTGAAATATTTATTTATAACTTCGTTACGGGACTTAATTTATTTTTTGAGAAAATCCTTATCATGCATTGTGCCAGCCTATACTAAGAAAATAAGCATATAACAAAAAGGTTGAAAAAACCTGCAAACTTGATTTGACAATGACATAAGTGACTTTGATAAATTTGACTTGACTTTGAATTTTATCTGTCGTAGATTTTTTGGTCTTGAATTCCAGTTTCGAGTATAGGGAGGGAAAACACACCATAATTTTACAGATAACAGAAGTTTTTATTAGCATCCGATTGCTAGCTTTTAAATCCAGTCCAATCGCCACAGATATAATTAAGTAGCTTTTGAGAGCGGTCAATTCATCCTCATCATCTTGATTGATGTCGGTTGTCAAAAATATTTCACTTTTTATTTTTTTCTACACTGGCACAGATTATAATCAATGCTGTCTAAGATAATTAATGATAGCACCACTGTCGCCCATGATAAATACTGGTTTGGCACCCGCAAAATGCTATCTAGCTTTAGGTGTATTTTCGTTTTGTTTTTTTTTTTTATATATTTAATTTAAGTGTCTTACAACTAGTTAGTAACGTATACGTACGTTATTACCTCTTTGTTTTTGTGCCTGTCAATTTTTTATTTTGTTTTCCTTTTTTTGTTACTTACCTATTATTGGATGTCAATATTTTCTGTTATAATTTCTGTGGCAAAGGCGTCACTCAAGGCCCAACCTGAAAACCAGCGCTGCAGCAGCTGCTTGCGGCAGTCGCAGCATATACTGATGCTGAACCTTGTTGGCCGCAACTTTTGTCTCTGAACCTTTTTTCTACTGTTTTGTTCTATGTATGGTGTTGTGATCAATAAATTGTTTCTTATCTTATCTTAGTACTATGCGTTTCTCGCGAAACTTTCTACAACTTACCATAGTTTTGTGGAACGGTTTGGCTGTAGGAGTATTTCTCGGCGGTTACAATTTAGGGACCTTCATATGAAGAGCGTACTCTTTTCAAAAAGGCTGGCAATGCATTAAAGATCTTTCTGATTTCGCAGATGTTCATGGGCGGCGGTGATTACTTACCATAAGGTGAGTCACTTGCTTGTTTATCTCCTCTAGCACTAAAAACATAGAAGATGCTTCTGTTTTCATGCAATTTCATACGGTCAAGTGTATGCTGACCTTTTTATTACCACATTCGTTTATTGTTAATCACTTGCAGGCTCGGGTCTATGAAATATTAGGGTTCCCACTTATCAGCCACATTACAAAATTAATTGCGATCTATCTATTATACTAGTTGAGTTTTAGCGAATTTATCTACAGTGATTTATGTCTAGTTAATATATGTAGGTCTTTGCAAATGTGTTGGTGTCTTATAAATATGGGCTAGTAATTTATGTGCGTAATTTTTAAGATAACTAGATAGATTCTATGAGCGATAGTAGCTCAGTGGGTAAAAACGCACCTACTCTACGTTGTTGTTTAGATTTTCGAGTTGCATTATACGCCGTGTGGTCCCGGCAGAGTAGAATAGGCCACCCTTACTCTTACCGAGATGTCGTAAAAGGCGACTAAGGTAAAGCTGCTGGCATGATCATCAGCACCCAGAGAAGGAAAACTCTGCATTTACATCAAAACCCTCGCCAACCCGTCTGCCAAGCGTGGTGAGTATGGCAATTACCCCTCATGTGATTGAGGGAGGCCCGTGCCCCAGCAGTGGGGACTTAAATGGGCTGATGATGATGATGATGATGATGTTGCGTTATAACTATAATGTATCAATACGGGGATTAACACGATATTTATTATGTGAAACAACATCGTGTACTCACATATTTGGCTCGACGTTTCGGCTACGTTACAGCAGCCGTGGTCACGAGCGGACTGGCGGGGCACGGCGTCGTCTGCTAAGGCCGGGCTGTGAATCTTCGGACACCTTCACATTTTTGATATTAATTCGCCACTAGATGAATTGTCAGTGAAGCTACTCCGACACACTACACTAACAGTATCGGTTTTTGTTTGTGTTAGTAACGGCCTAGCACGGGGTTTGCACTTGTTAATTACTGGATTCCATGTCGATGATATTTTAAATCCATCCTCACGATTGAAAGTCTTATACTTCTTGATCTTAATCGCTTCACGTACTATCCTGGTATGATAATGACGATCGGTGGAGAGGATTTTATTAATAATATTTCTTTCTTTCTTTCTACCATGAACTCGGCGGTGAAGGAAACGTCTAGGTTTTCTCACGATGTCTTCTTTTCTCACTACCGAGCTCAATGGTAGAAATACGCACATACTTTTGAAAAATCCAGAGGTGCCTGCTCGGATTCGAACCTCAACTACACACCGTGGAAGAGCCACACTTCGGCATGAATGGACCGGCTCGACCGGAGTGATACAACGGCCTCACAGAAAACCGGCGTGAAGCAGCGCTCTGTTTCGCTGCGTGAGTGAGGATACCGGAGACCCAATCCAGGCGAAAGGGGGGTTTAAGGTTGGCAGCACACTTGTGACTCCACTGGTGTCGTGAGTGTCCATGGGCTGCGGCAATCGCTTACCATCAGGTGATCCGATTGCTCGTCTGCCACCTATTTCATAAAAAAAAAACAATTTTTGTATGGAAGGAAAGTTCTCATCAACTGAAATACCATCGCTCAAACGCCCTCACTTTGACCAATGTAAATATATCTCGGAGAGAAATTACCATGACAATAACATTGAGCCAAAGAATAGGATTTTTTCCTTTTTCTTCCAATTTAAGATAACTCCCAAAAATGCAAAAACATATTCATTAATTCACCCTAAAAGGCTAAATAACAATTTACATTCAACTTCAAATAACTCACTTCCTCCAACTTTCACCCCCTATTTTCCCCTTAGGGGATGAATTTATCACGACACCATCAATCTTTCGTGATACTGCCTGTGAGTGATTTTAAACTTGCTATCATCCGACGATCTATCTCAATTTTTTTTTGTAGCATCGCTAGTTGAAGGCACTTCCGTAAAAAAGATAAAAGTGTTGGCTCTTTGTTGTGGAATTGGCAACGTTTTGGAAGGGAGGTGTTGATGTGTGACGGATTGGATATTGAGCAATCTGATTGAATTGGTGCGTTCAAAGCTGACGCTTTGAAGCCCAGGGTATGCTTGAACCATGATCCAGGATTCGGGAAGTCATATCAGACTGCTGTCAGATCTTCGCAACCCTTAGACCTACTGGATTACAGATCCTCATACATTTTAATTGATTTCAACTATTTATAAGTACCTTTGTATAATTTACATGTTAAAAGCATATGTTAATACATAAAATATACTAATGCGATTGTACCACCGGCTCGGAAAGTTGTTTATGGTCGAGAAGAGCCGGCAAGAAACTCGCTAGTTACTCATTTAAATCGTCAAACTTTCATACAATGTTGTGTCGTCATCATACCGAGCCATACAGTTTAATTGTAACACAAAATAAAATAAAGGAAATAATAAAATAAATATTATGAGGTAAACCGAAGCCGACTAGTCTCCAAAGGTGGCACCTGTTCACAAGTATGACGTATGCGTCAGCCATTATTTCACTCAACCATATTAGAGGGAATGCAATGACCCGTTACCTAACGATAATTGAATGGTCCCGCGGATCATTAAATGCGTGTACGGATTCTAAATTTGAGAATCCGTACACATCATCATTTCAGCCAATCGACGACCACTGCTGGACATAGGCCTCCCCTAATGTTCTGCACACAGATCGGTCCTTTGCCGCCCGCATCCAATGGATTCCCGCAACCTTCACCAGATCGTCGATCCACCTTGTGGGGAGCCTGCTACGGCTGCAACTTCCTGTACATGGCCTCCACTCGAGGACCTTTCCGCCCCAACGGCCTTCTGTTCTCCTTGCTATGTGCCCTGCCCATTGCCACTTGAGACATGCAATCCTTTGGGCTATGTCTGTGACCTTAGTTCTCCTGCGGATCTCATCATTTTTGATACGATCACGCAAAGAGACTCCAAGCATAGCCCTCCCTATTGCTCTCTGGGTGACTCTGAGCCTCCTTAATCGGCACATTGTAAGCGGCCACGTTTCGGTTTCGTATGTTATCACTGGTAACACGCAAGCATCAAAGACTTTTGTCTTAAGACAATCCGTACACAATATATACCTTACTTACCTTGCCTGTATGTAGTTATACATAATCAATATTCCCAGATGTATCCCGAATTCTTGTCAAATGGTAGACGACCGCAAAGCAATCATCTGGAACCTTTACGTTAGGCATGACAATATCTCGGCTCGGGCCGTTTCTGATGCAAGTCGATGCAGTTGGGGGCTCGCCAACTGCAGTCGGCCGAGCGTGAGTAGCCGAACTAAATGCGGGTAGGTTTCGAAAGTGACAATTTGCCCTTGGGAGGGCTGCGCCTTGGAACGACCGAAGTGACACCTTCACAAAAAAACTAGCGAGAAGCAGCACCTGCGCTGAGTTTTGTCGAACGATTGAGGATACCGGTGGCCCTATAGGGGGAAGGGGAAAAGTTAGCAGAGTGATTGTGACTTCTTTAGTGTTGCTTATATTTATGTGCGGTGGTAATCGTTTAGCATTAGTTTATCTGTCTGATCGACTGCCATCTATAACATACAAATATTAATAATCCATACATGCAGCAATGGATGGACAGTTTTACAATTTTTTTTTTATCTTGAAATACCTTGTTGTTTATTTATGGTGCAGTCTCAGATATTCCCAGATTTTTTTTTCAAATGGTAGACCGCAAGGCGGTCATCTGGAAAAATTACCTTAGGCATGACCATATCTCGGCTCGGTCCATCTGTAATTCAACCCCATGCAAGCCGATGTAGTTGAGCGCTTGCCAAAATGCAGTCGGTCAAGCGTGATAAGCCGAACTATAGGCGGATATAGATATCGAAAGTAACATTACAATATCCTTATTAACTATAATTAATAATATTCTTCTGCCGATTAGGCTACGGCAGATGATCTAAACAAAACAAGGCGCAGGTTATTTTGTGCGCACAAACACAAGAGCACTTTTTATTTGATTGTCCTTTTATTTTATGAGACATCAGTGTGATACAACTGGAGAGGGATTAGGCGCAAGACCAGCGGCTTTCTAACTTTCTAAAGCATGGAAGCAACTCGAGACAGGCTGAGACACTGAGAATTTCTAAACAATAAAACTCAGGTACCATTTTACGTACGATGGCTACCGTATCCTTATAGACGCTACAAAAAAAACTTTTGAAATTACTAAATAAAGTTGAATTAATAACAAACTTCCCACTTTAGCACACTTTTTTACAAAAAAATCCAATTGGAAGCATTCCAAGTGTTCGACGAGGGCGATTTGTAAAATTGTAAAAAAGCGGACAAAAACAACCTCCTTGGAGGATCCTGAAATTGCTATCGAAAGCGTCGGGAGGATTTTTTATTAAACGTCACATAGATGAATGGGGCTTGTCGAAACTGCAACCGGAATGAATTGTGCATTTAGTGTTTTCACTCCAAGTTGGCTTCTTCTATTATTGCGATTTTTACCCTATTTTCCGCTTGAAGGATTTTTCGTGTCTTTTCTTTCAAATATTTTAAACTAAAGATCGCGAGCGACTGTCGTTCCGTCCTCATTATCTCGATGGTTTGCGATCTAGTACTGTTTTTCGCTACCAAGTACCCCTATTCTGTGGAGCGGTTTGGAGGTAGAAGTATTTCGTAACTGACTCGACTTAGGGACTTACTTCATGAGAAGAGCGTTCTCCTTTTTAAAAGGGTAGCAGCACATTAGCAAGCTCTCTGATTTCGCAGATCTTCATGGGTGGCTCTAGCATTAAAAAAGACCTGCCTCGGCACGACCCGTGAGAAGTCACGGGTGCAATTAGTATGCATGTCGTATATTAATATTCAGTAACTTAATTTACATTTCACAGTGTATAACAGAAAGGTCCTCGAGTGGAGGCCGCGTACAGGAAGTCGCAGCCGTGGCAGGCCCTCCACAAGGCGGACCGACAGTCCGGTGAAAGTCACGGGAACGAAGCCGTGCCTTTTCTACTCTGCCGGGGACCACACGGTATAATATATGTATGTTATTTGTGAAAGAAGGTCGAAGTGAATGAAGATTGCGAAGGTCTGATGGCAGTTGCATTGTAATCGACCGTAAAAGTGCCAGGCTTCGGCTAGAATGGGCTGGCTTGATCGGAGTGATACTACGGCCTCACAGAAAACCAGTGTGAAGCAGCACTGTGCTGTTTCGCTGCGGAGGTAAGGGGTCCATTTCGGAGATAAAGGGGGTTTAAAGGTTGGCAGCGCACTTGTGACTGCACTGGTGTCGTGAGTGACCATAGACGGCGGCTGATCGTAAGCATCAGGCGATCCGTCTGCTCGTCTGCCACCTATCAATGATATGATTTATGTAATGCCTAGTTCTTAAGATGTGTTTTTTTGTTCAATAAAGTATATTGAACAAAAAACACATTTATATTGTAAATGTGTTTGTTCCATTCTCCTAATTTCGTTTGTTTTTCTTTGTATTTTTTTTTGTTTTTTTCTTTCATGACTCAATGTAAGTGTTCACGATCGTTGCCCAAGGCTCAGCCTGAAAATCAGCGCTGCAGTGGTTACTGGCTGCTGCAGTAAATGCTGAGGCTGAGCCTTGTTGGCCACAAACCAATGTAATGTCCTATTATATTTTGTTGTTTTTTGTTTTCCATGTACTCGTCTACTCCTGTAAGCACTATTTTTATGGCCAGTAAAATTATCTATATCTTTATATCTATCTATCACATGAAAAAAAAATATCAGACTTCCCGAATACTGGACCATGACACAAGCGTACCCCTGGCGGTCCGACAGCTTTGGACGCAACTGGGAATTACAAGCTAAGATGAGAAGACAGTACTGATGCCATAATACATTTATGCTTACAAAATTATAATAATTTTGTCAAATCATCTAGCTTATAAACATTTGCGTGGGAATGTACCGTGCAACGGGGAAAGTTTCCTACGTAAAATTTTAATAAGCACATAATTCAGCGGAGACATTTTAATTGCTGGTTCCACTCTTGATATTTGGATAAAGAGAATACACTAAAAAAGCTGAATTTATAAACAGATACTTATCACTGGTACACGTGGGGCCGAGAAAAATGATCTATTATTTTTTTATGTTAACCGTCTTTACAATCTGGAGTGTTTTCGAATCCTCTGAGGGACTATCACTTTGTATATCGAAGTGGCTCAAGTGTATGTAATCTGATTATTTGAAGGAAAGATAATTCTGTGCTGCGAAGGATGGCCACGTCAAAGCCATTGGGCCCGTGACATTGATATATAACCATATTAGACGCTATAGGGTAGTTTTAAACTCAATAATTTTTTCTCTTATCTTTCTCGCTTATTTCTGTTGAACTTACTTGAAGTTTTGTTTAATAAAAAAAAGCCAGTTACCAAAAAAACACGCTCTAAAAAGTACGAAACAATAAAACTGTCTCTGCTGATATTATTATGCCGCATTGCCGTGGTAGTCTGCCACATCGATTTTATTTTATAATTATAATGAATCTGTTTTGTTACAGTAGGTGGCATACGACCACGGCAATACGGCACATCAATTTCAACACAGACAGTTTTCTTGTTTCGTACTTTTTAGAGCGTGTTTTTTTGGTAGTCAGGTTTTAGTTTTTAAACTTTATTTTTATTTAACATATTTTAGTACAGTCCCTCCAAAGGTGCCGAATAGACTACCGATACATACAAGTGTTGCAGTCATTGTACGAAAACGCCATAATGTCTGTCCGTCTTCAGGACCAGGAATCAAAACCCATACCTCTCCGGCGAGGTGTGAGACAGGGCGACGTCATATCGCCGAAACTGTTCACCACTCTGTTGGAAGACGTGTTTAAACTTCTGGACTGGGATGGACTTGGCATCAATATAAATGGCGAGTACATGACGCACCTTCGATTCGCTGATGATGTCGTAGTCATGGCTGAGACCTTGGAAGACTTAGGCAAAATGCTCGACGACCTCAATAGTCTCCCAACAAGTAGGTCTGAAAATGAACATGGACAAGACGAAAATTATGTCGAATTCCCATGTCGTACCCACTCTAGTAAAGGTTGGAAGCTCTACACTGGAAGTTGTAGACGAGTATTTAACATGACATCATGTGGCATATAACCAGAAAACAATCAAGACGTTTCTAACGACACCTCATTTGTTCAAATATGATAACTACGAGTAGTTTAGGAGTTGTGAGGGATCAGATGAACAACCATACATACATAAATACAGGTCAAAATCATAACCTTCCTTTTTGCTTCGCCGTAGTCGAGTAATAAATATTTTATCGTCTTCATGTTCCGCATGAATCTTTCAACATGATTGTTTTAACACCATAAAAACTATTTGACACGCATCTGAACATTGTCCGTCAATGAAAAATAAATAAAAAAGTTGTAACCTAAAATTTAAATCATGCTAAAGATGATTGATATGAATGACTTGTGCGTAATATCTAGTAATTCTATCTCACATTATCATTTATTTATGTACATTAGTATTTATTTATTTATAGTTACACATTAACACGGTCGTCACTCACAACAGGTCCTGCCAGAATACCAGCGCTGCCGCGGCATTTCTGTCGTGGCAGCACCATGCTGAGGCCAGGACCTGATTGACCTCACACTTCACACACGCCGACTTATTTAGAATATTTTCATTATATAACTGTGTATTTACCTACCTATCGTCTGTTCTCGTACTCACCTTTGTCTGTAGTATTAATGTGTCAATGTTACCTTATCTATGTTTACTAATGAATGTTCATTGTTAAATTATTTATTGTGATGGTCAATAAAATGTTTCTTTCTTTCTTTAATAAGCTTGAAAAATATGTCCCATATAAAATGGGAATGGCCACCCCCATAAAATGGTTAAATACAAAATTATAAAAATACTTGAGTCCCCACTCATGAAAGCAGGAACTTTATAGAGTCTCTTTTAAAAGCGAAAATAAAAAACTAATTAAAAATTTAAAAAACCCCGACAAAAATTTAAAAAGTTTAAAAATATGTAAATTGAAACAGCCGTTGACTGTCTTACGTATGAACATAGGTAAAGGCTGAATATTAATTTGACTTCCACTGTACAGGACAAGATAGTGGTATGAAACAAAAAGAGCCTTTCCTCGGCGCGTTATTGCTTCCCCTCAGCGAAGTGAGAGCATTATCTGTGTGCACTTAGCTGTGTATTAGGCGGGGCCCGACACCCGACACACTCGGTCGCGTACAAAATCGGGGTTCTTTAGCAATTATTTTGTAGCAATAGTTAATTATTTAAAAAAAGTAAAGTACCAGCCTATAAACTGCCCCACTGCAGGGCAAAGGCCTCCATCATAGAAGTCAAGTTATCTCTACTATGATGGGATTATGCTTAATCAACACGCTTGCCAAATGCGGATTGGTGATCACAAACCCGAGCTATATTCGAAAAATTCGAAACATAGTTTTCGCTCGACCCGGGAATCGAACCTAGGACCCCGAGATCACGGCCTGGTACTTAAACCACTAGACCAACAGGGCGTTAATTATTTATTCATTATTATTATTATTTTATTATATTTCACAACATCATATACATTTATCTGACTCCGAGATAGGTAGGCAGCGGCAAGACTGTGCTCCGGTATTGTTGATGTCTTTGATGAGCGGCGGTTACCGTTTACCATCATAGGACTCGCATGCTCGTCTGCCTATAGATAGATAGATCGATATACTTTATTGCACAAAAAAAACACAACTTAAAAAACTAGGCATTACACAAACTTACTTGTACAATGGCCGTGTGGTCCCTGGCAGAGCAGAATAGGCCACCCTCACTCTTACCGAGGTGTCGTAAAAGGCGACTAAGGTAAAGCTGCTGGCATGATCAACAGCACCCAGAGAAGAAAAACTCTGCATTTATATCAAAACCCTCGCCAACCCGTCTGCCAAGCGTGGTGAGTATGGCAATTACCCCTTATGTGATGGAGGGAGGCCCGTGCCCCAGCAGTGGGGACTTAAATGGGCTGACGATGACTTGTACAATTTCGGCGGCCTTATCGCTATTTTAAGCAATAAAAAAAACAGAACCATTCAATATACGCGTCTCACGCTTGCCTCAATTTCGACTCTAACAAAACGTTATAAGCGACGGTAACGTCGCATTCTCATAATGTAATGTCCGCTACATCTCATTTCATTCTTTCCTCTCTCCTGCATTTATGCAGGGGCTGTATCGCATTATAATATAATTCTATTTCTTAGCGTATAAACTGTCGACACTTAATTTTGTAACCATTGTTTCATTTTGCAAATAGTGGAAAAACAAAAAGGAAACGCTGAGAATTTTCTTTATAACGCTATCCGGTATTATAACGCTAACGTGGAGCGGTCGACATTAATGTAGCTAAGCTTATTTCTAAGGTTTTTATTTTAGTGAATAAAGGGACCTTTTGAAAACCTGATCATAGTTTAAAAAGGCAAAAAAGCATTTAGTAAAGTCTGATACTTTCAGCCTTTATACTGTCACATCATCATTGTCATCGTCAGCTCATTTAAGTCCCCACTGCTGGGGCACGGGCCTCCTTGCACTGCTGGGTCACATGAGGGGTAATTGCCATAATCACCACGCTTGGCAGACGGGTTGGCGAGGGTTTTGATATAAATGCAGAGTTTTCCTTCTCTAGGTGCTGATGATCATGCCAGCAGCTTTACCTTAGTCACCTTTTACGACACCTCGGTAAGAGAGAGGGTGGCCTATTTCTACTCTGCCGGGGACCACATGGCGTTTACATACTGTCACACTGCAGGGCAAATGCCTCCATCATAGAAATCAAGTCATCTATTATGGGATTTGGCTTAATCATCACGCTTGCCTAAAGCGGATTGGTGATCACAATCCCGAGCTATGTATGAAAAAATCGAAAGACACCTTTGCTCGACCCGGGGATCAAACCCAGGACCACGAGATCACGGCCAGGTACTTAAACCACTAGACCAACGGGGTAAAGAAAAGCATTTGCAATATATTAATAGAGTAAATACCTGAGTTATAATTCTACTCGTAAGTGATAAATAATTTTATATTATACAAGTGGTCCGTCCTCACTTCTGGAACTTAGTTCCAATTTGTTACCAATAGATAGCGCTGGATGTCAATGGCATCATGATAGTGTTTTGTCTTTTCGGTTTGCCTTATTCAGGTGATTTTCTGAAGATACTTTTTTTTTATTTGATAGGTGGCAGGCGAGCAAACAGTTAATAGTAAGCGTTTACCGCTGTCCATGGACATCCGTAACAGCAGTGGAGTCACAAGTGCGCTGCCAACCACCAAACCCCCTTTCCCCCGGATTCTGCTTCCGGTACCCTCACGCACGCAGCGAAACACAGCACAGTGCTGCTTCAGGCCGGTGAGTCGCAGGTGAGGTCGAGCCTGCCCTTTCATACTATGCTACCTCTATGATATGCTATACTACCTCTTTGTAAAGAGTAAAGGCTAGAGGTTTGCCTTCACTTCGTTTTATGATCTTGTTTTTTTTTTTCACCAGAGTGATAGTAGCTACTGAGCTAACGTCACTCTGAACCACACGTTTCAGAACGCGCCATCCAAATGGGAATCGTGGTTCAAATCCGTGCATAGACCTTAGATTTTTACCGTTAGCTCGGCGATCAAGGAAAACATTGTGTGGAAACCTGCACGTTTCGAAGTTGGTTCTGAAACGTGTAACCATGATGCAGTTGGTCTGGTTCCCTTGTTATAAGGTTGCGAAGGTCAGACGGGAGTCGCTTCATTGTAATTACCAGACTCTCCCAAATCCGAAATCATGGTCCATGCGTACCCCGAGCTCGAGAGCGACAGCTTTGGACGGAATTACTCACTAAGAGGAGGGGGATTAGCTTTTTCGTCAATAGATGGCGCTGAGTGTTGATTACATCACGCAAGTGTTTTGTCTTTTCGGATTGTCTAAAAGCTTCGTCGTCCTCTTTAGAATTTGCCTCTTTATAAAATTTATAGATTATAGAAAGAAGAAAACCTTGCAATTTGCATTCAAACATTCCAAATTTACACATTGACAAAAAAGCAAAAAGTACCAATTTGAAGGCAACATAAAAATGTAGCGGAGTTTAATTCGTTCAGAAAATTGCTCTGAAACCTAAAAACGCATCGCATCAAGTACTATTCACTCAATTTTGTGCGAACGAAACGTATTTTAAGCGTTCTGAAAACTTCTAGAAGAAATTAATTCGCGTATTCTGATCTTCCTTCGGGATTTTTTTTTTGAATTGATTTTGTTAATATAATCGGAATAGGTGTTTGAAGGTTTCACTACTCTTATGGTGAGAATTTGTTCCGTTATTCCATTGAGGTAAATTTTATCTCAATGCGTTTCGTTATTCTAATCAGTATTATTCATCTTATCATCAAATAGAGGAACAAAGACATTTCGTCGATTGTGCAAGTGCGAATACTCACCATGTTTGGACATATCATCCGAAACGAGAGCTCCTTGGAACGTTTAACATGTACAGGGAAGAGTGGAAGGTCAACGCTCCTAAGGCAGATCACCTACAAGGTGAACAGACAGTATCAGGTCTGCTATAAAGTTTTCTTTGATGAACACGCAGTGCCATAAACAGAAAAAGATGGAGAAGTCTCGCAAAAGCCGCTACCCAACATACAGACAATCCATAATCATGACCACTCCGTCAGGAGTGTATGTACGACTGAGAATAATAATAAATACAATATAGATATTGTGATGATAGATTTGATCATGGTTGAGCCACCCGTCATAAAATAATAATAATAATAATCTTTCTTTATTTTCTCTTCACAAAACACATGATTACATTTTAAGTAGCATCGGCATTTTAAGTACAAACAGTATATGTGGTTTGTGTGAGACTGACGCCCGTGATAGGTATTTAGATACCTGTTGTACAGGTCATCAGGCTCCCACCACCCGGTGATACTAACTAAGACTTGAATACTGAATAGGAATTAATTATGATGATTACGTAATCTTAGTATGATGTATGTGTGAGAGTGAGAGTGGGTATGTATGTGGTAAAATTATTAAACGCATGCTCAATTATATGAAAAGAATAAATAAAATAATTGTTTTATAAATTCATTTATCAAAATATTGAATGAACTTACAACACACGCTTGAACATCGGTCAGAGTTTTATTGTTTACCCTAAAATGGGTACCGCACTTTTTTTTTAGTTATGGCTGCTATGCATCGGTGAATACACAGACCGTTGACCGTGGGAGAGCCACGCTTTGGCATGAATGGGCCGGCTCCGACAGGAGAAATACCACGGGCTCACAGAAAACCGGCGTGAAGCAGCACTGTACTGTGTTTCGCTGGGTGAGTGAGGGTACCGGAGGCCCAATCCGGGGGAAAGAGAGTTTAAAGGTTGGCAGCGTACTCGTGACTCCAATGGTGTCACGGGTGTCCATGGGCAGCGGCAATCGCTTACCATCAATTGATCCATCTGCTCCACTGCCAACTATGACATAAAAAAATACACAGACGATTCAGCCAATGTCAAGAGGATAAAGAATCAAATGATTTGCAAGCAAAAAAATAATTAAACAGTGACTTATACATTATACTAAATAATGCTGAAATAAAAATAAATAAATTATGGTGTAACTGTAGGATATTTATTTATGATAATTGGCAAACGATCGGATAGATCACCTGATATTTTGCCGTCGCTCATGGACGGGTGTCCAACACCACTAGAGTCACAAGAGCGCAGGTCAACATTATGACGCCTATTTTCTCTAGATTAGGCTTCAGGTACTCACACTCCCTGGATGAAACCACAGTCTAGGTTAGTATCTATATACTAAACTAGTGTTTACGCCGATTTTCTGTGAGGCCGTGGTGTCACGCTGGTCGAGGCAGCCCATTAATAACGAAGCGTGGCTCACATGATCATTCTAAAATCAGATAGAACACAAAAAGGGCAAAAAGTATTGCCACTAGTAAAATCTCAGGATTACCGTAATTGCGATCCAGGAGACAGCCAACGCCATCTCGTGTCAACACATTTCAACGCGTCTCGTCTCAAAACGCTTGTCACGTCCCCCGGTATCGTTAACGTGTCTCTAACGACGTGAACACTTCACGGACCGACGCTGCTCGGTGACTAAGCTTTAAAACTGCTGTAGGATATTATGAGTTTGATTTAAAGTATTTTTTTTTAATAATGGAAGCATGTAGGTATAGTGGAAGAGACACGTTTTGGATTGAATGGGCCTGCTTTACCAATCGACTAGACAAATACTACAACCTCACTTTAACCAGCGCACTATAAATTTTAACGATTAAGAGCCGATTTTTAACCGACTTCAAAAAAAGGAGGTTCTCAATTAAAACAATAAAATTTTCTGCGAAAAAAACCCGCCATCAAAAATCACGGACAAAAAAGTGTAAAATAATATTTTTAACACTAACATACACTCGAAGTCGGCGCCTAATCCCTGTTGAATAATTGAATGTTGTATTAAATTACAAGATAGTATTGGGCGCCGACTTTGGTAACACCTTTTCTCGAGTGTACTGTTATAAAATGTTATTTGAAGTGTATAAAGTGTTAAAAATCTTATTTTACACTGTTTAGTTCGTGGTTTTAGAAGGCGGTATTTTTTCTCAGAAAAATTTTGTTTAGGATTTTGTACTTCAGGGGGAAAAACTGAACTCTTATTAAGATCTATCTGTCTGTGCGTCTTAATATCAAGACCTCTTATTTCGGGAACGCGTGAAAGTATCCCATTGAAATTGAAACCGTATACATAAATCTACGGTGCTCTGGAATTGCATAAAAAATCAAACCTCTAAGTTAACATAGAAACGATATAGACGTTTTTGTCAAACAGCGCCACCTAGTATCTATTACTACCAAACTTTTAAACGCTTGTCACGCGTTCTTCCATCGTTAGGGAAAGCGCAAATTACTTCACGGGGCGTCTTGGTTTGGTAGCTACGCAGTTTGTTCTCAGATTCAATGACGTCACCACAGTGTATAATCACCAGTGGCTTACCCTCATTTTCAGGAGTTAAATATTTTAACACCAAGTCTTTACATATACAAGGTAGCATTATTTGTCAAAAAACATCCTAGTCTGTTTGAAATGCTTAATAGTAAGCGCAGAAACAATTTACGATTCCTTCCAAATCGCACGGCCTTTTCCCTAAAAGCATATTATGCATGGCACCTAGAGTGTATAACAAATTACCCACTTGTATTAAAGAATGTGACAGTATAAATGTGTTCAAAAGGAGACTTAAATTTTTTTATTGTTCAAGGCATATTATAACATCAATGAATTCTTTAACGATAATTTTTAATTTGACATGTGTTTAGCTGTTATTTATTATTTTGTACTTATAACTAATCTAACTTTCAATAATTGTATCCTCTTGACATTTAAATATAACTTAATTTAATATTAATGCTGCATGGATGAATTGTGGATCTTTTTTTCTTTTAAGTGTCATATTTCTTACGACTATGTAATTTGCACACCGTAAGGTAAAATATGGCAAAAGCCTCATATCTATTGTAATCCTACCACCTGATTTGTATTACCCATATTTGCAAAATAAATGATTTATGATTGAATTTTTTGTTACTACGTAGGCGAAGGTATGTCTATGCGTGGTTGCTTGAGTTTACTGTGCAGCTGCGTATGTTCTCTTAAATACAACTTCCACATGACAGACATTTCAGGTAGTTCGTAAAATGTAGCTTGTTTATAATGAAATTCATTGGTGTCACAGGAAAACTATCTTTAACTGCCGCACTCAGAGACGTCAATTAAGCTAAATGTTCACTTAATTATGGAAAGTCTTTATGCGTATTGAAATAAGTGTCAATATTTTTTCTTAAGTATCACTTAAAGTTAATGTGACGTCTCTGAGTGCGGCAGCTAAGTCCATTGTACTATAAACTTAGTTAACTAATAAACCTTATGCTCATTGAAATAAAGGTCAAGTGGCATCTGTCATTTTAGTCAATTTATATTTTACGGCTGTAATATGGGTGTCGGTTTCAAGTGTTTGATGTTAAAAAATTCTTGATTTTTTTTCAAATACATAATATGGACACTGTTTTTTCTCCGTCGAACCATTTTTATGTTCGTTGAAACATTCTATGTCAATCAAAATGTTTATGGCCACCAAACCATATTATTTTCATTGAAAAATTGACAGTACCTACTTTTTTCGGCGCTACAACCCTTTGTGAGTCTTGGCCTCTTCTACTATGGACTGCCAAGCGCGAGGATCCCTGGCTGTCCGTCTCCAGTTCGTAAACTATTTCATCGCTTTTACATCGTCTTCGATGCAATCGCACCATTTCTTCTCAGGCCTTCCCCTTGGTCTCTTCAGTCGGTCATTATTTTTGGAGCTCAGCTTTTGTCCATTGTCTCAACATGCCCTGCCCATCTCAGACGGTGCGACTTGATGAGCTGATTCATAAGTGCCTCTAGCTCATGATTCATCCGAATACGGTATTCACCGTTTTCGTCTCTGAGAGACCCTAAAACTTTCCTTTCAAAACACAGCTAGTTTCTCGATTTCCTTAACTGTCCAATTGCCATTGAAAAATTGTCAGGAAAAAATTATAATGTATGTTTATCAAAAGTTTTAGGTCTTTAAAAAGATTCTGTCTCCCAAAACGTCTTGTTACTGGTAATCTTCATTCTGTGATACCACATCAAGAGCGATTTCCACTTAAGTAGTACTTAACTGGTACTTGACTTTGCGATAAGTGGGGATAATAACGAACTTGAAAGGTACGTAGAAAAGGGTTCTTTTAAGGGTAATGGATTTTATTTTATATTATTGTAACTTCCTCATTTTAATTCTATTGAACAAAAAATGTTTACTTCTGAATCTGAAAATTGAAGTTTTTTCCGTTTCATTACTTAGTTGGAGATGATGACGAACAAACTATATGTAGGAAAAGGCGGAAATTAATCTTATTTATGAAATTAAGTAGGTTAATACCTACTTACTATTACTTACTTGATCTCACAACAGTAAATTAATGTACTAAGATAAAAATGTTTAAGATTCACTTGCAAGGAAGTACTGAATTATGTAGGTACTACTTGACTGCCTCGTTGGCGTAGTGCGAAATGCGTCTCACTTTAAAAGCGACGGCTGCGCTTTTTGGCCCGGGACACGGGTTCGAAGAAATTTTTTTCTTGAATTTTTCTGTTAAAAATTCTCAGTGTCAGCCCGGAGTCTGAAAGTTGGTGGTTTTGTACCCTCGTGCCTCGGAGAGCACGTTAAGTAATTGGTTCTGCGCTCGATCCCTCTCCCGTTCGCTTCACGCTGGTGCCCCTTCGGAACACGAGGGCAAGTGAATAGAGTGTTTGCGTTTGCGCATACACTTGAGTACTATAATAAAAACAGATAGATAACCTTTATTTCACAAAATTTTACAAAAGTAAATTCTATGGTCACTATTAAATACAATCTTGGTAGACTTATTGCTAGTAGCGAAATCCATGCGTAATATCCTGTGTAACTGGCTAATCGTTGAGATTGAACACCTTAGCCGAAATCGGTTGGATAGTATTATTATTATTATTACTACTAATACGCATTTCATCATCATCATCAGCAACCCACACTCGTCCACTGCTGGACATAGGTCTCCCCTAATGCACGCCACAGCTCCCGATTTTCGGCCACTCTCATCCAGCCCACACCAGCCAGCCTTCGAATGTCATCATCCCATCTTGTCGCAGGGCGTCCTACACTACGCTTACCGAGTCGCGGTCTCCACTCAAGGACTTTACGGCTCCAACGGCTGTCAGCTTCTGCGGCTAATATGACCAGCCCACTGCCACTTCATACGCGTTTGTTATGAATCAAAGCTTAAATTGAGAGAGAAACAAATAATTCACCTTCACAAACATTTATATTTATATTTGGTTTCCTGGTCCATTAATCTCAAAGATTAAACATCGACAAAATAGTTGAATCAATATTCAAAATGTTTGGATTGATTGTCCATTAAAACATTAAATCCATGAAGTTTTTGTGGATTTGTGTAACAATTCATTTTCAATCGACAGATTACCTGGCTAGCTTGAATGTTTGATGTACCTACGTCCACAAAAAATATCAATACACAATATTTTGTTTTACATCGCTTTATAAATTCGGCACCGATTTCCGTTGCTTAAAATATTCATGGATGCATGGGATCGTTAGGTTCTCGCAACGTTTTCAATTTATACGTTAAATAATATGTGTTGTTTGTCAAAAGTCAACAAAATATAATAAAGGTTCGCCAGTCGACAAACTATTTTTAATTGAGCTTTCATTTTACGCACATAATTGAACTCTATTGGCCTTCTACGGGACCGTAGTTTCGTAACCACTTTTTTTAAATGCTAGAGGCGATAAACAAGCAAGCGTGTCACCTGATGAAAAGTAATCAACGCCGCCCATGAACATTCGTGAAATCAGAGACCGATAATGTGTTGCCGGCCTGTTTAAAAAAGAGTACGCTCTTCTATTGAAGGTCCCTAAGTCGTAGCCGTCGGGAAATACTCCCGCAGCCAAACCGTTCCACAGAATACAATAACAATAAATTCACACAATATATTTATAATTTGTTATATTAATAATAACAATAAATTCACACAACATCTCATTCATTGACTTGATTCCATATTATACTTAGTACAAATTTTTTTAGACGTTTTTTCCTGTCTGTGAAATTGCCGGGTTGTATGGATATTTTCATAGAAATTGTATTTTCCATACTAAATTTTATTTAATTTGTAAATCAATGCTACTACACCATATTTAACTGAGCTTTGTTGGACAACGTTCAGGAACATCTAGGATAGTTTTTAGATTTTTGTTTTTGTTTGAAATTTATTACTTACCTATAAAAATGTATAATGTGCCAACTAAAAAAAGTTCCTTTTCAAGATTATGATGGCATCATAAATACAATAATTTGTCATCTCTATTTAGTATACATTTTAAGATTATTATTTTTGCATCACAAATACAATAATTTGTGATCTCTATACAATATAAACCTTAAATTGTAGGCATTAGCATCATCATCATCATTTCAGCCAATAGACATCCACTGCTGGACATAGACCTCCCCTAATGTTCTCCACACAGATCGGTCCTGTGCCGCCCGCATCTAATGGATTCTTGCAACCTTCACCAGATCAAGATTCCAAATATAGTGTTCAATCAAAATAAATTTATTTTATGGCTTTTTGCTTATTAAAGGAGTTATACATCTTATTGTATCTAGAAAAAAAACGACAATTTCATAGGTAAAGACCTACTATTTATAATCATCGATTTCGTAACAATAGTAAGTCACCATGGTTTCGTTTAAAAAATATATTATTTCTTCATCCAAATTAATTACTAAACCCCAGTTTCATAAACGGCCGAACGAGGTAAACCTTCGAAGAGCAGTTAGGCGTGCTAAGCGTGGTTAAACGTGAATTAGGGTTTGTCGACAAGTAATCATGTCTTCTTCCCACTCAGACGATGAGGGAGCGTCACCGGAGGAGAACCAAACATAGCCCACCTGCCCCTGGCAGGAGGGTTTGCATAAGGAGGCATTCCCCAGAGTAAAAATAAACGGCAAGGGTGGTTGAGTAGATCGCCCAATAGTTGGACTGCTAAGTCAGCAGAAGGAAATTGTGAGCTATAGGAATGGACTGTATGAATGAAATAGTGATTTAAATATGTAAATAAAATATATTAATAAAATGATCAAACCAACCGCTATGACGTTTGTACAAGAAGAGACAAACAGAGACAAAACAGAACATAAACAAACAATATAAAAGACTCTAAAAAGGCTCCCTAGCCATCCTGTAGTCGACAGAAACCTAATGAAAAAAAAATACCTTTTTCATAATCCGATTTACAAATCCTCTCCAGAAATCAATGTGAAACTGATCAAAGTTTAATTTCAAAGGGAACCAAGGCTATAAGTTAAAGTTTAAGCTTCGATTGGCTTTGTAGAATATCGTTTTACAGTCCAATCCACGCCAAAGTTGCAAACCATAATAGTTGGTAGTTAAAGTTTTTTAAATTGTAAAAATATTCTTAAAAATGTATTCATAAATTCTCATTAAATTGTTGTTAGCTAAAATAGTGTAATAGAACAATTTACAATTTTGACTTATGAAACAAAAAAAATACCAAAATTTTCGAAAAAGAATAAAAACTGATTTAAAACTTCGTTTTAGTTAGCAAAGTTTTTAATGAATGAATGAATAAATCTTTATTTGACACAATAAGTAAAAAACATACAGTTAATACTATCCGTATTAACTGTACAAAAGAACAAAACAATAACAAATAGATACTAATTAAAACGAAAAAAAAGTGTCTAATAGGTGACCTCTCAGCTTTTGTCGACACCGGCCGAATATAGCCAGCAGCTAACCTAAAACATTGTTGCACCTCTGTTCCCCTCCACCTCCATTATACAACCCGTAAGGGTGAAGCTTAAATAGGCAAGCAAAAAAAGGTTTGATAAACATTCTTAAATAAGACACTTAGTTTTAACGAATGCCAGATTTACCGGGATGTCATTTTCATGATAATGGATTATTAATGTTCTAAAAGCTTTTTTTTCCAAAAATATGATATTACATTGAATCAGCTTGTTATTGGAGCCTTCATTTACACATAATAATGCCTGTGCCAGAAGACTCCGCTCTTCTATATCGTTCACACATTTGATATGATTAAAGAATACAGATTTTAAATAATTATATTCTCAATGTGTGAGATTGTGACTACTTGTTTCATGTTTGTAAGAAAATGTGAGATGTGTGAATGAAAGTGTGTGATGTCCGAATGAAAGTGTAAGATGAGTGATTAAAAGTGTGGATATGTTAGTATTTCCAACTTAAAGGGTGCATAAATCATCTTCTCGTGTTCTTTCCGGTTGCGTCCAATGCCGTCGCATTGGAGGCTAGCGTAAGTATGGATCATAATCCAATATTAGGGGATTCTGGTAGTTGCAATCAAGCGACTGCCGTCTGAGCTTCACAACCCTTAAGACAAGGTAACCAGATCTACTGAATCATGGTTACACGTTTCAAACACCGTCCCCAGCGTGTAGGTTTCCTCACGGCGGTGAGCTAGTGGTAGGAATATGCAGGTAGATGCAAGTTTAAAAATGCAAGTATGCAAGAACCTACGATTTCCCGCATTTATATGTACACTAGAATTATTTATTCAAGTTAGTTTATAAAGAACGCATATTTCATTTTTTTTTTCAACAGAGATGCTTAGTGAAAAACATACGCGGCTTTATTATTATAATGCCGCCATTTGATTTTAGTTTCATAATGATGGTTTTAAAAAATACAAACGTTAATGTATATTTATTTAGTGATATAGCAATCAAATGAAATGTGAATGTAATTTTAATTCTTTATGACTTAGTATTTATTTTAATCTAATTTAAAAAAAGGCCGGCAACACATTAGCGATCTCTCTGATTTCGCGGATGTTCATGGGCGGCGATGATTACTTTCCATCAGGTGACTCGCTTGCTTGTTTGTCCGCCTCTAGCATAAAAAAAAAAATAAATTTTAACACTTTAATTTAAGTTGTATTTTTTATTTTTTTTATTTTTAAATATTCAAATAAAATTGAAGGCATAAATGTAAACATAAAATATTATTTTATTTTTTATTAAGTATTATTAATATAAATTAAGTCTTTTAATTAATATAAACTAACATTTTATGAAGCAAATGAGCGCTGGTGCTCAGTGGATTAAAACGTGCCTTCCATACGAGGGGTTGTGGTTCTAATCTGAGCATGCACTTCTGGATATTTCAAGTGTGCGTATTTCTACCATTAGCTCGACGGTGAGAGAAATTATCGTGAGGAAACCTGTGTGTTTCATATAGTTTCTGAAACATGTAATTATGATTCAGTTGGTCTGATTCCCCTGTCAAAAGGGTTGCCAAAGTCACACGGCAGTCGCTTAATTTTAATTACCAGACTCCCTAAATCCTGAATCATGGTCTAAGCGTACCCTGGGCTCCTAAGCGACAGCTTTGGATGCAACCGGGAACTACACGTTAAAATATGGATATTAATAAGCAAAAAAGTATTATTATTAAATAAATCCAATGTATTTTTTGTACCCCAACACAAGTATTCACTGAAGATGTTTTAACACAGATAATGTCATGATAATTTTGCATGATAAAAATACTTTTTTTATATAAATGCTAAGCATGGCCACCCTACCACACTCGACCTGGCGACGGGAGTACACACTGTACTTTTTACAGCTAATGATTCTCAAACGAGGCCAGTCTACTTATGCCTGTTTAAAGTTTTATTTCATAACACTTTTTGAATTAATTAAGATAAAGATAAAAATTCTTCATTCGTATTAGGACAATACAGAACACTTATGAATGTCAAAATAGGTACAAATATTATCATCTACCGCTGGTTCGGAATATCGAATTGCGAATAATGTTGATTGCTTAGATTAAATTCAAATAGAGTTTAATCTAAGGTTAATTGTGTAATTTTGTGATATTTTTTCTTAACTAGTTAATATTTTTTAAAGCAATCTTTTGGATTGTGGAAAGTGTGTGTTCGAGTCCCGCCTGAACACGAGATGAAATTCTTAAGTGTGTTATTTACTTAAGAATATTTTTTCTTACTCCAAGTTTAATTTTAAACATATTGAATTACCATTCCTCTGGAAACGTGGTTTGAGTATATGAAGCTTCACGTAAAAAATCTGATAACCTGACTTCCAGTCAAAGGGTTCCATACAATTGCTTAACACACACTTGATTAATAAGAACCATTAAAAAAATGAGATAATATTACACACATTCCTTTTGTATGGGAGCTTAGGTGAATATTTTTTATTATAATTTAATTATAATTCTTTTTTTTATGTTATAGGTGGCAGACCAGCAGATGGATCACCTATAAGACACAAGTGGGCTGCCAGCCTTTAAACACCCCTTTCCCCCGGATTGGGCCTCCGGTACCCACACACACGCAGGGAAACACAGCACAGTGATGCTTCACGCCGGTTTTCTGGGAGTCCGTAGTATCACTCCGGTCGAGCCGCCCCGTTCATGCCAAAGCGTGGCTCTCCTACAGTCAATTCATATTTAAATAATCACAGGCCTCCTCCAATGTTCACTACACAGATCGGTCCTGTGCCGCCCGCATACAATGGATTCCTACGACCTTCACTAGATCGTCGGTCCACCTTGTGGGGGGCCTGTCACGGCTGCGATTTCCTGTACGTGGCCCCCACTCGAGGACTTTTCCGCCCTAACAGCCGTCTGTCCTCCTCGCTCGCATTTTTTAATGTATCAACTTAATATACTGTAATATCAATCGTACCTGTTTTCCGTTATTGAAATCGAGCATATGACGAAAAATGTTCTAACAAACATCATATTCTATTACTTGGAAACAGATAAGATGTTGCTTTTATGTGTATGAATAATATAAAAGCTACTACGAAAAAAAAAACCGCCTCAAAAGCAAAAAAACAACTGTAAAATAATATTTTTAACTCTGTAATAAAATGTTATTTGTAATGTATATAACATTACAAATAACATTTTATTACAGTACACTTGAGAAAAGGTGTTACCAAAGTCCGCGCCCCATACTATCTTGTAATTTAATACAACATTCAATTATTCAACAAGGATACTGTAATAAAATGTTACTTGAAGTGTATAAAGTGTTAAAAATATTTATATACACTTTTTAGTTCGTGGTTTTGAAGGTGTTTTTTTGAACATGTTTTTCATGATTTTTACTGTCTCATTGTTGGGGCCTCCGCTCGCCCCTTATACCACCTCCGCCAAATAACTAACAAAATAATTTGAGTACAGTATTGAAATAGTCATTAGGGGGAGCCTTAAAGTCCTTGAGTGGAGACCGCGACTTGGTAAGCGTAGTGTAGGACGCCCTGCGACAAGATGGGATGATGACATTCGAAGGCTGGCTGGTGTGGGCTGGATGAGAGTGGCCGAAAATCGGGAGCAGCGGCGTGCATTAGGGGAGACCTATGTCCAGCTGTGGACGAGTGTGGGTTGCTGATGATGATGATGATTGAAAAAATTATCCTTCAACTCCTTACTTTTGAGGAGTTGACCTTCCATCATTAGCAGAGCCACAAAATTAATCCAATCAGGCGTATATACTGGTGCAAAGTGGAAAAAAGATACAAAAACATTACCTATGCCTTTAAAAATTGAGGGGTCCCCTAATTTTTTCCAAAATCCATCATCGGATCCTGATATTCTTATCATGGTACCATTTTGGGACTATCTACTTTCCAACTAAGAAAGAATCATCTAAATCGGTTCATAAATGGCAAAGTAATCGGCAAAGAAACATAAAAAAATGCGAGTCGAATTGAGAGCCACCTCTTTTTTTTTTGAAGTCGGTTAAATAATTGAAAGTATTTAAAAGAGAACAATTCGTTCCTAAACAATGAATAGATATTTTAATCCCTACAAGTTTAGCAAACCATTTCATAGAAAATCTGTCCCGAGATTTCGCTCAATTCACAAAGACTTTTCCTCGCAAATCCAGCGTTTGCCCAATTGCTCATATCCTCGAAAGGGTCTGCTTAATAAATGATGCAAATCCCCGTTTGTTTGCACAGGACAGCGCTGTGATCGGATACACTAAGGCAGAAATCGTGAACCTTTTTGGGAGTCCAACGATGATGGCGATTAATATCGGTAATATGCAAATTCTATAGAATTGAATACCTTTGTTATCTACTACAACCACAATTAGTAATTGAATATTTTATTGTTAACAAGACTGCGCCCGCGGCGATGCTAACGGATTTTTAGTCTTCATTCAAATTCCGAAACCACGCAACTACATCTTAGGAGTTGAAAGTTCAAAAATTCAAAACCCGTGCCCAAACATATAAATTTTATGTTTCTTACTTTACTAATTACCAAACCCCTATATTGCATTTCACCCCCTATTTAACCCTTGAAGTCACCTTCAAGGGTTAAATCACCCTTTGAAGTGGTTTTCCAAAAACATTGAAGTGAATTTCTGTTTATTTCAAATTATACCTACGATTAAGTTCCAATTTTCACATTCCTAACATCAAAGACGACAGACTATCATACAAACTTCAATCCTTTTTTTTTACAAAAATATTAAAACAAATTGTTTCTTATTTAGTATTAGGAGCTCAAATATCGATTTTCAAGATTCTTACATTAATATTGCTAAAACCCCATACAGCGTTTCTCCCCCTTTTTAACCCCCTTTAGGATGAACTTCCAAAAATATTTTTAAAGAGTTATTTTTTATTTCAAATTAATTACTCTAAATAAAAATTTTCACATTCCTAACATCAAAGATGGGGGACTTTCATACAAACTTCTTACCCCCTTTTGGTCTGGTTTCCCTGTTAAAGAAATGCGAAGGCAGACGGCAGTCGCTTCATTCTAATTACCAGACTCCTTAAATCCTGAATCAAAGCGACAGCTTGGGAAACAAAAAACCAACATAAATACAGTACATATGATACATGAAACGACTGCCATCTGATTTTTTTTCAGAGGAGGAGGAGGAAAAGTTGGAGGGAGGGAGACCTGACGACGTTACCGGGTGTCCTGGTAGGTCGTACAGCAATGAAGGGCTGCATTGCGCCAGGTAGGGGTGAAGCTGCGAGCGCAATCAGAGGTGCGGTCTAGTCCCGGCACATAAATTGACATCCCAGGGATTTTTGTTTGGGTTAGAGTCCCACACACCACCGTGCTTCCTGCATGTAGCAAGATGACAGCCAAGGTTTCCCCTTGAATAAAAAAAGGGGCACCAGACCAAGTAAATTATGGTTACACATTGCAGAAACTATCCAAAACGTGTAGATTTCCTCGCAATGTTATTCATCACCGCTGAGCTAACAGTAGAAATACACAAATAGATTTGAAAATTGTTTTCATTTATTTTCACGACTATACTAACGATTATTATACTAAAGTTAGCCTGTGAGCCAAAGGTTCGCCACCACTGCACTAAGGACTGATTGTGTTTGTCTACCGCTGACTTGCTGCTGCCTCGTGACTTGAATCTGTTTGAATTTTCTTCAATTTGTTTGGTTTCTTTAGAATTTATGCTTCATTAAGTAAAGTGATTGTTGGTTGAGCTATGGTTGGTTATTTAATAGTTGGTTGGTTAAAAAAATGTAACCGATTATCTTTCAAGAAGAACATGAAAGCGTCGGCTATTTGTTTCGTGAATAAGAACATATAACTGTCGTCGAAAATTACAAAATAAGTACCTAACATTTAAGTTTATTTTTATGGTGATATTAAAGATTAAAAAAAAAAAGGTAAGCGGTGCGCCCTCGGTAAGCGTAGTGTAGGACGCCCTGCGATAAGATGGGATGATGATATTCGTATTGAGGTTTTAATTTTATTAAAAAGAAACTCATGTCAATGTCTGTTTTATGTCTGTCAGTTATGCTTAAATAAATGTTTGTTGCGAATTGAGAAATCTAGTTTATCATTGGGTTTACAACTGGTTATGGGGGAGTACGCCGTTTTATGATAAATTAAGAGCAGGGAATTGATAGTGAAAAATAGGATCGCGTCAATTGTATTCCGAAAGTAAAATGGAAGTCGGAAAAATGAATGTCGAAAAATTCGATGGTACCAATTTCAAACAATGGAAATTCCAAATAAAATGTGCCCTACGTGCAAAAGGGCTGAACATCTGTGCGCCAAAACCTGAAAAAGACGACGGTAATTGGAACAAAGATGACGGGATGGCGATGTTCGTCATGACGTCGGCCATGGACTTGAAACAAATCGCCCTTGTAGAGAACTGTGAGACCGCATTGGAAGTGATGACCAAACTCGAGTCCATCTACGAACAAAAGTCAGAGTTGACTAAGATGATGATGCATGAGCGTTTCTACAATTACAAAATGTCAATGGGGGATGGCATTGCTCAACATATTGCTAAGGTAGAAAGTCTAGCCAAGCAATTGAAAGAAAGTGGTGAAGAAATTAGCGACACCGCAATTATGACAAAAATTATGAGCTCACTGCCACCGAAGTACAGATCACTTAGACAAGCATGGATGTCACTTGATCCAAAGAATCAAACCATTGTCAATTTGACAGCTAGGCTGTTAGATGAAGAAGCCAGCCTATGTGTTGAAGAAGAAAATGAAACGGCATTGTTGGTGGCGAGACAGGGTGCAATAAAGAAGCCATATTCTACACCGCCCATGAAAATCAGTAGAGAAAATAGTTACTCTAGTGAAAAACAACACCGATTTGTTTGCTATAATTGTGGGAAACGTGGCCATTTCGCTAAAGATTGTCGTACACATAGAAAAACAAAGGAGGAAGATAAAGATATGTCGGCTTTCAATGTGACTAATATTTTTGGGTGTGAGACTGAAGAGAGCAACATTTGGATTTTAGACAGTGGAGCTTCAGCTCACATGTCATACAAGAAGGAGCACTTTGTGGAATTGTTGACGTATACAGGATGTCCATTGAAGCTAGGAAACCAAGAAGCCATTGAAGTGGCTGGATGTGGTAATGTTTTAATCAGCAAATGTGTTCATGGACAGTGGGAGACTAGTGTACTTAAGAATGTGCTCTATGTGCCCACATTGAGAAGAAACCTATTTTCGGAGGGAGTAGTGACCAGGCAGGGCTATAAAATTATAAAGAAAGACAGTGACGCATTTATATACAAAGACAATAAACTAGTGTTATGTGCAGTGTTACAAGGTAATAACTTATATCAATTAAAAGCGAAAACATTGCTGAACCCGGTGTGTAATGTAGTACAAAAGTTAGACCTTAAAACATGGCATGAACGCTTAGGACACTTGAATGTGAAAGAAATACAGAAAATGTGCAAAAACAATGTGATCAGTGGCGTGGACCTATCTGAGAGTGACAAATTTGTGTGTGAAGGCTGTGCTTATGGCAAGCAAGCTCGTCGGCCATTCCATAAGTCGATGAGAGGAGCCCTACAGCCAGGTGATGTCATATATAGCGATGTATGTGGCCCGTTCAGCGAGCCATCAGTACAAGGTATGCGATATTTCGTTATTTTTAAAGACGGTGCCACAAGCTACAGGTACGTGTATATAATAAAGAACAAAAGTGATGTGATTGACTGTTTCAAAAAGTTTAACGTCAAAGTTAAAAACTTTTTCCTGCACAGTGTGCGTGTGCTACACACAGATAATGGAGGGGAATATACAAGCAGAAACTTCAGGGAATATCTTGACAGTGAGGGTATTACTCATGAACTGACAGCTCCCTATACGCCAGAGCAAAACGGGCGCGCGGAGAGAGAAATGAGGACTATTGTGGAGAGTGCTCGGTCAATGCTTTACGCCCGTAATGTCCCGCTCAACCTCTGGGCAGAAGCTGTGAACTGTGCGGTGTACTTGCTGAATCGTACAACATCTACTCAAACACCTGATGCTACACCATTGGAGCTATGGAGTGGTGTGAAGCCCTCTTTAGAACATATCAGGGTGTTTGGATGTAAGGGCTATGTGCATGTACCAGATCAGCTGAGAAACAAGCTAGAGAGTAAAAGCAAAATGATGATGTTAGTTGGCTATGATAATACCAACAACTACAAAATGTATGATCCTCAAACACAAAAGATAACTATTTCAAGAAACGTTATTTTCGATGAACATAGTAGTCTAGATTTGCTAAGAAATCAAGCCCATATTTACATTAGCGAAGAAGAACCGAGAGAAATCGAAGAAAGAGATGAAGAAGTAATAGACTCATTGGAGAATATAGATAGAAACATGACTGTTGGAACTGATGAAAGTGATGAAAGCACTCACACTGCTATAGATAAAAATGACGAAACGTATGAACCCTCGCGACAAGTTGATATTGGCAATATTGATCGTTTCAATATTACGTTACGACCACGACAGAATCAATATTTTGAAGCAAATTTAATGGAGTTAGATGTTCCTAGGACTTATGATGATGCTGTCAATGGTAAAGAATCTGAGCTATGGCAGAAAGCTATAAAGGAAGAATTGGAGTCGCATGAGAGTAATAATACCTGGAGTTTTGTTATTAGAGCAGATCAGAGAGCTATAACATCAAAATGGGTCTTTGTTATTAAGAGAAAACCTAGCGGTGAAATAGAAAGATATAAAGCCCGATTGTGCGCGCGTGGATTCACGCAGGTCGAAGGAGTTGACTATGGAGAAATATTTTCACCTACTACTAGATATGAGTCAATAAGGATTGTGTTGTCTATTGCTGCAGAACATAACTGGAATATTAGACAACTGGATGTTAAAACAGTTTTTTTATATGGAGAGCTGGAAGAGGATATATTTATGGAAGTCCCAGATGGAGTGAAAGCACCTCCTAATATGATTTGCAAATTGAATAAGTCACTCTACGGTTTAAAACAAGCTGCACGTTGCTGGAACAAGAGGTTTACTGTTTTTTTGCTTAAGTTTGGTTTTGTTCAGATGCAAGCGGACAATTGTGTGTTCGTTGGGAACTTTGAAGGTATAAAAGCTGTATTAATTTTATATGTTGATGATGCCTTGATTTTGTCTAAGTCAGATAAGATATTGATTCAGATTTTGAGTTACTTGAAACAAGAATTCGAAATTAAAGAATTGAATCTACACAAATTCGTTGGCCTAGAAATTTTTAAGTCCGATAGTTGTATTTGTATCAGACAAAAGCGTTACATCGAACAGTTGATCCAAAAGTTCAATATGGGTAATGCACATCCATGTCATACACCTATTGATGTGAATGTACAAGTTACCAAAAATGTTGATAATGAACGTGTCGATTTTCCCTACAGAGAGGCCATAGGTTCTTTGTTGTTTCTGTCTCTAGCATCTAGGCCAGATATATCCTACGGCGTTAACTTACTAAGTCGTTACATCAATAATCCAGGTCCGAACCATATTGTTCAACTTAAGAGAATAATTAAGTATCTAATCAAGACTAAAGATTTGTGTATTAAGTATCAAGGTCGTGAAGGTTTAATCGGATATTCGGACTCGGATTTTGCTGGGGACTTAGATACGAGAAAATCAACTTCTGGGTATGTGTTTATGGTTAATGGTGGCCCTATTTCATGGGCCAGCTTAAAACAATCTTGTGTTGCGTTGTCAACAACTGAGGCCGAATTTATGGCTGGTTGCGAAGCTGCAAAAAACCTTTTATGGTTACGGCATTTTTTTTAAAGAATTTGATGTTTCTCAAGAATGCACAACTTTGTGCATAGATAATCAGAGTACGATTAAATTAATCAATAATCCAGTCTATCATAAGAAGACTAAGCATATTGATGTCAAATTTAATTTTATTCGGGAGAAAGTTAAGGAGAAGTTAATAACTATTAAATATGTGCAAAGTTCTGATCAGTTGGCAGACATTTTAACTAAGGCCTTACCTGCCGTTAGGTTCGAAAGTTTGAGAGATATATTGTTAACCATTTTATAATGTTGTTTGTATTGAGAAGTAAGATTGTTTTCGTTATAACACAGAGTTGATTAAGTTGTAAGGGGTCTAGTTTCATAAAATTAAGGGGGAGTATTGAGGTTTTAATTTTATTAAAAAGAAACTCATGTCAATGTCTGTTTTATGTCTGTCAGTTATGCTTAAATAAATGTTTGTTGCGAATTGAGAAATCTAGTTTATCATTGGGTTTACAACTATTCGAAGGCTGGCTGGTGTGGGCTGATTGAGAGTGGCCGAAAATCGGGAGCAGTGGCGTGCATTAGGGGAGACCTATGACCAGCAGTGGACGAGTGTAAAGATTTTTTTTACAATTCCCAATATTTTTATTGTGATAGAACTCTTGAAGTTGTACTTCCAGTCTGAAGTTTGTACTTGAAATACTTAGAGGAGAACCGCCTATTAAGCGACCGTCAGTACGGCTTCCGTAGCGGTCATTCCGCTGGTGACCTCCTTGTATTTCTTACTCATCGATGGGCACAGGCGTTGGAAAGTAAGGGTGAGACTCTGGCTGTCAGTTTGGACATAGTGAAAGCCTATGATAGGGTATGGCACAAGGCGTTGCTATCTAAACTTCCTTCATACGGTCTTCCGGAGAAATTATGCACGTGGGTCGCTAGTTTTCTAAATGGGCGTAGCATTAAGGTCGTCATCGACGGTTCTTGCTCAGATCTGAAGCTCGTAAACGCTGGTGTCCCCAGGGCTGTGTGCTATCTCCGACACTGTTTCTTCTGCACATCAATGATATGTTGTCTCATTGATGTGCAGAAGAGACTGTGCTGGAGATGCACTGTATACCGGACGTGCAAATATTTCAACGGAAAACGCCATTGAAAACCGGAACACACTTGTGTCTGAAGTCGAAGATATGCTGAATCATGTTTCGAACTGGGGTCGACTTAATTTAGTCCGTTTTAATCCCTCTAAGACACAAGTGTGCGCGTTAACCGCTAAAAAACGTCCCTTTGATGTGCCAGTCAGTTCTCAGGGCACCCCCCGTGATGGCAAGCATTCTATAGGGATCCTTGCTGTCGACATTTCGAACGATGTCCAGTTTCGCGGTCATCTGGAAGACAAAGCTAAAATAGCTTCAAAAAAACTTGGTGTACTTAATAGAGCGGGGCGGTATTTCACACCAGCTCATAGATTACAACTTTATATGGCACAAGTTTGGCCCCACATAGAATACTGCTCACGTCTCTGGGCTGGTGCACCTCAGTACCAACTTCTTCCGTTTGATGTAGGGCTGATCGAATTGTCGGTGACTTGACTCTCTATAGTCAACTTGATCCTCTAGCATTGCGGCGGGACATAGCTTCCCTCAGCATTCTATACCACATCTATCATGGGGAGTGCTCTGAAGAACTATTTGATCTACTCCCTGCAGCCTAATTCTCTCATCGAAGCACTCGCAAGCGATTGTCCTTCCATCCTCATCATCTCGATGAATGGCGGTCTAATACTGTGCATTTTTCCCGGAACTTTCTACCACGTACCTCAGTTCTGTGGAACGGTTTGGCTGCAGAAGTATTTCCGGACGGCTACGACTTAGGGACCTTCAAGTGAAGAGCGTACTCTTTTTTAAAAAGGCCGGCAACACATTAGCGATCTCTCTTATTTCGCGGATGTTCATGGGCAGCGATGATTACTTTTCATCAGGTTACTCGCTTGCTCGTTTGTCCGCCTCTAGCATTAAAAAAAAAGTTGTTGGATATTTATTATGTTTGTTTTGAATCACGGTTGATTGGAGTATTCCCTTACACCTTACACATAGTCGGATCTAAAGTAAACCTATCCTATCTTAGAATATTTAAGTACGCAGTGTGAAAAAAATAGCTGCCTTGTAAGATGCCTAGAGATGTGATAAGGGTTAAGGAGCTTAGACTATGATAAATAATGTTTTGTTTTTTGTTTCGCAAGCGAATACCTTGCTTTGAAATGCTCACTGGTTTGTTCATTGCAGCTCTGATATTAAGTACGGTTCAGCGAATCAAAAGTATCTTTTGATAATAGCTACAGCTATGCAATCCGGAAAGGCAGCTACGTAGTCATTGCTGCAGCCACTCAATAGTAGCTGTGTCTACGCAGTTCATAGCTGTTGCTACGCAGTTCGTGGCTGTTGCTACGCTGTTCGTAGCTGTTGCTACGCAGTTCGTAGCTGTGGATACGCAGTCCGTAGCTGGTAGCCAAGTAGTCCACACCGTAGCAGTAGCTAAGAAGTTCGCAGCAGTAGCCACGTAGTCCGTAGCAGTGGCTTGAATTCCGTTGTTGCAGCTATGCATTCGTAGCTGTAGCTACACAATTAGTTGACGCAGAACAAATGCATTATCTTACCAAATACATCATGATATTTACAATCACGCACATACAACAAAGTTTCGATTTCTTCTTTTACTACGATCAGAGTCTCTGCCTTTATCTTTTACCGACAAAGGAAGAATAAAAGACAAGCAGTAATCCATTATAATCCACTTCAAAGTTATATTGTATCGGAGGTTCAAAAATAAACGTCCCCTAAGTAAATCCATAAGACAGTCCTCAAGTGAAGAGACTCCTCACGCGATACTTGTATTATTTTCCCATCTCTAAGTCTCGATATGAGAGCAAACTCAATTACCATGATACGTTGTCGGGAAGGAGAGATGTGCGCACATTTTTATTTAACTTTTGGCATGCATAAAAATTTATAAGACGCCCTTCAGTCGGCGTGCGCTAGGACTTAGGGTGGGCATGTAAATGGAAAGGATGATGAAAATTATGTATCCCACAGAAAACATTTTCGTATAAAATCTTAAGGAAAGACTATACGGGGTGTATTGAAAAACAGGCATTTCTGGGTATACCCGTTTTTTTGAACAACTTTTTTCAAAAAAAGGAAAGAAATATACTAAATTTAACACTTCTAATGTTATAAGAGAAGTGTATAAGTAGCAATGTCTTTGTTTAGAATTTCGATTTTAAACAAAATTGTTCCATTTAACTGCAAAACGGTTGTTTTAAAGTATGTAACTTATTAAATTCGATTTTATTTGTTTTAATTGATTTTAATTGATCGATGATATCGTAGTTATGGCTGAGACCTTGGAAGACTTAGGCACAATGCTCAACGACCTCAATAGATTCTCCCAACAAGTGGGTCTGAAAATGAACATGGACAAGACGAAAATTATATCGAATTCCCATGTCGTACCCACTCTTGTAAAGGTTGGAAGTTCTATACTGGAAGTTGTAGACGAGTACATCTACCTCGGATAAAAAGTTCAGCTTGGTAAGTCCAACTTCGATTGACGAATCCAACTCGGCTGGGCAGCGTTCGGGAAGCTAAACAGCATATTTTCGGCAGATCTACCGCAGTGTCTCAAGACGAAAGTCTTAATTGCGTGTGTGTTGCCAGTGATGACATACGGAACCGAAACGTGGCCGCTTACAATGTGCCGATTAAGGAGGCTCAAAGTCACCCAGAGAGCAATGGAGAAGGCTATGCTCGGAGTCTCCCTGCGTGAGCGTATCAGAAATGATAAGATCCGCAGGAGAACTAAGGTTACCGACGTAGCCCAAAGGATTGCATGCCTCAAGTGGCAATGGGCAGGGCACATAGCAAGGAGAACGTTTCATCATCATTCATTCATCATTTCAGCCAATAGACGTCCACTGCTGGACATCGGCCTCCCCCAATGTTCTCCACACAGATCGGTCCTGTGCCTCCCGCATCCAATGGATTCCCGCGATCTTCACCAGATCGTCGGTCCACCTTGTAGGAGGCCTGCCACGGCTGCGAGTTCCTGTACGTGGCCTCCACTCGAGGACCTTTCCGCCCCAACGGCCGTCTGTTCTCCTCGCTATGTGCCCTGCCCATTGCCACTTGAGGCATGCAATCCTTTGGGCTACGTCTGTGACCTTAGTTCTCCTGCGGATCTCATCATTTCTGATACGATCACGCAGGGAGACCCCGAGCATAGCCCTCTCTATTGCTCTCTGGGTGACTTTGAGCCTCCTTAATCGGCACATTGTAAGCGGCCACGTTTCGGTTCCGTATGTCATCACTGGCAACACACACGCATTAAAGACTTTCGTCTTGAGACACTGCGGTAGATCTGCCGAAAATATGTTGCGTAGCTTCCCGAACGCTGCCCAGCCGAGTTGGATTCGTCGATCGACCTCTTTCTGGAAGTTGGACTTACCAAGCAATACATAATTTATGTTACCATTATTTGTGCTACTATCATGTTCATACGGGTTATAATAATAAATTTTTATTATTGAGAGATTCATTTTTTTTTTTTTTTGCTGGCAACCCTAAGTGTCAGACGTCAAATCGCCAGCTCGTATTTTAAAATCTAATTTTATTAAAAATTAAGTGTTTTTATTGTAATAAACAAAGTGATTCGCCATAAAATACCTGAAAACATTACGGATAATTGTTAGCAAGCCCCCACTGACAATATTTACCTGGTTAACTTATTGTGACCATCCGACGGTCAGTGTCGTTGCAGAAAATTTGAACCGACAACGGATAAACCGGGGGAGTATTGATTTTTTAATTATTTATTCAACTCATATACGATATTGTGTTAATTCAAGAACCTATCCAATCCAACACCGTTGTAATTCACCCAATACAGTATTTAATTCGAGGTTATTTATCTATTTTACCTACATCAGATACCTACTTAGTACCTATAAAACAACTAACACTACACTAATACTGATACTTTATCTCTTATTAGCCTCTGCAATAATAACACAATTCGCTAAACCCGACATTATCGGAATGAGACGGTTCTCCATAAAGAGATTTGTCAAATTCCATAACACAAACCTGGTTTTCTGTCTACCTTTACTTGTAATCAAATAAAGTGGATGATTAAACACCTGGCCACGAACACTAACAAATACCACTTACTATCTTTGGTTTGCATTGAACATTGTAATAAGAGATAATCTGTTACCCACAAAAAATAATATCTCCACACATTAGTTATATGTATGTTATGTTATTTGAGTTACTAGTTCATTATTTTATTAAATAACAATCATTTTAGTCCAACATTAATCTTAAAAAACCTAATAAATACTTCTTTCACTTTATAATAATATTTAAATTGTAGGTACCTACATTGACCTACTTAAATCAGCTGCTTGCTGAAAGAATTTGTACCTACCTAATAAATATTTGTGTTATAGGTCAAATACTCTTTTTTAAACCGGTTCAAACGTTTGTTGTACACTTATTTGTAAATAATTCCAGGTATGTCGGGTAGTGGAGCTTACCCTAAGAAGATGACTCGGAAGGCCACTTCCCAAGAATTAGAATTTAAGTTAAAAAGGGCCCTTGAGGAAATAAAAGAGCTTAGGGAGGACAACACCCAAATCCTCAAAGAACGGGATGACAATGAAGAGGAATCTCTTAAAATTATAAACAACAACACCCAACTTAAGTGTGAACTGGGGGACCTCCATGCTCAGCTTATGGATGTCCTGATGCAACGAGATCAACTACTTGACACCGTGGCCAGCTTTGACCAGTGTAGTGAGACCTACGAGAGGGCTCTGCAACGGATCCAAGACCTTGAGGTGGAGCTAGGGGACGCCAACAAAGTCATACAACAGTATGAGGAAGACAAGAGGTGTCAAGAGGCATTACATACCCACAGCCTGTATGAAGAGTTGATCGGGTCACCAGCTGGGCGGGGGGCTATCCAGAGTAACAACTCATGTCTAGAGAATGATAGGGTTGAACTAGGCAAGAAAAATAGACTTAAGAAATATGTCAAAATAAATAATTATATTAAGAAAACCGAAAAATTAGTTAAAAAACAAAAATGCCACCAGAAAAACATATTATTAAGAAAACAGCGAGTAGACCTACTTGATAGTTTAGAATTATATAGTAAGAAGTTAGATGAGAGTAGGCATAAATATGAAAGAGACACACAAGAGCTGCAAGCAGACATCTCGCGGCTGCATAGGTCATTACAGCGTGTGACCGACAAATATAACTCAGCCCAAGGACAAATAAGCGAACACATCCTCGCTGCTACCCGATTTATAGAACAGTGTAACTGTCAGCATGGTACAGGGCCCGGCCTCACTGACCTGCAGGTGGAAGATGAAGCCCCGCTTCTGGACCTCACTACCAACAATAACTTATTGTCATCAGTAATGAACAATACTAATAATAATGTAACATTTTTTTCTGATAGGATTGGAGTTGGTTGTGGACCTCTTCTAAATGAGAAATGTAAATGTATGGTAACAAATTATTGTATGCCTAACGCTTCATTAGAGCAAATTATTGACAAGATGAGTAAGTGTACATTTAGTAAGGATTCAATAATCATACTAATGATTGGGAATTCCTTAGAAATAAGGAAAAGAGATTTTCTTCAGAGATTCTCAACCCTTTGTAAGCTTCATGTAAAAAAAATATTTTTGTGTGCCTTCCCTTTTTCTAGGTACTACACACCTAGCCAAAATAACAGTATTCATTTATTGAATACATTATTATACAACCTGACCTTTAGTCATAGTGACAAATTTGTGTTTTTTGACACAAATAAATTTATAGATAACTAGCGGCCGCCCGCGACTCCGTCCGCGTGGAAAAGTAACTTTTTACCCCCCTTTCAACCCCTTACAACCCCCTTTTCGCAATAAAAAGTAGCCTATGTGCTTTCTCAGGGTCTAGATTATCTGTATACCAAATTTCATTTAAATCCGTTGAGTAGTTTTGGCGTGAAAGAGTAGCAGACAGACAGACAGACAGAGTTACTTTCGCATTTATAATATTAGTATGGATAAGTTTTTGTTGACTGGCAAAACTTTTTATTTGCCTGATAAAATTAAAAAAGAAATAGCTACTCTGTTAGCATTTAATATTAATAATTTGATTACCCAAAATAATTTTATTCCAAATTACAATGTGAGACAATAGAGGACTCCTCTTGCAAACCAATGACAAAAAGAAACCCTAGAAATCTAAACCTTATTCATCAGAATATACAGGGTTTGTCTGGAAAATTACTTGAATTGGAATTATTTTTAAATAAAATGAATGTCCATGTATTATGTATTACGGAACACTGGTTAAGACAGTATGAATTAATTATTAATATTGACAACTATAGCGTCGGTAGTTCGTTCACGAGAAAGTCTGCAATCAGAGGCGGGTCACTAATTTTATTAAATAATTCCATTAAATATAAAGAACGCAAAGATGTCGTTTCACTTTCACTTGAGCGAACTATTGAGCTAGCATGTATGGAGCTTGAACGACATGTCATTGTTTGTGTGTACAGGCCTCCATCTGGGAATTTTACTTCATTTGAATCCATTATGGAAGAAGTATTAAGAAAAATATGTTCATCTAATAAAAAAGTGGTTGTGTGCGGGGATTTTAACATCAATATTTTAGATAATTCTCAGAACTCAGTGCGGTTTCTGAATCTTTTCAGATCATTCAATTTATATCATCTTTTTAACGAACCCACACGAGTAACCCCCACCACAGCTACTTGCTTAGATAACATATTTTGTAACTGTGATGTATTAGACAAGTCCATAATAAACTTCATAAACTCGGATCATAGTGGACAACTAGTAATGTTTGAATACAGTCATGCACCCTCTTCATGTAGCTTTGTGTGCAGGCCAATAACTGTAAACCGTAAAGAAAAATTTAAAGAAAATATTTCTAGAAAGGTACCTGCATTATCATGTCACGATGGAAATGCTAATCAGCTTTATAATATGCTTTTTAATGTGGTTGAAAAAGAATATAATCAGATTTTCACTAAAAAAACAATTAAATTAGATACTTCTAAAACTAAATTCAGTGACTGGGCCACTACGGCCATCTATAAAAGCAGAAAGAGGCTGTTTGAATTATATGATATCAAAGCCAATTCTGAAAACGCTAATTTAATTTAATATGTCAGAACATACTCAAAATTATTAAAAAAAGTATGTGCAATGGCAAAATCAAATTATTTCAAAGACAAAATAATAAAAGCCCCTAATAAATGTAAAATCTCATGGAAGATAATAAATAAAGAGACTTGTAAAAATAAAACAAAAGACAACAAGCTCTCTCTTAAAATTGATGGCAAATCACTTGTTTCTGACTCTGAAGTAGCAGAAACATTTCAGTCTTTCTTTTCTAATATACCAGTCACAACAACCAATCAACTGAATTCCAGTCCACATCTCGCTGCTTCTCTCCTCAGGTCTCATGTTGATAAGTGCAACACGCCTTTTAGATTCAATCATGTTAATTCTAATATAATTTTAAAAACATTCAAAGAATTAAATATGAAACCGACTGAGGATTTATGGGGCATCTCGGTAGATATAATCAAAAATATAATACATTCTATCGCACCCCACTTAGCAATAATATTTAATAAATGTGTTGACGACGGTCAATTTCCCGATATGATGAAATACAGTAAAATAATACCGTTATTCAAGTCGGGTGAGAAAAGTGACCCGTCTAACTTCAGACCTATTTCTATACTGCCTGCTCTCAGCAAAATTTTTGAAAAAGTAATATTGACTCAGTTGTTGTCTCATTTAAACCTGAATAAAATATTGCACAGTAAGCAATTTGGATTCACAAAAGGGAAATCCACTACTGATGCTGGAGTGGCGCTTATCAAACATGTATTTGATGCGTGGGAGAAAAAGAGAGATGCTATTGGAATATTCTGTGATTTGTCTAAAGCATTCGATTGCGTCAATCATGAAACATTGCTAATGAAGTTACAGCATTACGGTGTCATAGACACCTCACTAAGTCTAATCAAATCTTACTTATCAGATAGGATTCAGAAGGACAATGTCAATGGAACTAACTCTTCTGGCGCCCCTCTAACCATGGGTGTGCCCCAGGGCTCTATATTGGGGCCCTTGCTCTTTTTAATCTATATAAATGACCTTCCTTACTATACCAATGATCTATGTGAGATAGTGTTATTTGCTGACGATACATCCTTGATTTTTGAGGTTGATAGGCAAAAGAAAAATGTTGACGAAGTAAATAACACACTCTCTCAAGTACTACAGTGGTTTACTTATAATAACTTAGTTCTTAATTCAAAGAAAACAAAATGTGTTAAGTTCACAATGCCTAATGTAAGGCAGGTCAAAATGAATATTGTCATGAATAACGAACCTATCGAAGTCATAAACTCCACAGTTTTTCTAGGTATCACTCTGGATACAAAATTGCAATGGAGCCCTCATATTGCGGTCTTGGCAGGAAGACTTAGTTCAGCTGCATATGCAGTTAGAAAGATAAGGAATCTGACTGATATCGGGACAGCGAGACTGGTTTATTTTAGCTATTTTCATAGTCTGATGTCATATGGTCTACTACTGTGGGGATCCGGTGCTGACTTACAAGCCATCTTCATTTTGCAGAAGAGGGCCATCCGTGCCATCTACGGTCTTAGATCACGTGACTCACTCAGAGAAGTATTCAAGGAAATCAATATTTTAACCGTATCATCTCAATACATTTTTGATTGTATTATGTTTGTACGCAAGAACTTGCACCTTTACTCGCAAAAATCTGATTTTCATAGCTTTAACACGCGAAATAAACATAGGCTTGCTGTCCCAAATCTAAGACTTCATAAAATTGGAAGTTCATTTGTAGGATTGAGCATTAGAATGTTTAATAAGTTACCTCAAAATATTATTGATTTACCGGTACATAAGTTTAAGTTGCATGTAAAAAACTGCCTAATGCAGAAAGGCTACTATAAAGTAGAGGATTATTTGAATGATAAGGATTCCTGGACATGTTGATCTCTTCGCCTGTCCTCTAATGTATAATTCATTTCATAATTTTTCATTGACGATTTATCTAAACGATATTGATTATAAGCAATGTATATCATACTGTCACTGTAATCATAATTTGTATAAGAATGAAAGTTGTAATTACCATATTATTTGGAAAGAGTAACTACTGAGTTTCTTGCTGATTCTTCTCGGTAGAAATAGACGTTCCGAATCAGCGGTAGATTACATAATATTTGACATTCATAAATGTTCTTTATTGAATAAAGACATTTTAGATTTTGACTGTATAAACATTGATTTATATTGATTATTAAATAATTGACAAGATGCTAACCACCTACTATTGTACACCTCGTCCTGCAGTTTTATTAGTCTGGATTAAGTAACTACTATTCTTTGTGACCTATGAGGGGAACCTAAGTAGTCATGCTCACTCAAATGTCTCTGAGGTGGTGGCGCTATGTGGCGGGTCATTACATTCCCTCTAATATGGTTGAGTGAAATGATGGCTGGCACGTACGTCATACTTGTGAACAGGTGCCACCTTTGAGGACTGGTCTGCTTCGGTTTACCTCATAATATTTATTTTATTATTATTTCCTTTATTTTATTTTGTGTAACAATTAAACTGTATGGCTCGGTATGATGATGACACAACATTGTATGAAAGTTTGGCGATTAAAAAGAGTAACTGGCGAGTTTCTTGCCGGATCTTCTCGACCAGAAACAACTTTCCGAGCCGGTGGTAGAATCGCATTATGTTTATTTATTTCTTTAGTATATTTTATGTATCAACATATATATATATATATGTATTAACATGTAAATTATACATAAGTACTTATAAATAGTTTTAAGTCATTCAAATGTATGACGATTTGTAAGTGCTGTGTACAAGCCTATGCAAATAAAGAATTATTTGATTGATTGATTGATTAATTCTATGGAAAACGACAAGGTTATACGTAAAATAAAAAATCGAAACAATTGCGCGATGTGATCGACGCCCAGCGCCATCTATTGGTGTACAGTTTGAAGCTTATATCTTATATAGATAATAAATGAGTGCGGACTACTAGTCTGGTAATAAAATGATAAATGTAGGAAACAAAAATATTTTAAAATGCAAGTAAAAGTAAAATTTTAAACAATTATAAAACACACTGTAAAAACCGGGGCATGTTAATCTTATTTTCATAGCTCGGTCTTCATTAATTATGAAGCAAGTTTGCATTTTCCTTTCCTTGTTCTTCACAGAAACCATCTTTAAACATTTTCTCAAACGGTTAAGGTCTTAAAATATTTAATTTGACAATTTATACCACAGCACAAAGATAAGCAGTAGCAGATCTTTGAGTCCAGCACTAACCCCCTTTAGTGTCCCTCCCCCAATTTGTACATAACGTAAAGTATCAACCTTTAAACTGTCCCACTGCAGGGCAAATGCCTCCATCATAGAATCCAAGTCATCGCTACTATGATGGGATTAGGCTTAATCACCACGCTTGCTTAATGCGGATCGGTGATCACCCGAGAAAGGTTTAAAAAACTCGAAACATACTTTTTGCTTGACCCGGGAATTGAACCCTCGGCCCGGTACTTAAACCACTAGACCAGCAGGGCGTCCTACACCTACTATAAAATAAAACTCACAAGACCTACGGCTTTTCGTGCTTTTTAAGGTAGGTACAAGATCACCATCTTCCAGACTCCGGACTGACACTGAGAATTTATTACCGAAAAACTCAGGTACTAATTTCACGACCCTGAGAATCGGATCTGCGACCTCACATGCAGCTGTTGCTTTAAAAAGCGATCCAATCTAATACGCTACCGAACTACTGACTGACTATATTACCACTGAGTTTATATACCAAAGGAAATCTTATAAAGAGCTTATAAGCATAAGCATAAGCCATGCAAATACAGAGTATCTTTATTAGGGCTATAGCGTTGTAATTTATTTTTGACTCAATATGAATAAATTTATCACAAAAGATTTTGCACCTAATTCCAACGGGTTAGGGAAGGTTTTGTAATGGGAATAGTAGTGTGAAAAGGTTAAGCTAAAGTTAGGCGGTTTATTAAATTCTGTAATTTTTTACAGTAATAAAAGTTGTACACTAAGCCAAGTTTGCGTTTCGTATGCTAAGTTCTTCGTAAAATTCTTATTAGTTTTCTTGTTAAGGTAATGTCTTCATTCTATTTTAAGGTAGATATTTTAGGACAAAAGTATCGGGCGCAGAGATACTAAAAATATGTTGTCGTAATACCGGTCAAAACATTCTTCTTCATCTTAGCGCATCATTCCCGGTTGCGTCCAAACCAACAGCCCAGGGTACGCATCGACTATGACTCGGAATATGGAGTCTGGTTATTGCAATGTAGTGGCTGCTGTCTCATCGCTCTACTAGGGGAACCAGACCATCTCAATCATCTTTATACATTTCAGAAACTATCTGATCCCTGCAGGTTTAATCACGATATTTTCCCTCATCGTTGAGCGAATGGTAAGATAACCAGTCAGAACACTATAGCAATCGAACTTAGATTAAATAGATATAGAAGATAGGTGGCTCTTCCCAACCCCGTGGACCGCTTACATTAGGTCCATCGCCTAATTGCACGCAGTCGTAAATTGGCGAGTCTGACAAGCGATTGATCAAACAAAAATATTCTCTAATTGTTTTACGTAAAGGTTACCAAAACGCCTTCGCGCGCGTGTTGTAGGTACAAATTATTCAAAAAGATATAACAAATCTCATGGAATCACATTTCACTCATGAGTAGAAGAAAAATTTTAATTTGTCATGCTATTTTTGAATTCATTAATGTTTTGGTCACCATTTTGCAGAGCGAGATAGAAAAATGTAATATATTAATGTGTGACGAGTTAAGACGTTTTGACAGGACTACACTCCTATGCGTAGCTGCGCGTAGAATTCTTGATTCACTCACGCTTATTTCAAAAATAGGTTTGTCTCTGTCTTCCAATATCGTACAACTTAAAAAAAAGCGTCATAGTGCTATAAGTACGTGTGTATTTAGTTGTGCATTAAGCCCGTTTTCAGTTGTCTAATTTGAGGGACGTGCCGTATCTTCCGATGTTTTGTATACATCTTAGCATTCAAAAAAATAATTAGAGAGATTTGATGAATTAACCGAAACGTGCTTGTGGCAGTCAAAAGAAAACGCGCCTAAAAAGTGGAAGATAAATATTGAAATAAATAAAAAAAATACAGACGAAATTAGTACATCTTCCAAGATATTTTTACAAAAAGACACGAACAAAGAAATGACAGCTCCTGTCAAGTTATACAAAAACTAAACTAGACCCAAGGAGTCTGTCCTCGACAGTGCTGAAATAATTTGCTTTGGCATAATCTATGTGATTTAACCTTAGACAAATTGTCTACGGATTTAACAATCCGAATTCCCGAAGGTGCACATTATCCAATGACCTACCTCTCTTGATCTATCTTATCTGTCAGCGGCTAGCTGGTCTATAAAAGTTAATAGACCAGCTAGACTCTATGGTATATTTTGTACGTACAGCCACACATTAAAGTATACAGAAATGTCTTTTTTCTCATTTTAATGTCAAACACGTCCTTTTTTTATATGATAGGTGGCAGACGAGCAGATCCACCGCCCATGGATACCCGCGGCACCAGTGGAGTCACAAGAGAGCTGCCAACCTTCAGACCCCCTCTCCCCCGGATCGGGTCTCCGGCACCCTCACTCACACAGCGAAACACAACACAGTGCTGCTTCACGCTGGTTTTCTATGAGGCCGTGGTATCACTCTATTTAATATCAATAGAGGATATTCGACAGATTTTAGTAACCTGAAGTGTGGATCTCTGTACCTTCCTCATTAATAACACTCCGACCTCCGAAAATTTTACGGCAAAGATACTGTTACACAAGCTCATTTGTAGCATGCTTAAAAAGTATGCCAAATATGAGCATGCTGAATGAACTGTCCACATTTGCAAGCATTATCATGCTTTAAAAATAAGTAAGCCTCTTTACATGTACTGAAGCACTCCACATTCCCCCTTCCGCCTGTACTACAGGTAGCATGCTTAAAAATCGACCGGCATGCAATATTTGAACATGCTCAAAATTAGCAAGCTTTTTTCGCACCTACTCAGTGGAAAATAAACAAAGCTGTTTACACGTACCAATGCACTCCACCACACTCCCCCTTCCACCAGCACTACAGGTAGCATACATAAAAATCGACCGGCATGCAATTTATGGGCATGCTCAAAATTAACCTGCTTTTTTCGCACCCTTTTAGTGGAAAATAAGCATAAGTGGTCTTATTTATTTATTTATTTGGAAAACTAACAGCTAAATAATACACTAAACTTATATCAATAAGAAAAAATAGTGCCAATAATAAGTTTCCGCCTATGGATGTAACAATAGCTTCGGGAAACTAAATATAATTTAAACATTCTGGTGTCCCAGGAAACAGTAAGCAAGTCTTCGAATCATCTATTTTATCATATTTGAAATGTACCTTTAAAGATACATAATGTTGATTTTCTTCCATTCATTGACCAATGAATGGAAGAAATTCAAGAAAAAAAAACATCATAATAATATGTATCTTTAAGCGTTCTGTTCAAATATTAAGATATGAAAAAATTGAAAACTTAAAAAACCCCCGACACAACGCTCTTTCATTTCATACCTATATTGAGGCAGTTGAAACAACAAATAGGTAATTCGTCATTTTCTGACGGCGGCCATCTTGGATTTAAAAATTTTCACAATTAATATATTCTGCTACTCAATTCCTTTTATATGATACCCATATTGTGGGAGTTGTGTTAAAACATAAAATCCAAATCTTTGTGACGGCTGCCATCTTGGATCGATTTTTATCCAAGATAGCTAATATATCGGTTAAAAATAGATAGTGAATAGATATAACCTTATTCATCTTTCAAACAAAAAAAAAACAAAATCAAAATAGGTTCATTTGTTCGGGAGCTACTATGCCATAGACAGACACACAGACACACACAGACACACACACACAAACACTTCAAACTTATAACACCCCATCGTTGTTGCGTCGGGGGTTATAAATAGATGATTCGAAGCCATTCCGTTCTGTTCTCAGCCACCAGGTCATCGCGGGCCAGTACAGTGCCAACGGAAGCGATGCTTTGACATAGCGTCCGTTGTAATTCCAGTGGGCCGTGGGCCGTGGACTCTCCTCTTGCTTACCATCAGTCTAATCAGGCCAGCCAACCTATGGTTATTTTCCACTGGAGGTGCGATTTGTAGCACAACAGTCCACATATGCTACTAAGTAGCAGTTGCTCAAAAGTAGCATGCTTTAAGCATAAAAAGAAGCATGTGTTACAGTATCAGTAGCATGTGTAACACTTTTGCATTTGCGGGTCTATAAGAACAACAATGTGCCGTAGTTATAATGAAGTGGCGAGTAGTGGAAGGGACATAGATATTTTTAACGCTAATTTCGCTCAATATAAAAAGTCTTTGACGAATTTTCGTGAAAGCCAAGCATTCCTCTTTTCCTTAATTCCCACTCAGCGGTGATAGATTCTTAGTGTTTAAGAGTAATGTTATATGTATATAGTTATGTTATTGTTTGTTTTTGATGTTTTCAAGCGTGCTATGTACACTTTTTTTTGGATTATTGTCTAGTCTATGTTATTTGTGCCATGTTTGCTGTTTTGTAGCGATAATAATCTGTATGTGTACGTATAAATAAATAAATAAGTAAGCTTTACTCCACAAATCTGTCAAAAGAGTTCAGCTTTAGACATTTGTTTTCCAGTAACTACCCATACGTTTAACCCATAAGTTATCCCCCAAAATGGCAGTTATGTCAAAGCCAGCGCACAAACAGAACTGTTTGCGAGGGAGCTTAACAAACAACTAGCACCTATTTTAATTTATTGCCAGTTGAAGGTAGTTTTATAATAATCCTAGCTCACACGTTATATTGAAACCACATGACGTATACGACTTCAGTACTTTATAATGCGAGAAGATTTTGCAGTAAATAATATACTTACCTATTTCTACCATGTACCTTATTTTTGAGTTTCCGATATTTCGGCGCTGTTGCAAGCACCATAGTCACGGAGTAACAAGTTGTTACTGAAAGACGTATCGGTCTACCCTCCTTCGCAGTCTTTTACTACGCGCATCTCCGCTCACTAATTTACTATTTTCTCGCATCTGGTCTTGACACACAACATTCACAGTATCTGTCCGCGAAATGACAATTTGTTTAGTTTTACGGTTTTTACTTTTTCGAATCACTGGATTCCAGACATCTGACAATTTTAACCTATCCTCATGATTGAAATTGTTGTACTTAGTAATTTTAATCGCTTCCTTGACCACTCTTAGTAATAACTTAATTATAAAAAACTCAATCTAGTGATTCGGAGCCGATTCCAACAAATTTTCTGCGATTGCTGATTTCTATTTATCATTGTTTTTGACTGATATTATGTGTTCCTCGGCATGAGATGGTTTTGGAAAAACGTAACAATCATTTTATCAATGCTACCTGAGGCCATACTTTCTTACTACGCTGGCTCAGCGACCTGAAGTGGATCATGGCCTCCGATACAAGAATCAGCCATTCCGTTCTGTTCTCAGCCACCAGGTCATCGCGGGCCAGTACAGTGCCAACGGAAGCGATGCTTTGACATAGCGTCCGTTGTAATTCCAGTGGGCCGTGGGCCGTGGACTCTCCTCTTGCTTACCATCAGTCTAATCAAGCCAGCCAAATTATTATGTCACTATAAAAAAACAACCTGTCTGTTGTGTTCTCCTGTAACACCTGATGCACTGGCTCGACAATACACGATGTGCGCAGACTGCGCGTCCACACCCGCCCATGGCTTAGCAATAATGACCCCACGCGCCACAGACGTGAGCACGAGACAGTGTATATATACATAATATATTAGGTATATATCCGACTAGTGTTTGTACACTACGCTGTCACCAATCCGGCCTTTGTGGATGGCCGAGATCCTTCTCGACCTGGTCAATCTCTTGACTAAACCTGAGACCATAAGTACAAATGAAAATCACAAAAATTATTATGATTCATTCCTTCAATTCAACAGTCAATTCCTTAGCAAATAAAGTAAACTTTGACAAAGCTATTTCAACAGCAACGCAAACATTTGAGATTTTTATCCAGCATTTCATAAGAGCTCACAATGGACTTATTTTGTCGACGATTTCAACTACGTGACGTCTATCCCGAAAAAAACTTTCGTAAAGTACCTACTTTCTCGCCTAATTTTGTACCGTACAAAAGAGGCCATAGTGGGCTATTTCTGCGCAAACGATTCGGCCTAGTAATAGTGTTGTGCCATCACACTTTTCACTTTCTTATTGGTCTTGATAAAATAAGAGTTAAATTTCATTACTCAATTTCTTATCGGAAACACCAGTATATTAATAATAATAAAAAAAAAGTAATATTACCATGCCGCCGTGTGGTCCCGGCAGAGTAGAATAGGCCGCCCTCACTCTTAACGAGGTGTCGTAAAAGGCGACTAAGGTAAAGCTGCTGGCATGATCATCAGGACCCAGAGAAGGAAAACTCTGCATTTATATCAAAACCCTCGCCAACCCGTCTGCCAAGCGTGGTGAGTATGGCAATTACCCCTCATGTGATTGAGGGAGGCCCGTGCCCCAGCAGTGGGGACTTAAATGGGCTGATGATGAATATGATATTAATATTATCATGAGTTGTAAAAGTGATGGTACTTGGTGTGTCATAGGGAAGCACTTATCAGTTTACATAATTATTCCTAGAAGTAATATCATCAGCTTGGGATGAAATGCGCCGTAGGAGAACCGAAATTAAGGTTTATTCCCGCTGTCCACCCCGGGTGGACATAGAAACAATTGTTTAAAAATTTCCCTCTGTCCACTCCCTCTTTTAACCGAGAGGGGGTGGACAACGGGATTTCTTTAAATACTCGTTTCGATATCCACCCGGGGTGGAATAGCAGAGGGTGGACGGCGGGAATAAACCGAAATTAAGGAAATTTATACTAACGAACTTTTATCGTCACAGTCACACTTCAAAGTGACGGCTGCGCAAGAGGTTCGATCCGCGAGTCGGGCTAGAAATTTGTACCTAAATTTTCTGTATGAAATTCTTAGTGATAGCCAGGAGTCTGGAATTCGGCGGTCATGTACCCACCCCCGTGCCTCGGAAAGCACGTTAAGCCGTCGGTCCTGCGCTCAATACCTCTTCGGTCGTGTCACGCTGGTGTCGCATCGGAATATGAGTGTAAGGGAATAGAGAGTGCACTTGTGTTTGCGCACACACATGAGCACTATAATATATCCAACGTACGTCGGTCCTGCGCTCAATACCTCTTCGGTCGTGTCATGCTGGTGTCGCATCGGAATATGAGTGTAAGAGAATAGAGAGTGCACTTGTGTTTGCGCACACACTTGAGCACTATAATATATCCTGCGTACGTGGCTGATCCTTGCAATTAGCCTCCGTAGCCGTAATCGGTTGGAGTATATTATTTTTAATCAAATTATTGTAGCTATAGCGACAAAATATTGCTCTAAAACTATCGATGTCTATATCGGCCAGCACTGGCCTTGGGAAGTATTTCCCAACGCTTGTAAAAACGCCGACTGAAAACCTGAAACGGCTTCAGGGGCTCGGAGTCGCTCTTGGGCTCTCGTCGCGGTTTCAATTATAGCCGCCGCTAATGTTATGCAAAAGTTATGTTATTGCTAGGTTACCCACCTGGTAGGAAAAGGCGAGACTTGATTTATCAAAAGGTTAATTTAATCATCGTCATCGTCATCGTCATCGTCATCGTCATCGTAATCGTCATCGTCATCGGCATCGTCATCGTCATCGTCATCGTCATCGTCATCGTCATCGTCATCGTCATCGTCATCGTCATCGTCATCGTCATCGTCATCGTCATCGTCATCGTCATCGTCATCGTCATCGTCATCGTCATCGTCATCGTCATCGTCATCGTCATCGTCATCGTCATCGTCATCGTCATCGTCATCGTCATCGTCATCGTCATCGTCATCGTCATCGTCATCGTCATCGTCATCGTCATCGTCATCGTCATCGTCATCGTCATCGTCATCGTCATCGTCATCGTCATCGTCATCGTCATCGTCATCGTCATCGTCATCGTCATCGTCATCGTCATCGTCATCGTCATCGTCATCGTCATCGTCATCGTCATCGTCATCGTCATCGTCATCGTCATCGTCATCGTCATCGTCATCGTCATCGTCATCGTCATCGTCATCGTCATCGTCATCGTCATCGTCATCATCAGCCCATTTACGTCCCCACTGCTGGGGCACGGACCTCCCTCAATCTAATCATCATAGCAATAATTACGAAGCATATCTTTCTAGAAACCAAATACCAGTTCGATTGCAAAATAAGTTACAAATATTTGTAATACTAGAATTGAAAGTAGGAGAACCACGCTTCGGCGTGAATGGGCCGCCTCGACCGGGGTGATACTACGGCCTCACAGAAAACCGGCGTGAAGAAGCTCTGGAGCCCAATTCTCGGGTTCGTGATATTTTGTAAACATGGCGGATATCACCTGAAAACCATACAAAAAAACTATGTTTTAGTGATATAATATGTCGTATGATGATAATTGTCACGAACCCGAGAATTAGGCTCCTGTGCTGTGTTTCGCTGCGTGAGTGAGGGTCCGCTACTCTCACTTGCCCGATCCGGGGGAAGGAGGGTTTAAAGGTTGGCAACGCACTTGTAACTCCACTAATGTCGCGGGTGTTGATGGACGGCGGCAATCGCTTACCGTCAGGTGATCCGTCTGCTCGTCTGCCTAACACAAAAAAACATTTACCGATACGCAAAGAATGAACAGGAAGAAACTGTGGAACTGGCTGCTATGGATGGTGTACTCGAATAGAAACTACCTGAATGACCCTCAAGAAAAGAGCTTATACCTTAATTAAATTCTTAAAGTGTTGCAGTAGTTCACATGCGGCGGTGATCTTACATCAAAAACTATTCCCGGAATTTTCGATATGAAAAAACATGGCGGTTGTCGCATGAAATCCATTCAAAAAAGTATACACATACTTTTTTTGAATGGATTTCATGATGTTAGATCACCGCCGCATGTGAACTACTGCAACACTTTAAGAATTTAATTAAGGTATAAGCTTTTTTCTCAGTAACACTAATGATATTATACCGTATGATAATAAATGTCACGCGTCCGAGCATTGGGCTCCAGGAGCCCAATTCTTGTGCTCGTGATATTTATTTTCATACGACATATATCACCGAAACACAGTTTTTTGTATGGTTTTCAGGTGTTATCCGCCATGGTTTCGAAATATCACGAGCACGAGAAATGGGCTCCTGGAACCCATCATACAAAAAAACTATGTTTTAATGATATAATGTCGTATGATGATAATTGTCACGAACCCGAGAATTGGGCTCCAGGTGTACTTGTTTGTCCATTATAGTGAAAAAAAATACTACCCCAAAAGATGAACGAAAAATGTATTATAAAGTAGGATGATCACGAAAACTGAAGAATAGGAGAAGCCCTCGAGAGGTTGCCCGGGTATTCAATAAACATGGTGTATGTATATTTGAGATTATACCTTTACCAGATTGGGCCTCACGCAGCAAAATACAGCACAGACGCTACTTCACACCATTTTACTGTGAGGTCGTGGCCTCACTCCGGTCTAGCCGGCTCATTTATGCCAAAGCCCGGCTCTCCCACGGTCATTCCTAAAAATCTTCAAACACTGCCACCCTATATATTGTTTTAAACTTTCATGGTCACTAACATTAGAACAGTTATTTACGGGATTTCTACCATGTACCTTATTTGAGTTTCCCATATTTCGGCACTGTTGCAAGCGCCGGTCACGGATTAACTGAGAAATCCCGTAAATAACTATTCTTACTGCCACCCTAGTTATTACTGAGTTTGTTCCGAGTGTCTCCTGAGAGCACGGCACATGTAAATGAGGTGAATGCGAAAATATTACCTCCAATCTCGGTCAGCGCTTAACTATCGCATTATGCGGCACCTATTGCATTACATTGAGTTTTTGTGCGCTTTCAACGTGTTTTTTTTTCACTTTGGCACTGAAAATATATTTTTTTATGTAATAACTCCAAGATAAATACATACAATCTCTTATATCACATGACAGTTTCATAACATTCATTTCGTTCTATTTTATTTCATTGAATGCTATTGGTGGTTGTTGCTATGGGTTGGGCGACCATTGCGCATCCAGTTGCAGTGCAGACTGATCCTGCGTTCATCATCGATGCCTCGTCCGGTAGCCATGGGTCGATATAGGTACTTAATTATAGGTGCATAATAACTGTATGCGCGCGCTAGACGTTGTTTTGATTTGTTAGCCGTAATAATTTTATATTTAAACTGTAGATACCCACACTCCTATTTATTCATTATAATAATTTAATAGTATGTATCTCATTATTATTTGATATTTTTTTCTTAGTAGATATATATACCCACATTACACATACACTTTAGGTACACAAAATACACTAGACAAGCGTCCGTGGCACTCATTCAGCTGGTCTCACTGAAAACCAGCGTCATGGCCTTTGTCTGGGCTGTGACATAAGCTGAGTGAGGGCCATTTATACTAGACGTCATAACACATCATTATATTCATTTGGCACTGTCTGGACATGATTGAATATAATTTTGTTTTTTTTTTCCTTTTGTTTTATTTTTATGTATTTTTAATTGTTTTATGTTTTGTTTTCGGTTTGTGCCAAATTGTGTTCTGTTTACAATTGCTATATGTTCTGTGTTGTGATGTCTATAATAATAAATATTTTCTTTCTTTCTTTCTAATAGTTGGCAGACGAGTCGACGGATCACCTGGTGGTAAGCGATTGTCGCCGCCCATGGACACCTGCGACACCAGTGGAGTTATAAGTGCGCTGCCAGCCTTTCCCCCGGTTGGCCCTCCAGTACCCTCATTCACGCAATGAAATACAGCATAGTTCTGTTTTACGCTGTTTTGGCCTAGGTATCACTCAGGTCGAGCCGTCATTTATGCCAAAGCGTGGCTGTCCCACGGTCTTTGTATCAATATATTTTTTATAGCCTCTATCCATTCATAGCTGGACGTAGACGTTTATCATCAGCCTGTTGCAGTCCACCGCTGGACATTGGCCATTATGCCTAAGCCTAATGTTCGCCATTTCGATCTATCTTTGGCGACTCTCATCTAGCTCCAGCCAACCATCCTGCACAGATCATCACTCCATCTTGCCTGAGGGCGCCCTACATCACGTCCCAGACGTGGTCAGCACTCCGCAACTCGTTAACATCGAGATCCCTATGACACTCCGAAACACTATTGTTCAAATATTTATAAATCGACAACATTTCATCGGAGCATTCACAATGCGATGACTTGTTTCTGCGACAGTTTCTTTGTTCGAAGTTTCATTATGGACATCCGTCCGTCCGTATGTTTTTTCCGGTACTATACAATTAAAACCTGGTAAATAGATGTATTTTGTTAACCGCATTACGATATTTACACAAAAACAGGAAAAAATAAATATATACTTCGAACTGAAATCAAAAAAATTTTTTTCGAATTCATACGTGTTGGGTATCTATCAATAAAAATGGTGTTGAGGTTTTTAATAAAAAAAATCTAAACTTAATAATATACTAAGCCCAAGAGACGCTCCCAAAGTGGTAAAATATTGTGTGTATGTCGTCGTTCCCCCCTCCTCTAACTTCTATAATAAAATAATTAAAAAACTAAAAAAAAAATATGATATACATTACCATGAACACTAACAACGAAAATTGGTTTGATCTAGATCTAGTAAGTAGTTTTTTTTTAATACGTTATAAACCGTAAACCGCAATTTACCTTCCATATATCTTACCTCCTGCTGGTGGTTCCATATATCTTACCTCCTGTGGTGGTTTGAATACTTGCCACTACTAGATAGTGGCGTTCGAACATCAAGATCAAAAGCGGTCAAAAAACCTCTCGCGAAGTCATGACACAATCTAGGTTACCCTCAATCGGAGGTTATTTTAAAACCACTCTACCGTGAATCGGATCCCATTTCTATGTGAATGCATTTCGAGTCTTTATGCCTCTATTTCCTTGACATGCATGTTTTGTGGAATGAAATGGGGCGAGCTAGCTGGCTTTGTTGACGGTTGTTCAGTGGGATTTTGTGGGGTCTTGTCGTTTGAGTTTCATAGTGTGATATTCATGGAAGTAGTTTGCCTTATATTGAGTCTAAATTAAATTGCTATTTATATGACAGTGGTCTGGCATAATATGAACATGCTTCAGAGATAAGGTGTTTATTTCTCAAAAGCAATATATACGTGCTTTAATTTTAATGTCGATATTTTAACATCTTGCAGGCCGTTGTTTAAATAATCTCAACTGATAAACTCTGCCATGTATGTATATTTATCAGTAATGTGTCCTTATTAAAATGTAAAAGAGAAGTTTGCAATTTTAATGCGAGGCCTTCAAATAAATTGAATCTTCCTCCAGTATCTACTACATTATACAGCTAAAATGAATACTATACAGCTATAAGAGTTTATAATAGGTTGGATGATGACATGCAGGAGAGTCCCAGGAGTTTTAGTCGGTATGCCTCTGGCTAGCTTCTCGCTAGGAGAAGCCGTCGCTAGAGGAGAGTCCGACATAACCCATCCGTTTACAGACGGATGGGTATGCGTAACGCATGTCTCCTGGGTCACCAAAAAAAAGGTACTACCATTAAAATTATTTAAAACGATATTAAAAGATTGGTTAATGTAGGAATGATTTACTCAAAGGAAGAAAATTTCTAATTCCTCTAGCGAAAGAAATAAATTCCTTCCTAATGGTTATTTATTTGTATCTTGTGAATGTTTATATTTAGTATAAGTCGATTATAAGTTTTTATATTGTCCTCGTAGTTTTTTCAATAAAATATATTTATTATTATATTATTATGTTTGTCTTTCGAACCATAACCCCGGGCAATTACGTTCCGGATTTTTGGAAGGAGTGCGTGGGGCCTTATTATTATTATTTGACATTATTTTGTATTCATTGACATATTTAGTTTTTATTGAAATAAATATTTAATTAATCATCATGTTATGCTGTAATCACAAAAGCTGTCATTGTAATTCTCATTTCCAAATTCATTTATTAATTTTAATTATTCTCACACTTTGCATGTCAGTTTCTGGTGAATTGTGCGAGTTGCATTATTTATTTGTACCACCTCTTGTTCCACTTTTCCGGCAAATAAATGATTTCTGAAATACTTGTGTTCAAAACACACCTTATCTCTGTTTCATAAGTAACATTTTGACGGAATTTTGGAGAACCACCGTTGAATTAGGTACATCCATGCCTATTTGAAACAGAAAAACTTCTGTTTCAAGTAGGCATGGGTCTATGGGAATCTTTCAGTGTTTACAGACGTAAACACTGAAAGATTGTATGATTTACCAAGTCAATATTTACTTAGAATTATTAACTGAACAATAGCATGAATTGGCAACTCAAACATTTATCTATTGACTTTTACTAGATATGTTTTCTTCGAATAATGGTTCTTACGATTTTTACGCCGTCTGTTCTCCTTGCTATGTGCCCTGTACATTGCCACTTGAGGCATGTAATCCTTTGGGCCAAGTCTGAGACCTTAGTTCTCTTACGGATCTCATCGTTTCTGATACGATACAGTGTATAATAATGTGCGCATTTTATACATGAGGCCTTAGGTTCCGATACGAGCAAGCCACTCAATATTTTTCAAATGTATGTATGCGGTTTGATTTAAGATTGCAGTGGGGGCGCATTTTTTATGTGATAGGTAGCAGACGAGCAGATGGCTGATAACCACGTGCGTCGATGTACAATTGATGTGTAAATGCGTAAACTCTTAAAAACAAAAAGGTTCACATTTTTATAAGGTTGTATTTTATATTACTGCACATGACTGTACATTAGACGCCACATTTCTCGCACACGCATACAAAATTTTGACTCAGAATTTCGGCAAATTTTCGTTTACAGTCTCCGGATTGGAGTTCGCCGAAACAATTTTGGTTACTCCAGATAAGGGTCTGAGCTGTGGGTCTGATACTACTTCTATCTCTCGCTCGTGCGATCGGTGGCAATTATTTAACAAGCGCAGTGTCGGGTGCGACTCGAATTGGGAACGTACGCAACATGAATGCAGGTTATGCTCAAAATGTGATACCAGTCTTCGTATTTTGTTGAAATCAATTCGTGCTACGTACGTTATGGTTCGAAAAGTTTAACCTCAAACCTCGCTACCCGTAAAGGAAATTTACCTAAGACACAATAAGCACAAAATATAAAGACAGATTGCTGGCTGCTAAGCATGCTATGCGCGCGTACGTACGTAGTTCTTTCTAAACTCAACTACTGTGATAATGTTTATGGCTCTTATATTCTGGGTAGAACCGAAAAGCTGATACAGAGAGTGCAGAATGGAAACGTACCTACGGGGTATTTACGAGGCTCCTGGGAGGCTGTGTCCCGGCGCTTCTGAGGCTCATCATCATCGGAACCTGAGCGGCAATGTGGGTTGATTGACCATCTTCGCGTCTAATGTATGCGGAAATATGCGTGTTGGGTGCACGCGCAGGTCAGGTCGAACTATTTTTTATTTCTTTTACCACGAATTGTTTTTTTAAAAGTCATCAAAAGTTTCAAAGGGAACCAGTGAGTTTAAATTCACATATCCCCGCTCTCACAATGTGTTACAAAGATTTAACAAGCGTAGTGTCGGGTGCAACCGGAATCCGAAAACTTATGCGTCCAACGCGAAATGCTGGTTTAGCCGAAAATTTGTGATACCACCCTTTGTCCTCTACTGAATTAAATTTTGGATGAGCGAAATAGTTTTCAAAGCCTCTCTGGAATTTTAGTTCACCATATGCCTTTGGAGAGCGACCTTTCGGCTTGAATGGGCCGGCTTGACCGGAGTGATCACGTCTGTATCTAGAAATACAGAACTTGAATGTGAGGGTATCGTAGGCCTAATTCGAGGGAAAGGGGGGCTTAAAGGTTGGCAGCGCACGTGTGACTCCACTGGTGTCCATGGGCTTAGGCAGTCACTTACGATCAGGTGATCCGTCTGCTCGTCTGCAGCCTCTCACATAAATAAAATGAGAGAGCTGCCTGCGCTCTATTTCCCTGAATGCTTGAGGGTACCACAGGTCCAATCCCGGGGAAGGGCAGTTTGTAGGTTGGGTGTCTTAGTGACTCCACTGGTGTTCATGGGCGGCGGCAGTCACTTACGATCAGGTAATCCGCCTGCTCGACTGCCACCTCTTACATAAATAAAATGAGAGAGCTGCCTGCGCTCTATTTCCCTGAATAGGTGCCACCTTTGGGGACTGGTCTGCTTTGGTTTACCTAATAATATTTATTTTACTATTATTTCCTTTATTTTATTTTTGTGTAACAATTGAACTGTATGGCTTAGTATGATGATGACACAACATTGTATGAAAGTTTGGCGATTAAAAAGAGTAACTGGCGAGTTTCTTGCCGGAACTTCTCGACCAGAAACAACTTTCCGAGCCGGTGGTAGAATCACATTATGTTTATTTATTTCTTAAGTATATTTTATGTATCAACATATATATGTATTAACATGTAAATTATGCATAAATACTTATAAATAGTTTGAAGTCATTCAAATGTATGAAGATTTGAAAGTGCTAAGAATTATTTGACTTTGACTTTGACATCGGCCAGAAGTCCACGCAAATCCTTTTTGACCTCGTCTCTCCATCGGTACTTTGGACGGCCAATTGGCCTTCGACTATTTGACCATTTGGCCGTCCCAGGTACGCTCTTTTAACTGCATGATCCTCTCCCATTGTCTCGAGGTTGCCGAGCCAGCGAAGTCGATGTGCTTTAGTTTCGCCGATGATATTAGGCCCACCCACCTGGACTTGTAGCTCCCAGTTCTTCCTCCTCCTCCAGGGTCCATCCAGTGTTTGTGTAGGTCCCAGAATCTTCCTCCAGATCTTTCGTTCAGCCACAAAGAGCTTGGTCTCTTCCTCAATCGTTAGTGTTCATACCTCCTTCCTATATTCCTTTTCTTATTCCCACCATACTTGCGAGAAAGAGAGGAACTACCAGGACACGAGATGTGACGCGACCGTTGGAGAAAAAGTAAGTCTACGATCAAGCTGCTGCTAGCACGTAAAAATGGCGTCGCGTCTCCGCTTATTTAAATTACTCAAGGATCCTAACGATATAAATACTTAATATTTTTTGCTTACCGGTTCTAGAAACGTTTGTGTTGTTATTATCACTCGGACAGCCGGGAATTGGACATGTTTTTAGTGTATCATCGTCAGCTCATTTAAGTCCCCACTGCTGGGGCACGGGCCTCCCTCAATCACATGAGGGGTAATTGCCATACTCACCACGCTTGGCAGACGGGTTGGCGAGGGTTTAGATGTAAATGCAGAGTTTTCCTTCTCTGGGTGCTGATGATCATGCCAGCAGCCTTACCTTAGTCGCCTTTTACGACAGCTCGGTAAGAGTGAGGGTGGCCTATTCTACTCTGCCGGGGACCACACGGCTGTATTTTAGAGTATGCCCGTGTGAAAGTGTGATCGCTCGCCACAGCCGTTGGGAATTCCGAGAAGGGAAATTAGCAGCCCTACCCACGCCATCCTAAAGAGGAATGCAGCGCACGGTAAGTTCCTCCGATAATTTCTCGCACCTAGTTTCTCCAAAATTTCCATTTAGTTCAAAATTCATTTATATCAAACCCGCATTACCATTGGACTTATTAATGTTTTGTAAATACGAATTTTTGTCCGTTTTCTGATAAGGCTGGACCTTATGTAATGCTGCACTACAACGGAGGGCATTTATGCATTACTAATTATTATTTTACTACGCCACAATACCCTACCCACTGCCTCATCGTGGTAGCCAGGATGGAAGTCATAAAAATTTAAAGAAAAGAAACAAGTATGAATATGAAATTTTAGTCCCAAGACTGGTCAACTTGGACGGAGTCTATAAATTTAAAGATACGGCGTCTTGTATCAAACTTTAAAATTTTTCGAATTGCATAAGTTTAAAAAGTTTAAGTAAAATCTACTAGTGGTACAACGTGGTATTTTGTTCAGTGAAAAAGTTAAGTTTCTTAGTCATTTGTTGTTCGGTTGCATTAAAAACTTAACTTGTACTCTTCATAATATTGGTGCAGCTGGTAGCCGAGTTAGCAAGAAAGATAATATACAGAAATTTTAAGTAAAATGTAAATGGAAATTATCTTTTTTTTATGTCATAGGTGGCAGACGAGCAGACGGATCACCTGGTGGTGAGCAGTTGCCGCCGCCCATGGACACCTGCGACACCAGTGAAGTCAAAAGTGCACTGCCAACCTTCATACCCTCCCTTCCCCGGATTTGGCCTCCGGACCCTCAATCAAGAAAAACACAGCACAGTCCTTAATTCCACACGGAATCATCTCAACACTGTGTAAATTAATACACAGTGTTGAGATGATTCCGTGTGGGCCGTGTGTTCCCCGGCAGAGTAGAATAGGCCACCCTCACTCTTACCGAGGTGTCGTAAAAGGCGACTAAGGTAAAGCTGCTGGCATGATCAGGGCCGTGTGGTCCCCGGCAGAGTAGAATAGGCCACCCTCACTCTTACTGAGGTGTTGTAAAAGGCGACTAAGGTAAAGCTGCTGGCATGATCATCAGCACCCGGAGAAGGAAAACTCTGCATTTATATCAAAACCCTCGCCAACCCGTCTGCCAAGCGTGGTGAGTATGGCAATTACTCCCCATGTGATTGAGGGAGGCCCGTGCCCCAGCAGTGGGGACTTAAATGGGCTGTTGATGATGATGTTGAGATGATTCATGATTCAGTTGGTCTGGTTCCCCATCAATAGCTTGCGAAGGTCAGTCACTTCATTGTAATTACCAGACTTACCAAATCCTGGATCATAGTTCATCGCACCCGAGCTCGTTCGCAGCTGGAAATTATACGCTATGAGTAGGAGCAGTTTTCGAGATACGAGTATGATTGTGAACGTGTAACCATGATCCAGTTGGTATCCATTATCTGTCCTCCTGAACTGCAAAGGTCTGGCGGTCGCCGTTTCATTGTAAGTACCAAAATAACTAAATCCTAGATCCTGGGCTAAGTGGGTCCTCTTCGGGCTCAGAAACGACGGCTTTTGTCTATAGCCGTATTCTACTAATTGCTATTTTCAACGCAAGTTAATTCTCGACGCAGTTCGAATACAGTCAACATCGAAAGTTGATGCCTAATAACTAATATAATTTTGGAATCCGTTGACTCTTATACTCTTAGGAATAAGAGCCTTGTGAAATATGGTCAGCTGTTTTATTGTTGACTGCTAGCTGACTTTTCGCCACAGAAAACAAAAAACCGAAAACATGTTTATTGTTTGCGTTTGAATACAAAATAAACAGCGGGTGTTGTTTCATATAGGGCTGTCTGTTATAAGCATTTTTGTGAATTCTTGTGTGCGCTAAATCTTTCTACAAGGTAGATTCTTTGATAAAACTATTGCGGTTCGTAGGTACATATTTATCTGTCTGATGATCTCGTTATCTTTAAATTAATTGTTTATTCCTTAATCAACAAAAGTGTTGATAAAATCTCACCAATTTTTTTCACAAAAACTGGATACGCTGAAGTCAGCATAGGAACTATAATTTATCACGAGCGAGCACGATTACTAGGTCACGAGCGGACAGTCAGTCCGGCTGCTGTAACGTAGGCGAAACGTCGAGCCAAATATGTGAGTACACATTGTTGTATTACATGATAAATATCGGTTTAATTCCCGTCTTGATACATCATAGTTATAATGCTACGCGAAAATCTAAAAACCTATTCAGCATAGGACGCCAATAAGCGATATTTATAAAAAAAACACGCTCTAAAAAGTACGAAACAAGAAAATTGTCTCTGCTGAATTATTAGGTATGCCTAATTTCAGCAGAGACAATTTTCTTGTTTCGTCCTTTTTAGAGCGCGTTTTTTATGGTAGTCAGGTTTTACTTTTTAATTTAATTTTTTTTTCATTTAAGGTATCATGGAATACCGCAACGTATCCTTGTTTTTGATCTCTTAGGTACCATCATACATTCACGGTGTATCCGCTCAAAAAGAAAAACATAGCATTTTTATTTACTTTTCAGAATCAACCTTTGGCAGTTCCGCTCTAGTGGAGCACGGATTCACAGACGTGTCAGAGATATTTTCCGCTTCCACGCACTCTCCAATACAATTTCAATGGGGCCTCGGCGATTGGTGATGCACTCGTTTGTGTATCGATAGATTTGTGTCGATAGTCCGAAAATAAAGATAGATAAATAGATATTTTTTATTGCACAAAAACAAAATCCTGTATGATACAACAACAAAAACAGACAGGCGAAAACATAAATAAGGCGGACTTATGGGTTGTATTGATTTCTCCCTGACAGCCTATATTATTTTTTTTTAATTTATTATGCCGTATTACCACGGCAATACGGCATAATAATTTCAGCAGAGACAGTTTTCTTTTTTCGTACTTTTTAGATCGTGTTTTTTTGGTAGCGGGGTTTTAGTTTTTAAACTTTAGATAGATAGATATACTATATTGCACAAAAAAAACACAACTTAAAAAATCTAGGCATTACAGAAACTTAATTGTACAATTTCGGCGGTCTTAACGCTGGAAGCGATTTCTACCAGACAGCCTTCAGGCAAAGGACATTTGACTTTATTCTTATTTAACATATTTTTAGTTACTATCTTGCACCAAAGCTTTACACGTGTATAAACGATAAACTCAGATTACTGAAATGCACGCATCATGAATTAAAAAATATACTACATACGTTTCTGCTATCTACTAGCACTGATACAATTAGAGTCGTACCTAAAGCCGATCTGCTAACTACAATATCACACATACACATACACACACTCACCCACATACACTCTCACACACTAAACACTGCAACACTCACTCTCACTCAATCGCATGAACATAAAGTAATGAAATGCTTTTTTTTTTCCTCTAAGATTATTAACTAATTTTTGGTACTTTCTTGTCATTGTATAATTTCAGCTCACTTTAAATTTTTCTTTTCAAAAATGTGGATGTAACTGTGTATTATTATTACGTTGTACTAATCAAATAGTCAATCGTTTTGGGAAGACACTGGCTTCCATAACACATATTTCCATAATACTAGTTTGGCAGCCAGGGTTTCATAAATTTTATGTAAATTGTGTATAGATACAAATAAAGTTTTTTGTATTTGTATTTTGTATAGTAAAAACCACACGGTCAAGCAATTTTTTTTTAGTTCCTTACTCTAAGTCCCCTAGAGGGCGCTGTAATAAATTTAACGTGACGTCATGTAGCCTATATGTTTCATGGGTCAAACTCTAAATCGACGGCTGCGCAAGAGGTCCAGGGTTCGGTCCCCGGGTCGGGCCAAAATTTGTACCTAAGCTTTCGGTAAGACATTTTTAGTGTCAGCCCGGAGTCTGGATGTTGGCGGTCTTGTACCCCCGTACCTCGGAAAGCACGTTAAGCCGTTGGTCCTGCGCCCAATCCCTCTCCGGTCGTGACACGCTAGTGTCCCATCGGAATACGAGGGTAAGGGAATGGAGAGTGCACAGGTGTTTGCGCTCACACTTGAACACTATGCTTGAACATATATTTTTTGCGTACGTGGCTGATCTTTAAGAGATTGGTCGCCGTAGCCGTAATCGGTTGGAGGATATTATTAATTTGTATTCAGCAATTTCTATTCTGGTCATCAGCGACGTACGTCATGTTGCAGCGCATTACATTTAGTTACGGTGCAAGTTTGAAAACGGCTACACTACATTTGAAGACTATCGATCTTTTAACGCCCCTACTGTGGACTCGCATCGATTCGATTTTGGAGTTGCATGCTTTCAATTAATATGGTATGCATATTGCATGGTACACCGGCAAGTGTATGCTCCATTGAATAGGCTATAAATAAAGCGGTTAAATACCAGACTATAGGACAGTGGTTTTGCTTACAAACCCTTTTATATCGAACATATCTACCTGATTTTATAGATTGGCCCGATTTCAGTATGACTTAAATTTAATATTTATTATTCTAATTCAAAAGTTGTCACAATCTAATATACGACCGTTGGTATACTCCAAAGAAGACCCGTTAAGGAAAGAAAGAAAGAAAGAAAGAAAATATTTATTATTATAGACATCACAACACAGAACATATAGCAATTGTAAACAGAACACAATTTGGCACAAACAGAAAACAAAACATAAAACAATTAAAAATACATAAAAATAAAACAAAAGGAAAAAAAACACAAAACTTTATTCAATCATGTCCAGACAGTACCAAATTAATATTATGGTGTGTTATGACGTCTAGTACAAATGGCCCTCACTCAGCTTATGTCACAGCCCAGACAAAGGCCATGACGCTGGTTCAAGGCAGAAATTTCTTTCAAGTCCTTTCAAATCTGCTTCGGTTTACCTCATATTTTAGCTTTTTTTTTACTATTAGGCACTGTTACACATGCTTATTTGTAGCATGCTTAAAAAACATGCCAGATTCCGTCGGGTAGGGCTAAAACGAGCCGCGTGGGCTGATGCAATTCAAAGGTTTTAAATGTAGTGTAAAAATTTGGTGTTTATTTGTACAGTGAAGTGCCGCACAGTGACTCTAATGATAAGAATCTTTGGATTGTATTGTTTTTTAAAACTGCTATTATGTGTCGAATGAGTTGTCTGGTGAGTTGTCTGGAGACAACTTGCTTGACCCTAATAGAGTCTTAAAACCCACGATTGCTTTTAGAGTGATATCCGCTGAATCCGTAGGTTAATAAAACGTTAAACACCGGCGTTTTATTGAGTGACTGTGACTTTGACTGTTGACTACCTACTTATTCTCAATAAGTTACTTGACATTGGCAAATTATTTTTGGGTAGAGCCATATTAAAAAAAAATGCCAAATATGACTCTGCTTAATGAACTGTCCATATTTGTTATAAATAAGCATGCTATTAGCCATTTATTAGAATGACAATTAAATAATAATATGATTTCAAAAATTAACAAGAATAATAAATTAAGGGCAAAATACCAATATTGATAGCAGTGTATCGTCATCGTCAGCCCATTTAAGTCCCCACTGCTGGGGCACGGGCCTCCCTCAATCACATGAGGGGTAATTGCCATACTCACCACGCTTGGCAGACGGGTTGGCGAGGGTTTCATATGTACAAGTAAACGATCGTCTTCCAAGGGTGATGTGTGAGAGTGTGCCGCGGCGCCCGCGGCTGCTGATTTTTGCGTCCTCCGCTCCCCGCGCCCCTCGGGCGCGCCGTTGAAGGGGTGGTTGCCGCTGTTCGCCGCAGGATGGCGTTAACAGTATATAATTCATCAAATAATTTAACTAACAATGCGACAACCATAACATTGTATTACAATGCAAGGTTTATTTTCATAGTAGGCAATGAAACAGCTGCGACCGACAACCGCTTTCCGATGTTATATTTTGAAACAACACGCGATCATCAACTGTTGCTGTGAGATAACATTTACAAGTTGTAAAATTTGATTCGGTTTATTATGTATTCGTATTTTTGATATTGAAAATATGTGCACATTTTACGAACAATGGACCGAAAGATAGTCTTAGTGCGGAAAAAGGAGTCAGGTGATCCGTCTGTTCGTCTACCACCTATCACATAAAAAAAACCCTTTCTTTCTTGCACATTAATTTTAATGTGGGAGAGTCACGCTCGACCGGAATGATACCTCTGCCTCACAGAAGACTGGCGTGAAGCAGCGCTTGCGCTGTGTCTCGCCGTGTGAGTGAGGTTTACGGGAGGTCCAATGGGGGAGAAGGGGAAAAGGTTGGCAGCGCACTTGTGACTCCACTGGTGTTGCGGGTGCCCATGGGCGGCGGAATTGCTTCCCATCAGGTGATCCGTCTGCTCGTCTGCCACCTCTCATATAAAAAAAAAACATTACACTTTGCGGAAAGATTGCCGTATAAAAAAAAGAAAAAGCGTACAACCTGTGCGGATAAAGAATATTCACTTCTCGCTCGCACACTATTTGCGTCTATACTTGCACTCATGGGGTGCGAGTATAGACGCAAATAGTGAGCGAGCGAGAAGTGAATAGATACGCCGCCATTTCTGATCCCATCCTTTATCCGTACAGTGCGCTGCCAGGCCTTATCAAAAGGGAGTACAACCTTTTAAAAAGGCCGGCAGCGCACTTGTGACTCCTTTTACGTGCCAGGTGTCCATGGGCGGCGGTAATCGCTTACCATCAGGTGATGTGTGTGCTCGTCGGTCGGTTTTATATCATAAAAAAAATATACGAAAAAACCACGAACTAAAAAGTGTCAAATAATATTTTAACACTTAATACACTTCGGATAATGTTTGTAACAGTACGCTCAAGAAAAGATGTTTCCGAAGTCGGCGCCTAATACTTACTTACTATCTAGATACTAATCTTGTTATAGATTAAATAAAATTATTCAATAGGGATTGGGCGTCGACTTGAGTAACACCTTTTTAGGGTTCCGTGGCCAAATGGCAAAAAACTGGAACCCTTGATTCGTCATGTCTGTCTGTTTGTATGTCTGTCCGTCTGTCCGTCCGTCTGTATGTCACAGCCAGTTTTTTTTCCGAGACAATAGGAACTATACTATAGAAACTTCGTTAATAGATGTATTTTGTTAACTGCATTACGATTTTTACACAAAAATAGGAAAAAAATGGTGGGTCTCTATGGATAAGGTATATATGGATAGGTCTTTAAAAATGATGTTGAAGTTTCTAATATATATATTTTTTATTAACTAAATACTTTGCGCAAGAGACGCTCCCAAAGTGGTAAAATGTGCCCCCCCCCCCCCCTCCCTCTCTAACTTCTATAATAAAGTAATTATAAAACTAAAAGAAATTTATGATATACATTAACATGAACACTAACAACGATAATTGGTTTGAACTAGATCTATTAAGTAGTTTTTTTAATACGTTACAAACCGTAAACCGCAATTTACCTTCCATATAATCTTACTTGCTGCTACGGAACTCTTCATGGGTGAGTCTGACTCGCACTTGGCCGGTTTTTCGAGTGTATCTAACGCAGTGCACAGTGGAGACGCATGTGCGCTGCCAACTTTTAAATTCCCCTTTTCCAAGGAGGATTGAACCTCCACTCACTTGGCAAAGCACTGCGCTTGAGCTTCTTCAGGCCTGTTTTCTGTGAGGCCGTGGCATCACTCCGGTCGAACTATCCTATTCATGCCAAAGTGTGGCTCCAATAAGAATTTTCGTCGATTTCCTGTTTAAAAACCGGCCAAGTGCGAGTCGGGCTCGCGCACAAAGGGTTCCGTAGCAGCAAAGTCCAAAATTACAGTTAAATCAACCTATCTCAAAACTATAAGAGATACTTTGATCAAACCAAAAATCGTTGAAAGAGTTAATTAGCATGCATCACCTCTATTTTTTTTAGAATTTTATACCTCGTAGTTATAAAAATAGAGGGGGGGGACATACTTTTTACGACTTTGAGAGCTGATATCTCAAAAACCGTTCACTTTAAGAAAAATGTTTTTTAGAAAACTTTATATCATTTTAAAAGACCTTTCCATTGATACCCCACACGGGTATGTACATCGAAAAAAAAAAATTCATCCCTCAGTTACATGTATGGGGGGCCCCACCCCCAATTCTTTTTTTTACTATTTAGTGTCATATTTTTGTAGCGGTTCATACAACACATATTCCCATCAAATTTCATCACTGTAGTACTTATAGTTTCCGAGTAAATCGGCTGTGACAGACGGACAGACGGACAGACGGACAGACGGACATGACGAAACTATAAGGGTTCCGTTTTTGCCATTTTGGCTACGGAACCCTAAAAAAAACCGGCCAAGTGCGAGTCGGGCTCGCGCACAAAGGGTTCCGTAGCAGCAAAGTCCAAAATTACAGTTAAATCAACCTATCTCAAAAACTATAAGAGATACTTTGATCAAACCAAAAATCGTTGAAAGAGTTAATTAGCATGCATCACCTCTATTTTTTTTAGAATTTTATACCCCGTAGTTATAAAATAGAGGGGGGGGGACATACTTTTTACGACTTTGAGAGCTGATATCTCAAAAACCGTTCACTTTAAGAAAAATGTTTTTTAGAAAACTTTATATCATTTTAAAAGACCTTTCCATTGATACCCCATACGGGTATGTACATCGAAAAAAAAAAATTTCATCCCTCAGTTACATGTATGGGGGGCCCCACCCCCAATTCTTTTTTTTACTATTTAGTGTCATATTTTTGTAGCGGTTCATACAACACATATTCCCATCAAATTTCATCACTGTAGTACTTATAGTTTCCGAGTAAATCGGCTGTGACAGACGGACAGACGGACAGACGGACAGACGGACATGACGAAACTATAAGGGTTCCGTTTTTGCCATTTTGGCTACGGAACCCTAAAAAGGTACTATTAAAAAAACCTTTTTTAATATTAGATATGTCCCTTAGCATATTATCACTTACCAAAAATTAAATATTAGCCCTCAAAATTAATTTTTAGGCTTTCATAAACTTTTATTAAAGGCCTTATAAAAATAAAGTAAGGACCGTCTCGAGAGAGCAAGTTTTAAACCAATTATGCCTGGAACTTAAATTAAGAAATATGAAACTAACACTTTGTTCGACGATTATATTACAGAACTTTGGGCCTATGCCTTCTTTTATTCAAAATGCTGGATCAAGTTCGTTTGATGGAACAACACTTTTCATAATTTGAATATCTACCACGTACCTTAGTTTTCTAGAACTGCAAGAGGATTTTCCGACGGCTACGACCTTAGGGATCTTGAAGAGAAGAGCGTACATGTTTTAAAAGGTGGTCTCTCTGATTTCACAGATGTTCATGGGCTGCGTTGATCACTTACCATAGCGACATGACCGTGGTAGGGCCACGCTTCGGCATGAATGGGCCGGCTCGACCGGAATGATACCTACTGCCTCTCAGAAAACCGGCGTGAAGCAGCACTGTGCTGTGTTTTCGGGGGAAAGGGGGTCTAAAGGTATTTTTTTTTTATTATAATTCTCACAACATCTCATACGTTGACCTGATTCCGTACTACGTAGCTTAAGCACTTGTGTTACAGATATCAGACAACAGAGGAACACAAATATATACTTAAATACATATATTACACCCAGACACTGAACAAACGCAAGTGTTCTTCGCACGAATGTTTGTCCAGGGTGGGGATCGAATCCACGACCTTTGGTGTAAGAGGCAGGGTCACTACCAATTGCGCCATCCGGTCAGTTATCAAAGGTCAAAGGTTGGCAGTGCACTTGTAATTCTACTGGTGTCGCGGGTGTCCATGGGCGGCGGCAATCGCTTACCATCTAGAGATCCCTCTATTTGTCTGCCACCTGTCACATAAAAAAATGACCGCTCTGGCCACTTAATTATTTTATGTTAATTCAAAATAATCTATTCTTAAAAGAAACTTAGCTAGTATATAATTTGCGTCAACCTTTTTTACCAGTTTAGGAGTACCAATTCTCCGTGCTCGTGATATTTTATATTTTGAAAACATGGCGGATCTCACCTGAAAATCATACAAAAAAACTGTGTTTTGGTGACATATGTCGTATGAAAATAAATATCACAAGCACGAGAATTGGGCTCCAGTTGTTAACAAGTGCTCGTACCTGTAACTGTCTCCATTATATGTACATACCAATGCTGTGTTCAAGTGGTTTCCTTGGCTATCATCATTCCCACTCCATCCTCACATCCTCATCCAATCATTTTGCCCTCCTCCTCCTCCTTATTATCATCTTCATCTCCATCACTTACTGTCCACGTCTTCTCGGTATAGAGAATAAACATTTGTTTCATCACCCTTCCTTGATCCCCTATGGCAAGTCACTGCATATGGTGCGGGGACACTCTTTACGACCAACAACTTTACGTGACCTCACTGTCATTTTCTACGCTTCTCTTTTACTTTCAGGTCAGTATAGCAGATAATCGATGGAGAGGCATGTAGTGCAAAGCCACACTGGAGGGAAGAGAGTGCGAGGCCGGTCTCTGACTCACGGGACCGACTTTATCAGAAAATATACGCAGTCGACCGCAGTACAGTGTACTACTCACTACTCACAAAGTGGACAAAAATGTAGAGACATCGCTTGACGTGCGGCTGTCATGTAAGCTAGCGGAGATGGTTAGCCGCAACTCTGTTCATTAAGGTGACGGGTAGGGCACACTAGCAACGCCAATAGATTTTAATTTTTAGGTAAAACTGGATCTATTTTAAACGATTTCGGGATTACAGCCTCTTGGCAAACACTTATACTATTTCTTAAATAACCATGCATAAATTTTGGGTCCGTTTTTCTACACGAAAAATTGATTCACGCCAAAAGTGGCCGCTTTTGGCGTGAATCAATTTTCGCGTACGCGTTTGACCGAACATTTTTGCATGGTTATTTAATAAATAGTATAAGTGTTTGCCGAGAGGTTGTAATCCGAATTGTTTAAAACAGATCCAGGTTAGTAGCTAAAAATTAAAATCGATTGGCGTCGCTAGTGTGTCCTACCGTCACCTTAACAGCCACAACCGCTCTGCCAAGAGTGCCCGACTAAGAATAATAATAATAATAATAATTCTCACAACATCTCATACGTTCACCTGATTTCGTACTAAGTAGCTTAAGCACTTGTGTTACAGATATCAGACAACAGAGAAACACTAATATATCATCATCATCATCATCATCGTCAGCCCATTTAAGTCCCCACTGCTGGGGCACGGCCCTCCCTCAATCACATGAGGTGTAATTGCCATACTCACCACGGTTGGCAGACGGGTTGGCGAGGGTTTTGATATAAATACAGAGTTTTCCTTCTCTGGGTGCTGATGATCATACCAGCAGCTTTAGCTTAGTCGCCTTTTACGACACCTCGGTAAGAGTGAGAGTGGTCTATTCTACTCTGCCGAGGACCACACGGCTAATGTATACTTAAATACATATATTACACCCAGACACCGAACAAACACAAGTGTTCATCGCACGAATGTTTGTCCAGAGTCGAATCAACCCAATTGCGCCATCCAGTCAGTCAGAAGAAGAAGATAACAAATATTTATCTATCTCTGTGATAAACCACCTGATGCGTATAGCAGTCGCTTATCCTATAGCTTCCAAGCCAGTCTGCTCGTGAGCACGGCTGCTGTAACGTAGCCGAAACGTCGAGCAAAATGTATGAGTACACAATGTTGTATTAAATAATAAATATCGTGTTAATAAGCAGACGACGCCGTGCTCCGCCAGTCTGCTCGTGAGCACGGCTGCTGTAACGTAGCCGAAACGTCGAGCAAAATGTATGAGTACACAATGTTGTATTAAATAATAAATATCGTGTTAATAAGCAGACGACGCCGTGCTCCGCCAGTCCGCTCGTGAGCACGGCTGCTGTAACGTAGCCGAAACGTCGAGCAAAATGTATGAGTACACAATGTTGTATTAAATAATAAATATCGTGTTAATAAGCAGACGACGCCGTGCTCCGCCAGTCCGCTCGTGAGCACGGCTGCTGTAACGTAGCCGAAACGTCGAGCAAAATGTATGAGTACACAATGTTGTATTAAATAATAAATATCGTGTTAATAAGCAGACGACGCCGTGCTCCGCCAGTCCGCTCGTGAGCACGGCTGCTGTAACGTAGCCGAAACGTCGAGCAAAATGTATGAGTACACAATGTTGTATTAAATAATAAATATCGTGTTAATAAGCAGACGACGCCGTGCTCCGCCAGTCCGCTCGTGAGCACGGCTGCTGTAACGTAGCCGAAACGTCGAGCAAAATGTATGAGTACACAATGTTGTATTAAATAATAAATATCGTGTTAATAAGCAGACGACGCCGTGCTCCGCCAGTCCGCTCGTGAGCACGGCTGCTGTAACGTAGCCGAAACGTCGAGCAAAATGTATGAGTACACAATGTTGTATTAAATAATAAATATCGTGTTAATAAGCAGACGACGCCGTGCTCCGCCAGTCTGCTCGTGAGCACGGCTGCTGTAACGTAGCCGAAACGTCGAGCAAAATGTATGAGTACACAATGTTGTATTAAATAATAAATATCGTGTTAATAAGCAGACGACGCCGTGCTCCGCCAGTCCGCTCGTGAGCACGGCTGCTGTAACGTAGCCGAAACGTCGAGCAAAATGTATGAGTACACAATGTTGTATTAAATAATAAATATCGTGTTAATAAGCAGACGACGCCGTGCTCCGCCAGTCCGCTCGTGAGCACGGCTGCTGTAACGTAGCCGAAACGTCGAGCAAAATGTATGAGTACACAATGTTGTATTAAATAATAAATATCGTGTTAATAAGCAGACGACGCCGTGCTCCGCCAGTCCGCTCGTGAGCACGGCTGCTGTAACGTAGCCGAAACGTCGAGCAAAATGTATGAGTACACAATGTTGTATTAAATAATAAATATCGTGTTAATAAGCAGACGACGCCGTGCTCCGCCAGTCCGCTCGTGAGCACGGCTGCTGTAACGTAGCCGAAACGTCGAGCAAAATGTATGAGTACACAATGTTGTATCAAATAATAAATATCGTGTTAATAAGCAGACGACGCCGTGCTCCGCCAGTCCGCTCGTGAGCACGGCTGCTGTAACGTAGCCGAAACGTCGAGCAAAATGTATGAGTACACAATGTTGTATCAAATAATAAATATCGTGTTAATAAGCAGACGACGCCGTGCTCCGCCAGTCTGCTCGTGAGCACGGCTGCTGTAACGTAGCCGAAACGTCGAGCAAAATGTATGAGTACACAATGTTGTATTAAATAATAAATATCGTGTTAATAAGCAGACGACGGCGTGCTCCGCCAGTCCGCTCGTGAACACGGCTGCTGTAATGTAGCCGAAACGTCGAGCAAAATGTATGAGTACACAATGTTGTATTAAATAATAAATATCGTGTTAATAATCAGACGACGCCGTGCTCCGCCAGTGCGCTCGTGAGCACGGCTGCTGTAACGTAGCCGAAACGTCGAGCAAAATGTATAAGTACACAATGTTGTATTAAATAATAAATATCGTGTTAATAAGCAGATGACGCCGTGCTCCGCCAGTCCGCTCGTGAGCACGGCTGCTGTAACGTAGCCGAAACGTCGAGCAAAATGTATGAAATGAAATGAAATGAAATGAAAATTGTTTATTCAATTTAGGTCCATACAGAACACTTATGAATGTCAACATGTTTACCACTGGTTCGGAATGTAGTTTTCTGCCAAGAAGACACCAGCAAGAAACTCAGCAGTTACTCTTTTAAAAAAAAAAATGTTTTACAAAATGTCACCATTAACTTAAAATATAGTACAATTTTTGTGTTACTAATATGTCTCTAAATTATTGTCATTCAAAAAATCGTCTATTTTATAATAGCCTTTCTTCATTAAACAGTTTTTTATATACAATTTAAACTTATGTGTGGGCAAGTCAATAATAATCTGAGGTAACTTATTAAACATTTTATGCTCAATCCTATAAATGAACTACCAACCTTATGGAGCCTGATATTTGGAACGGCCAGTCTGTGCTTATTTCTGGTGTTAAGGCTGTGACAGTCGGACTTCTTCGAGAACAGATGGAGATTCTTATGAACGTACATAAGGCAATCAAGGATGTATTGAGAAGCCACGGTAAGTATGTCGATTTCTTTAAACAAATCTCTAAGGGAGTCGCGCGATCTAAGGCCATAAATGGCGCGGATGGCTCTCTTCTGTAATACGAAAATAGTCTGTATATCAGCAGCTGATCCCCATAGTAATAGACCATATGACATGATGCTATGAAAGTAGCTGAAATAAACCAGCCTCGCCGTTTCAACATCAGTTAGTTGTCTTATCTTTCTAACTGCATATGCAGCAGAACCAAGTCTACCTGCCAGGACATCAATATGGGGACCCCATTGTAGCTTAGAATCTAATGTGATTCCTAGAAATACTGTTGAATTTACAAGCGCAAGATGCTCAATATTTATGGTTATATTTGTATTAACCTGCCTCACATTTGGCATTGTGAATTTAACACATTTAGTCTTTTTGGCATTAAGTAGTAAATTATTAGTTGTAAACCAATATACCACTTGTGAGAGTGCATCGTTTACGTCGTCGAATACTTGCTTAAGCCTATCAACTCTAAAAATCAGAGAAGTGTCATCGGCAAACAATACAGTCTCACATAGGTCTTTTGTAAAGTGAGGAAGGTCATTAATATAAATTAAAAAAAGTAGGGGTCCCAATATGGAGCCCTGCGGCACTCCCATGAGTAGAGGGGCGCCAGTAGAATTTATTCCATTAACACTCACTTTTCGGATTCTACAAGAAAGGTATGATTGCAGTATTGAAAGTGCATTGTCTGAGACACCATAATGCCGTAGCTTCATTATTAAAGTTTCATGGTTAACACAATCAAAGGCTTTTGATAAATCGCAGAAAACACCAACAGCATCTTGCTTATTTTCCCACGCATTGAAGACATGTTTCATTAGTGCCACTCCTGCATCAGTAGTGGATTTCCCTTTAGTGAATCCGTACTGGTTATTATTAAGCAGACGACGCCGTGCTCCGCCAGTCCGCTCGTGAGCACGGCTGCTGTAACATAGCCATAACGTCGAGCAAAATGTATGAGTACACAATGTTGTATCAAATAATAAATATCGTGTTAATTTCCATCTTGATTAATTAAAGTTATGGTAAGGAAAGTTTGTGTTGGCAGCGCACTTGTGACTCATGTTGCAGGCGTCCATGGGCTTGGCCTTCAGAAACTATCTTAAGGTGACGGGTAGTGCACACTAGCGACGCCAATCGATTTAAATTTTTAGCTACTAAAATGGATCTATTTTAAACAATTTCGGGGTTACAACCTTTCAGCAAACACTTATACTATTTATTAAATAACCAGGCACAAATGCGCACCTAACATTTAAACGTGAAAAATCTTTTGGCGGTAATCAATTTTTGGCGTTCAAAAACAGACCCAATATTCGTGCATGGTTATTTAATTAATAGCATAAATGTTTGCCGAGAGGTTGTAATCCCGAAATTGTTTATAAAGGATTCGGTTTAGTAGCTAACAATTAAAAACGAATGGTGTCGCTAGTTAGGGCTACCCGTCGCCTTAAGTATCCGAACGTGCAAGTCTCCACGCGATGTATTCCCACCGCTGAGAAAATCGTAAAAAAAATTCAGAGATGCTTGAACTATATGACCCCCTTATGGTTGGTGCGTTCTTGTTATCAACCGTGGAGGTACCAGCGCTCTACCTCTCACTATAATACGTATGTCGTATACGAGGTGTCGTAAAAGGCGACTAAGGTAAAGCTGCTGGGATGATCATCAGCTCCCAGAGAAGGAAAACTCTGCATTTATATCAAAACCCTCGCCAACCTGTCTGCCAAGCGTGGTGAGTATGGCAACTACTCCTAACTATGTGATTGAGGGAGGCCCGTGCCCCAGCAATGGGGACTTAAGTGGGCTGATGATGATGATGATGATCTTTACCAGTTCGTCGATCCACCTTGTGGGGGGCCTGCCACGGCTGCGACTTCCTGTACGTGGCCTCCACTCGTGAACTAAGGTCACAGACATAGCCTAAAGAATTGCATGCCTCAAGTGGCAATGGGCAGGGCACATAGCGAGGAGAACAGACGGCCGTTGGGGCGGAAAGGTCCTCGAGTAGTTCCCCTAGTCTCTCTCCAAATCCTGAATCAACGTCCAAGCGTACCCCGCGCTTTAAGGCGACAACTTTAGACGCAACCGGGAATATCACGCTGAGATAAAGATCCAGATTTTTTTATTGGCCACTGAACACAAATTTAAACACAAGTGACATAAATACACAAATAGGACAGTTTCTGTAACCAACAAGACCCAACCTCAGCATTTGCTGCAGTGGGCGGAGCCTCTGCAGCGCCAGTTTTCAGGCAGATATAATAGAAAGACTGCCTCGGTGGCGCAGTGGTTAGTGGGTCGCACTTTAAAGCGACGGCTGTGCAAGAGGTCCTGAGTTCGATCCCCGGGTCGGGCCAAAAAAATGTACCTAAGTTTTCGGTAAAAAATTCTAAGTGACAGTCCGGAGTCTGGAAGTTGGCGGTCTTGTATCCCCGTGCCTAGGAAAGCACGTTAAGCTGTTGGTCCTGCGCCCAATCCGCCTCCGGTCGTGTCACAGTAGTGTCCCATCGGAATATGAGGGTAAGGGAATAGAGAGTGCACTTGTGTTTGCGCACTCACTTGAGCACTATAATATTTCCTGCGTACGTGACTTATCGTTAAGATTGGCCACCGTAGCCGTAATCAGTTGTAGGATATTATTATTATAATAGAAAGAAAAAAAAATACAAATAAAATATACACTTAATAAGATGAGAATCAGACAAATGCAGCTACTGGAACATCTTTGCACGACGTAACAGGTGTAATAAGGAAATCTCAACGTCTTGCCTGTCACAGTGACTGTGACAAGGAATGAATCTCAAAGTCGACAACCGTGAACGTTTCGGAACAGATTGCTTCAGGTTTCGGCAACAAACTTTACTCACTTTGCATGTGTTTGCATAGGTTAATGTTGGTAGTCTAAGATCTGGTGGAAAAAATATACTCTGTTCTTTTATTTAAAAACAAAAAAGAATAATAATAAAATATTTTTTTTTCTTTTTTATTATGAACTGTAGGCTAACGCTTGACCACAACCTCACCTGATGGAAAGTGACGATGAGGTCTAGGATGTAACGCGTTTGCCTAGGAGATGCCTGTTCACTCTTGCCTTAAAGATGTCCAGATTGTAGTGGTCCGGAAAAACAGACCTTGGCAAGGAGTTCCATTCCTTAGCTGTCCGCATTATGAACGTGGAGGCAAATCGCTTCGTGCGGATAAGGGGTAAGCCAACAACGTATGGATGAAACCCCTCGCCGCGCCTTGTTGTCCGGTGGTGGAATGGGCTAGGGGGAATCTAATTATGCAGAACCTCCGCACACTCACCGAAATGAATCCGGTAGAAGACTGAGAGACTTGCCACACGTCTGCGGTGGTCAAGGCTCTGCAAGCCAGCCCCTGAGAGTACGTCATCACCGATAAGTCTCTTCGCACGGTGGTATATTGAGCTATATTAATTAAAATCATAAAGTTACATATTAGGGTCGATTTGTTGATCCGTTGTTACCTTTTGGTTAAATTAACTATTGTTGACTGACTAAGCAATGGTCAAAGTAACGGCGTCGAAGTGACATAAATCCTTGTTATATAACTATTGGTTTAGCTAACTATTGCTGATATTTTACTATTGGTTACTTTTTTAAAACCATTAGTTTAGTTTAACTACGGACCATGAAATCGGCCCTAACCCATTGTCAGATTGACATCGGTAAATTTTATTTTTTTTTCAAATTTTTTGCTTGCAAGAGTCTAAAATATTACGTTAAAGGTCGCTCAGCGGGCTATAGAACGAGCAATGTTCGGCGTCTCTCTCCGAGATCGAATCCGAAATGAGGTGATCCGGCAGAGAACTAAAGTCATTGACATTGCTCACCGCTCATTAGCAAGCTTAAGTGGCAGTGGGCTGGTCATATTAGCCGCAGAACCGACAACCGATGGGGTAAACGAGTTCTAGAGTGGAGACCGCGTCTTGGCAAACGTAATGTAGGGCGCCCTCTACCTAGGTGGGGGGACGATCTGCGCAGGATGGCGGGCAAGAGCTGGATGCGAAAAGCCATGGATAGATCACAGTGGCGAACGATTGGAGAGGCCTACGTCCAGCAGTGGATGATGATGATGAAAATATTATGTCTGTCACTGGTGGTTTGTGTTAAGAATTTTCCCACCATATGGACTCCTTCAAACGAAGCATGAAGGATCACCTCGCGGGCAGTACAGTGGTGCCAACGGAGGTGATGCCTTGACATCGCGTCTGTCGTAATTGCACCGTGGGCTCTCCTTTTGCTTACCATCAGGCTGATGAGAGCTAATATATATTTATTTATTATTAGTATTATTATTTTCATTACCAATAAAAGTTAAATAATGAGTGTGTATATTTCTGTACTGGAACTCAGAGTATAAAGCAATAGGATTTGCGAAGAGACTGGGAAGTTATTTAACTTCTATAATGTTTGAGTTAGTCTTTTCGTGGTTATAAAGTTAAATCGCAAATTAATATCGAATTTCTTTATGTATCATCTTAAACCAATGCGACTTGCTTTTTACATTTGAAGTGTTTGGTAAAAGGGTGGATATCATTTTAGCCGATTCTATGTACATAAATATACTTTATTGCTGGCGAAAGCCTTCGTGCTTTGGTAAATTTTTAAAAGCCGTTAGTCCTGCCCTTATTTTTATGCAATATTAATACAACGATGGCCCATCAAAAATGGGAGTTAAGCATAAATAGTGCACTTGTGTCTGTGCACCGGCAAGCTTTAAATTATAAATTATGTCCCGCGTTCTACGCGCATCCTTGATGGCGGCTACGCCATAGCCAATATCTTTTTTTATGTGATAGGCAGCAGACGAGCAGACGAATCGCCTCAATGCTAAGCTATTGCCACCGCCCATTCGCAACACCAGTGGAGTCACAAGTGCGCTGGCAATCTTTAAACCCCCGGATTGGGCCTCCGGTACCCTCACTCACGCAGCGAAAGACTATCTAGTATTAACTATATCTGAGGGCCACAAAAGAGCTAGACTCGGCAGAGTTTCACAGATTAACGAGGCGTCCACTGTTCTGCATTATTAAAATAACCGCTGATAGCTCGCTTGCGTGAATCGAGCGGACTGCGAAAAAGCACGAATAATTATAAGTAATTATTTCACAACATGACATACATTGATCTGACTCCCAGATAGGTAGCTCAAGCACCTGTGTTACGGATATCAGAATCAACAGAGGGATTATAAATATACACACATCATCATCATCAGCCCATTTAAGTCCCCATTGCTGGGGCACGGGCCTCCCTCAATCACATGAGGGGTAATTGCCATACTCACCACGCTTGGCAGACGGGTTGGCGAGGATATATTACTTTTCTTTTTGAAAAAACATACTTATAATACCTAGAAAATACCCAGACCAATACAAACAGACATGTTCATGCATATAAATGTTTGTATTGTGCTGGGATCGAACCTGCAATCCTTGGACCAAAGACAGCGTTCACTACCACTGTTTCAAACGGGTCGTATTTAAATACTAGCCACTGATAGCTTGAACTTGGCTTAACACGCTACCACGTGTCTTGATTAAGTTGTGATAAATACTAGCCACTGATAGCTTGAATTTGGCTTAACACGCTACCACGTGTCTTGATTAAGTTGTGATAAATACTAGCCACTGATAGCTTGAATTTGGCTTAACACGCTACCACGTGTCTTGATTAAGTTGTGATAAATACTAGCCACTGATAGCTTGAATTTGGCTGAACACGCTACCACGTGCCTTGATTAAGTTGTAATAAATACTAGCCACTGATAGCTTGAATTTAGCTTAACACGCTACCACGTGTCTTGATTAATTTGTGATAACAAAAAAATGGTGACCAGCCGGATGGCGCATTTGGTTTGGACCCTGCCTAATACGCCAAAGGTCGTGAGTTCAATCCCTACCCCGAACAAAGATTCGTGTGATGAACACATTGTTCGTTCTGTGATATACTTATCTGACCATGGGAGATCCTCGCTACAGCATGAATGGACGGGTCGACCGGAATGATACCACGACCTCACAGGAAACCGGCGTGAAGCAGCACTGTGCAGGGTTTCGCTGCGTGAGTGAGGGTATCGGAGGCCCAATACGGGGGACCTTTCCCCCGGATTTGGGATTCCACTGGTGTCACGGATGTCCATGGGTGGTGGCAATCGCTTACCATCAGGTGATCCGTCTGCTCGTTTGCCCCCTATCTCATAAGAAGAAGAAAAGAAGAAAAACATATATTATTACAAATCCAGGGGTGCATGCTGGAATTCGAACCGCGACCCCCCCGAAGACGCATTCATATCCACAAAGCTAACAACGCTCTGCTACTGCCGAATCCTATGTTTTTTTTATGACATAGGTAACAGACGAGCAGACGGATCACCTGATGGTAAGCGATTGCCGCCGCCCATGGACACCCTCTTAATAGCCGTTACATTTTCGTTACCTGATGCAGCTTGCGCGATTTGTCTCCACTTGTTGCCGTTTACAGCGTCTCGGGAGTTTTGTGTTACAGCCCTAATGAGGTCTGCCCAATGCGTGGGTTAGGCCAAAATAAGACGCGCCAGCTTACGTGAATTGCGCGTGTAGCAAAAGGAGAACTAACCCCTGTTTTACGATCTGAAAGCGAACTTAGGTTGAACTATCCCGTATTTCACTCAAATGCACCTTACATTTACATAGCATTAACTCATACCTCGGGTCGCAAGGACCGCTCGGTGGCGCGTAACAGATTTACGGTCTCGCTACATATCGCGGCTTTGGCCATAGCGTTCATTATAGCCAGTTGTTTGGCGTCGAGGGTTATCGGGGAAAGGGGGGTTTAAATGTTGACAGCGCACTTATGACTCGACTGGAGTCGTGAGTGTCCATGAGCGGCGGCAATTGCTTAACATCAGGTGATCCGTCTGCTCGTCTGTCACCTATCACATAAAAAAAAACTAATTAATTTATTCACGATGTTTTGTATCACCGCCATGCAAGCGGTAGCAATGCACACTAAAATAGATCAGTTGACACTAAAATAGATAAACATATAATACTTTTCTTTTGTAAATATATGCATAAAATACATAGAAAACACCCAGACCAATACAAACAGATATGATTACACACAAATGTTTGTACTGTGCGGGGATCGAACGCGCAACCCTTGCACCAGAGGCAGCACTCACTACCACTGTTCCAAACGGGTCGTCATATTTTTGTCGGGTATATATTTGTTATTCCTCTGTTGGTTCTGATATCTGTAACACAGGTGATTAAGCTACCTATCTCGGAGTCAAATCAATGTATGCGATGTTGTGAATTATTGTCTTTATGGTAAAAATCTAGTGAATATCTTTATCTTTATCTATCTTTCCCTTCTCTAGTTCAAAAGAGGTTCTAATTCAATGAAGTACTTCCAGTATTACTATTCACTATGGGGCAGTGGTCCTAAAGTGAAGCTTGCCGAACTACTAGTAGCACAAAATAAAATTATGAAGACTATTACACTATAATTACCTCACGTAGACGAATAAAATATATCAAGAAACTAAGATCATGACTATAAATCAATTATACGTTCACGGCACTTGCATTTTAATTCGAAAAATACTGACAAGCTCACTCCATACTTATCTAACGCTCACCAAAGTCAAACAAGTAAACAAACGTAGTACGTTACGTTAGGTTACGTTACGGCGCGCTAGTTTTCTAGTTACCCCAAAGATACGAACAAATTATGGTAAAAAATTATCACGTATGAAGAAGCACAACCGTCTAATATTAAAGGTGAAGCTTCTGGTAATGTTTTTTTAAATCTAATCTGGCTGAATATGTTGTAGAAGTACTTCAAAATTTTCTAAATTCAAAAATTTTAATAGGTTTTTTTGTTTTCTTATTTGAGAAAACCTGTTTGATTAAGCTCGGACGAAACAAATATAATTGATATTTTATAGCAATCTTTAGCGATTTATTCTAAAGTAAATTACACTCTTAAAAATTTCATCTCGTGTTCAGGTGGGACTCTAACCCACACCTTCCACAATCCGGGTGAATGTACTACCAATTATACCACTGAACGCGTTACTAAGTCGACGAAATTTGTAAGTGCTTGATTCGACATGAGCTGTCGATAGTCTCATCAATATTGTAGGTATATTTGCAATATCCAGTGGAAATATTATTATAAATATTTGCCCATTAGTTAAGATGAGACTGCTTTATCAATAGTTGATATTTTATAGCAATGTTTTGCGATTTATTCTTAAGTAAATAACACACTTAAAAATTTAATCTCGTGTACACGAGATGAATTTTTTATAAGCAAGCAATGTTCTCATGCATGTGACTGTATATTGTCTTTTATGAGAACAAATATCTTTAAACCTATTACTCCTGGCTATTTTAATACTGTGGATTACGCCTTCGCTACATATCGTTACTCCGGTGATGAAATAATGGGCGCGCAACACGACCCGGGATTTACTGGGTTTTTAACGCGTTAATTTATCGCTTTTGCTTTTGGCGACTTTATTAAAAAAGGAAAGGATTGTTAAATTTATATGTGGGGTATGAAAGAGCCCACTGGCGCATTTAGTGGTAAACCTGGGAACCCATCCTGGAAATTATGATGGGTAAACAACTTTAGCTTCGGTCTTATAATATTACACATAGGCGGTGGATGTGTTAATAGCCGGATCCACAACCGACGATACAAATTGAATCGGCGAACACGCGAACCTCGATCTAGGATCGTGGTGCGTGGAGCGTGGATAGTTCTAGGTCGATCCAACAAAAATCTTTTGCAATCCTGATTGGCTGCTCCAACGCGCTCCTGCCGATTCATACTGAATCAGTTGAATTTTGTCTGGCTATGGAGTCACACGTGCAATGACGGCGGATCACGTGATCAAAATCACAACTGTCTAGTTGAATCATTCGTCTGCAACGAGCACAAACTAAGTAGAAGATACTACGTATCAGACAGGAATGTCCCATAGTGCTCCATTAGACCATTTTTAGAACGACTGAACGGAATCAGCATTGATTTTGACAGATTTGAATGAATTGTCATACAGCAGTTCGTTCATTCAATGAACGAATGATTAGCAATGACCAAATTAATCTAGATAAAATATTCAGATTTTTATATGACGCCATTTAACAACATAAATAAAATACAAGCTACTTATAACACGATTTATTATCAAAATATCACGAAACACACAATAGTATTCACTTTTGTTGCCTCATATACATCCCTTAGAAACTAGTAATGGACAACATTTCAAAATTGCTAAGCTCTGAAACCAAAAATACCATTTCTTTATTTACTTTTCCGCTGCGCGAATATATATTTATTAATTTTTTATATTGCTTATTTACTGAGAAAAAAATTAAAAACTAAAAAACGTAAGATGACGTCATCGGACGGCAGAATGTAAAATATTTCTTTGCCTAGCACATTATAGTTTTAAATTTACGAAATGCCAAACCCATGACATGAAACTGTCAAAAAAAAGACAACTTGTCAACGTTGAATGAATGAATGACGTTGACAATGTTGACACTAGTATTATTTACCTTTGACAGTAGTACCTTTTTTTTATTAAAACAATGATAAGCAAAGGAATATCGCTGCATTCAGCCGTCCGATGACGTCATTTGGCGTTTACGTCTATTTAGAATATAAAGAATTTTAATAATTATTTTATGCATGAAAATGGACAAATTTTGAAAAAAGAAAAAATATGGGTCCGTTCATTTTATGTCTATTTTCATATAAAAAAAACAATATGGACATGTTAAAAATATGAAATGTTGTCCATTTAGACTAGGCCGCAGTTTATAACGGGAAATCCAGGACTGCGTGTCCCGCGCTGAGCTGCAGTGCAAGCATGCAAGTGGAAATCCTTGTGACATCTTCTTGGGTCCACAATCTTCGATAGGTGAAAAATATTGTTAGGTACCTACCAAGAATTTTATTGAGCGAACATAGAACATATTATAAATATCTTTACGCTTCTGCACATTGTTTAGTTTTCTTTAACGTAATAACAAATGTCCACAACGTATATTTGCACTTAATTTACAATTGTTTTTAACAAAATTCTATAAATATTTCTTCTTGACATAACTGCCATTTTGTTTTTCCGAGTGAATGAATGGTGGTGACAAGTAGGGATATTCCATATACATCGATGTATTGAAAACATCGATGTTTACAATGCGATACTTCGAATAGATTCCGATGTTTTGAAAAGCTATCGTTATACTTAATGTATCATTGTTTTTTCATAAAATATTGAATTGATGATAACCGGTTTATGTCAAAATACTCAAGTTTATGTAAATGATATTTAAAACTAATATTAATATGTTGTTATATCCAAGGCTTTTTTTTCAAAATAAATGGCTTTGTATACATATCCTCCAACCTATTACGGTTATGGCGGCCAATATCCACGATCAGCCACGGATGGAGGATATATTATAGTGCTCAAGTGTATGCGCAAACACAAGTGCACTCGCTATTCCCTTGCCCCCATATTCCGATGGGATACCAGTCTGACTCGACCTGAAAGAAGTCGGGTGCAGGATCAACGAAATAACGTGCTTTCCGAGGCACGGGGGTACATTACCGACGACTTCCAGAATCTTCCAATTTTTTTTAAAATATATTTTGGCGCAAACAGTCATTACAGTAACAAGTAATTAAATAATAAGTTATACATATTTTTAACAGACAACGAGTGCCGAAACATATATTTATTTTAACATTAAATTAAAGTGTGCTTGTTACATGAACTACATACAATAGTTGGTTCTTACAAATGTACTAGTACGAAATATGGAAAACAATTAGCAAAATACCAAACCCATTACCAAACCCCAAGAAATGCCTATCTTCCCTCAGTCTACGAGGGAAAACATGTACATCCCACAGTTCAGCAAACAAACATTTTAGTAAGTATATATTATATATATATCTAAGTGAAAAGAGAAAGATAAACGGATACATATATAAGTAATCTTAGCTTTATGTATTATAGAACCAAGAGAAGAAATGCGATAGTCATATGCATAACTCACAGGTTATAAAAATCAGGTTACATTAGGAATATTTACTAAGATAAATTTTAAAAATTGATCTTTTAATACTATACAAGGAGCAATTAAAAAGATCGCGATTCAGAAATTCTTTATTATATAAGTTAATTGATCGGGAAAGAAAACAATTCTATGTAAGTATATTTTTTTCGTAGAATAGGTTTGAAATACACGTTAGGGGCGAACTGGGAGGCGGAATTTGCTTTTGAAGTTTATTTTAGCTAATAAAGAAGGACAATCGTTTACGGCAATCAAAGAGACTTAAGATGAGTGATAAGAACTCAAGAGACTTAAAAACAAAATTATTGACCTATTGCGCAGCCGTCGCTTTATAGCGCGACCCAATAACCACTACGCCACCGAAGCAGTGAATGGAGGTGGGGTAGGGGGCGGTTGTAGTATACACAGATTCACAGAGACAACGAAGGAAGTTAGATCTATTATTTTATGAAAAATTAAAATCTAAACTATAATAAGATACTGGATTTAGCTTTTTTCATAACCTTCAAATACAAACATTTTCACTTTGAAATGATGACCTGTTCTGACACGCTTTTTTTGACATGACTTTAGCTTTGCAATATACATTAGAAAAAGTACTCAATGTTTTCATCCGATACATCGAAAGACATCGATGTACAGTTTTGATGTATCGAATCGATAAAAATATCAATGTTTTTTCAAAGTGGACACCCCTAGTGACCAGTCAAAACGCTCATCAATCATGAAATGAACCAATGAGATGATGGCTTTCAAACATTCATTCGAGATTCTGAACATCTACCTGAAAGATGATAGCATAGACAACGTGACTAATTTCTTTTCAAGAGGATTCAGAGCCATGGCAACGAGTGACCCCACCCACTCGTTGGTCAAGTGACTTAAAGCGGGCGGTAGGAGCAACGTCAATAAAGTTGTCAATAGCAACAAGCATAAACAAAATATTATAAATTTCAAAACTTTGATTACACTGATTTTGACAGGTGACATTCTTGTGACAAAAAAGCAAAGACTTACATATTCAGACAATCTATGGTTTTTGCGTTCCGTTTGCAATGCGGACGTTACCGGTTTTCATAAAATTCTGCATGGAAGGGTTAGAATGTCAATTTAACGTATTATATTGGCAACATCAAAATCAAATCATTTAAAAATAGGGAAAATCAGCTTCATGCGACTTAGAAGGCGAATGTGACTAACGTCGCATGCGACGTCGCTAAGTGAGCGAGTGAATCAAAAATAGAGCTCCAGACCGCGCGCCAAACGACTGAAGCCCCTTTGTAAATATCAGCCTATAAACTGTCCCACTGCAGGGCAAAGGCCTCCATCATAGAAATCAAGTCATCGCTACTATGATGGGATTAGGCTTAATCACCACGCTTGCCAAGTGCGGATTGGCGATCACAAACCCGAGCTATGTTCGAAAAATTCGAAACATACTTTTCGCTCGACACGGGAATCGAACCCAGGACCCCGAGATCACGACACGGTACTTAAACCACTAGACCAACAGGCCCCTTTGTGCGTGGACAAAAAACCGACAGCAAATGGATCACACGAGGCGTGGAGCGCGCGCTCTCCGCCGCGCACATGGATCGCGCGGGGCACGTCTACACTTCACGCTCCGTGGAGCGCGCTCCACACCGCGCGCGATCGGAGCTCTTTGGATCGTCCATTGTGGATCCACCTATTCGCGGTTGTATCCAGAATCATCGCTTCAAAGGCCGGAGTAGTTACGCTTGGACCATGATACAAGATTTGGTGAGTCTGGTAATTATATGATAAAATGCTTCAACAGATTTCAGCTAAGGCTCCACGATCAATCTTTATGATCAACCACTTACCCAGGATATAATATAGTGCTTAACTATTTACGCAAACATAATTGCACTCTCTATTACCTATATTCTCTTGCCCTCATATTCCGATGGGACACCAGTGTGAAATGACCGGCAAGGGATCGGGCGCAGGACCAACGGCTTAGCGTGCTTTCCGAGGCACGGGAGAACAAGACTGCCAGCTTCCAGACACCGGGCTGACACTAAGAATTATATCACTAAACGGCGCAAAAAACTGGCTTTAAAATGATAGTAAGATTGACAAAAGCCGAGAAAATTTTCAACTGCTATAGATTAAAACACGAAGAGAAAACGAAATACGGTGTTGTCCTAGCAGAGCCTCGCGGCGATCCTATTTATTAACATGGCGGATATCACCTGAACTGGCAACACTGAAGTGGCAGTGGGCTGGTCATATTAGCCGCAGAACTGACAGCCGCTGGAGCCGTAAAGTCCTTGAGTGGAGACCGCGACTCGGTAAGCGTAGTGTAGGACGCCCTGCGACAAGATGGGATGATGACATTCGAAGGCTCGCTGGTGTGGGCTGGATGAGAGTGGCCGAAAATCGGGAGCAGTGGCGTGCATTAGGGGAGACCTATGTCCAGCAGTGGACGAATATGGGTTGCTGATGATGATATCACCTGAAATCCATACAAAAAAACAATGTTTTAGTGATATATCTAGAGCTTAGAAGCATTAGGGCGGATAATGATTTGCCAATTTTACAGGACAGAGTAAAATAAAATTCAATTTTATCTGCAAATATTTTAATAAGTATAAACAACACATAAATGATTTTTTATTAGCTCTATAATTAAAATTTGAAAACAATGTTCATTAAAAGAGTAAACTACCTTTCTTTAAAAAAAATATGATATCCGCCTTTATGCCACTATAATTACTAAAGTAATTTGTTCTACTCATTCGTATATGCCCATACGGCTTTATGCCTCTAATTTTTGTAATTTTGTGTGAGGGATTTTTTCCAAATATAACATTATGCCAAAAAAAATCAACGTTAACTAAAACTTAACAGGACGTAATTGCAAAAGTGAACTTATTGTGTTCATTTTAACTGTGGAGATTTAAGCAAAAAGACGGATATCTCGTAACAAAAACTATTGTAAAAATAATCAACAATCAAATTTTCAATTATAATTATAAAAAATTGAGAGAAAATTAAATATTGAATTAACAATAATTTATTAAAGTAAGTAAGTTTAATTGCTGGAAAGTCGGGGATATTTCCGTTATGAGGCAGATTTTTATGATGAAGGCATGAAATTTCGTAGGAACCCATTTCAAAAGAGTAATCAGATCATTATACTTTGCAGTAGATATAGGTTTCTCAGTTTTTCTCACTTGCGGCAAATTTTTAGGGAAATTGATTTGTTTGGTAAAGTTACGCACCAAATATCATCATCATCATCTTAGCGTTTAGTCCCGGTTGCGTCCCAAGCCGTCGCTTCGGAGCCCGAGGTCCGCTTTCCTGCTTCTACTCCTCCGCTTCGCAAGATCGATGTGAACGATGTGCATCCAATTTAGTCAATATATTGGCACGTATGTCCACCCTTACGACGTCAAGTCACAGCTTTCTAGGTTTACCCCTTCTGCCGGGGCCCGGTAGTGGTTGCATGGCCAGACGTTTCGAACGTAGTTGTCTGGTTTTCGCAGGACATAGCCATGACAACGTAGGCGTACGCACGCACCTTATCATTCTTCAGAAAAGTTTTGTTTAAAATACAGCATGCGAAGATGCGAAGAAGGTAATTTGAAACTGAGATTGCTGAATTTGGTGTTAAAAATTTACCGTTTAGCAATTCTCGTGTTTAGAAATGTTTAGAAAGAGTTATTAAAATAAGAAAGAGTTCGTTTTTCATTCATAGCTTCTTGGTATTCTTGGTACATGAATGGAATATTTAAATCAGGCCTCACATATTTTTTGCTACTTTTTTCACGCGAATAGTGTCTCTCATAAGCAGGATATGAATTAATATGATTCTTAACCGATTCAATAATATGATCCTGTGAATTGTTGGCTGGAACATCAAGTTTTTTCTCTAAACTGACTCTCAGAAACTTCACACCAATTGAAAAGGTATTCAGAAACATTACTTTACGTACAGTTTGTCTGTTATTGAATCCAGGAGCCAAAAGCCCAATTCTCGTGCCTCGTGACAATTATTTTCATACGTCATATATCACTAAAACATTGTTTTTTTGTATGGTTTTCAGGTGATATCCGCCATGTTTTCAAAATATCACGAGCACGAGAATTGGGTTCCAATTCTCGTGCTCGTGACATTTATAATCAACGACATATATCACTAAAACATAGTTTTTTTGTATGGCTACTATGATGGGATTAGGCTTAATCACCACGCTTGCCAAGTGCGGATTGGCGATCACAAACCCGAGCTATGATCGAAAAATTTCAATCATACTTTTCGCTCGACGTAGGAATCGAACCCAGGACCCCGAGATCACGACCCGGTACTTAAACCACTAGACCAATAGGCCCCTTTGTGCGTGGACAAAAAAGCGACAGCAAATGGATCGCACGAGGCGTGGAGCGCGCGCTCTCCACCGCGCACATGGATCGCGCGCGGCACGTCTACACTTCACTCTTTGGATCGTCCAGTGTGGATCTACCTATTCGCGGTTGTATCCAGAATCATCGCTTCAAAGGCCGGAGTAGTTACGCTCTGGACCATGATACAGGATTTGGTGAGTCTGGTAATTATATGATAAAATGCTTCAACAGATTTCAGCTAAGGCTCCACGATCAATCTTTATGATCAACCACTTACCCAGGATATAATATAGTGCTTAACTATTTACGCAAACATAATTGCACTCTCTATTACCTATATTCTCTTGCCCTCATATTCCGATGGGGACACCAGTGTGAATGGACCGGCAAGGGATCGGGCGCAGGACCAACGGCTTAGCGTGCTTTCCGAGGCACGGGAGAACAAGACTGCCAGCTTCCAGACACCGGGCTGACACTAAGAATTATATCACTAAACGGCGCAAAAAACTGGCTTTAAAATGATAGTAAGATTGACAAAAGCCGAGAAAATTTTCAACTGCTATAGATTAAAACACGAAGAGAAAACGAAATACGGTGTTGTCCTAGCAGAGCCTCGCGGCGATCCTATTTATTAACATGGCGGATATCACCTGAACTGGCAACACTGAAGTGGCAGTGGGCTGGTCATATTAGCCGCAGAACTGACAGCCGCTGGAGCCGTAAAGTCCTTGAGTGGAGACCGCGACTCGGTAAGCGTAGTGTAGGACGCCCTGCGACAAGATGGGATGATGACATTCGAAGGCTCGCTGGTGTGGGCTGGATGAGAGTGGCCGAAAATCGGGAGCAGTGGCGTGCATTAGGGGAGACCTATGTCCAGCAGTGGACGAATATGGGTTGCTGATGATGATATCACCTGAAATCCATACAAAAAAACAATGTTTTAGTGATATATCTAGAGCTTAGAAGCATTAGGGCGGATAATGATTTTGCCAATTTTACAGGACAGAGTAAAATAAAATTCAATTTTATCTGCAAATATTTTAATAAGTATAAACAACACATAAATGATTTTTTATTAGCTCTATAATTAAAATTTGAAAACAATGTTCATTAAAAGAGTAAACTACCTTTCTTTAAAAAAAATATGATATCCGCCTTTATGCCACTATAATTACTAAAGTAATTTGTTCTACTCATTCGTATATGCCCATACGGCTTTATGCCTCTAATTTTTGTAATTTTGTGTGAGGGATTTTTTCCAAATATAACATTATGCCAAAAAAAATCAACGTTAACTAAAACTTAACAGGACGTAATTGCAAAAGTGAACTTATTGTGTTCATTTTAACTGTGGAGATTTAAGCAAAAAGACGGATATCTCGTAACAAAAACTATTGTAAAAATAATCAACAATCAAATTTTCAATTATAATTATAAAAAATTGAGAGAAAATTAAATATTGAATTAACAATAATTTATTAAAGTAAGTAAGTTTAATTGCTGGAAAGTCGGGGATATTTCCGTTATGAGGCAGATTTTTATGATGAAGGCATGAAATTTCGTAGGAACCCATTTCAAAAGAGTAATCAGATCATTATACTTTGCAGTAGATATAGGTTTCTCAGTTTTTCTCACTTGCGGCAAATTTTTAGGGAAATTGATTTGTTTGGTAAAGTTACGCACCAAATATCATCATCATCATCTTAGCGTTTAGTCCCGGTTGCGTCCCAAGCCGTCGCTTCGGAGCCCGAGGTCCGCTTTCCTGCTTCTACTCCTCCGCTTCGCAAGATCGATGTGAACGATGTGCATCCAATTTAGTCAATATATTGGCACGTATGTCCACCCTTACGACGTCAAGTCACAGCTTTCTAGGTTTACCCCTTCTGCCGGGGCCCGGTAGTGGTTGCATGGCCAGACGTTTCGAACGTAGTTGTCTGGTTTTCGCAGGACATAGCCATGACAACGTAGGCGTACGCACGCACCTTATCATTCTTCAGAAAAGTTTTGTTTAAAATACAGCATGCGAAGATGCGAAGAAGGTAATTTGAAACTGAGATTGCTGAATTTGGTGTTAAAAATTTACCGTTTAGCAATTCTCGTGTTTAGAAATGTTTAGAAAGAGTTATTAAAATAAGAAAGAGTTCGTTTTTCATTCATAGCTTCTTGGTATTCTTGGTACATGAATGGAATATTTAAATCAGGCCTCACATATTTTTTGCTACTTTTTTCACGCGAATAGTGTCTCTCATAAGCAGGATATGAATTAATATGATTCTTAACCGATTCAATAATATGATCCTGTGAATTGTTGGCTGGAACATCAAGTTTTTTCTCTAAACTGACTCTCAGAAACTTCACACCAATTGAAAAGGTATTCAGAAACATTACTTTACGTACAGTTTGTCTGTTATTGAATCCAGGAGCCAAAAGCCCAATTCTCGTGCTCGTGACAATTATTTTCATACGTCATATATCACTAAAACATTGTTTTTTTGTATGGTTTTCAGGTGATATCCGCCATGTTTTCAAAATATCACGAGCACGAGAATTGGGTTCCAATTCTCGTGCTCGTGACATTTATAATCAAACGACATATATCACTAAAACATAGTTTTTTTGTATGGCTACTATGATGGGATTAGGCTTAATCACCACGCTTGCCAAGTGCGGATTGGCGATCACAAACCCGAGCTATGATCGAAAAATTTCAATCATACTTTTCGCTCGACGTAGGAATCGAACCCAGGACCCCGAGATCACGACCCGGTACTTAAACCACTAGACCAATAGGCCCCTTTGTGCGTGGACAAAAAGCGACAGCAAATGGATCGCACGAGGCGTGGAGCGCGCGCTCTCCACCGCGCACATGGATCGCGCGCGGCACGTCTACACTTCACTCTTTGGATCGTCCAGTGTGGATCTACCTATTCGCGGTTGTATCCAGAATCATCGCTTCAAAGGCCGGAGTAGTTACGCTCGGACCATGATACAGGATTTGGTGAGTCTGGTAATTATATAATAAAATGCTTCAACCGATTTCAGCTAAGGCTCCACGATCAATCTCTATGATCAACCACTTACCCAGGATATAATATAGTGCTTAACTATTTACGCAAACATAAGTGCACTCTCTATTACCTATATTCTCTTGCCCTCATATTCCGATGGGGCACCAGTGTGAATGGACCGGAGAGGGATCGGCCGCAGGACCAACGGCTTAGCGTGTTTTCCGAGGCACGGGAGAACAAGACCGCCAGCTTCCAGACACCGGGCTGACACTAAGAATTTCTTACCGAAAACTTAGGTACGAGTACAAAATTTGACCTGACCCGGGTATCGAGCCCGGGACCTCTTGCGCAACCGTCACTTTAAAGTGCGACCCACTAATCACTCCGTCACCGAGGCAGTCATTATAATAAAGCGACGACTGCTGTCTGATTTTCGCTACCCTTAGGTAGTGCAACTCAATAAACTTGACGATTGAGCCCGAGAATTAGGCTCCAGGAGCCCAATTCTCGTGCTCTTGATATTTTAAAAACGTGGCGGATATCACTTGAAAATCATACAAAAAAATTATGTTTTAGTGATATATGTCGTATGAAAAGAAATGTCACAAGCACGAGAATTGGGGCTCCAGGAAGGCTGGCAGGTAATATGTAACTAACACAATACATATCTTGATTGATCGAAGGAGCTGCATAGCCGAATTGTTCGAAGTGGTGAAAATTAATTTATAGAGGCCTATATCTGGATATAGGCCTCTATAAATTAATTTTTAACTCATTCATCTGGATGAATGAGTTGAAAAATCCAGAAGTACATGGTCAAATTCGAATCTGCGATTTTATTCTCTGAGGTAGATATTAGCTAAGCTAAAATGACGCGTCGTATAATAGTATATCCGTATGCATACCTACCTACCTCTTGGCATACCCTAACAGGGTCCATGTATATGTTTTAGTTATGATAATGATGAGTGTATAACTTTAATCCTATATGAATGGTGCAAGACTGAATAAATGAAATAATTACCTGGCTCCGAAGGTGTTTTTGTAGACATCCTGACGGTACTTTTGAAATCGACCGATGTATAACCGACAAATGAACGACCAATCATAATTACGTGTTCCATATTTGAATATTTCTTGTTAATGCGGAGGTGGGGCGCGTCATTTCAGCTTAGACGATCACTACACTCTTTCCAATTGATTCCTCTAACAAAAAGAATCAAAGCTGAACAAAGAACCCGCTGCAGCGAACATTGCACATTGCATCCTATGCAGCCAGTCCCACTCCCGCACTAAGCCTTCGCGTGCATCCGTCACAATGCACTTCTCCCGTAAATCTTAGTTAAAGTTAAAGATGTGAAGTCATCGATAGTTTTCCTATCGATAAAACGGTCTTAAAGATTACTTCAGTAGGCCTTTTATGAGCACTTTTTAAACGGAAATATAAATTTGGAAAAGTTGTAAGTTATTGAGTCGGCGGGGTTTTTACACTAATTATAATGGAACACAAATTAAGGGAAATTATCTTTTGTACATACATCATCGTCCTCATATTTTGGACGCAACTGGAGACTAAAGCTTAGAGGAGATCAGGTCATTATCATCCTAGTGTGTCATTCCCAGTTACGTCCTAGTTGTCACTTCGGAGAAGTCTAAGCTTTGCAACCCATAGACATGGGAACCAGAGTAATGGATCACGTTTAGAACAATTTCCGAAACAATTAGGTTTCCTCACGGTGTTGAGGTGAAGATCTCAACACTTCCGAAGAAAATCTTCGGACCGAAATCTTTGACCGTGGGAGAGCCACACTTCGGCATGAATGGGCTGGCTCGACCGGAGTGATACACGGCCTCACAGAAAACCGGCGTGAAGCAGCACTGTGCTGTGCTTCGCTGCGTGAGTGAGGGTACCGGAGGCCCGATCCAGGGAATGGGAAGTTTAAAAGTTGGCACCGCACTTGTGACTCCACTGGTGTTGCGGGTGTCCATGGGCTGCGGCAATCGCTTACCTAGGTAATCCATCTGCTCTTCTGCTACCTATCACATAAAAAAATCTAAATATTAAGTGATTCGCATTATCAATCTATCTAAAGTGACGGCTGTGGCTATCTCTTAGAAAAAGACGAGGCGCCAGTGATGAGCACCGCTACTCCTTGCACCAGTAAGAATTATCCAATCAAAATAGTGGAAGACAGTTGACTCGTCTCAACTGCGTGGACCGCTTAAATTAGGTCCCCGTCGCCTAAATGCACGCAGTCACAAATTGGCGAGTCTGACAAGCATTGCTTACAAAAATGTTCGCAAATTGTCTTCAAAATGCCTTCGTGCGCTTTTACACGTTGTACAAATTAGAAATAACAAATCTCATAGAATCACATTATGCTCAAGTAGAAGAAAAGTTTATAATATCTCATAATATTTTTAAATAATTCATGAACTTTTTGTTCACCATTTAACAGAGCGGGATAGAAATATACGATAGTAAGTATATTAATGTGTGACGAGTACAGGTAATTTTGACAAGACTCAACTCTGAAGCGTAGTCAAAAAATAGGTTTGTCTCTGTCTTCCAATATCGTACAACTTTAAACCATAGTCAGTCATGTCATAGTGCTGTGAGTATGTGTGCATGTAGTTGTGCATTAAGCCCGTTTTCACTTATCTAATTGAAGGGACGTGCCGTATCTCCCGTTATTTAGTATTAATCTAAGCCATCGATACCTACTTTCAACAGATTAAGTGCTAGACTTCCTTATTGACCTACATCACTAGTTAAAGCCCGAAACTTGCGCATTTCACTGTCAGAGGAGACCTCGCTTGGCGGATTTTTCATTTTCTAAATGCCTTCTTAGTTCAGACCATTCGAGTGGAAGTGAGTTCTTTGTCTACATATATCCTTAATTTTGCCTGGCTAACTGTAGCGGACGATGGCGAGCGTTCCTTCAAGACTGGTCCGCAGTAGCCCAGGAACCGAAGAGGTAGAAAAAGGGTAGGGAGAGATTTGCCCTGCAGTGGAACACTATATGGGCTCATTAAACTGCGCCCGAGACGTTACTTACGCAGTCTTTATTACAAAAGTCTTCATTCAAACTCCAAACCCACGCAACTACCCCTTAGGGGTTGAAAATCAAAAGTATTTTTTTTATTCAAAACCGGTGCCCAAATATCAATTTTAAGATTTTAACTTTAAAACTGTTTATTCTTCCATACTTGCTTCCCATCCCCTAATTTACCCCCTCAAAGGGTGATTTTCCACAACGGTTAAGTGAATTACTTTTTATTTTAAATATACGCATATATACAAAGTTTCACTTTCCTAATAAAATTAAAGATGACGGACTTCCATCCAAACTTCAGACCCCCTTTTTCACCCCCTTAAGGGTTAAATTAATATTAAAATGTTAAAACAACTTGTTCTTAGTTTAAAATAAGGAGCACGTATAGCGATTTTTAAGATTCTTACTTTAGAATGGTTAAGCCCCCATACTGGCATTTCAACCCCAATTTTATCCCTTTAAGGGTGACTTTCAAAAAACGTTAAAAGGATTTCTTTTTATTTCTAGTTAATAGTCTGAATACAATTTTTTACATTTCTAACATCAAAAATGGTGGACTTTCATACTAACTTTTAACCCCTTATTACCCCTTTCACTATTAAAGGAACCCCCTTTCCAAATTTCAAGTTTCTAGGGTCAGTAGAACTGTGGGCTGTGGGTGCATTCCTAGTCACTTAATACCCTAGTCACTCAGGTTCTCCTTTGATTTATATATATAGATAGATGATAAATAAAATAACTGTAGCGAGACTTGCTGCATTTTATTCTTTTCTAACGTCTTAGTCTACAGTGCTTAGGGCTTATATGTTATAAAAACAACATCATAGAGTAACTTATATACCTATACTGAGACAGCATGAGCGATGGTAGCTGTAGCAGCATGAGCAGTGGTTCGGAACACGCCTTCCATACGGGGGGACCGAGTACGAATCCGAGCATGCACATCCGGATTTTTCAAATCTATGTGTATATTTCTACCAGTACTCGGCGGTACGGAAAAATATCGTAAGGAAACGTCGTTTCGAATAGTTTCTGAAACCTGTAACCATTATTCAGTTGTTCTTGTTCCCCTGTTCAAGGGTTCCGAAGGTCAAACGGCAGTTCATTATAATTACCAGACTCCTCAAATCCAGAATCATGGTCCAGGCGTACCCCGGGCTCCAGAGTGACAGATTTGGACGCACCTGGGAATCACACGCGAAGATGAAGGAGAGACCTGCATGAAGCACTGCGTTATTCATGTTCCGCTGACCGAGTTTTTATAAACATTATCGACTATAGTCTGATGATTGGCCACTATCTCACCCTATGAAGAAAGATGATGAAGTCTAGGATTTTTCGCGTTTACCTAAAAGATACCTGTTCACTTTTGCCTTCAACATGTCCAGAATTATGTGTTCAGGGACGTTGAAGCAAATTGCTTAATACCAATCCTTGGTACAGGGAGTTTAGTGATGGGCGTCAACTTGTGACTCGACTGAAGTTGGCATCGCTTACCGTCCGATCCGTCTGTCGGCCGTGTATTGCTTCATGCTGGCTTTCTGTGAGAATATGGTAGTGGTTCCCAAATGCTCTCCCACGTCCAACACTGATTACTGCCAGCCGGCAGCCCAATTAGAGACTTAAAGCCAGCCCTCCAGTGGCTACAAGTGGTTGCAGCATATGCTGAGGTGGAGCCTTGTTGACCACTTGACCTTGTTTTTTATTGTTTATAAATAAATAATAAATATTTCACAACATCACATACATTGATCTGACTCCGAGATAGGTAGCTCAAGCACCTGTGTTACGGATATTAGAATCAACAGCGGAATTACAAATATATACATATAATACTTTTCTTTTGTAAATACGTACTTATAATACATAAAAACACCTAGTCCAATACAAACAGACATGTTTATACACACAAATGTTTATACTGTGCGGGGATCAAACCCGCAACCCTTGGACCAAAGGCAGCGTTCACTGTCACTGTTCCAAACGGGTCAACATGTGTTATGTACACAAGTGGCCTGCTCTCGCTTCGTATTAGGATATTAGTTAGGTTTAAAGATTCTATATTTCTCAATAAAAACATAATTATCACTTACTTGAGAACTGAATTAACAAATCCGTTTATTTGTATAGTGGTCGGTAGACTAAGGTAAAGCTGCTGGCATGATCATCAGCACCCAGAGAAGGAAAACTCTGCATTTATATCAAAACCCTTGCCAACCCGTCTGCCAAGCGTGGTGAGTATGGCAATTACCCCTATTGAGGTAGGCCCGTGCCCCAGCAGTGGGGACTTTAATGGGCTGACGATGACGATGATGATGTGTAGTGGCTATATAAAGCGTTAGCTCAAAACTGTTGTCCGGTTGACACAAGTATGTAAATACGAGTACATTTGAATAACAGAAATAATGGTCTTATGTTTACGTGAATGTTAATAAGTTTCATTTTTAACTAGTTTACAATTATAGTGGTGCGGTTCATTCGACGAAATCCACAATATATTGTGCAAGTTTCTTTTCAAAAACGTTGAGCGAGTCAATGCTTTTTACCTTTGACAATTTTAAAAGGTCTAAGCTTTTTACAGATGACGGTAGTTTATTAAACATCTGTGCTCCCCCATAACTAATATATTGGTTCCATTTTGCACCAATAGATGACGTTAAGTGTCGAATAGATCTCGCAAGCGTTTCGTGTTTTCGAATTACCTATAAGCTGTCTGTAGGATTTACCTCTTTACAAATAGTATAGATTCATCCCTTTTGCCTCATTGCGCAATTCTGTCATTGTATTTTATCTGTATCCTACCTGTTATTGTAATTGTATTTCTTGTTAGCGGTTACTAAATTTTTACTTTAGTGGAAAGACTCTCCGGTTGCCTAACCGCGGTATCCATTCAAATACAATGGAAAACAAAGATGACTTTCATTACATTATTCACAATATTAGCTTTCAAACTCCTTAATTAATTAATGAGATCATTAATTTAAATGGAAACCCTTTAAAGTTGAAAGTAGGCAAACGACGTCCCCGGATAAGGAACATCAAAAATATAACATTATGTAAATGTGGAGTAATGTTCCAGGGGAAGTAATTTCATTGATCGTTACTGTGAAAAATCTTCTCCATTTACAAACAACAAGGTGTGAATAGAAGGGGCGGACTAAGGGATTTGGAAAAAAACAGAGAGGGATTTCTACTATATTTCAGCCAATAGACGTCCACTGTTGGACATAGGCCTCCCCCAATGTTCTCCACACAGATCGGTCTTGTGCCACCCGCATTCAATGGATTCCCGCGATCTTCACCAGATCATCGGTCCACCTTGTGAGGGGCCTGCCACGGTTGCGACTTCCTGTACGTGGCCTCCACTCTTGGCCACTCTTGGCCACACTATATCTTTACCTAATAATAATATATCTTTACATATGACATTTTATTATTGAACGAAATCAGCGAGACTGGGCTGGCTCGGCTACGTGGTAAGAATGGAGTCGGATCGAGCTGCAAAGAGAGCATACCTGGGTCGCCAACTGGCAAGCGCCCGGTAGCACGCTCAAGGTATCGCTGGGTAGACCAGGTCGAAAAAGATCTAGCCCACCTACAACGGTCGAACTGGCGACAGGTAGCTGAAAACAGACCGGATTGGCGAAATCTCGTGTCGGAGGCCAAGATCCAATCGGGTCGCTGAGCCAGCGTAGTAAGTTTACTTATGACATCTGTGTGGAGACTCTTGCAGCAAGGCGAGCAGTGGGCGTTGGCTGAAATGATGATCCGGTGGATCATCTGGTGTAGGTCGCGGGAATCCGTTGGATGCGGGCGGCACAGGACTGATCTGTGTGGAAAACATTGGGGCGTGGCTTGCTCAGCATACGACTCCACGGGGGACGACATTACTGGGCGTCCTGGTAGGTCGTACAGCATTGAAGGGCTGTATTGCGCCAGATAGGGGTTAAGCGGCGAGAGCGTTTAGCGGTACGGTCTTGTCCCGCCTGTGGGGTTTCCGACCGCGATTGCGCGGAGATGGACACCCCAGGGGTTTTAGTTAGGGTTTGAGTCCCACACACCACCTTGTTCCCTACATGTAGAAAGGTGACAGCCATGATGGTTTCCCCTGGAAAAAAATTATAAAAGTGTCTATGTCTAGCAGTAGGTGTCTATGCTGAAATGATGATGATGACTTACATTTTTGATATCTACTTTTTTCTCGTCAATTGGATTTTTCCTACTCTTCCAATCCAACACTGGTACAATATCTCTGCAGGTAAAAACGCGAATGTTCCCAACCAGGCTAAACAGTCAAATGACTGGCACAAATCGTGCGACAAATGAGCGTGTGGTAAACATTTGCATATATATTGCTCCGCTCGCTTAGCTCACACACAGTGCAAATTTTGTCAATAGCTCAGTATTACTTGTATGGGTCAACGTTGAGGTGGACGGTTAACTAAGCTACGATTTCACCTAATTCAAAAAGATTTTATGCGACAAATGTCAACCTTTTGATTCGAAGATCTCAGTATTAAGGCCCCATGGGACTCATAATGAGGACACTGATAGACATGTCGTAGGCCAAGCGTTAAACTAGGCAAATCAACATCTGCCTGAGCAAGTCACACCGGTGTTTCTTGATTTGAGATAAAGATAAAAAGAATATTTATTTGTTTACACACGACACAATATTGCAAAAACATACAAGCCGAATCTAAACAAAAATAATTTTCCTGTCTATACCCATGTTTGGGTAAACCGGCCTCACAGAAAACCGGCATAAAACAACGCCTGTGCTTTTTTGTCCAGTGAGGGTAAGTCCCAATCCGGGAAAGTTCAAATGTTGGCAGCGCACTTTTGACTCCACGAGTGTTTCGGATGTAAATAATCGCTTACCATCAGTTGATCTTCTCTCGTTCACCACCTATCACAAATTGAAAGTCTTACTAACTGTTCTTCTTTAATCTGTGGCCTAAAGGGATGGAGATGAATTTTAAAATTTTCGATTTGCCCTCCAACGTTTTTGCTTTCGCTTAGGGTTCCAGAATTGGTATTGGCGAAATGAATTATTGCTTGGACGCTGTGCACACTGTGCGGGGCTTTATGGATAAAATGAGGATTCTATATTTGGGAAAAAACAAAAAAATATTGTCGATTAGAAGAAAGTAAAGATGATTCGGACAAATCGCACCCTAAGGGCCGAGTTCACCAACGATTCGGTAATCACTATTCAACCGTGCTTTAGCAATAGATATTATTCAGTAGGTAAATCACAATCAACTTGTCATTACCGTTGTTTTAAAGTTGAGTTCACTGACTTAATATTAGGCCCTTAATACTAAGTCCTGCTCCTTATCTTTGCGTGTAAGTACCAGTTGCGTTCTTAGCTGTCACTTAGGAGCCCAAGGTATTTAGAAAATCTGGTAATTACAATATAGTACAAGCTATAATTGGTATAATTACTGATTTTTTATTGTGTAAATGAAGTATTCTGTTAAAATCCATTTAATTCTAATTTAATATATTAAATAATTGTATCTTATTCATAAAATATTGTGATAATTTTTAATAGTCATAATATCATTTAAGTATTATAATTTATATCCTTGTGATTTTAAATTAAATAATAATTTAAATATTGTATTGAGGTTCCCTTAAGCCACTTAAAAACAGAAGTAGCATTCTTCGCAATTTAAAAATCTTCATTTTCCCGTCAACATCCTGTTTGTAAGTGGCTAAAATCGAAACGGAAGTGGCGTTGCGGAAGTAACAAATATTAATTATTAATTAATTTTAAAACTATTAAATTTTATTGATAAATTTATAAATTAATTACAGAATTTTGTTTTCTAATTTTTGGTGCAATTTTAAGATTGTTCCATAATTTTTATTTAATTTTTGTCATCGGATACGGAAGCAGTATTTTCTGCTTAATTGTGATTGGTTGTAGATTTGCAAACGTTCCCCTACTACATTTTCGTCTATGTTATAAAAGCCCATAGTCGTAGTAGGAGGGACATTCTGTTTCGAGAAGTGAACAAGGAATAAATTCTTCTAAAAACTATTTGGCTGTTTGAATTTACTTTATAATAGCGACTGCCGTCTGATCATAGTTTCACGTTTCAGAAACAATCCGAGAGGTGCCAGTTTCCTCACAATGTTTTCCTCACTGCCGAGCTAATTGTAGAAATACTCACATAGATTTGAAAAATCCAGTGCACGTCTGAGTTCGAACTACGACTCAGCATAAAAAAATAAATAAAATACATTTATTTCCACCATGGTCATATTATCCTCACATATATTGTATATTTATTAGGCATAGGGAAGGCATGTTTTAAACCACTGCGCTACCATCGCTCCTCGGCCCTTAATATTATTTAGTATGTATAGAAATATTTCACAACATCACATACATTGATCTGACCCCGAGATAGATGCAAAAATGTTGGGTTCAACGCGTACGCGAAAAATTGATTCACGCCAAAAGCGGCAACATTTGTGCATGGTTATTTAATAAATAGTATAAGTGTTTGCCGAGAGGTTGTAGCCCCGAAATTGTTTAAAATAGATCCGGTTTAGTAGCTAAACTAGAACAATCCGGATTCCGAAAAGGCTTTAGCACTATAGACTACATACATACGCTGCGGCAGGTTATACAGAAGACCGAAGACTATAACCTGCCAATATGCTTAGCGTTTGTGGACTATGAGAAAGTCTTCAATGCGTGTGTGTTGCCAATGATGACATACGGAACCGAAACGTGGCCGCTTACAATGTGCCGATTAAGGAGGCTCAAAGTCACCCAGAGAGCAATGGAGAGGGCTATGCTCGGAGTCTCCCTGCGTGATCGTATCAGAAATGATGAGATCCGCAGGAGATCTAAGGTCACAGACGTAGCCCAAAGGATTGCATGCCTCAAGTGGCAATGGGCAGGGCACATGGCGAGGAGAACAGACGGCCGTTGGGGCGGAAAGGTCCTCGAGTGGAGGCCACGTACAGGAAGTCGCAGCCGTGGCAGGCCTCCTACAAGGTGGACCGACGATCTGGTGAGGATCGCGGGAATCCATTGGATGCGGGCGGCACAGGACCGATCTGTGTGGAGAACATTGGGGGAGGCCTATGTCAAGCAGTGGACATCTATTGGCTGAAATGATGATGATGAATGATGAGTAGCTAAAAATTAAAATCGATTGGCGTCGCTAGTGTGCCCTACCCGTCACCATAATGTATGTATGATAATAGTATCATTGTTAAGTGTCTCGCTCTGTGAAGTGCCCTCACAGAGTGTCACGTTGTCAATGTCACGTGTCAATGCTTACTAGTATAATTTATCTTAACTAATGATAAAATAAAAAAAAAATATTTAAATCAATTTTATCAATAATAGCCTCGCATTAATTAAAATTAAATATTTGAATAAAAGAACTTATTTTCTATGAAATAAATTATTTGATCTAATTAATTGTAATAAGAATAATAACAGTAATTAACTAAAACCAATTTATAAACAATTAATGTATTTTCAAATTAGAACGCTAAATTAAATTATTTGATTGTAATACAAAGCGATCAAAAATACGCCATGTGCATTCCCAACCCTACTCCTTCCGGTAACTTGTTCTTGATCGCCTTATAAAAGCGCTACCTCTCTGGCGTTTGAATCATTCGTGTTCGAACTCAGGTCGAATAAACACCTCCTGCAAATCATTCCTTTGTTATTATTTATGGATGCTGACCACGCTCTAACATCATTGTTATACCATGTGACTAGCAAATAAATAAAAACCCAGACCACTTTTTCAATAGCACTTCACTATTTCAACTTACTGAGATTGGCTCAAGCGCTCTTTGTTTTTCATTCGGTCGTGAATTTTATTTGTCAAATCGTATAATAGCAACACGAAAGTGATTGCATTTTTTTCAAGCCAATTTTCTAGGATCAGAACGATGAAAGGTTTTAGATTTGCTTTAGAAATTGAAATGCATTTCACGTTACAGCGACTTGGAAATTGAAAACATATTGGTAGAACTGTTTTCTTTTTCAACTTGAATAATTGGTTTTAATGCTACATCCAATTTTGATTATTGTCATAACAAAATGCTATTGTTGATTTCTATAATTCATTTTTTTATTTGCTTACAACAACCATGTTGTCAATAAATTTAATACTTATAGCAGGTGCAGTTTGCTGTAAGCATGTTTTGCCAATACCTCTCGCTTGAACACTATATTTTATGTTTGTTTGATTTTTTACCCGACTACGGCGAAGCAAAAAGGAGGGTTATGATTTTGACCTGTATGATATTAAAAAAAAAGACTACAAATTTGCAAAGTCAGACGGCAGTCGTATTGATTTATTACCCGACTACGGCGAAGCAAAAAGGAGGGTTATGATTTTGACTTGTATGATATTAAAAAAGGACTACAAATTTGAGAAGTCAGACGGCAGTCGTATTTCATAAGCAGATACTCCGAAAAACGGGTGGTAAGGGCAAGAACAGGAACTATACTACCCGGTAGTCTAGTGGTTTGATGGCCCGTTGGTTGCAGGTACGATACCACGAATCTATAACCCCCTTGTTCGATACGTATAAATATTGTCGATCAATATAATAGTCTTGCTAATTCGGTGGGCTATGTCGGTGACTCTGGTTCTCTGTCGGATTACATCATTTCTGATGCGGTCCATTTAGATACTCCGAGCATAGCCCTTTCCATAGCTCTTTGAGCGACTTTGAACCGGTGGACTAGTCCAGCCGTAAGTGAAGACTGAAGTGGCAGTGGGCTGGTCATATTAGCCGCAGAACTGACAGCCGTTGGAGCCGTAAAGTCCTTGAGTGGAGACCGCGACTCGGTAAGCGTAGTGTAGGACGCCCTGCGACAAGATGGGATGATGACATTCGAAGGCTGGCTGGTGTGGGCTGGATGAGAGTGGCCGAAAATCGGGAGCAGTGGCGTGCATTAGGGGAGACCTATGTCCAGCAGTGGACGAGTGTGGGTTGCTGATGATAATAGTCTTCAAAATCCAATGAACCAAAAGTTGAAAAAAAAATCAAAGTTTAAAATAAAGCCGTGTGGTCCCCGGCGCAGTAGAATAGGCCAGCCTCACTCTTACCGAGGTGTCGTAAAAGGCGACTAAGGTAAAGCTGCTGGCATGATCATCAGCACCCAGAGAAGGAAAACTCTGCATTTATATCAAAACCCTCGCCAACCCGCCTTCCAAGCGTGGTGAGTATGGCAAATACCCCTCATGTGATTGAGGGAGGCCCGTGCCCCAGCAGTGGGGACTTAAATGGGCTGACGATGATGATGATGAACCTATGTTAGCTTAAACAAAGTTGACGTTTGAAACAAAAAACATGCAAGATTTTCAAATAAATAATGAAAACTGCTTTAAAACAAACGCCCCGTTGGTCTCGTGGTTTAAGTACCGGGAAGTGATCTCGGGGCCCTGGATTTGATTTCCGGGTCCAGCAAATAGCGTGTGTTATTTTTTTATGTGATAGGTGGCAGGCGAGCAGTGATGGTAAGCGATTGCCGCCGCCTATTGACACCCGCGACATCCAGGGAAGTCATAATTGTTCTGCCAACCTTCAAACCCCCTTTCCTTGGGCCTCCGGTACCCTCACTCACGCAGCGAAACACAGCAGAGTGCTGATTCACGGCGGATTTCTGTGAGGCAGTGGTATCACCCAGGTAGAGCCAGCCCATTCATGCCGAAACTCTTCCATGGTTAAAATTTTGAGTTTTAATTTTTTAAATTTTTCGAACATAGCTCGGGTTTGTGATCACCGATCCGCATCTAGCAAGCGTGGTGATTAAACCTTATGCCATCATAGTAGCAATGACTTGATTTCTGTGATGGGGGCCTTTGCCCTGCAGTGAGACAGTATATAGGCTGATACTTTTTATGAATGAGACCTGATAATTGGTATAAATTGAGGCTTTTTCCATTAATCTGGTAATAATACACTTGTTTTTTTTCCTGGTATATCCTTTTTAAGCAAAATATATTTTTAATCAGACAAACAAAAGTCTACATTAGAAGAAACTCATTTGCTCTAAACGGTAGTTTTATTTAGCGTAACAGATAATGAGTTTCCGTGCAATTTATTCAAAGTTGAAATTCCTACTCTAGACAACTATTTTATTTTAGCAAGTATCTTCTATAAACTTTCCCACTGCAGGGTAAGTAAATCAAAGAAATCAAGTTATCGCTACTATGATGGGATTAGGCCCAATCACCACGCTGGCCAAATGCGGATTGGTGGTCACAAACCCGAGCTTTGTCCGAAAATTACTTTTCGCTCAACCCGGAAATCGAACCCAAGACTCTGAGATCACGGGACGGTACTTAAACCACTAGATTAACAGGACGTTCTAGTATCATTACAGGATGGAACTAATAAAAGACGGAATGTTCCTAAAAGTCCTGAATTAAAGAGAATAATTATTTAAAGGAGATAATACCGAATAGAAATATTTTCATAAAATGGCTCGTGTCCTTCTTGCCAGCGGTGCCAGTCTGGTGGTATTATTTATTTCACCAATAGAAAGATAGATAGATAGATATTCTTTAGTACACAAATTTAAAATATAAGCATGATACAACAACAGCAACAGACAGTACAATAAGGTATATTGATACAATTAATATTACACTATCATAGATTTAAAAATGATTAAAAAAAAAACAAAAGAAAACCACCAGCCCTCGCCCATTGCAGCAATTCGTTCCATAACGACTTAATAGGTACACTAAGACCCGAAACGTGTCAGAAACGTGGACACTCACGGTACGGCTGGTCCAGAAGTTAAAGGTCGCTCAGCGGGCTATGGAACGAGCAATGCTCGGCGTCTCTCTCCGAGATCGAATCCGAAATGAGGTGATCCGGCAGAGAACCAAAGTCATCGACATTGCTCACCGGATTAGCAAGCTTAAGTGGCAGTGGGCTGGCCATATTAGCCGCAGAACCGACAGCCGATGGGGTAAACGAGTTCTAGAGTGGAGACCGGGTCTTGGCAAATGTAATGTCGGGCGCTCTCTGGCTGGGTGGGGGGACGATCTGCGCAGGATGGCTGGCAAGAGCTGGATGCGAGAAGCCATGGATAGATTACTATATATAAAGTTATGTAAATGAAATTACATATTTAAAATGTGCTAAAAAATATTTTTCATTTTGTACCCAACACCACAGTAGATAATATATCTACTGTGCCAACACGGTACGGTCAAGCAAAACTTTTTTTAGTCACTTCCTCTAAGTCCCCTAGAGGGCGCTCTAGTCAATTTAACGTGACGTCATGTAGGCTATAACCAGAAAACAATCAAGACGCTTCTAAAGATTCCTCATTTGTTCAAATAAGATAACTAGTTGACTGGCCGGATGGCGCAATTGGTAGTGACCCTGCCTTTTACGCCAAAGGTCGTGGGTTCGATCCCCACCCTGGACAAACATTCGTGCGATGAACACTTGTGTTTGTTCGGTGTCTGGGTGTAATATATGTATTTAAGTATATATTTGTGTTCCTCTGTTGTCTGATATCTGTGCTTAAGCTACTTAGTACGGAATCAGGTCAACGTATGAGATGTTGTGAGAATTATTATTATTATTAGTTTAGAAGTTATGAGGGAACAGATGAACAACCATACATACATACATACTTACAGGTCAAAATCATGACCTCTCCTTTTTGCTTCGCCGTAGTCGAGTAAAAATACCCGCTACAGTCGCCATCAACATTCAAATTTTACCTTTATGTCCATATACACAAGGAATCTCAATACTTACTTCCGTGTTTTTCCGCGGGCCTTCTTTCGTGGCGCGATCTCTAACCATCAAGCTTTTGTACGTTCCTTCAACATCTTGTGGCAAAAGATATTTCTTTGCATAATATATGTATGCTCCAAAGAAGTCGGTTTGCGTTGTAATTGAAAACGGCTTGATACTGTGGAATGTGGAATCTTCTGAATTATATATGAATACCAATTTTCTTTCCTTCAAGTAAGCGGAAGTCCGTATAAAGGCATTTTCAGACGAAACGTTACACATATCACACGAAGTACATAAAAAAAAAATATTATAATATTTTCACAACGACGAGAGATGATAGGAGAGCCACGCTTCGGCATGGATGGGCCGCTTCGACCGGAGTGATACCACGGCCTTACAGAAAACCGGCGTGACTGTTTTTGCTGCGTGAGTGAGGGTATGGGAGGTTCATTCTGGGGAAAAGTAGGATGTGTCATGGGTGTCCATGGGCGACGGAAATCGCTTGCCATCAGGTGATCCGTCTGCTCGTCTGCCACCTGATCACGTTATAAAACTACGGAGGGAGGACGGGTTTTCTTGTGCCTTCTCCAGGGAGAATGCTGCTGGTACCCCGGACGTGGTCATCCAGGACTTTGGTATATCAGTTTCAGGGGGGGGGGGGGGGGGGACGAAACAAGAAAATTATTTATTGCCTTTGTAGAGCGTGTTTTTTTAATAGTCGGGTTTTAGTTTTTAAACACAATTTTTTTGTGTTTCATAGTTAAACTAAGAATATGACCTCTCACATCTATTTCGGCTGTGGTGGCCAACTATCCCGAATCCCTTGGCTGTCCCCATCTCCTCGCGTCCAGGGGGTATTGTGGTGCTAGGCTCCAACCTCTGGATTTTATCAACATATTTTTAGTTCTGTAAATAAAATCACATATTTAAAATGTGCTAAAAGCTATTTCATTAGATACCACACACATGGTACCGTCAAGCATTTTTTTTTAGTTTCTTACTGTAAGTCCCGTCGAGGGCGCTGTAGTCAATTTAACGTGACGCCATGTCATCTAGAACCAGAAGACAATCAAGACGCTTCTAACGACACCTCATTTGTTCAAATATGATAACGAGTTTAGAAGTTAAGAGGGAACAGATGAACAAGTATACATACATACGGGCCATAATCCTCCTATTTGCTTTGCCGTAGTCGAGTAAGGACTTTGGTATTTCCGTTTCAGAAGGGGGAGGGGGGGGGGGGGGGGATTAGTTAAGTTCGGTAATTTAGCAGTCAGTTTCATCTTCAATGCGTGGATAAATTTTTATGAGGCCGCATTTGTTCCTGTCCCTTGCGGGATAGTCCGAAAGGCAGTCGTTACTTTCGTCTTTGCCTTCATCTCCTCGGGCAACATTCACTGAATTACATGAGAAGAAAGGACGGGTTATCTCGGACTGCCTCTCGGAAAACTCCTGGGACTCCGCTAGACTAAAATGGGACTGGGCCTGCCACGTTTGTAGGATGCACCCGGAGAAGTGGACCAGACTTATCACCCATTGGCAGCCAGCAGGACGTCGAATGAGAGGCAGGCCCAAAAAGAGATAGCGTGATGATTTTGACCACGGGCAATTGGCAAACCATCAAATTCAAAATTCAAATAATTCTTTATTTGCATAGGCTTGTACACAGCACTTACAAATCGTCATACATTTGAATGACTTAAAACTATTTATAAGTACTTATGTATAATTTACATGTTAATACATATATATGTTGATACATAAAATATACTAAAGAAATAAATAAACATAATGCGATTCTACCACCGGCTCGGAAAGTTGTTTCTGGGGGTCTAATTTCAAGTTACCACGTACGATCGTTCGATCGAGCCGACAGTCAATCAATTGTAGTTTAGTTTGGCAATTTGAAATACCATCGTATGGGACACTTTCGTACGGATCCGACCATAGACTCTCGTGAATGAATGATATTCACGATGATAGTGTCGCCGAAAGACCCACATCAAATAAAACCAATTGAATTGATTTTATTTATAATTAACAATATTTTTTTAAAGAATAAAAGATATTTGACTTTTTAAATTAAAGGACTATTATTTAATGTGTTTGAAAGAAAGATTTTAAATAATAAAAACATTAAAATGTTAAAATATTTTTAAAAATCTGACAGCTTGCTATTTTTCTACATCATAGCCCATATAGTTATCTGTGGCCATCTGTGAAACATTAGAAAAAAACTTGTAAATTATTGACATAAGTATGTACGTACGATAAATATGCAATCTCAATACATAATTTAAAATAATGTAAAATTGTTTGAAAGCGTATGTACATTAGTATTATGCTTATATACAAGTTCTATTACTTTCTTAAGTAAAATCAAGTATAAGTTAGGTTAGTCGCATAATCCTACCTAAATAAGTTTATTTGTTATTAATTTTACTCTGCCGGGGACCACTCGGCCACGGAGTAGAATAGGCCATCCTCACTCTTACCGAGGTGTCGTAAAAGGCCAATAAGGTAAAGCTGCTGGCATGATCATCAGCACCCAGACATGGAAAACTCTGCATTTACCTATATCAAAACCCTCGCCAACCCGTCTGCTAAGCGTGGTGAGTATGGCAATTACCCCTCCTCATGTGATTGAGGAAGGCCCGTGCCCCAGCAGTGGGGACTTAAATGGGCTGATGATGATGACTATTCCAATTTACACTTTAGAAAGAACAACTTTGAAACATCATTTCTATAATTTAACCATTTGTAATTAAATATTTCAGTAAACAAGACATCAAAGTTCTCCATTGGACCAAACTGTAATAGAAAGCTGAGCTAGAATGACTGTTGGAGAATGAGTTGAAAAAAGTGAACATCTCACCGGAGGTAATCAAAATAACAAAAAGTTATTTAACTGAATCTATAATATCTGTGCTATAACTAATTTCCTTACTGAAAGAAAAAACATTAAGAAAAAGATAATATAATTGTTTGAAACATGTATACAAAAGTGTAATCCTTATAAATAAATATTTCACAACATCACATACATTGGTCTGACTCCGAGATAGGTACCTCAAGCACCTGTGTTACGGATATCAGAATCAATAGTGGGATTACAAATATATGCATATAATACTTTTCTTTTATAAATACATACTAATAATACATAGAAAACACCCAGACCAATACAAACAGACATGTTCATGCACACAAATGTTTGTACTGTGCGGGGATTGAACCCGCAACCCTTGGAACAAAGGCAGCATTCACTACCGTTCCAAATGGGTTGTCAAATCCTTGCAGTGTTATTCTTGGTTGGTGGTCCAGAACCATGATTTTGGAGGCCAGTGTACCGTGAGCCATGATCGAGGATTTGGCGAGTCTGGCAATTACTATGAAGGGACTGACGTCTGACCTTAACAACCCTTAGACGGGGGAACCACACCAAATTAATCATGGTTACATGTTACAGAAACTTATTCAAGTAATCTTAAGTGCATATGGAGCTCGTTGGTAGAAATATGCTTTTGAGTTTATTTTTTACATTATTTCCAATCTAAAATTAAATCGCTTGTTTTTATTTACTTAATAAGTATGATTGTAATCGAAATACCTATGTACCTACCAACAGTTTTTTGTATGAGAGAGCAATAAAAATACTTTTATTATTAGGTATTCATTTATTTTATTTAAAACTCCTTTATGATTATTGCAGAATATCTACCAGCATTGCACAGATTTCCGCTAGAAGAAACATACCCAGTTCCAGTACTCCGGGCTTCATTGCTAAACGAAGTTAATTACTTGCTGAAAATAGTTTGTTATAATTCAACTGATAAGTACCTATGGACAAGCATCATTCAGTCATCATTTATTATGTAAATAAAGTAAAGTATGAGCTTAATTATTCCCTTTGTAGGGCTAAGACCCCCATCATAGAAATCAAGTCATCGCTACTATGATGGGATTAGGCTTAATCATCACTCTTGCCAAATGCGGATTAGTGATCACAAACCCAAACTATGTTCGGAAAATTCAAAACATACCTTTGTTCGACCCGGGAATCGAACCCATGACCCCGAGATCATGGCCACAGGGCCATCGTCAGAACCGTCTTAAACCATTAGACAATGGGGCGTTGTTTTATTTGTAAATAGTTAAAGGTTATTAATTAATACTAAGTGGGTGTGTGAAGATAGATAGATAGACATCCTTTATTGCACAGAAAGAATACAAAATATGTGTGTGTACATAGTTTCTTCTTAAAATAGGATAACATTATTGTATCTTTTATTATTTATTTTAATAAATGATTCTATCACATGTACTTAGTTGTTTTTTTCATTCCTTATGTACTGCTCTCCTGTTAATTAGTATGTTAATCGCATGAGTGTTAACAGGGCTTTTGGAACAGTGGTAGTGAACGATGGCTTTGGTTCAAGGGTTGCTGGTTCGATCCCCATACAGTACAAACATTTGTGTGCATGTACATGTCTGTTTGTATTGGTCTGGGTGTTTTCTATGTATTAGTATGTTTTTACAAAAGAAAAGTATTATATGTATATATTTGTAATCCCACTGTGGACTATGATATCCGTAACACGGGTGCTTGAGCTACCTATCTCGGAGTCAGGTCAATGTACAAATGTGATGTTGTGAAATATTCTATGGGATATATTGAAATTCACTAACTAATAGTGGAGCAAATGTATTAAACCAGTTAAACATAAGTTTAACTGGTTGGTACTGTGTAATCTTTAATGGATATCCAAAATTACCCCAAAATTGTAAAATTTATAAGTAGATAACTAGGTACTTAAATAGTTATGTAGGAACCTAACACAAAGGTAAGTAGGTAGGTATACCTACTTTTTAAGGAAAGAAAAGACTTATTACGTATACTTGTAATGTAGACAAAGTAGGAACTTAGGCAAAATTATTGCCTCTTGTAATACATAATTGAGGCTTGCAAATGGTTAAAACCCTCAAAATGTATTTCACTTTGTACTTTGGTGGATTAATACCTAATTGAGTCAAAAGCCTATATAAATAATACCTAATTAACCATCAAAAGTTTCAAACTTTTGAACTGATAAGATTAAGTTTGAAGAATACAATGTACTTAGTCGCAGAAAAAGACTAATTACTTAGTGAATCTAGTTTATCTATAAGAAGCTTACACCACTAGGTAGGTAGGTACTTAGTATACTTACTTACTTAAATCTGTATAAATCATTGAACTATACCATACATATTCTCACTGGCATAAATCTACAAAAATTCTCAGTAAGTAGGTAAATAGGCACTTAATGTAAATTAATTTACATATTTAAACGTAAGTACTGAGATTCATACATTAAAACTTTGATTAAGCATTAAAAGTACCTAAGTACTCTATGTATTCATAATCATCTATATAGGTATAGCAATTTTAACATTTTATACCAAGAAACTCCGCTTTAAACTAATCTTTATTGATATGTAAGTCATTGGACCTTATTTACAAAGACATAAAGATCCTTTTTTAATACACCATAAATCCATTCAACCGAACCAAAACATCTTTCGAGCTATCGTGAATTTTGACATAAAGACGCGAGACAAGAAATGTCAAATTCGATATTTTGGTTGAGCATTGGTGTCTTCAAATTAGGGTTTGAGGCGAGATGTGTCAAAAGAGTTTCGGTTGAGTTCAACCGACGCAATGTTCACTTCAAATTAGGAAACGTCGTCAAATACGTTTGATTGAGTCTCAAAGTTAACTTCAAATTAGACCCCCTGGTCGAGAAGATCTGGCAAGAAACTCGCCAGTTACTCTTTTTAATCGCCAACTTTTTTACAATGGTTTATTATCTTCATACCAAGTCATACAGTCTAATGCAACACAAAATAGAATGAAGCAAATTAAAAGCTAAATATGAGGTAAACCGAAGCGGACCAGTCCCCAAAGGTGGCACCTGTTCACAAGTATGACGTATGTGTCAGCCATCATTTCACTCAACCATATTAGAGGGAATGTAATGACCCGCCACATAACGCCACCACCTCAGAGACATTTGAGTGAGCATGACTACTTAGGTTCTCCTCATAGGTCACAAAGAGTAGTAGTTACTTAATCTAATACTAATAAACTGCAGGACGAGGTGTACAATAGTAGGTGTTTAGCATCGCCACAAATAGAGTCCAATGGCAGCTTTTAGGGGCGGCCTTTGTGAAAAATTTAAATGTGCATTTTTATGTGATAGGTGGCAGGCGAGCAGACGGATCACCTGAAGGTAAGCAATAGCCGCCGCTCAAGAACAAAGTGGAGTCACAAGTGCGCTGCCAACCTTCAAACCCCCCTTTCCCCCGGATCGGGCCTCCGGTACCCGCACTCACGCAGCGAAACACAGCACAGTGCTGCTTCACGCTGGTTTTCTGTGAGGCCGTGGTATCACTCCGGTCAAGTCGGCCCATTCATGCCGAAGCGTGGCTCTCTCACGGTCTCTAACGCTATGCTCGCATTCGAACCACGACCCCCGTAAGGCGCGTTCATATCCACTAAGCTACCATGGTTCAAATATAAAGGATATAATGACTGACCGGATGGCGCAATTGGTAGTGACCCTGCCTCTTACGCCAAAGGTCGTGGGTTCGATCCCACCCTGGACAAACATTCGTGCGATGAACACTTGTGTTTGTTCAGTATCTGGGTGTAGTATATGTATTTAAGTATATATTTGTGTTCCTCTGTTGGCTGATATCTGTAACACAAGTACTTAAGCTACTTAGTACGGAATCAGGTCAACGTATGAGATGTTGTGAGAATTATTATTATTAAGTTCTTACTGCATTCTAAATTCTGTCTGATTTTGGTGAAATTGAATTTGAGTAACCAGTTTTAAATTGAGATGTCACTTGAATGGAGTTCATCTGTGAAAGTTCTTGTAATCGGCCGTAGATTAATTTGGAAAATTGCGAAAATTTACACAGGAGTCTTGATGTTAATTGTACTTTGTTTGTTAATTAAATATAGTTACAAAGCTATACTTTAAATTTTCAAAGATCGAATGTGTTAATTAAACTTTTATTTTCATAGTAAAACTTTTCTACTTTTGGTCAGTTCAATTTACCGTCCTCTTCTGAATGTAGGTCTTTAGGTTTTTTATTCCTTTGCCTAATTCTCCCTGTTACTTACAATACAAGGAAACTGAAACGTTACAATTTTTAAACAACACAATAATACAGTAATTAAAAGGAAGTAAGTAAAATTTTATTCAGCGAAACATACACGGATATAAACATACACAAACAGACATAAAATAAATTCACTAGTTAGATATTACATTAACATAAAATTTTAAACACTTAAGTATGATCGTTAAAAAGGCTCATACTCAGCATGTCGGGATGTCACAGACGCCCCAACGCTGGTTTCCGGTGGGAAAATATACATATGTACATCATCATCATCATCATCATCAGCCCATTTAAGTCCCCACTGCTGGGGCACGGGCCTCCCTCAAAAACATGAGGGGTAATTGCCATACTCACCACGCTTGGCAGACGGGTTGGTGAGGGTTTAGATATAAATGCAGAATTTTCCTTCTCTGGGTGCTGATGATCATGCCAGCAGCTTTACCTTAGTCGCCTTTTACGACACCTCAGTAAGAGTGAGGTTGGCCTATTCTACTCTGCCGGGGACCACACGGCCAACATATGTACATCTTATAATAATATTATACTACAAAATAACAATATTTTATAACAACTATTTTTTATGTCATAGGTGGCCCCTGATAGTAAGCGTATAATGTAGTGATTATATTATCTTTGGGTAAGCGCTTGCCGCCAATCATGGACACCCGCAACACCAGTGTAGGTCAAGTGTAGTATTTTATTTTATCTATTTATTATTTTTTATTACAGTGGAGCAAATCTCCTCAGCGTATTCCAATAATGAGTGACGTCACGACGTTGTCAGTGTCAACACATATCTTTACTGCTCTGCTACATTAAATTCCAAAACAGTCGAAATCTTTCGCTAATCTACGTAAAATATCTGCATTCTAGTGGAGGGCGACGGTGCGCGGCTCTGTGATTGTTGGTGCGAGCTATCTTTAGATAATAGTGTAATTATCACAGTTTTTCTGGTGAGACAAAATCCTCGTAAAATCAGTGCAAGGTAGTGTCTGAACCAGGAATAACAACCCACCGTCTAACGCCTTAACAACTCGTCGGAACACTGACACAACCCGGCGTAAACATAGGCATTTTTTCGCCACACCACCAAGGCGACCCATAGCTCAGTGCGCTGCGCTCATAGGCCCGTTCCTGCAATACTCGGAGGTCGACGGTTCGAATCCTCGATACACATAAATTAAGAAAAAACTATTATTTTATTTTTTAATTATTTTTAAACAAATTGGAATTATATTTAACAACCTAGTACTATTATAAATATATTAAGAGAAAAAGTGGTGAAAAACAAGTAGAAAAAGAAATATGCCTAAGGTACAAAGATCGCCTGTGGCTAGCCAGCAGTGCTCGCCAGATAAAGAGCAATTGAGTAAGAGGCAGAAGAGAATGAAGCCTCTCGCCTCTCCAACTGCCGATGCGGCTGCAGCTGCAGCTGGAGCTGTGGCCGGAGTCCTAGAGGGAGATGTGAATGACATAGCGGGTGTGCTGCGCCGTGATCTCTCTGCGTGCGTGTCAGAGATACGCGAGCTCCGTCAAGAGATCGTGCAGCTGCGGGAAGCGCTCACGGCTGAGAGGACACGGCTGGATAGTATCGAGGAGAGGGTGGCCAAATTGGAGGAACGTCAGGCGACCGACGTACCTGGCAGGACAGCCGAGCTGGAGCGAACTATCACCCAGTTAAGGCTCGAACTTAATGACCGAGACCAGGAGGCACTCCTCTCTGACCTCGAAGTCGGGCAGCTGCCGGAAGAGAAGGGAGAGAACGTGATACACTCGGTGAAGGTACTCGCTGCGCAGCTGGGTGTTACACTGGAGGAGCGGGACGTGGTGTTCGCCGAGCGCGTGGGGGCGCCCCCCAGTGGCCAGGGCGAGGGCCGCGCGCGCCGCGTCGTGGTGCGGCTGGCGCGTCGCCATCTCCGCGACGAGTTGCTGCACGCCGCACGCGTACGTCGCACCGTCGCCAGCGCCGCAGGGGGGCGAATCTTCATCAATGAGCGACTGACCCGCCCAAATCGACAGCTGTTTCATAGGGTCCGCGAGGAGTGTCGAAAACTACAGTGGAGGTACTCCTGGACCAAGCGGGGCCGCATATTTGCTCGTCAAGAGGACGGCAAGCCAGCATTCCAGTTGCGATCTTGCGACGATCTGGTTCGCGTGTTTGGACCCCAGGCAATCTGACCCGGACTTCCCTGAAAACATTAGGATGACTACATGTAATAGATATAAAATAGCATATATTTATACTATTTCTATAAATAAAAATATTCACCTCTTGCCAATGGAGTGGGTTACCACTCGGTTTTCAATGACACAGCTTGTGAAATTATATGTCATCAAAGGGATAGGGGAAGGGACTATATTGTGCAATGAACTGAATTCGATTGGGTATCTAGATGTGATATTATTTTTTAAAAATACAAGTGCTTATATAATGCTGTTTATAATTATAACTTATAATAACACACATACACACTTACACATACCAAATATGACTTATTATAACAATATCAATCTTAATCTATATTCAAAATTAAAATCAACAGACACTCTTATCATACACCTATTAAAATGTGGAATACACTTGTATGGGCAGTCTGAAATATTTATACACACTATAAACACATGTTACCCACTACACCCACAAATACTAAAAAAAAAATATACACAAACTATATAAACTAAATATACACATAAACATGGTTCTAAAATATAAACATAATAACAGGAAACTTCATTACAGACACAACACACTGAAATATATCTATGTATACAAAATATTTTACAGTTATGTGACTCAAGCAAACACAATATTCACAGATATGAATCGCACAGTATGGTCTATGGAAAAGATTCTCCTTACCGAGATACAAAATGGTTGGAAGAAATAATTTTAAAGTTGGGCTTTACAATGCGGGGTCCCTCGGCACTCGGCATGAGGAGTTTATGGTGGCTGCTCAGAAAATGAATGTTGACATCTTGGCAATAAATGAAACCTGGCTCAGGGCAGGTGAGGATGACAGGGCACCAAAATTGCCAGGGTATCAGCTAAGACACATACCCAGACCAGTCCAAATTAGAAGGGGACGTGGGGGGGGTGTAGGTTTTTATGTACGAAGGGGTGTCAACGCTCGCACGCTCCCGCATCCTACAACGTCATTGGTCGAGCAAATGTGGCTAAAGGTTCGTACTCACAACCAAGACATACTAGTAGGAACTGCCTATAGACCGCCATGGCAAGATGTAGATGAGTTCATGGATGCTATAGCAGATTCCATAGCCACCCTGGCAAGCTCTGATGGGATCATTTTTGTTGGCGACCTTAACATAAACATGTTAGAGCCTAGCAGCAGCAAAACAAAATTGCTTCAGGACTTTCTACACAGTGTCAACCTAATGCAGGTGGTCGATAAACCTACTCACTATACCAATCAGAGTAGCAGTCTGATTGATTTAATCTGCACTGATATCCGTGTCAATCAGGTAAGTGTAAAACACTCTCCAGATTTGGGAGGACATGCCATGCTGATGGGAGACTTTAAAATAAAAAAAGAAAAAACCATGTCCTCAAATAATAACATACAGACCCTTAAAAAACATTGTAGTGGATCAATTTGGTAGGGATTTGGACTCTGTTGACTGGCAGCACTTTTACAAACTACACAATGTCAATACATTGACAAGAACATTCACCACATGGATAGTATCCCTCTTTGACCTTCATGCCCCAACGAAAACCAGCAAATTCCGGCATCCTCCCCACCCCTGGGTGACCGACTGCATCAAGACAATGATGCAGACCAGAGACAGGTACCATGATCTATATAAACAGCATAAGACTGATGTATACAAGAACTGTTACAAGACCATGAGGCGGGCAGTGCTTGAGGCTATTGAGCAGGAAAAGAAACACTTCTTCTCCAAGCATGTCAATGCTAACATTAGTGACTCAAAAAAGTTGTGGAAAAACCTGAAGTCCACTTTAGTTCCTAATAAAAAAAATACAGCAGTGCTGCCACCTCATCTTAACAACCCAGACCAGATCAATGACCACTTTCTGAACATACCTGGCGATGATTTGGTAACCATATCTCAGCTGACATACTACGAACACCACAGGCACAGCACCGCCACATTTGATCTGCAGCCAGTCACTGAAGATATGGTCCTAAAGATCATACGAGGGCTCAAATCGAATGCTCAAGGGAATGACGGGATCACTTTGGATATGCTGCTCCTAACCTTGCCACAGTCTCTGGGTGCTGTCACTAGGATAGTCAATCAGTCTATCATGGAAGGAATATTCCCTGACAGCTGGAAAGTGGCGGTTGTTAAGCCTCTGCCAAAAAGTAACTGTCCGTCTACAATGAGCGATCTTCGTCCGATTAGCTTGCTCCCATGCATTTCCAAAATCCTGGAAAAAGCCGTATGTGACCAGCTGACAACATACCTCGAAGAACATGACATGTTACCACAGCGGCAATCTGGGTTTCGCAAGGGACACGGAACCGCTACAGCTCTGGCGGACATAGTAGACAATCTTCTCACTGCACAGGACCGTGGTCAGCTAAGCATGCTGCTCCTACTTGACTTTTCACGCGCATTCGACTCCATAAATACCTCACTATTACTCGCAAAATTAACATACTATGGACTAGGATTAAACTCAATTAAATGGTTTCAAAGCTACCTTCATGGCAGGCAGCAGTATGTCGAGCTGATGGGGGTTGATGGCGTCAAAGTGCAATCAGCACTACAATCTGTCACCCGCGGAGTGCCACAGGGCTCCATACTGGGACCTATTTTATACATTTTATACAGTGCTGACATAATAGGCTGTATAGCGCACTGCGGTCACCATCTATATGCAGACGATTTACAGTTACATTTTTCTTTTAAGCCAGATGATTATGAGGCAGCAGTAGCCAAGGTGAATGAGGATCTGTCAAGCATCACTCAGTGGTGTAAATCTAACTGCCTAATCCTTAACCCGAAAAAGTCCAAACTCCTCCTGATTGGCACTAAGAGTAGCAGGCAGAGACTAGATGGGAAGCCTCTGAATGTACGGATCAATGGCGAGGTGCTGGAGCGTGCTCATGAAGCAAGGAATCTGGGACTGATTGTGGACAGCAGTCTGAACTTTGAAAGCCATATTGCCGAGAGTTCTCGCAACTGTTTTTATAGGCTAAGAATGCTGTATAAAATGCGACCATATTTAAGCAATAGATTAAGAAAGTTACTGTGCGAATCCCTAATATTGTCCAAGCTTAATTACTGTGACACTGTGTATGGGCCATGCCTGCTGGGAAGGACTGCCAAGCTGATCCAAAGAGTTCAAAACGCCTGCACCAGGTTCTGTCTCGATATTCCTCCTCGCTCACATGTTACACCTTTTTTAAATGATGCGAACATCATGAAAATGGAGGCAAGGAGGAGATTGCACCTGGCTACACTCATGTTTGGTGTTATAAAAAGTGGAAAACCTCAGTACCTGTTTGAAAAGCTAGCGTGGGCGCGTGATCACAGTAAATATCCGAGGCGGACGTGCACCAATGTTTTTAAAACTGAAAAACATCACACTGTTCGTTTCAGAGGCTCCTTCAGATACGCAGCCACGCGTGCATGGAATAATATACCGCCTCCGTTGCGTGACCTGAAAACAATATGCTCTTTTAGAATAAGGCTAAAACGACATCTAATAGACATACAAAAATCTTCACACTCACTTTCTGAATTTTCACGGCGCGCGACGGATTTGGCATACACGACGTCCTGGCGTCGTTAACACGGCTAACGAGCCATCCCCCTCAAGCAGTAGCAGAATCGGATAACGACCAACATCACACAGAGCCAGTCCATACGCACTACTCCATTGCCGTGCCACGTCGCGGCAGGCACGGGCAACGCCCATCCGGTAGCCAACGCCTATCTGCGATGTCGTCACGGCGGTTGTAGCAAGGGAAATCCAGGACAAACTTCTCCATTTTGTTGTTCATACACCGGCAAAAATATTCACAAACTAAGATGTGCATAATCATAATCACAGATAACTTTAATGTTGCAATCATTGTAATTTGCAGTGCACTTTTTGCACTTAATGTCAAATAGAACCATAGATTAGATCAAACTGTCATTTTTTTTTTTCTCTTAATTGTTTTTTTTTTTAATCATTTCGTCAACGTGTCAACATTGACGATATGAAACCATCGATGGCGCCACTGTCGCTTTTAAAAATAAGTTATAATTCTATCTTCTTCCGTTCTATCTAGTAATTCTATCTCACATTATCATTTATTTATGTACATTAGTATTTATTTATTTATGGTTACACATTGACACGGTCGTCACTCACAACAGGTCCTGCCAGAATACCAGCGCTGCCGCGGCATTTCTGTCGTGGCAGCACCATGCTGAGGCCAGGACCTGATTGACCTCACACTTCGCACACGCCTACTTATTTAGAATATTTTCATTATATAACTGTGTATTTACCTACCTATCGTCTGTTTTTGTACTCACCTTCGTCTGTAGTATTAATGTGTCAATGTTACCTTATCTATGTTTACTAATGAATGTTCATTGTCAAATTATTTATTGTGATGGTCAATAAAATGTTTTTCTTTCTTTCTTTCTTTCTTTCAATAAGAGCCCTCTGGTTCGCAAGGAATCCACCGTATAACATTCCCTCAATTGTAGCCTCTATCTTGTCTCAACTTGTTGGCGTTGAAAACCAAATCTCTGGGTTAGAAATGTTAGAATACCAAAATGAACATACCACATTTCTTATCCCTCCCGATTTCGCAACAGATACGAACATACCGGTCACAGAACTGCGCTTCAAATTGAAGACGCGACTTTAAAAGAAGAAACATACATTTGGTTTATAGCGACTTGGAGGCATCCCACAAATCCTGCCCCAGAAAGTAGGGATAAGAGCGTTTATTTGTTCAGACTAATGCACATTTTATGCGGCCCCCGATCCTTATGACTTACGTGACGTAACCGAAGGGTGTGAGTCTAAGGTGGACAGCGGTTTAGAAAAATAAAACAATATCCTCCAACCGATTATGGCTACGCGGCAAATCTCAACGATCAGCCACAAACGCAGGATATAATAATATTATAGTACTCAAGTGTGTGCGCGAATTGTGTGTGTCTGATGGGATACCACTCGAGTTAAAGCCTCGTACAGGAACACAAGGTGGACCGACGATCTGGTGAATATCGCGGGAATCCATTGGATGCGGGCGGCACACGACCGATCTGTGTGGAGAACATTGGGGGAGGCCTATGTCCACCAGTGGACGTCTATTGGCTGAAATAATGATGGGATACCACCGGAAAGGGATCGGCTGCTTTAAAATGCAACCCATTAACCAACCAAGTCACCGAGGCAGTCAAAAGATAAAATAATGCCTCAAAGTGTAAGTGATGGATTCAACTGCATCATGATCTTCGCATAAGAGACAGTATCTAAGGAAGGGATTCGATTGCCTAGGCGGTGAACAAGAATACCGAGAGTGAGAGGTAGTCAGTGGTAAAAATATTTTAAGAATACTTAAATGAAAAGTTCTTTCTAAGGCATGTTCTGCCAAAAAACTTAAGGCGAAGGTTGGGACACATTAGCGCCACTAATAGATTTCAATTTACAGCAACTTTTCAACAATTGCATACATACTGATATCTAATTTACTATTAAAAGCTGTTATAATTATTTGCGTATGATGTGATGTTGGTGAACCTAAATAAATAAATAAATTGCGGACCGCCGGAGACTCGGCAAACCTGTATACTGACTAAGAATGTAAGTACATCATCACCCTTATGTTTATGATCTCACTGCCGGAGCACAGGTATACCCACTCACGAACGGTCAGTGGGCATTAGTCTTAACACTAGAGTGTTAATATCAGTCTTAACACTAGAGTGTAAAACCAGCGGAGTGCTAGAGCACTCCGCTGGTTTTAACACTCCACATAATGTTAATAAATTTCTTTAATAGGAATATATACAGGTTTTGTAACGAAGTTTTCCTTCACCGCTGAGCTATACCTCTATTGCCACAAAGTCGACCTTCCCATGGTTCGCGGGACACGGTGTCGCCACCGCGTCGAATGCGCTCGACCAATCCAAAAAGTTTATATTCCATTTGAGCCAATCAACGGCGGGCAAAATGTGCTTGACCAATCGAACAAGTTCTCTTTGGAGCTGGTAAAACTTACGCTCAGAGATTTGAAAAAAAAATTAAGAAGTACTCGAAATTGGACCTATGACTGCTCGTTTACAAAGCACAAGATTTTATCCACTAAGCCATTACTACTCCTATTAGTAGCCAGTAACCATAAGTTCTTGGACCACCCTCGTATAATACGTCTCGGAAGCTACTCAGTTATGGTTTTATTTCTCTTTTCATCATATTTTCCAACTCTGTTTGAGTCCTGACCACTTTTATTATTAATTTGGATACTTTTGTGCTCATAAAGGGTTGGAAACCGTTAGGATTGCTCTTAAAGGAACAGCTCTTAAAATGGTACTTACATATGTTTGTGTCAAGAACTTAATATCTATGAAATAATGATAAGGTAATATATTCGCATTTGGTAGTGGTCCAACCTCATACGCCAAAAGTTGTGGATTCGATCCCCATGCTGGACAAAAATTTGAATGATCAACACTTATACTATTTTTATGTCATAGATGGCAGACAAGTAGACGGATCTCCTGATGGAATGCTATTGCCGCCGCTCATAGACACCCGCAACACTAGTGGAGTCGCAAGTGCGCTGCCAACCTTTAAGCCCCCCGAGGCCTTGGTATACTCCGGTTGAGCCAGCCCATTCATTTAAAAGTGTTATACTTGTCCAGAATCTTTTTTTTATGATATAGAGGGCAGACGAGCAGACGTATGATCTAATGGTAAGCGATTACATCCGCCCATGGACTCCTGCCACGTCAGGAGTCATAAAAAATAATAAATAAATAAATATTTCACAACATCCCAATATTGATCTGACTCCGAGATAGGTAGCTCAAGCACCTGTGTTACGGGTATCAGAATCAACAGTGGGATTACAAATATATACCTACATGTAATCCTTTTCTTTTGTAAATACATAATAATACATAGAAAACACCCAGACCAATACAAACAGACATGTTGATGCACACAAATGTTTGTCATAAGTCATAAGTGCGCTGCCGGCCTTTTCAAAAGGGAGTGCGCTCTTTTTTTTTAAGGTTTGCAGGTCGTATCGGTCCGAAGGCGATAGTTCATACCACAAATTTGTCGATCGAGGTAGACAGTATCTTGAGAATCGCACAGTCGAATCTATATGTCTATAATCATCGATCTGTGCTTCCTAATGAGTATAGCCAATGGATCTATTGACAGTTGCGAGCTCTTATCCAAAATTGGATTATGACACAGCCACTCAGGTCTGCGTAATAGAGTAAAGCTTTACGTTCTTCCGGCGGTCACTAACTATCGCAAGAACGCGTTCTTTCAGCGTGCTAGCTCAGCATTCAATCTCCTTCCATCTGATTTCGATTTATTCTGCACCAGTACCACATCGCTCAGACGGCAACTTGCAAAAAATTATTTCAAGAAATAACTTTAACACTGGATCAGAGTGCATGTCTTTAGTTACGCTGAGGACATGCATTCTGATTAAGTGTAACATGGCGGCACTCTCTCCATTAATAATTGATAATTAGTAATAATTTCCCACTTGTTTACTGTTTCCTGGAACACCAGAATGTTTAAACCATATTTAGTTTCCCGAAGCTATTGTTACAACCATAGGCGGAGACTTATTATTGGCACTGCTTTTTCTTATTGATATAAGTTTAGTGTATTATTTAGCTGTTAGTCTTCCAAATAAATAAATAAAATAAATAAATAAGTATTAGCATGCCAGTTATCCTTTACCATAGTTAATACGGAATCAGTTCAATATATAACATGTTACTATGAATTTATTTATAAGGCACTTTAATCAATATCTTGGATGAATAAAACGGGACAAAAAAGACATCAATCAACACAGGTTTTTCATTTGCGCCAAACCCCACACGAGAAGGACGAAAGAATAGGCCTCCTCGTAAACTTTGAGTCGTAAATATGAAAAAGAAAAGATTTTTTGTGGAGGGGATTTTCTACTGTGAGAATTGACGGAGGAGGCACAAAATGAGTGCTCACGGAACTTGTTCTTTGAGAGACGTTCAATAAATTGGTAACGGACAGATATGCACGAAATTACCGGATATATGTGACGTTGTAAAGGATGACATGCGTGCTAATGAACTGGAGCTCTATTTTTGATCTAATCGCCTTGAGACGAGTGCACGATTTCTTCTGATTTACCTTTAACATACAACATTCCGCATTTTTAAATAGTTCGTCTGCAACGAGTGACCCCACCCACTCGTTTATCGAGTGACTTAAAGCTTTGCGTGATTTAACTGGTTTTGGCAGTTGACACAATGTGACAAAAAACCGGCCAAGTGCGAGTCGGACTCGCCCATGAAGGGTTCCGTAGCAGCAAGTAAGATATATGGAAGGTAAATTGCGGTTTACGGTTTATAACGTATTAAAAAAATACTCACTATATCTAGTTCAAACCAATTTTCATTGTTAGTTTTCATGATCACGTACATCATATATTTTTTTTATAATTCATTTATTATAGGCGACGACGACACACAATTTAATACTTTGGGAGCGTCTGTTGCGAAAGTAGTGTTTAGAAAAAAAAATATGAAAAATCTCTAAATCATTTTTAAAGATATTAATAAAAAAAAAATTTGTTTCAATTTTTTTTTTATTTTTTCAAATTTTTGTGTAAATATTGTAATGCGGTTAACAAAATACATCTATTTACTAAGTTTCAGAAGTATAGTTCTAATAGTTTCGGAGAAAAGTGGCTTTGACATACGGACGCACGGACAGACCGACAGACGGAGAGACATGACGAAACTATAAGGGTTCCGTTTTTTGCCATTTGGCTAGGGAACCCTAAAAAAGCAAACATTTTCATATTCAACCAATACTGTATGGTTTTTGCGTTCCATTTGCAGTGCACAATTTACCAGTTTTTGTAAAATTCTGCATGGAAGGGTTAGGATGTCAATATATTGGCAGCATCGAAATAGATTGATTTAATTATAAGAAGAATCGGCTTCATGCGACTTAGAAGGTGAATGTGACATACGTCGCATGCGATGACGCTTAATCATTTGTTTCTTCACATTTTTGTTAGATTGAAATAAAGATTCTTTTATTTATTTATTTTTTATTTGAATGTATATATTTGTAATCCCACTTTTGATTTCATATCCGTAACACAGGTGCTTGAGCTACCTATCTCGGAGTCAGACCAATGTATATTATTACCGTGATGTTTATTTATATACGTAATTATGTTTAACTAAATTGAAACACGTCATGTGATACACAGAAAAAAAAAGTAGAAAACCGGTTTAAACTGAAAATACAAAGGTTATGGATATAACCAATTATTGAGTTACGGGAAACTGGGTACTGTTGGTAATTGAATCATCTGCAGACGAAGGCGCAAAGAATAAGAGATAGAAATATCCAAACACTTTTCTATTTCCATTCCACTTTCCATGTTATTATCGTTTTAGGCTCGGCACTCGGCCAGGTGATATGGCCGTCGCTGCCTTCTAATACGAGTAGTTAGTTGGCACATCGGATAGTTTGAAATCGAAATGTTTATAATTTTAACTGAGGCAAGATAGAAGTTTTAAAGATAAAAAAACCGGTCAAGACCTAGTCAGACTCGCCCATAAAGGCTTCCGTAGCATCAAGTAAGATAAAAAAAGTAAATTGCGGTTTACGGTTTATAACGTATTAAAACAAAAGTACTTGCTAGATCTAGTTCAAACCATTTTTCATTGTTAGTTTTCATGGTAATTTATATCATATATATTTTTTAGTTTTATAATTCTTTTACTATAGAAGTTAGACACATTTGACCACTTTGGGAGCGTCTCTTGCGAAAAGTATTAAGATTAGAAAAAAAAAATTTGAAACCTCAACACCATTTTTAAAAACCTATTAATAGATACACAAGTATGGGTTTGATGAAAAAAAAATGAGTTTCAGTTCTAAGTATGGGGACACCCCTTAAAACTTTTTTTTCCTATTTTTGAGTAAAAATCGTAATGCGGTTAACAAAATACATGTATATACCAAGTTTTAATATTATAGTTCTTATAGCATCGGAAATAAGTGACTGTGACATATGGACGGACGGACAGACAGATAGACATGACGAATCTATAAGGGTTCCGTTTTTTGCCATTTGGCTACGGAACCCTAAAAAGTCGACCAAAATAAAAGATTGACACCATAACATACTTGTACAAGGTCCTGGTGCCTTATTTTGAAGCCGTTCCGTAACGAAAGAGAATATACCAGTCGCGTCCAAACAAAGGAGACACACAGCGCGTGTGAAAGAGAGGGAAACTCCGATTCGGTCGTAACGTCTGCTTTTAATTAGGCCCCATTCCAAAGTAAGGCTTTACACTTTCCATAGTACTGTTAAAAGCACATCAGACTATACACTTTGATCTTGAGACCGCCCTTATGACCGGGGCATAAGCTTTATTATCGTACTGCAAGTGTATACCGTGATGTGCTGTTGACCGTACAAGGAATATCTTGTACTAGATACGAAAACAAAACAAATGTAGGTTCTACAAATAGGTAAATACCCAGCCCCAACCATGCCCCAACACCAATCTGCTTCATCATCCAAACCATTGCAGTAAACAGGTCCATTGACGTAAAAATTAAACCCGGCAATATAAAAAAAAGGCTAACTCTTAATTTCAATACAAATGTTAAGTTTTATAAATAAATTGGCATCGCGGCGGTATGCGGTGATGACTTTCATAAAAAACTGTTTCGAACCTCTGAAGAGCAAGAGAAAGCCAGGAATAATCAACATTTGGCACCAAGTGGCTGTTTATGTGTCAACGCTACTTGCAGCGGCCGTAAACATTTTAGATAACTGCCTGTGGTTTTACTACGCTCTTTAAATGCTGGGCTTTGAAACTGTTTTCTTCAATAGAAGCCACATAAGATACACAAAATATACCTTTTTGAAATTGTTTATCTAAAGATAACGTTTATTCTTCTGTTTTTATCAGAAAATGGATCACTTAATGATTAATAGAAAAGTTAATATTTTCTATATTATTGGAATTAATAGAACGAGGTCGGACTATTGGCTCTGTCATTGTTATGATAATATTCATAATTAACGGTTGAACCGAATCTTCCTAAATAAGTAATGACTTCAATTCAATTCAATTTTATTCAATTAATTTATTTATTATCCCATCACAATCAGCTACTTAGAACAAAGTTATCAAACAAACTCTAAAGCAAACTTATGACATAATTTTTTATAGCCTGAATAGTGAGGGACTGGTGCCTGAAATAGGTATCAAAATGAAACCTGTGCTACAGGTCACCAGGCCACACCCTCAGAACCCTATAATGTGATTACACTTATTTTAATTCGCTTTTAGAGGTAGGTAATATTAAAATACATTTTGTTCCCGCGATACACAGTAGGTATTTACGAGGGATAATGGAGAGAAGAATAAAAAAAGAGGTACAAAGGAACTTAAGAGGTAAAATAAAAACAAATATAAATAATCTATTGATTTACAGAGTTGTGTAATGAGTGTTCATATCAATGCATCGTGAGAGGTTATATGTGTGTATGCGAGTGTGTGTGTGTGCGTGCGTGTGTTTGAGTGTGTATTACTGAGTATCGTCTATGTGGGGTTTTTGAGCCAGGATGGGTGATTGGTGTGAGGTTGATAAACTATCTTAATTTAAGAATTAGTTTTTCGGTCTCATCATAGTTGTGATATTTTAAGAATTTGATTGCTACTAGTTAAGATTATTGAACGATGCTTATTATTCTCATTAATTTATTATTTCATGTCATAAAATAAAAGGTATCCCCACATTTTTATGAATACCTACCGAGAAATGGTGTCAATTTGTGTCCAACTGGTGACGATCCCGAGCGAGTCAGAAATTGCAAACATTTGGCACGTGTTTATATGTCAGCGAACGCAGTGGCCGTAAACATTTTACTAAACGCGGCGCGCTCTTTCAGCTGACGCAAGGTGTGGGTGCGGTTAGCTTAAATATTCCGGAACATTTTAAGTTGTATTTCATAAGAGCGCTATGCTGTGCGATGAGCATTCAAGCAACAGCCTATTAGTTTACTGTAGGGATTTTGCGTTATTAAAAAGTGAAAGGAAAAAGATTTCTTAAATAAACCTTTTGGCAGAAAGTAAAGTATTCAGGGCGCTTTTGATTTTTGAACATAGTACCATTTTTCATTAGATGAGAGGGTTGATAATAGCATACACCATAGACAAGGCTTTGCTACTTATCATAAGGGTGACGGATAGGGCACACTAGCGACGCCAATCGATTTTAAATTTTAGCTACCAAACCGGATCTATTTTAAACAATTTCGGGAATACAATCTCTCTGCAAACACTTATAGTATTTATTAAATAACCATCCACAAATGTTGGGTTCGTTTTTGTACCCAAAAAATGATTCACGCCAAAAGTTGCCACTTTTGGCGTTAATTCAATGTTCAAGTACAAAAGCAGACCCAAAAGTTAAGTATAAGTATTTAATAAATAGTATAAGTGTTTACCAAGAGGTTGTATTCACGAAATTGTTTAAAATAGATCCGGTTTCGTACCTAAAATTTTATATCGATTGGCGACCCGACACCTTAACTTATAGATCCAGACTTTTTGCATTTGCGTTGCAATGTGGTCTGACGGCGTATTTGATAGTGACCCTGCCTCTCGCTCCAAAGGTCGTGGATTCTTTTTCTAAAACACAAGTCTTGTGTTTATTCAGAGTCTGAGTATTAAATCTGTATTTTAGTATACATATATATCTTGAATAAGAATTTCGAAAAGTTCTTGCTTCGTGGTAGCACAGAGTATGGCAGTAGGCAGCGGCATGCTAAGGAATGGCATGGTTGAGGTCTTTGAGTGGCGGTTACCATTTACCCATCAGATGGACCGCCTGCTATTCTGCCTATTTCAGTAATAAAAAAATTAAAATATCAATGTGTTCTTCATAGGTCAAGTTGTTGTATCATAATAATAAATTGTCTGATATTCATTCTATATCCAATACAATCAAATCGAACCCACGAGCCTTAAAATGAGTGGCAGGGTCACTACCAAACACACAATCGAGTTAGTCAAATGAGTGTTTTTTAACTAAACTTTTTCTTTATTAAGTTATCCTTTGTGTTTGTCAAAGTTTGGAACTTGTCAGTTCCACCGTACATCCATGCATACTAAAGTAAGAAGAATTAGCAAACCAAATATAAACATGAAAGACTGAATACACTGTTTGCTGGTGGTATTGAGAAACTTAAATTAGCAATATACCGCGGTCTGAAACTTAGACTTCATACTAAGACGCATTTGAGTTATGACCCGGGCGGGTCAGATTCTCGATTATAGTGAGCACAGTATTAAAACTATACTCGAAACTGTAATTCAAGATATCACTGTCAAATATATCAATGTCACTTATGTCATTCTCAAATTAAGTTTTCAGGTTTTGTCAACCTTTCATGAACACCCACAAAAGTATGGCATATATTAAACAGTATGAAAAAGTTAAATAAAACCATTTTTTACTCTCCACTACACTTTACACATAATAGCAGCGTTAAAAATGATTTTATTCAAGATTCTTAAATTAAGGTGACAGGTAGGGCACATTAGCGACGCCAATCGATTTTAATTTTTAGCTGCTAAACCGGATCTCTTTTAAACATTTTCGGGGTTACAACCTCTCGGCAAATACTGATACTATTTATTAAATAACCATGTACAAATGTTGGGTCCGTTTTTGTACGCGAACAATTGATTCACGCCAAAAGCGGCCACTTTTGGCGGTAATCCAAAATTCGAGTGCAAAAGCAGACCAAACAGTTAACGCTAAGTATTAAATAAATAGTATAAGTGTTTGCCGAGAAGTTGTAGCCTTAAATTGTGTGTCCTACCCGTCAACTTAATATCACTTTGCGGCACCTCACTGCACGAAACAACATGTAAGTTCAAATGTTGTACCAAATGATATAAACACCTGAAGTGACACAAGCTCACTACTAGCTTTTATATCAGACATTACTGATGATTTTTTTTTATTAAAGCGTCTTGTATTTAAGTAAAAATAAGTCACAAAAATTTACTTGTTTAAAATAATTGTAATAATTTAAATATAAATTGAATTAAATTCAAATTTCTTAATTGCAAACAACAAACATAGGTCAATGGTATATAAATACAGAATTAAAATAACCAATTATAAATAATGTCAGCGTATGTTTTTTAGACAATAAGTAAATATTATTCGATGATCATTTTATTGCTGTAACAACATTGAAGTAGCTTTTTTGGTCTTGAATTCCAGTTTCGGGTATAAGCTATATACAGCGTGTTTATTTGATACGGGCGAATATTTTAATGGCGATTACTATCGGACCTAGGGAACCTGTTTACATACATTTCTTTAGGAAATTAAGGTACTTTTTTAGGGTTCCGTACAATGGACCGAAAGAGAGTCTAAGTGCGGAAAAGGGAGTCCACATTACTTTACATTACATTAGGGTTCCGTACCTCAAAAGGAAAAAACGGAACCCTTATAGGATCACTCTGTTGTCCGTCCGTCCGTCCGTCTGTCAAGACCCTTTTTCTCAGGAACGCGTGGAGGTATGAAGCTGAAATTTATATCAATTACTCAGGTCTACTGTTTCTTGAAGCTGTGAAAAAATTAAACTTCTAAGCCAACGCAATCAAAAGATACAGCCGATTATATCGATATTTTCGTCAAATTTTCGACACTCGCAAAGGAATCAAAACCTACAGGGTACTTCCCGTAAACTCAGAATCTTGAAATTTGGCATGAAGCATTGTCATATAATGCAAATATAGGAAAAATTGCGAAATTCACATTTTTTTAGTTATATAAAATAATAAAAATATTTTAATAAAATGAAATTTACTACTTTATTTCTCACGAACGAATAAAGGTATCAAATTGAAATTTATACCAAATACCTAGATCTACTGTCCCTTTAAGCTGTGAAAAAATCAAACAAAAGTTAACGCAATCAAAAGATACCGGCGGAACCCTCGGTGCGCGAGTCAGACTCGCACTTGGCCGGTTTTTTTCATACAAAATAATTGAGCACGCAATGTATTGCATCCACTGGTAGTTAACGTTAATAACATCAATTAACGTAGACATAAGTATCTAAACGTCATACGAGTGTCATGACACTCATGTCACTTGTCATGTCAAACAAAGTTGGACGGCATACATTGCTGCTGGGTTGCACTTTAGAAAAATCATTACACCTAATTAACCACAAAATTTAATGAAATGATTATCTTATACGATTCGTAGGATCAGATATTATAGCTGGATTAATTATTCGCCCGTATAAAATACACACGCTGTATATAAGCTCAGTTGATAAGAATATAGGTTGAACAGTAGAGTGAGTTAATAGTATTGTCTAAGAAATCTTAAGATATAGGATTGAAAGATTACTTTCCATCAGGTGACCCGCTTACTTGTTTGTCGCCTCTAGCATATAAAAAAATATTTTAGGGTAAACTTAAAAGGAAGAAACGAAACCCTTATGATCACTTTGTTATATGTCCGTCCGTGTGTCGTCAGTTTGTGTGATTACGTTAAAGTAAAAAATTGAATTAGGCAAATTGAATTAATTAATACAATTAGGCAGAAACAACTTCGAGAGAGAAGCCAATAGAATAATTCAACTAGGCTGGACAGCATTTGGTAAACTTTGCCAAGTCTTCTCGTCACCCATCCCTCAAAGTCTTAAGTCGAAAGTCTTCTACCAGTGCGTCCTTCCGGTCATGACTTACGGTGCCGAGACGTGGACACTCACGGCTGGACTAGTCCACCGGTTCAAAGTCGCTCAAAGAGCTATGGAAAGGGTTATGCTCGGAGTATTTCTGAAGGACCGTATCGGAAATGATGTAGGTAATCCGACAGAGAACCAGAGTCACCGAACATAGCCCACTGAATTAGCAAACTGAAGTGGCAGTGGGCTGGTCATATTAGCCGCAGAATTGACAGCCGTTGGAGCCGTAAAGTCCTTGAGTGGAGACCGCGACTCGGTAAGCGTAGTGTAGGACGCCCTGCGACAAGATGGGATGATGACAGGCTGGCTGGTGTGGGCTGGATGAGAGTGGCCGAAAATCGGGAACAGTGGCATGCATTTGGGGAGACCTATGTCCAGCGGTGGACGAGTGTGGGTTGCTGATTATGATGATGATGAAAGAATTGAAAAACTCAATTTTATCTGTATAAAGAAAGAAAGAAAGAAAGAAAATATTTATTATTATAGACATCACAACACAGAACATATAGCAATTATAAACAGAACACAATTTGGTACAAACAGAAAACAAAACATAAAACAATCAAAAATACATAAAAATAAAACAAAAGGAAAAAAAAGAAACCAAAACTATATTCAATCATGTCCAGACAGTGCCAAATGAATATAATGATGTGTTATGACGTCTAGTATAAATGGCCCTCACTCAGCTTATGTCACAGCCGAGACAAAGGCCACGACGCTGGTTTTCAGTGAGACCAGCTGAATGAGTGCCACGGACGCTTGTCTAGTGTATTTTGTGTACCTAACGTGTATGTGTAATGTGGGTATATATATCTACTAAGAAGAAAATATCAAATAATAATGAGATACATACTGAGGTACATACTGAGATACATAATGAGATACATACTATTAAATTATTATAATGAATAAAGGATCAATGATGTTAATTTAAGCATTTTTTATACAGTTTCCTCCACCTATTCATCGGTTATTTTGCTTCTTTTAAACTTTCTCGAGCATAAAAACCAGTATTCAATCTCCGCGCAGCGGGCACTTCGCTATTATCTATAGAGTTGGTAAACTATCGATTTACTGGAAAATAAAAACCACAGGTTGGTACATAAAATGTTTACGGCCGCTGCAAGTAGCGTTTACACATAAACAGCCAATCGGTGCCAAATGTTGATTATTCCTGGTTTTCTCTGGCCCTTCGGCGGTTGAAAACATTTCTTTATAGTATGTATCTCATTATGTATCTCATTATGTATCTCAGTATGTAACTCAGTATGTATCTCATTATTATTTGATATTTTCTTCTTAGTAAATATATATACCCACAATTCACATACACGTTAGGTACACAAAATACACTAGACAAGCGTCCGTGGCACTCATTCAGCTGGTCTCACTGAAAACCAGCGTCATGGCCTTTGTCTGGGCTGTGACATAAGCTGAGTGAGGGCCATTTATACTAGACGTCATAACACATCATTATATTCATTTGGCACTGTCTGGACATGATTGAATATAGTTTTGGTTTCTTTTTTTTCCTTTTGTTTTATTTTTATGTATTTTTGATTGTTTTATGTTTTGTTTTCTGTTTGTACCAAATTGTGTTCTGTTTATAATTGCTATATGTTCTGTGTTGTGATGTCTATAATAATAAATATTTTCTTTCTTTCTTTCTTTCTTTCTTTTCGTTTACGTTAATTTATCTATTGAAACCAAAGATTTTACGCTTTTTAATTGGTATGAGCCAGAAAAGTAGACAAATCACCAGATAATAAGCGATTGCCAATATCTGTGAACACCCGCCTTTTAAAAGGAGTATAGTCTTTCCTTGAAAGTTGCAATAGCCTTTCTTGGGTATTTCCATGTAATTATTTTATTAGCATCGTTTTTTTATGTGAGTGCCGGCAGACAAGCAGACGCCTGATGATCAATTGTTAACAGATAGGTATATAGATTTCCCTCGGATGAGAAATTAGATAGCACTTTATAATGGTTGTCTATGTCAGTTTTATCGATAGATACCCAGTTTCCTCCACACCACTAGTCCTCTAGAATATTTTCCCAGTGCACCGGGCATTAGCAGGCGGGTCACGGGCAGGAAAGTAATTTTATATTGAGCCAATATCCGACCTGAGCGATGTTGGAGCAATTTGTTTCGCGTTGAGTCTTTAACTCTTGTTCATCGACGAGAGGTAGTGATAATGATTTAAGGTATCGATAATCGATAAACTTTAATCTTTCAAAAAAAATGTTTTAAATATTAACTTAGGCACACTTCAGGTAAAGGTTTGTGCAAACACAGTGCATAAGGTTCGCGACAGCCATGGGTGAAATTTCTTCTAGCGACGCAAAGTTGCCGTTTCACTATTTAAGTCATAACGCATTTTGTATATGATACTCGTAGGATTGATAAATGACAGACGAGTAGACGGATCACTTGATGTTAAGCGATTATCGCCGCCCATAAACACCTTCAACACATGTTCTTCTCAGTCGGTGATACGGTCTTTTGCGAGACTTCGCCATCTTCCTCTGTTTGTGGTACTGCGTGCACATTTTAGTGTGTTGAAGGTACATACTAGCGTTGAAGGTGACTGAATGTGCACGCAGGAAATCCACTAGGATTTCCCCTGGATAGAGCCTTCGGTACCCTCACTCATTCTGCGAATGCACAGACGGTGCAGACTAAGCAATCTAATTATATCTGTTTTACTTCATGTGTTTTAATACGATTGACGAGTCAATTAATTAACAACTGAATTGGTATTACATGGATCTCACATTTTTTTTACGCTAGAACAGTTTTTCTACCTCACCGCAACTGCGAACTCAATATTGTTTTTTAATAGGATTTACTTTGTTTCACCTTACTTTTTTTATGATATAGGTAGCAGACGAGCCGACGGAACACCTGATGGTAAGATTTACAGCGATCCCTTTTAATAATGTCTCTCTCATTTGAATCTAGTCCATTCCCGATCATTAATATAATGATAACTGTAATTCAGTTCTTGTAAAGGTTGGAAGCTCTACACTGGAAGTTGTAGACGAGTACATCTACCTCGGACAAAAAGTCCAGCTTGGTAAGTCTAACTTCCAGAAAGAGGTCGATCGACGAATCCAACTCGGTTGGGCAGCGTTCGGGAAGCTACCCAGCATATTTTCGGCAGATCTACCGCAGTGTCTCAAGACGAAAGTCTTTAATGCGTGTGTGTTGCCAGTGATACCATACGGAACCGAAACGTGGCCGCTTACAATGTGCCGATTAAGGAGGCTCAAAGTCACCCAGAGAGCAATGGAGAGGGCTATGCTCGGAGTCTCCCTGAGTGATCGTATCAGAAATGATGAGATCCGCAGGTGAACTAAGGTCACAGACGTAGTCCAAAGGATTGCATGCCTCAAGTGGCAATGGGCAGGGCACATAGCGAGGAGAACAGACGGCCGTTGGGGCGGAAAGGTCCTCGAGTGGAGGCCACGTACAGGGAGTCGCAGCCGTGGCAGACCTCCTACAAGGTGGATCGACGATCTGGTGAAGATCGCGGGAATCCATTGGATGCGGGAGGCACAGGACCGACATGTGTGGAGAACATTGGGGGAGGCCTATGTCCAGCAGTGGACGTCTATTGGCTGAAATGATGATGATGATGATGAATATAATGATCGAGTCCTTATTATAATTACAACTTAGTATGCTATTTTGGTAAGCGATGCATTTGGCATACAATAGTTCATTGTTTTACAATTGAAATTGAAATTGTTAAGCAATTGCCACCGCCCATGGACACCTGCAACAGCAGTAGTGTCACAAGTGCGCTGCTTACCTTTTAACCCCCCTCCCCCTGGATTTGGCCTCCAGTACCCTCACGCAGCGAAACACAGCGCATGCACTGCCTCACGCCGGCACTTTGCACTGAGCTACCATTTCTTTTTGTAAGATATCATCGCTTTCTCGAAATAATAATCGAGGCTCACAATTCCGACCGCCGAAGAAAACATAATTAATCAATCCGGGCTTACCTGGTACTATATAGCCATGTTTACACAGCCATTTTTCATTTGGGGACAATGTTCGTTTCCTTAATGATAAAAAAATGGGATCCAGATTTATTGAAAAGATGACATTTTCACTTTTGAACGGTATTTTTTACATCTTATTCTGGTATTATGAGTTTTGAAATTTTCAAAGCAGGTCATCCGGTGGATAAGAACGTTGGCTTTCTAAACGGGGGGTAGCAGCTTCGAAAGTGTGTATTTGGATTTTCAAATTGTTGTCAGACTCCGCTTAGTTCATCATCAGCTAGTAGAATTTTTTTTTCGCTTGTGGCAACACTACCGCTAACAGTTGATTTCGATTGCTCCGACAAAATTATTTTATAAATCATAGTTTAAACCCATATATTGTCCTGATTGCGTCACTAAATTATAACATTAGTAATATAAGGTGTTTTTAGAATTAAATTAGTGCATAACACAGTGATTTAAAAGTGATTTTGTGCGTGATACGGCAGCCGGCAACGGTCGATGACCTTGCGTTTTTGACATTTGAAGTTAGGTACTAAATTATCTTGTGAATCATTATTATCTCTTTATTACTAGTATTTTGTTATTTATTTACGATTTAGTAATTACAAATAGATCGAAGTACTCATATTACAGTGACTTACTCACTCGCGCGAAGAGGTTAGTCTTGAATTGACTTAACCTCTTAAGGTGTTCAAGCAACTATCTGATTTGTTTATTTTCTTAATAATTACGTGGATATGAACAGAATGACCACACGTAGTATGGCTTGTGCTCGCCAGGAAGAGAGTAAACTCGAAATAGTTTCGAAACAACTCGACCAGGCTTTGAAGCAATTGCAAGGCTGTCAGAAAGTTAAATGAACACTTGGATAGGGAAAGAGATGATAATGAGGCGGAACTATTGAAGGCATTTGAAAATAATAATAAGATAAAGAAAGAAATGGCTGCGTTACACACTGAGAATATTTTGTTAGTTGACGAGCGAGACCGGTTGTTATCTATCATCAACCAGTTCAAGGAGTGCAGCGAGGAGTACACCCAGGGCCTCAATCGAATGTCGGTCCTGGAGCACGAGCTACAGGAGGCTCATCACACCATAAGCCACCTCCAGTCAGAAAAACAGGACTTTGCCGCTTCCCAAACCCAATGCCTATTTGAAGAGTTAGTAGGTAGTGTGCCCAGCCAAATAACTGCTTCAAATAGCCAAGAACCCTTCACCATTGATCTTACTTGTGATGATACCTTAAAATCAACTAGTAAGGGAAGATTGGCTATGTGCAGCAGAAATAAAATTAAAAAATATGTTAAAATAAATAAATACATTCAAAAAACCCAGAAATTAGTTAAGAAAAATAAATGTTTATGTAATAAGCTTAAATGTATTAAACAAAGAAGGCAATTAGGTGATGAATTGGACCTGTATTCTTTATTAATAGAAAATAACATAATCAATCATGAAAATGACATGAAACAATTTCATCCGAAATTTTAAAACTTGAGGAGTCATTAGTAGACATGACTCATAGGTACAATTCAACCAGAAATGAGTATGGAGAACTGATGCTTGCAATGCAGGAATTATTAAATCCTTCCGAGAAAGACAGTATTATATCAAACAATACCCCATCCAATCATCAGTCCCCCACCACCCAAAGCAGCCCTCCACCAGCATATTGTAATACCAATAGTTCTGCAACATCAAATTTGAATGATAAATATATTGCAAACAAAAAAATTGTTATGTTTAGTGACGAGTTAGGTAAAGATATGGGACACCTTTTATTTTCTTCCGGACAGTCGATTATCAATCATTGTGTACCGGGTGCATCTTTTTCTGACATAATGAATAAAATTATACAAACAACTTTCCATAAGAATACCTCAATAGTAATTATGGTAGGGAATAGGGGAAATGTAAATAAAAACATTTTGTCTAAGTACCTACACTCTCTTAGTTTATTAGATGTAAATGAAATTGTATTATTTACACTTCCCTATAATAACAGCTTGCCACAGGTAGAAAATACTTATAGATATAATTTAAATATGACATTGAATACTTTGACATATAATGTAAAAAAAATCCATGTTATTGACATAAATAATTATATAAAGTCATACTTTCATTTGACAAAGGATAAATATTATCTTAATAAATACTGTAAACGACTAATAGCAATGTCGCTATCTTATTATTTAGATTGCTCAGCCAAAAACTTGGCTACCATATCTGCTCCTATTGAGCAGAAAAAATATGACATGTGTAATCAGACGTTGGAATTAGTTCCAATGAATTTAAATGTAATTTAGAGACAATAGAGAACACCTCTTGCACACTAGATTTAATGACAAAGGGGAAGTCTGGGCATTTAAATATTGTTCATCAAAATATACAGGGCTTCTCCGGTAAAGATTTGGAATTGGAACTTTTTTTAAATAAAATGAATATACATGTCCTCTGTGTAACTGAACACTGGTTGAGGCAACATGAACTTATTATTAATATTGATAATTATAAAGTCATAAGTGCGTTCACAAGAAAGTCGGCCATTAGGGGTGGGTCACTTATATTATTACATAACTCATTAAAAGCAAAGGAGCGCAAAGACATAGTCGCACTTTCAACTGAACGAACTATTGAACTATCTTGTGTAGAGATTGAACGGTTTATCATTATTTGTGTATACAGACCTCCCTCTGGTAACTACAATAACTTTGAGTCTGCCATGGAGGAGGTGCTGAGAAAAGCAACTAATTGCAACAAGCAAGTAATTGTATGTGGGGATTTCAATATTAACATCTTAGAACACAGTCAAAGCTCGGGTATGCTTCTTAATCTATTTAAATCTTTTGATTTACGCCATCTGTTTAATGACCCTACACGCATTACCCCCACATCAGCTACTTGTATTGATAATATTTTTCTGTAATTGTAAGGCAATTAAAAAATCAATAATAAATTTTATAAATTCAGACCATACAGGACAGATAGCTGTTTTTGAACACCGTCATGCAACTGCTTCCTCTTCTTTTGTCTATAGGCCAATCACCACTAGTCGTGTGGAAAAATTTAAGGAAAATGTTGAAAACAACGTTTCCCTGATGCAAGTAAGTAAGTATGCTAATATTGATGAACTATACAATACTTTGTTTAATGTTATTGAAAAGGAGTTTGAAGTAATTTTTACTAAGAAAAAAGTCAAAGTAGACAATACTAAAACAATATTTAGGGATTGGGCTACTAAAGGCATCTTCAAAAGCAGGCGCACTTTATTTGAATTATATGACCTTAAAGCTAACTCCAATGATCCTACAATAACTGAACATGTTAGAAACTATTCCAAGCTATTTAAAAAAGTCTGCGCAATAGCAAAAGCTAATTATTTAAAAGATAAAATTAAAAATTCAAATAATAAAATCAAAGCCACTTAGAATATGATTAATAAAGAGACTTGTAAAAATACTACTCAAGACCTCAAGTACTCTTTGAAAATTGATAATAAACAACTCAACGAGGACGTAGAAATAGCAAAGGCATTTGAATCTTTCTTTGCTAATATACCTCTTATTACCACTAGTAACTTAAATTCTAGTCCTCAGCTTGCTAATTGTCTTCTTCAATCGAGTGTGGGCGAGTGCCTGACTTCTTTTAGTTTCCATCACATCAACCCGGAAACTATACTTAAAACTTTTAAAGACATCAACGTAAAGAAAACAGAAGATTTGTGGGGAATATCAGTAGAAATATTAAAAAATATAATAAAAATCATTGCCCCATATTTAGCTGTAATATTTAATGAATGCGTAGATATTGGTCAATTTCCAAATCTGATGAAATATAGCAAAGTTCTACCACTTTTCAAATCAGGTGATAGAAGTGACCCATCTTATTACAGACCAATATCCATTTTACCTGCCCTTAGAAAAATATATGAAAAAGTTATATTCCATCAATTATTGGGTCATTTTAATCTAAACAAATTATTGCATAATAAACAATTTGGATTTACTAAAGGCAAATCTACTACTGATGCGGGAGTTGCACTCATCAAGCACATTTTTGATGCATGGCAAAATAAGCAAGATGCTGTAGGTATATTTTGTGACCTTTCCAAAGCATTCGACTGCGTTAATCACCAAACATTATTAATGAAGCTACAGCATTACGGCCTCACAGATAGCTCTCTGAGCTTGGTACGGTCATACCTAAGTGATAGAATTCAAAAAGTCAATGTTAATGGAACTAATTCTTCTGGCGCCCTTTTACAGATGGGAGTGCCCCAGGGCTCGATATTGGGGCCCTTACTGTTTATTATATATGTAAATGACCTACCTTACTTTACTAAAAACTTGTGTGACATAGTATTATTTGCAGATGATTTTCAAAACTAATAGACATAAAGATAACTTTGACGATGTAAATAATGCTCTCACTCAAGTGCTACATTGGTTTACTGTAAATAATTTACTTCTCAATGCTAAAAAAACTAAATGTGTCAAATTTACATTGCCCAACGTAAGACAGGTCAGCACTAGGATTAATATGAATAGTCAAAATGTTGGAGTAATTAATTCTACAGTATTTCTAGGCGTCACGTTAGACTCAAAATTACAGTGGGGTTCTCATATTGCAGCCCTGGCAGGGAGACTTAGTTCGGCTGCATATGCAGTCAAAAAAATAAGACATCTGACCGATATTGAAGCAGCCAGACTTGTGTATTTCAGTTATTTCCATAGCGTTATGTCTTATGGTCTGCTGTTATGGGGCTCTGCGGCTGATATTCAAGCTATTTTTGTGCTACAGAAACGAGCTGTCAGGGCCATATACGGACTTAGACCACGAGACTCGCTTAGAAACTTGTTCAAAGAAATTAACATTTTAACATTAGCATCACAGTACATCTTTGACTGTATTATGTATGTTTATAAAAATTTAGAAAACTTCCCTCGAAAATCCGACAACCATAACCTAAATACTAGAAATAAACACAAGCTTGCTGTTTCACATCTCAGACTTCATAAGATTGGTAATTCATTCGTAGGAATGAGTATTAAAATATTTAATAAGTTACCACAAAAGCTTGTTGATTTACCAATGCCCAAATTTAAAACACATGTTAAAAATTATTTAATGGCAAAAGCCTATTATACAGTTAATGATTACTTAAATGACAAGAATTTGTGGAAATGATAAACTGTTCGCCTACACCCATGAGACTGTACTTAAAAAAATTTGGTGATTAAAAAGAGTAACTGGCGAGTTTCTTGCCGGATCTTCTCGTCAGAATCAACTTTCCGATTCCGGTGGTAGAATCACATTATATCTATTCATTTCTTAGTATATTTTTTGTATCGACATATATGTTTAAAAACATGTATAATATACATAGCTATAATTTATATTTTTCATGTATGACGATTTGTAAGAGCTGTATATAAGCCTATGCAAATAAAGCACTTTTGAATTTTGAATTTTTTGAATTTAGAATCGATTAGGATGAGAAAGGAAAAAAATGTGGCATTAACTAGCAGTGTCACTGATCGGTTTTTTTTACTCAAGTGTAACAGTGTTACACAAAATGGCGTGACTCCACGGGAACAAAGGATAACTTCCCCTTTTTTACAGCTGAGCATAGGAATCCCCTAATATTCTCCACACAGATCAGTCCTTCAGTAGATGTAGATCGTTTGTCCACCTTGTGAGAGGCCTGCGACGGTTGCAACTTCTAGCACGCGGCCTGTACTCGAGGACCTTTCACTGCCATCTGTTCTCCTCACAATATGCTCTGCCGATTGCCACTTAAGGCATGCAATCCTTTGCGATATGTCTGTGATCTTAGTTCTCCTGCTTAGTTCAGCGGTGAGCAAAAACATGTTTTGGATAGTTTCTCAAACTATGGTTAGAGAGAGGTAAGGAATGCGGGCAACCAAAGAATGGAACTCCTTGCCAAGGTCTGCTTTTCCGGACCAGTACAATCTGGACATCTTTGAGGCAAGAGTGAACAGGCATCTTCTAGGTGAACGTGTCACATCCTAGTCCTCATCGTCACTTTCCATCAGATGAGATTGTGGTCAAGCGTTGGCCTATAGTACATAAAAAAGGTAAAGATTATGTACACATTAAGAATCATTGTGGTCTATTGTTTCTCTTTTTAGAGCTGTGACGTCCTGATGGAAGTAGCTTTATTGTTATCAGACTAGCCAAGTCTAGATATCCGAAGGCACCTCAGGCTATGGCAGAGAGACGGCTATGAATGCAATCAAGAATGATTGAAATGAAGATGATGCATTAAAAGCTAGGCATAAGGGTGCGTAACGCAATTAGCCTGAAAAACTCTGCGCTAAGCAATTACGTTTTATTCAGGTCAGTGAACAAAATAAATAACTCGTCAAAATACTGAATGAATGTCCCGGAAAAATCGCTGAAGATCTCAATACACAGTAATCAAGCGAAATGAAGACACTGCCCCAAAGTAGGAGTTTAAATACACACGCTTCTTTTAATATCAACGATTGCGAAAGGTCAAAGATCTTATAGAACTTATAATACTTATAGGCGATATTTAGGAAAACGGTGTCGGAGGGTTTAGTCAAGCACGCCGAAGCCTGGCTGATTCAACTTGCGGCAAAGCGTGCTGATCGCCGTGCCCGTGTTCAAAAAATTTATTCCCGGATAGAACTTGAGAACCATGAGCGCAAATGTAAGGTCACATCCCGAGATGCTGCTTAAACATGTGCCACCGATGAAAAGGCCTAATGTATGTATGTAAACTCTACCAAAAGTGTGTCGGGTTACGAATCTGTACGAAGGGTTCTGTAGATGTCCATGAAGAATGTCAACTTCTAATGAACGAATGTTTATCATGGTGACCTAATGGTAATAATGACGCACGATGACCTATTGCAATACCGCCAGTATGCACACGCCGCAGTGACGTAAACGCCATCGCACCCTTTATGAGAGTAAGTACATTTAGGCTGTTAGATATTTGGTGGGGGTTTATAACAGTACACTCGAAAAAAAATATTATTATAGTCGGCGCCTAATCCCTGCTGAATAATTGCATATTGTATTACAAAATTAAAAAATAATAATTCTTTTTTTTTGAACGCCCTGTTGGTCTAGTGGTTTAAGTACCGGGCCGTGATCTCGGGGTTCTGGGTTCGATTCCCGGGTCGAGCAAAAGTGTGTTTCGAAATTTTCGAAAATAGCTCGGGCTTGTGATCACCAATCCGCATTTGGCAAGCGTGGTGATTATGCCTATTCCCATCATAGCAGTGATGACTTGATTTCTATGATGGATGCCTTTGCCCTGCAGTGGGACAGTATATAGGCTGATACTTTACTATTCTTTTTTTTATGCTAGAGGCGGACAAACGAGCAAGCGATGTCAAACCTGATGGAAAGTAATCTTCGCTGCTCATGAACATCCGCGAAATTAGAGATCGCTAATTCTATAAGTTATAAGCGTTCCTCGTGGACTTAGGAACCCAAAAAAGCAACTTAATCGCCGATACTAAAAGTAGCATGTCTGTTGTACCTCTAAGCCTGATCGATGTCGGCTGTCGCCACTGACAAATTGCCTGAGGCGAGACTCCGCGCTTATTTACGAATAACATCCTTAGCTTAGATGGGACTTGATCGATTGTTGATCGAAACGGTTTAAGGCATTTAACGTTGATGAAAATGTACAAAAACATTTACTCTTGGAAAAACATTCTAAGGCGTGACAAGTTACTGGCTTACAGCTTTAATGAGTAAGATTCAGTTAGATTGATCAATAGATACATGATCGGAGCCTCAATTTTTCTTGCTGTCTCAGTGGCGTAGTGGCTTGCCAGTCTATCTTTCTAGTAGGTTACGGCTAAGTTTATTTATTTGAGGTTTCGGGATCAGTTCTTACGCAGCGAATTCTCAGTCCAAAGGCTGGTTGGGTACACCCCTTAAAGTAATAAGTGCGCCTCACAAAGTATGGAACTGTAAGCACCAGAGTGCGTATTCAGTAAGTGTCATTTATATGTTAATCAGCGCTGGATTGGAGGTAGGTTGATCGAAGGTTTTGAATCTGGACCGTGGAAGAGCTACGCTTCGGCATGAATGGGCCGGCTCGACCGTAGCGATACCACATCACAGAAAACCAGCGTGAAGCAGCACTGTGTGTTTCGCTGCGTGAATGAGGGTACCGGAGGCCTGAAGGCGAGTGTCTATGGGCGGCGGCAATAGCTTACCATCAAGCGATCCGTCTGCTCGTATGCGACCTATCACATAAAAAAACTCTTGTTACGATTGGTACAAGAGACCGAGACTGATACAAGTGCTCTTTAGGTGGCTTTTGTAACTTCTAAGGTAACAGCTTTTGATAACACTTTAAACTTTTGATCATGCGCCCAATCTTCGTTAATTTAACACTGGTCCATTACAATTATTAGGTACAAGAAAAAGAAAGTGCATAGTAAGCGGCAACCGGGACAAAACGCTATGACGTTAATGATAATTAAATAGAGAGTGCACTTCTGTCTACACACACTTTTACCGCCACGTTTCGGCGTGAATGGGCCTGCTAAACCGAAGTGATACCTACCACGACCTCTCAGAAAACCAGCGTGAAGCAACGCCAGTGCTATGTTTTACTGAATGAGTGTGTACTTGAGGCCTAAGTAAGCGAAAGGAGAAAGTTTGGCGACGTACTTGTAATGTAAAAATAAAATTCTACGAAAATAAAACCGCCTTCAAAATAATTGAATGTTGTATTAAATAACAATATAATATTGGGCGCCGACTTCGATAAAACCTTTTCTCGAGTGTACTGTTATAAAATGTTATTTGAAGTGTATAAAGTGTTAAAAATATTACTTTACACTTTTTAGTTCGTGGTTTTTGAAGTCGGGTTTTTTCGAAAATTTTTGTTTTCAAGCTTTTTTATCTCATTTTTTGGCAGTCCCAAAAACATACATATTATGTATTATTTGCTGATCATTGAAATTTTACTCCTAAGCTAAAATATTGGCTGTCCTTTTTTTAGTGTTTTGTTAAGTAAGATAAAACCACTGTGCTATTATTTTCATATAAAATATAAGCTTAGGTCACTTGGGCTGTAATAAGGAATCAATTAATTTCTCATTTATCAGTACCGGCTAGGCAAGGCAGAATCTTGGAACATACAAACATATTAGCATAACATAAAGTATATATACTTGCATACACAGACTAGTAAAAGCAAAACCATTTCTATTTAACTTTGCCGTAGTTGAGTTAAACAAACACATCTTAAGGAAAAAATTTCTGCACACTTCGGTAATTTTTTCACTTATTGCAAATAATCCACTTTACTAACCTTTCCTAAGTTTATCACGTCGACATAAAATAAATTACCGTGCCCGGTTCTTGCAAACTTTTACACGAACGATAATATTTGTCTCCCTATAGTCCTTTTTTACTCAACCCAGGTAAACTTGACAAAACTTTGCATAAAATCACAGTACAAAGACAACCGGTAGCAAGACAAATGAGGTTATTTTTATAGTGGCGGCATAAGAACGGACGGATATCCTTCTGGTAAGCGATTGCCACCGGCCATAGACCCCGCGACACCAGTGCAGCCGCAAGTGCGGTGCCAACCTTTAAGTTTCCGTCACACGGATTGGGCTTCTGGTACCCTGCCATGGTATCACCCCGGTTCAGCCAGCCAATTCGTGCCATAGCATATGTCTCCCACGGATATCACGAGGAAAACTTATCCACTATTATGTGGTATGTCCCGCGTCGGTGGCTAATCGTTGAAATTGGCCATCTGTAGAAGTACATTATTATCGAATGTATACTGGTTTTAATAACGCTGTGATAAAACACTTAGCAAAACTGTCCCGACTAGTGATGGCCAAAACTCTGTCTTGCAACACGCATTTTTAAGATCAAGACCAGCTTTAGAAATACATGACTCTACTTATTCATGATTTTTCATTGATGCATAGGAGTAACCAAGGTCAAAACTATTGTTCAATTGCAATAGGTTACAAAGTTCATTTTGGCGGGGGTACTTTCTTTAAGTGATATCAACTTGCTAAAATAGAATACTAACAAAAGTAAGGACCACTCTATGTCATGCAACCCTAATAAGATTAACACAACTTTAATTTGCCAAACAAGTTAGTAATACTTTATTGGTCTTTTATCTGACAATGAAACAATCGGGCCTGAATTTTTTATAAATTATTTAACCGTTGGAGAGACACTTTTCGGCATGGATGGGCCGGCTGGATCGAAGTGATACCACGCCCTTACAGGAAACCGGCGTCAAGCAGTATTGTGCTGTGTTTTGCTGCGTGAGTGAGGGTTGGAAAGGTTGACAGCGCACTTGTGACTCCACTGTTGTCGCGGGTGTCCATTTGCGGCGGCAATCGCTTGCCATCAGGTGATGCAACCTATCACATAACAAAAAAATAATCATGACAAGTTAATTGTAATTACAATGCTTGAGAGACTGTTATTATAAGATCAAGATCGTGAATAATAAGCACTACAAAAACAATAATCAGATCCTGAAAAAAGGCCTAAGAACAATGTACTCATCTTTTTTGTATATTTTTTTTCACATGCCCGTGGCAATTTTCAAGACTTTTTCTAGACACGTCTCGTTCGATCTTGCGGCAACCCTACCTTTTCCCAACATCATCTTTGTCCATCATATACAAAATTTCTTATTAAAAGGCAAAACTTTGCACTTTCCGACTTACCAAACTCCGTTTTGTTTGTCTTAATAACTCGTAAGCTCTGCATTAATGTCTAAGATCATCAATCACGTTTATTTATGTTTTGACACTTAAAAAATAAGGGAAAATAGATAAAGATTTTTTTTAATATCTTTTACTTATTTTTTCATCTCTGTTCTATTTCTCTGACCAGATTAAAGTAACAATATGTCAAAATACTGTAGAAGCGAAGATTTTTTTTTTTTTTTGGTCAATAAGCCAACGCTTGACCACAATCGCACCTGATGGAAAGCGACGATGAGGTCTAGGATGATACGCGTTTGCCTAAAAGATGCCTGTTCACTCTTGCCTTAAAGATGCCCAGATTATAGTGGTCAGGAAAAACAGATCTCGGCAGAGAGTTCCATTCCTTAGCCGTCCGCATTATAAATGATAGAAATTATCTGTAGTGAAGCGAAGCTTAAGACCGTGCGCGATGGTGACGTACTGTGGACGCCCTTTGCTCATCTAGCAAACATAGGACATTAATGCTAGCAAACATAATACATTCAGTCAAAGACCTTTCTCAGTTGTGTGGAAAAATTCGGCTGCTGTACAATTACCTGACAATTATGACGAAGAGTCGTAGAGTATTAGTGGATGCAGTCTATCGCACCGCTAAATTAAAGTAGATATGGGCCGACACGACGAAAAATAGAGCAAGTGTGTTCTCGCTTCACCTACTCCAGGTATGAGAAGCGTAGGCAGATCACCAGTCAGTTGATCAACCCTTCCACCTTGCATGGCCATACTAAAACTATGATTATACTGGCCGAATCGCGGGAGATGTGCGCGGATATTGCGTGACCTTGGGACTATTGGGAATCAGTTGATCAAATGAAATACGAAGCCACGCAGGCATCTTAGGACCAGGAAAACTCATGACCGAACCGAGTGGAGGTGCTTTGGAGAGTCATATGCCCAACCGTGAGCGAAAAAAATGCTGATGAAGAAGAATAGAAGAGGATGACCTTCAAAAAATAGATCCTTCTTTAAAGTCCGGAAACCTTTCAGCGACTTCCCTGATCTAGCACATGTACATGAGCAGTGTCGATCAATTTGTAAGGTACGGAGTAGGTATAAGAATGAAACCCGAAAGAATGTTCAAACAATACTGCTTTATTTCATATTAAACATTGATTATATACTCATCATAGAAAATAGGTTACATGACACATACTAGCACCTCTACATCACCGCACTTATAGAAAAAAAATTTAAGTAAATACATTTTTTTTTTACAATAATATATTGTATAAATGGTATATTATTGTATAACGATTACAAACATTAATCATATATTATTTCTAAGGTTATATTATGATTTTATTGCATACGAGTATCAAAAATATTTATGTAACATTTTCTATTATTATTTACCTATGATACAATTTTGTACGATTCTTATGTATTAAATCTATTTTACCGTTGTTATTTATAATTTCTACGTTTGGTGGTAAATCTTTTATAACTTTAAATGGACCGATATACACATTGTCCAATTTGCTATTACTTGAGTCATTTTTTACTAAAACAAGGTCATTTTTCTTATAAGTAATTGGATTTACAATTTTGTCATACCTTATTTTTCTATTTAATTTACTGATTAACAAATTATTTTTTGCTTCCTTTTGCGAAAGTTGCAACCGATATTTTAATTCACATGGATAACTGTTAAAATTATAAAGTGGGTCTAAATCGTTCGTTAAATTGCTTGGAAGAGAACACTTCTTACCAAATACCAATTCAAAAGGGGTGAATTGAGTTTCCGTATGTACTGTTGTGTTGTAAGCGAAACTCCAAAATGAAAGCCACTTACTCCACATTTCCGGATGGTTTTCTGATTGAATGCGTAAAAACGCATTCAGGTTTTTATGGGTAACTTCCAACGCCCCGATTGACTGGTGGTGATAGGCTGTAGAGTTCAGTTGTTTAATATTAAGCATTTTACATACCTCCTGAAATACTTCCGACAGGAACTCCTTTCCCCGGTCAGTTGCAATTTCTCTGGGCACTATGTATCTGAGGATAAAATTGTTAACAAAACTCCTTGCTACTTCTTCCGATTTTTTCGATAATAATGGATAAGCTTCTACATATTTAGTGAGTTCACATTGCAAGGTCAAAATGTAAGAATTATTATCATTGTCTGTTTCTAGAGGACCAACAAGATCTAAATAAACTTTTTCGAATGCTGTGTTTGCTGTACTTGTAATAATCATTGGTTCCTTTATAGGCAACGAATGTTTTTGCTTTTGGCATTTATCACATCGCTTAACAAATTCTTGTACATCATTATCTATGCCAGGCCAATAATAATATTTCTTTATATTATTCGACATCCGTCTGATACCAGCATGGCCACTACTGGGTAACAGATGAAAGTCGTTTATTATTATTCTCCTATCATCTTTATTATCAATTCTTTTTACGTCATTAACTATACAAATACGTGGTCCTGACCTTTTATTGTCTTTATTCACTTCCGTTAGTATTTTTTTTATAAATGTTTCATTATTTTTATTTTTTATTATAAACACTTCCCCAATATTCCAAAAATTACTTAATTCATCTAGTTCTCTCACGAATTCGTCTCGCGCCATTCGTGATTGAGAATCTAAAAGTTTAATGTAAATAATATTTTTATTCTTAACATAGCATAATCCTTTACTTTCATTTGTTATCTCTTTAAGTTGTCTTAAGTTATGTAAGTCTTTAGTATTTATAAATCTTAATTCGACTGATTTCTTCGGTTTAATATGAGTATTCACAATTTTCGGTTGATCAGACCTCAAATCAGTGTCTACCATATTACTCGGAGCACCAGTACTATTAATTTTCCTTGATTGTGCCCTAGTCATTACGTTCAGCATGTTTTCATGCATTTCTTTCAAATCGTCAGATGTAATTCGAGACAATGCGTCTGCAGCTGCATTGTCTGAACCTTTGACGTATTCTACTTCGAAATTGTATTCTTCAAGAGCTATTCTAAACTTCATAAGCCTACTCGATGGATCTCTCATATTGAAAAGATATACTAGAGGTTTGTGGTCTGTGGCTATCTTAAACGGTCTACCGTATAAATACGGTCTAAAGTATTTTACGGCCCAAACTATAGCAAGTAACTCTTTCTCAATAACCGGATAGTTCCTTTCACCCTTGTTCAAAGTTCTGCTAGCATATGCCACTGGTCGTCCATTTCCGTTTGTCAAGATTGCACCAATAGCATAATTTGATGCGTCAGTCTGAACGATGAAACGATTGTTTTCGCATAAATCTGGATACTGCAATATATGTGGAGATATTAAACATTCCTTTAAAGTATTAAATGATTTCTCACAGTCAGCATTCCATTCAAAAGGTATATTTTTTCTGGTCAATCTATTTAACGGGTACGCAATTTCCGCAAATTTCGGTATAAACTTACGATAGTAATTTGTGAAGGCTACAAACCGCTTTACTTCATCTGTACTTTTAGGATGTGGATAATTTTTGACAGTGTTAATTTTTTCAGGGTCGGGCATGATACCCTCACTAGATATGACGTGACCCAGATATAAAATTTCTTTTCTAAGAAAATCACATTTCAATGGGTTTAATTTAAGGTTCACTGATCTAAGTCTTTCAAAAACATCTTGTAGATTTTTGTTATGTATTTCCAAATTTCGCCCAAAAACGATCAAATCGTCAAGATATATGAGATATTTTTTATAGTTTAGACCCGCCATAGCTATAGTCATCATCCTTGAAAAAGAACTTGGACTTGTTTTCAAGCCCATTGGCATGCGGGTCATCTGATACTGACCAGAACAAAATGCTGTATGTTTTCTGCTATTTTCATCTAATTTAATATTATAGTAACCTTGGTATAAATCTAAATGAGTGAAGTAAATGCTGCCTGTTAAGGACTCAAAAATTTCGTTAATATCCGGCAATGGGAATTTGTCATCTTCTATACAGTTATTGAGTTTTCTATAATCGACCACAAGCCTCCATTTTTTATCAGTTGTAGAGCTAGACTTCTTAGGAACTAATAAGATGGGGCTAGACCAGTCACTTTTACTGGGCTCTATTATACCCTCGGCTAACATTTTATTTATTTGAGATTGTATTTCACCTTTTTGGGAAATAGGCAATCTATACTGTTTTGAGAAAACGGGGTTGGTATTTGATTTCAAACCAATTGTATGAGTATAAACGTCTGTAGTCTTTAATTTATCCCGGGAAGGTAAAAAATATCTGAATATTTAGCACATATTTTCTCGATAGTATTCTGTTCTTCATCGTTTAAATGTTTAAGTTTTATTGAAGAAAATAATGATTTTACCCGATCAGAATGAATGTTAGGTTTTTCAAATTCACAAACGTTAAAATCTCCTAAGCTTTTTATAGTAGTCTCAATTTTATTCAAAGAAATATTGTTCTCGGTAGTGTTTAAAATTTTTATTGGTATCAACCCATTTTTGGGTGTTGCTATAGAACTTGCAACAAAAATACCGTCCTGTATTTCCTTTGACAATACGACGCAGTCCTCCTTTAAATTTGTATTAATAAAATGTATTGACTCGCATCTAGCAGGAATATCAAACACTAATTGGCATTTGTTCTCCATAGGTAAGCAAGTAGTCATTGTAGTTGTGTGTAAAGTTACACATTTAGTATTAAAATCCATCAGCACTTTGTAATTATAAAGAAAATCGCGACCTAATATTCCATCTGACGCAATCGGTAAGTTATCAAAAACATAAAACTTGTGAGCGACGGACTCATTACCTAGAATGAAAGACAAATAAACGTATCCTATAGCGTGGACTTTGCCTCCTAGTCCGTTTACGGTTACGCGCTCTTTATGGATAGGAATGTTTAGATCGATAGCATGTTTATACTTGAAAGCTGATAACGATGCCCCAGAATCAACGAGAAAATAATGCGCTTTATTTCGTTGCGTTGTTGAATGCAAAGAAATGTAACAATCACTATCACTTGCTAAAATTATATGTTCGTTGTTAGTCACGAAAAAACTGATTAGGAGTCACTTCCGCTTCCGTTTTTTCCTCGTTAAAAGAATTGATGTATCGTTCGCCTCTGGACCTATAGTTCCCTCTATGTGAACGAACAAACGTACCTCTTTGTGGCTGTCTGTAGCCGCTAAATCGCCCTCGGAAATACTGGCCTCGAGGCACGGCTGTTGCAGCAGGCGGCGTCCAATGTCCTTGTCCTCGCGCTCGTCCTCTGCTTGAGGAGTAGTTGCTGCGGCCTCCGCGATAAGCCCTGGAATTGTCATGATTATTTCTGTAATAATTATTTTTATAAGGTTTTCTGTACATACCCATACCCATGATTTCTCCTGTCGACGCCGATGACTCATCCTCATCTTGAGCGTCCTGGATAGCCTCCTTTAAATTATTGTAATTTCTCGCTGTTAATATAGTGTTTAGCCTACGATTTCGCAAACCCTTAATAAACTGTTTAATTGCGGTTTTTTCATTGAGCGGTTTCAGCACAGAATATGCCTTGTCGTTACCATCGGCTTGCGAAATCGTAAGATTAACAAATAATTCACTGATTTCTCTTCCATAGTCTCCTATCGATAAGTCATTTTGTCTCATCTTACTTAATTTTTCTTGAATAGCGGTTGCCCCTTTCTTACATAATAATATTTTTCTCATATCCCCTATTAAATCGTTTACACTAGTATAGTTAGAGTTTAACTTTAATTTCGCCTCCTGAGATAAACGATTTTTTAGTACAAAATTAATTAAATTCCTTTTGCAAGTGTACGGTCTTTACCGCACATTTTGTACCATCAGCCTTTTTACATAACATGAATCATTTTTCACGTCATCAATTCAGTGCATATTCGATCGCCACCGTGTGTACTCATAGCAGTAATTAATAATCAATAAATCAAAGTCATCAAGTGAACTACCTATCATTTTCTCCGACTCCATTATCAACTATCAACTTCTAAAGATCGTACAGCCAGCAGCTCGTACATCTTTATGGTCCTTCGAGCATCCTGACCCAGCGGGAGCGGCTGCAACGTGACCGCGCAACGTGACTCACCGTCCGTCGAAGAATTTTCATACGTGAAACATCAAGACTATCAGTGAACAGCAGTTGTGGACATAATCATCATCACCATCAAGTGCAGTGATACTCAAGTCTTACAACACATCAGCTTCAGATCAGGTGCCCTTGTGCTTTGTGTCCTACTTGCAGTAGCGAATCGGTTGAGTCGGCTTCCCACCAGCGGGTCTAACCGACGAGATTGAGAAGTCGCACATATTGCTTTTGGGATATTGGAGTACAAGGCGGTACCACGCATCCGTGACTATACAGCAAAGGTCACTCTATTTACAATCAAAACCATTTTTCATCGATAAGCAAAGATGGAGAATATTTTATCAAATCAACATCAACTTATGGAAGCAATGCAGACTCTTTTCACCAACTTCAAAAAAGATGGACCGGAAAGGAAGACCCCTTCTAACATCCAAAGACGTCTGGAGACTCTTGACCAGTATTGGAGAGATATTCAAGACAATCACATCAAGTTACTTGAGTTCGAAAACCGTGACTATACCTATTTCGCGGAAAATCACTATGAAAAAATATCATCATTTTATTCTGATTGTCGGCGAAAGATTCAGCAGCATTTACCAAAGGAGCAAGAAGTTAAGTCCGTCCTTAGACCTGCTACTCCATTGGCTGGCGCTATGGACTGGGTGCCACCTTCATCGACACCATCAGCCGCGGCATCAGAACCTTTGGGAAGACAGCAAGGCAACCTAGGCAAAATTTAACACTCACCTATTAACACCCAATCAATTACGTGAAGAGTTAAACATCATATCAGGTCAACTGTCAAAAGAATTGGCCCTCCCGATAGACAACATTCAGACCAATCTTCCAAGCATATACCATCTTCTTAAGGTCAAAGCAAGAATGACCAATCAATACTTCATCTTCGAGATCAACGTCCCCTTAGTAAGCAGAGATAATTTTGAGATTTATAAACTAATCGCCGTGCCTCAGCAAACACAGGAGGGAATGGTCTGCATTACACCTATCGCCGAAAATATTGCTATTAATATCCAGAAAGACTCATACATACCGTTAACTGGAGAAGAAGTTAGCACATGCATACAATACGACACTGAAACTCACCTTTGTCCTTTACAAAAACCGATTTCTCACATGACATCGGACGATATCCTTTGCATCAAAAATTAAGACACGAAGGAATGTGAGATTGACTCGTCAGCCTGTAAAGATATGTGGATTGAACTCAGTAAAATAAATACATACCTTTATTTCTGCTGCAATCAGTGTACGATCAAAATTATATGCGAACATCAAGTCACGGGGCAGAGACTTAGCAAGGCCGGGATAATCACTCTCGGAGATGGCTGTTTAGTGAAGGGTGACACTTTTACGATCTTAACACACCGCCAGCAAGTGACCAACCTCAATGTCAAACCAAACCTAGAAAAAATTGACGTACCCCCAATCAATGAACTACTAAATTTGACGATACCTAAACAAAAGCTGGAGAAATTTTACGAGTCAGATCGCGAAGATCGCCGGAATCGCATTTCGCACATCAGTCAGCAATTAGAACAGATGAAAGCCGCTGACGTCGACACCGAACTGCAATATGAGATGTCCAGCCATGACCTACATCAATTCGTATTTGTTTACCTGCTGTTGGGAGCAGCTACGTTAGCAGCAGGTTTTTATGCGTGGCGGCGTCTACGATTACGATGCTCGGCACGATTACAACCAGCATCACAGAACGAGAGACCAGTTGGCTTGAATGTTCACTTCACCAGCTCAGGCCCTGCAGCGCAACCATCTGGACAGGGGCCTCTCCAACAGAACAGCATCACTGCCGCCTCCACATCAGATGACCCCCGCGTTTCCGATAAATCAACATCACCAGTGATCCGCGCGCGTTTTAGTGAATATGAATAGTGCAGTGAAGTGTGAAATATTTAAGCATAGAGACTTTAAGCATCAAATATTTAAGTCAATTCGTTATTGTATCATTTATCATTTTTCATCTTATTTTTATTTGTCATTTCTCGCCCCCGCAGCATGTACGGTCTTTACCGCACATTTTGTACCATCAGCCTTTTTACATAACATGAATCATTTTTCACGTCATCAATTCAGTGCATATTCGATCGCCACCGTGTGTACTCATAGCAGTAATTAATAATCAATAAATCAAAGTCATCAAGTGAACTACCTATCATTTTCTCCGACTCCATTATCAACTATCAACTTCTAAAGATCGTACAGCCAGCAGCTCGTACAGCAAGTATCAGCCGTTAAAATAGAGTCATAATACAGGATATTATCAATCAACTGCTTTGTGTTTGACTCTTCATTTGTCATGATAGGTAAAAGGCTTAATGCCGTTTTTAAATCAAAAGAATTCATTGTTACGTCTAATTCCGTACTCTCACTTTGACACAATGTAAATATTTCTTCGTATTATTTTACAAATTTAAGACAATAATTATCAATTAATAATATATCTTCGTTACTAAAATACTTATTTTTCACTTTCTCTTTAAATTCTAATAAAAATATTTCATACTTTTGGTAAATGTCATTCGCTTCATTTAACATTATTCCTAGAACTTTACCAGACCTTCTACTTGGTCCTATTTTTATTAAATAAACTCTAACGTTTTTTAATTCATTATATAAAGTAACAATAGTATTCATAACTTACCACCATAACGTAGAACTCGAACTGTTACACCATTAAATAAAATAAACATTTTTTTTTTTTTAGAACAACATAGACATGGTAATTTACTGTAATAAGTATCTAAAAATAACTATTGAGTCCAAAGTTCAATCTGCTCGCCGTATATGGGTAACGATGACGCATATTCGATGATAATACACGTTGATACTCGTATCTTATTGATTACAGGAATTATTATAATTATAGAAACGTATTGACCGCACACTTCACTTCACTCACACTATATCTGGATACTTTGGGGATGTAACTGGAATCTCCGGTTGCTGCATTTGTCGCCGAAACAACGATCTGCGTATCACAGTACGGTTGATTTCCTTAGTAATCCACTTTTTATGGCAATTCTTGTAGAGCCGATAGCTTACATAAAGCAATCCACATATCAGGATCATCAAAATCACGGCCAGAAAAATTGTCGTGGTGGACATGTGTTGTCTGACCTCCTCGATATGTGTCCCGTTGTCTCCCCCAGCTGCGTTCTGGATTACAATGTTCTCCTCCTTAGATTGATTTTTCCCCATTGTGAATAACCGTTTTGCGTAATTGGCACGCGTCTATTTTACAGTTGCGATAATGCGGGACTCGTTCCATAGTTACCTCTTAGTCTGTTCGCAAATACGGGGACATATAAGGAACGTAGGTATCAGATTCGCGGCGCCGCCGGCTCCGAGGCGAATGCCATAGGCAGGGTCGCCATGTAAGGTACGGAGTAGGTATAAGAATGAAACCCGAAAGAATGTTCAAACAATACTGCTTTATTTCATATTAAACATTGATTATATACTCATCATAGAAAATAGGTTACATGACACATACTAGCACCTCTACAAATTACTCACCATGGGTCTAGCACAAAAAAAGAACCAGTATAACAATAGGCCTGCCACATAAATGACGCTCACATATCTATCCCTATACTCACGGCACATTTTCGTGCCGGTCGAAAAAGCGTTCTTTAGCTAACAAGAGCTAAAAATATCAAACGAACGAGGACCATCAACTCGGCACTAGGCCGTAACAGGTCGCGTTTTGGGTTCAAGTGCGAACTTAAATTACTAAGGAGGGTCCGTATTGAATGCAATCGTTTTTTTTTCTTTTTTTTATGATAGAGGGGGCAGATGAGCAGGCATATCACCTGATGGTAAGCGATTACAGCCGCCCATGGACACCTGCTACGTCAAAGGAGTCACTGGTGCGCTGCCGGCCATTTTAAAAGGGAGTACGGTCGTTTCTTGAATACTTGCAGTTCGTATCGGTCCGGAAACACCGCACCGCGATAGTTCATTCCACAGTGACACAAACGATTTTATGTGCTGTCTCATTTTATTTTTCTTCTGGTGCTGATTTAACTAATTTTTTTTTGTTGAAAAAACCACGAGAACAATATCATCATCATCATCATCATCATCATCATCATCATCATCATCATCATCATCATCATTTCAGCCAATAGACGTCCACTGCTGGACATAGGCCTCCCCCAATGTTCTCCACATAGATCGGTCCTGTGCCTCCCGCATCCAATGGATTCCCGCGATCTTCACCAGATCGTCGGTCCATCTTGTAGGAGGCCTGCCACGGCTGCGACTTCCTGTACGTGGCCTCCAATCGATGAACTTTCCGCCCCAACGGCCGTCTGTTCTCCTCGCTATGTGCCCTGCCCATTGACATTTGAGGCATGCAATCCTTTGGGCTACGTCTGTGACCTTAGTTCTCCTACGGATCTCATCATTTCTGATACGATCACGCAAGGAGACTCCGAGCATAGCCCTCTCCATTGCTCTCTGGGTGACTTTGAGCCTCCTTAATCGGCACATTGTAAGCGGCCACGTTTCGGTTCCGTATGTCATCACTGGCAACACACACGCATTAAAGACTTTCGTCTTGAGACACTGCGGTAGATCTGCCGAAAATATGCTGCGTAGCTTCCCGAATGCTGCCCAGCCGAGTTGGATTCGTCGATCGACCTCTTTCTGGAAGTTGGACTTACCAAGCTGGACTTTTTGTCCGAGGTAGATGTACTGGTCTACAACTTCAAGTGTAGAGCTTCCAACCTTTACAAGAGTGGGTACGACATGGGAATTAGCATGGCCCTCTCCATTGCTCTTTGGTGGACTTAGAGCCTCCTTAATCGGCACATTGTAAGCGGCCACGTTTCGGTTCCATATGTCATCTCTGGCAACACACACGCATTAAAGTATTTCGTCTTGAGATACTGCGGAATCGGAATATAAGGGTAAGGTAATAGAGGGTCCACTTATATTTACGCACACACTTGAGCACTATAACATATCCTGCGTACGTGGTTTATCGTTGGTGATTGCCTCACTCAGGATAGACTCAGGTGCATCTACCTCCTCGAGTGGCCCTGCTGGTAATCAGTTCTGTCCTAATTCCAACTTCGGTTGGTATTAGGCAGAAACGGTTACTGCAGAGCATGGTTTTTCCTGGGCAATGACGGGTAGTAATTCATTTGTGGATTGCTACCTGTTAGCCGAAGGATGCACACCCGACGGACCGACCCTGTCGTGCGACCGCGCTGAAGCGCACTTCGCTACAGGGCCTATATTGTCGCGCCGAGGGTCTGAGGACCGGCGTCTTCGCGTCGTTCCCTGACGGTGCACTAGGGCCCGTGAAAGCGGGTTAAACCATTGCACAGCGGGGTTTCAGGCGCCATTTTTGTCTTTGGACCTGGGGATGCTTTGACGTCGGCATCCCCCTAGAGTGGAGCGCCTCCGGGTGCAGTGGCCGCAAGGCCGCAAGGTTTGGGGACCTGCGCCGCAAGGTCGCAGCCAGCGGATTGCGGTGGTAGGTCGGAGTTGTTTGCGTCGCGGATTTCCCCGGCTCCGCAGCCAGCGGAGTCGGTTTCTGCGACGCGTTATTATGTTGAAAGCCTGCGGGTTTGTCCCTAACTCGCACTGCACTGCAACCAGCAGTGTATGTGCGGGGAGGGGTGCCCGCAGTCCTTCTCTCGGTGGTGCTTGCACTGCATCCAGCAGCGTGGGTGCTACCCGGGAGGTTGAGTGGGAGAGAGGCCGAGCTGGCGAGCCTTTTCGCCCTGACCGGGCGACGGATAAAGCTACCGTGGCAGTCCTCACCCCGGTCTGAGTGTTTCCTGGGCAAGGGATGGAAACGTCCCAGTGTTTTTATTGGGTATGCCTCCGGACGGTCTCTGATTAGCAGAGACCTAACCCGGAGGAGAGCCCCTCTCAGCGTGCATAAGGTGCATTTTCACTGGGTCATCAAAAAAAAAAAAAGCCGTAATCGGTTGGAAGATGATTATCAGCACGAGTGGTTTACATGTCGTTCACGTTATTCGCTACGTATTGTCCCATAACCACAACAACAACAAATATTGTCTGGTATTTTGTGATGTGGTTCAGAGCACTGCTTACAGAACCCTTCCAGTATAAAAGGCCAGCTCCGGTCCCGCTCCGCTCCGCTCGTAAAGTTTAATTGCAACTGTTCGTTTATTTTGGTTTAAGCCGCGGAGTGCTTCGCCCATCGGGACGCCAGACCCGATAAAGATAGCTAATGCTTTTACTATAAAAGGAAGCAAGTCTGGAGCTTTTAAAATTGGGGCTTAGAATTTTGATAAAAAACCTTAACATTTTTGGCGTTACCTGGGCTCTGAAGCCATAACAATACAGAATGAAGATGTTGATAAAAATAATTTATAATAAAAATAAAGTTTAAAAACTAAAACCCGACCATCACAAAAACACGCTCTAAAAAGTACGAAACAAGAAAATTGTCTCCGCTGAAATTATTATGCCGTATCGCCGTGGTCGTATCATCATCATCATCATCATTTCAGCCAATAGACGTCCACTGCTGGACATAGGCCTCCCCCAATGTTCTCCACACAGATCGGTCCTGTACCACCCGCATCCAATGGATTCCCGCGATCTTCACCAGATCGTCGGTCCACTTTGTAGGAGTCCTGCCACGGCTGCGACTTCCTGTACGTGGCCTCCAATCGAGGAACTTTCCGTCCCAACGGCCGTCTGTTCTCCTCGCTATGTGCCCTGCCCATTGACACTTTGCGCAATGTCTGTAACCTTAGTTCTCCTGCGGATCTCATCATTTCTGATACGATCACGCAAGGAGACTCCGAGCATGGCCCTCTCCATTACTCTCTGGTGGCTTTGAGCCTCCTTAATCGGCACGTTTTAAGCGGCCACGTTTCGGTTCCGTGTGTCATCACTGGCAACACACACGCATTAAAGACTTTCGTCTTGAGACATGGTCGTATGCCACATTGATTTCATTTTATTATTATTATGAATCTGTTTTGCTGCAGTAGGTGGCATACGACCATGGGAATGCGGCATAATAATTTCAGCACAAACAATTTCTTGTTAGAGTACTTTTTAGAGCGTGTTTTTTGGTAGTCGGATTTTAGTTTTTAAACTTTATTTTTATTCAACATATTTTTACTTTAAATTACATATTTGAAATATGCTAAAAGCTCTTTCATTTGATACCCGACACGGAACCGTCAAGCAAATTTATTTTTTTAGTACCATACTCTAAGTCCTCTAGAGGGCGCTGTAATTAATTTACCGTGACGTCATGTCGCCTATAACCAGAAAACAATCAAGGCGCTTCTAACGACACCTCATTTGCTCAAATATGATAACTAGTTTAGAAGTAATGAGGGAACAGATGAACAACCATACAAACATACAAATCAAAATCATTAACCCTTCCTTTTTGCTTCGCCGTAGTCGGGTAAAAATAAAAATTGGTTTATTGCTCTCATACAACATACCTAATTAGTCATACAATTCAGCAAATCGTAGAACAGTCTTATGCTAGCAATTGGAAGGTATCTCAGCAAGTGCTGAACTAGGTGGTTAGAGACAGACATCAGACACTTCCATTTCTCTAGGATTTTATGCGAGAAATTTGGTCATAGGAGCTATGAATTTAATATAAATAAATCACAGTACAAATATCCAGATGACAAACAAAGAAAATGTGCATAAGAAAAAAAAGTAACAATGTAGTAATAATCTTTTCGTTTGTGCATGTGTTTGTGTGAATGTGTGTGTGTAAATAGTCGTTAAGGGGTAAGTATTATTTTCTGTAACAATATGTAAAATCTTCTTCTTCAACAGCGTGTGGTTTCAATAGTAAAGCTGCTTTGTATTTGCTCTTAAAGCTTCCAATCCTCATGATGAATTTAATTTTGACAGTATAACTTCTTAATGACACCAAAAGTGAAGGTAGCTAAGTGGATTGGAATGTCAGCAGGTTAAGCTAGTTGATTTTTAAAATTAAAGTTGTCCATGTTTACAAGACTACGAAAATGAAATAAGTGGGTTTATTTGAGATTACCAAACAAAATTTAGCTGGTTTCTGTTTAGTCAATTTTTACATTTGGAATTCAAAAATATTCTACATGAATCTAAATTGAAAAAACCGGCCAAGTGCGAGTCGGACTCGTCCATGAAGGGTTCCGTAGCAGCAAGTAAGATATATTATGGAATTTAAGTTGCGGTTTACGGTTTATAACGTTTTTAAAAAAACTACTTACTATATCTAGTTCAAACCAATTTCGTTTTTAGTTTTCATGATTATTTACATATTTTTTTTACTATTATAATTGATTTATTTCAGAAGTTGGAGGGGGGAGGGGGGGACACAATTTACCACTTTGGGAGCGTCTCTTGCGCAAAGTATTGTGTTTAGAAAAAAATATGATACAGACCTCAACAACATTTTTAAAGATCTATCCATAGATACCCCACAAAAAAAATGAGTTTCAGTTTCAAGAATGGAGACCCCCCTATTTTTTTATTTTTTCCAATTTTTGTGTAAAAATCGTAATGCGGTTTATAAAATACATCTATTTACTATATTTCAATAGTAAAAGTTCTTATAGTTTCCGAAAAATGTGGCTGTGACATACGGACGGACGGACAAACGGACAGACATGACGAATCTATAAGGGTTTTGTTTTTTACCATTTGGCTACGGAACCCTAAAAACGACTAATAAGCGCTCATAATTACGCTAGTATACAATGTTTTTTTCTTTAGTCGATCCCGTTTTGCAATTATAATTATATTTGAAAAGTTTATTTACCTACATAAAATTATCGACATCAGAGGAGAACCAGACAGTCTTTAGACGAGGCTAGTAATTTTGATCATAGTCAAATGCGGTTGCTAAGCTTATTAAAATTTCTAGTCTCAATAATTATCTTTAGAATGAAAATTGATATTGAGAAATATTTTAGAGGGCAATGCCAAGATGGTTTAATTATTTTTGAAATCTTTGCGATTTCTGCGACGAATGAGACTAGACACTAAGATGATTAGCATCCATTGATTCGTTTTCTTGCAGAGAAAAAAATATATCTTCTACAAAAACGTCGACGTATATGGTTGTATAAATAGTTTATCTTGAACATTTGAGCTAAGTAATGTACCATGAATGAGGCTTCACAAGACTAGACGTATATACTTAGTTAATAACTTAGTTACTAACATCAAAAAGGAATAATGAGGTTTCTTTAGATTTTTTTTAACGTTTAAGATTTTGTATAATTAAAGATTATTATAAGAATCGAACATCTAATATTTACACGGTAGTTTACGTGACGATTATTAGCTCAGTGGTTCGGACGTGCCTTCAATACGGGGTTTGAATCCCAGCATTCACCTCTGGATTTTTCAAATCTATGTGCGTATTATTACCATTAGCTCGGCGGTAAGGGAAATATTTTTTCTTGTGTGATTGGTGGCAGACAAGCAAACGAATCACCTGATGGTAAGCAATTGCCGTCGGCCATGGACACCCGCTACACCAGTGGAGTCACAAGTGTGCTGCCAACTTTTTAACCCCCTTTCCCCCGGATTAAGCTGAGAAGATACCAGCAAGATACCATGTTACAGAGTTTCTATTGAGAAGAGAAAAAAAATTACAATTATGAAAGTTAATAGACTACTATGAATAATAACTCAAAAGATTAATCAATTTACTTGACCAAAAATCCTTATCATTTAAATAGTCTTGTACTCTATAGTAACCTTTCTTCATTAGGCAGGTTTTAATATGAGACTTAAACTTATCCAGTGATAGGCTAATGACATTTTGTGGTAGCTTATTAAATTTCTTAATACTTAGGCCAACAAATGAATTACCGATTTTATGAAGTCTGAGGACCGGGACGGCAAGCCTATGTTTATTTCTGGTGTTAAGACTATGACTATCGGACTTTTTTGGAAAAGTGTGCAAGTTCTTACGTACATAAATAATGCAGTCGAGGATAAATTGGGAAGCCACGGTTAAAATATTTATTTCTTTAAATATTTCCCTAAGTGAGTCACGTGATCTAAGGCTGTATATAGCGCGGATGGCCCTTTTCTGTAATACAAAAATAGTTTGTATGTCAGCAGCAGACCCCCACAACAGTAGACCATATGACACCACACTTTGGAAATAGCTGAAATAGACCAGTCTTGCCGTCTTGCCGTCTCGATATCAGTTAGACGCCTGATTTTTCTTACTGCATATGCAGCGAAACTTAGTCTTCCTGCCAAGGCAGCAATATGGGGACTCCACTGCAATTTCGCATCTATAGTTATACCGAGAAAAACTGTGGGATTATTGATTTGAACAGATTCATTGTTCATCTTAATACTAGTATTGACCTGCCTTACATTTGGCATGTAATACCCAGTTGACGACGTAAATGATACTCTCTCACAGGTATTGCAGTGGTTTACGACTAACAATTTACTTCTTAACTCAAAGAAAAAAATGTGTAAGATTCACCATGCCAAGATGAGGAGGTCAGTTCTCCGGTGGGCCGTTCAATTTGTTCTTTACGATAGTCTTCCATCTATATCTATTCTTCGTAACGTGAAGGGCATCATGTAGCTTGGTGTCCAGGGTCGAACGCATTTGGTCTGATGGACTGAGTGTTAGTGTCTAAGCTTCTCAATAGGACAAAACTAACTGTTTATAAGACCGTAGTAAGACCCATCAAATAAACGGATGTGAAGCTCGGACACTGAAACATAAAGAAGATAATAAGCTTCAGGTCTCAGTATGGAAAATCCTCCGGAAAATGTAAACAAGAATTGATTGGCAGTTTTAGCATCCAGAAGAACACCGAAATTGAAGAACTTATGGCGGACCCTAACATAATGATAGAGACAAAGGCTTACAGACTCCGATGCCACGTCGAAAGGATGATATCAGATCGGACCGCCTAGAAGGCATTATCTTGGACAACCTACTGATTGTCGGGTGGTTGGGTGTCCAGGCTAGGGCTCGGCTGACGGGATGGAGTTAACGCGGATCGGCGAGAATTGAAGACAAGAGATTGGCGTCAAACTGCACAAGACCGAGACATATGGCGACATTTCAGTATCGAAGACCAAGACTCATTACAAGTCACTGAGCAATCGGAGTAAGTAAATAAATAATCTGATTAGGCTTCGATCTCTGATTCTTTCTGTTCACCAGTTACCAACACTATAAGACCAACCTTGCAGATAAACAAGTGGAAATGTTATACCTACATCGTATAATATGATAACCAACGGCCGCTAACTTCTAGACAAATAAGGGATAGGTCTCCAATCCTGCAGTCTGTTTCGTCTTCTTGTTGAGTCCCTTGCGACTATTAACTCTTCATTTTAACCAAATAAGCCGCTAAATCGAGTTAGCGTTACAAAGTTAATAATTGTGTTGTTTGTGACTGGATTTATTAGAGTAGATTTGTAATTTATAGCTGAAGTTATTTATATGACTGACCTGGCTTCACGCTCGAAGGGTCGTGGGTTTGATTCCTACTTTAAACTGGACCAACATTCTTTTTAATGTGATAGGTAGCAGACGAGCAGACGGACAGATAAGCGATTGCGGCCTCCATGGACAACCGCAATACTAGTGAGTCACAAGCGCGCGGCTAATATTTAAAATCCCCTTTCCCCTGGATTGGGCCTCTGTTACCCTCACTCACGCAGCAAAAGACAACACAGCGCTGCTTCACGCCGGTTTTCTGTGAGGCTGTGGTATCACCCGGTCGAGACGGCCCATTCATGCCGTAGCGTGACTCTCCCAGAGTCAAGTGTTATTATTTTTTTTTTAGTATGTTGGTGTTATTCATTTTCTTTAATTAATAATACATTTGTAGTACCATTATTTATTGTAATACCAATAACACTATTACTGACTTTGGCTACGAAAGCCAATTTCAACAACTGATCAAATATGTGTGCAGGATATATTACGGTGCACAGGTATGTCCTCAAACATAAGTGCACGATGTGCTCTTACCTTAAAATTCCGATGGGCCACCAGGCATGACACAACTGGAGAGCTTCCAGACTCCGGGCTGTTATTTGGTGGTGACCTTGAAATCCATGAGGAATACATTTTTTTTATTTTTACAGTTAAGAAAAACTTACAGCTAGTCATATTAAATTATTACTTAAACTTTTAAACATGCAGATGTCTTTCTACATGTTACTGACGGCCAATTAAATTTTGTTTAGCTGTGATATTTAATGATACAATCGTCCGCGCCCATTTATCCCACCAAAACATCGTGTAACAACTAACCAAGTCTTGATGAAACTGATTGTTTTTTTTTTTGTTTATCTATAAAATGGAATAAAATCTCTATGCAAAGCCAAGTCTAAGAGGTTCTTTACTGAAAATTCTTTATTATTATAGATACATTTTATGTGACCCGACGTTGATTATTCTATATTCACATTTACCTATTAGTTGACACATTTAAGTCAACAGTCGAATACACCTATGCCAAATTTAAGCTCTCTAGATCCATCGGAAGTAATAGTTCTATTTTGATGATCTATACATGAGTCAGAAAGTCAGTGCTTGTCGAATTAGCGTAACTTTGCGTCAGCATGACTAAGGAATAATTGAGCTACAGATATGAACATTTAGTAGATTAAGGGCCGATTTCACCGTTGAAATTGAACGCGATCAAGTCACTTGAACTCAGTCTACGCGCTAAACTGAGTTCCGTTCCTTTGTTTTTGCTAGCATTTATCGCGTTCAAGCGTTGATTGCGTTCAATTTCGACGGTGAAATCGGCCCTTAGTGTTAGCATATAGCTTATTTAGATGAAATTAATTTCATTGTTTTAAACCTATTTGAAGGTCCTATAATAGGGACATGAAAACATATAGATAAACCCATTTATTCACTATGATTACGACACGTCACATTTTACAGATACGAACGAACACAACAAGTAAAATTATACTTACATACACAGAAGAAGAAATATATACAAACTAAAACAACAAACGAAACATTACGCGATAAAAGAGAAAAAAAAATTAAGACAGAACCAAAAAAAAAAAGTAATAATATGGCTGCTCAAGCCGGGCAATAATTATCGCAATAGTGTGTTGCGATAACTAGTGAAAAGAAGCTTACTCAGCTTCGGCCATGGCGCTGGTTTTATGTGAAACCTAATATGACGCACGGACGACATAAATATGTATATAAATACCCAATTTAAAAATATATTTAAATTAAATATAATGTTCTAATGGTGCTCAATACACTGAACTTGTTCTAGAAAATGTGTTACGGCAGAGTTTGCTTCTGGCTGGCTGGCACTGGCTGGGGGCACCCAAATAATACAGATTACATCTGAATATTTTAATTTAAATCACTTAATCAGAAATTTTCTTTCACAATTTGTGAAAGGGTTTAAGAAATGATTTAAGATTCTATCTGCTTTATTCGGAAATATATTCCGCTCTCTAAATCCAAGTGAATAGATAAGGGGAACTGCAAAACAAATTACCAACTGAGAGCTTTATTCTGTCTCCGTCTGCGCAAATAAACTACTTGTATGTGACTTTGTGACAATTTTACTTCAGTATTCGTTAAGAACTAGGTTAGCCTAGTTCTCAAATTAGCGTTTAAAAATCGGATATCGGCAGTTACTTCGGAGTACATAGTACCCACTGCTAGGGATTGGCTCGCTCAGCATTTGACTCCGCGGGGGACGACGTTACTGGGTATCCTGGTAGGTCGTACATCGAGGCAGTGCGCCTGGTAGGCGTCAAGTGGCGAGTATGATTAGCGGTTCGGTCTAATCCCGACCGTGCGATTTGGTTACGGTTAAAGTCCCACGCAGCACCTTGTTTCCTATATGTAGCAAGGTGACGGCAATGGTGGTTTCCCCTGGGAATAAAAATGACACAAAGTTTGAGCAGCTCTCAAAGTTTAAACACGAATTTACTATAGATAGGTTGACGGCACTCAACGAGACGTCTTTCCAGTGATACCTAGGTTAGCCGACTGGGCGTAGACCCACCGGTTGGCCCTGTTGTGCTTTCTTCATAAGAAGATCCTTGTTTTGGAGCATTGTTACCGACTCCTTAGGAGGTGTAAACCTCCGTCGGTATTAGAAGTGTTTTTTAGTTTCGAAAATCGAGGTATCATAGAATATCATTATCGTTTGTTTGTGTGTTGATAAGTGTCAAAATGTAAATACTAGAAAATTACTAGAAATATATTTATTGGATTAAAGTTATAATTTTGGTTATTATTTACAATAAAAGACCACTTGAAAACAATTCTATTTAAAACTAATAGCGAAAACAGGTCAATGACCTGGAAGAAGTAATGCATAGAGTAAAATGTATATATATATATTATGTAGTAGATGCTGCCTTTGGTCCAAGGGTTGCGGGTTCGGTCCCCGTACAAACATTTGTGTGCATGAACATGTATATTTGTATTGGTCTGGGTGTTTTCTATGTATTATTTGTATATATTTACAAAAAAGTATTACATGTATATATTTGTAATCCTACTGTTGATTCTTATATCCGTAACACGCAGGTGCTTGAGCTACCTATCTCGGGGTTAGATCAATGTACCTATGTGATGTTGTGAAATATTTATTATTTATTTTTATTACTGAAATAGAGTGCCTACTTCGCGTTTTTAGGGTTCCGTAGCCAAAATGGCAAAAACGGAACCCTTATAGTTTCGTCATGTCCGTCTGTCCGTCTGTCCGTCTGTCCGTCTGTCACAGCCGATTTACTCGGAAACTATAAGTACTACAGTGATGAAATTTGATGGGAATATGTGTTGTATGAACCGCTACAAAAATATGACACTAAATAGTAAAAAAAAGAATTGGGGGTGGGGCCCCCCATACATGTAACTGAGGGATGAAATTTTTTTTTTCGATGTACATACCCGTGTGGGGTATCAATGGAAAGGTCTTTTAAAATGATATAAAGTTTTCTAAAAAACATTTTTCTTAAAGTGAACGGTTTTTGAGATATCAGCTCTCAAAGTCGTAAAAAGTATGTCCCCCCCCCTCTATTTTTATAACTACGGGGTATAAAATTCTAAAAAAAATAGAGGTGATGCATGCTAATTAACTCTTTCAACGATTTTTGGTTTGATCAAAGTATCTCTTATAGTTTTTGAGATAGGTTGATTTAACTGTAATTTTGGACTTTGCTGCTACGGAACCCTTTGTGCGCGAGCCCGACTCGCACTTGGCCGGTTTTTTTTTCTGTTTCCTGGGGACCGTCGCGCCGCCCTGGTGGACACGAATGACATCATCCTCTTATGTTTCATATCTGTTTTAGGTGATGGGTAGGGCACACTAGCGACGCCAATCGATTTAAATTTTTGACTATAAACCATGCCAAAAGTAACCGCTTTTGGCGTGAATAAATTTTTCGCGTATGCGTTGGACCCAACATTTTTGCATGGTTTTTAAATAAATAGAATAAGTGTTTGCCGAGAGGTTGTGATCCTGAAATTGTTTCAAATAGATCCGGTTTAGTAACTAAAAATTTAAATAGATTGGCCTCGCTAGTGTGCCCTACCCGTCACCTTCATGACAAAAACATTAGTCTAGGCGGCTTGGGGTCATTGTTCCGGAAACACGCTTTGCTTGCGCGATATATAAATGCATAGTGACATCTACGGGACTAATACTTGCTCTCAAACTAGCAGATCAGAGACGAAAAGAAGACTCATTGTTGAGTCAATGAGACTACTAGATGGCGTTAGTTTTCATCCAGTACAACTTTTGTTCTAAGTCAATGCACCATGAAGTAGCAACGCTTATCGCCGTGCCAGCTCCACAACGCCCAGGCCCGGGTGGGTCTGTGAGAAGATGCCCGGGTAATGAGCCATGGCTCGAGGTCCGTACTCTCGCCCCACGGCGAGAAAGACCACAGAGAGAGAGAGAGAGAGAGAGAGAGAGAGACTATGAAGTAGTGCAGGATTGACCAGTGGCGCTCTCTTGTTTCAGAGGCCAAAACTCAGTTTCGGTCCCTGAGCCAGGGGACTAAATAATTAAATGGAACGACTTCAAAACGAAAAATTGTTATTCTTCCTCGAATTGTCCTGGAACAAAAGTTCCTAAACTTGTTAAGAGAATTTCCGCAATTATTATTATTACGATCGTACCCTTAGATTAAAATTCCCTCTTTGCTGTTATACACTGACTAAATAAGATATTCAACGTCTTTGAAATACTGGATACCAGAGAAAATTTGAAAGGATTTTTCCGACTGTGGTTATTGTGTCTACGCAACAAAACCGAAAGTTTGTAAAACCAGGAGTTTATAAGTACCTAGTCCCTTTGTAGGAACAATATCTGTTTAAAACAAAATAAAGTTTTTACATTACATTTTATCTTTCCACTTGATAATTAATTCAGGACTTTCTCAGTTTTATTACACCATTAGCAACAGATTGGGAGGAGATTTCATATTAAAGATGGTTCGTGAGTAGCGACAGTTGTGTTTTAACTCTTTCCTTATTTATAAGTGCTGAGAATATCTGAAAAAAAATCTGTATTGACACGCGTCGTAAGTATAGACGGATGCCACCATCTTAAGGCAATTTGTTTCTTTATTGTAACTAAAATATTTTACATAAAGTTTAGGGTTTGCGATACTAGAACATGAAGCTGTTTTTTTAATTCGCAGTATGAAGGGGTGGTAAAAATCTTCGAGTACAAGATCGCCATTTTCGTTTGCTGTATAGCATTAAGTCTGATTTTTTTTTCAATAAAGAATAAATAAATAAACTGTCTAGACTTCAGGCATATATATGCGAGCTACGGAAAGGACATAAAACCGTTTGTCCAGTGTTCGATTTTTTAGCGATCACTGTGGGTTGGGCACCTTTCTAAACGACCGACATTACCTTTCCCATACCATCTTCGGAGTCCATAAACCCTGAAGATCGACTTCCATCAGGTTTCCTATCTCGTTCGCGTCTCCCTAATCTTAAAAAAGGAATTCAATATACCCTCACAAACTCTCCTTTTCGCCAGTCACAGTATCCCTAACGCGTAAATCTCTGCCGGTTTTATCTTGCAATAGTCGTCTCTGAGAGCTGTATATTTTAATTTGGACCGTTGAAGGCATCTGACACGTACCTCTTAATTAACTTGGCGACGACGACTTTTATTACCTACACAGTTTATTTTATCTGCAGAGGAAACGCGAGGAAAAGCATGGCTTCCAGTGCAGTAGAAATGTAAACGAGCTAGAAAAGCTTTGTCTTCTTTTATGATAGACAGACCAGCAGACGTATCACTTGACGGTAAGCGTTTACCGCCGCCCATGGACACCTGTCACGTCAAAGTAGTCACAGGTGCGCGGCAAGCCTTTTTAAAAGGGAGTACGCTCTTTTCTCGAAGCTTTGCAGGTCCTTTCGGTCGTCTTTATGTATTGATTATTGAAAAACTTTCTTTGATTAGTTTATTTACCGTTTGACATTTCGAGTTAAAAGTGAAGAAGTTAATAAATATTTACAGGGTGTATCTGTGGACATTTACATCCCTTTAACCACGTGTTCTACCAACCATTCTGAGCAACATTTGTTCTACGACTTTTTGAAGTTCGTTGAAAAATTTTTGACTCTCCATACAAAATGACCAAGTCACGTGACGGATTTTGTATGAAAAGTCGAATGTTTTTATGTGAATTTCCAAAAGTATATGAAAAGTTGAAAATTTTTCATGCGAATTTCCAAAAGTGATAGAATAAATGTTATTCATAATGGTTAACAGAACACACGGTTAAAGGGATGTAAATGTTCACAGATACACTCTGTATAAATGATGTATCTATTAATTGTATTGCACCCATCTTTTACGCGAATGTAAACCAACAGTACAGCGAAACACAAATATATTTTTTAACAGGACATGATTTGTATCAAAAAGCAAGTGTGGAACTCGTTATTTGATTCGTAATCTAAAACCAAATAAAAAGGTTGTTCCTAGCAAAAATAATGGACGGCATAAGATAAAAAAAAAATATAATAAAACTATCTCAGTTTTGTTTATCTATCTTTGTTTATTTGTTTTCCATTTGGGCAAATTCTTCAACCTCACTGACTCAGCTGCGCTAACTCATAGCGTGTAATTCATAGTTGCACCCAAATTTTTTCGCTTTTAAGCCCAGGGTAGGCTTGCACCAAGATCCAGGATTCGGGAAATCGGGTAATTACAATGAAGTGACTGCCGCCTGCCCTTCGCAACCCTTAGATAGAGGAACCGGACCAGCTGAATCACGGTTACACATTCAGAATCACTATCTCAAATATTTTAGATGTTTACAATTTTGAAAAACAATCCGAGACGTGCATGTTTCCTCGCTCTGTTTTTTCTCTCACCGCTTACCAATTAGCTAAGCGAATATGTGGGATGGGTTATGAATAAAGCCTCCCTGGCTTTATTTAAGGAATAATTATAAATAAAATAAATAATAAATAAATATTTCACAACATCACATACATTGATCTGACTCCGAGATAGGTAGCTCAAGCACCTGTGTTACGGATTTCAGTATCAACAGTGGAATTACAAATATATACATATAATACTTTTCTTTTGTAAATACATACTTATAATGCATATCAAACACCCAGACCAATACAAACTTACATGTTCACGCACACAAATGTTTGTACTGTAATTATTACTATATTCATAAGCGTCGTCTTTACACGTCGTCGGCCATTCGTCTTCTCTCTCACTCTCGCATGTCATTCTAATTCAAACATCAAACTCATACACGTTCCTTGCCATGCATCTACCGATCACCAATCCCACTTATATGAACAAAGATTTCAAAAAGCCAGAGATGCATGCTCGGTTTAAAACCAAGACCCTCCGTATCGCTATCGCTCCATGTCAATGGCCTGTAATTATTGGCAAAATTTACAGCTACTATTTGGGCTTACATAATATGTAAGTCTACCAACGTCTTACAGATTAGATATAATCAATTCTAAATAAAATATTCACCTGGGCCATTTCACTTAGTACTTTTTTCATAGTATGGTAAAAATGGTTCAACTGTAGTTAGATGGAACTTGTAAAAACAAATGTAGCTTTAAAAAGCAATCAAGAAGTTGGTTCGGTGTTGTGTCGGTAGATGTCACTATGGATTTTTACATCGCGCTAGTAAAGCGTGTTTCCGAAACAATGACCTCAAGCCGCTTGCTCACTTGAGTGATATTAAAAAAATATCGGAAATTAACCAGAGGTTAAGAAAGTTTGGGGAATTGTGTTATATAGGAAATAAAACTATTCTTATATTTTATTTAATCAAGCAGGGAGACCCTGCCTGCCTGACTGATTCTCAAAGGTGGCCTACATAACCGATGAGTTTTAATAGGGTTTCTCTAGATGGCACTTGCACTGGCTAGCCGACTAATGCCTCTATCTCAGTAAAAGTTACTCTATGATATTCACACCTATTTTTCTCGCTTTGCAATCTCTATGCAGTAGAGACATGCCTATCCTTAGCCTTTACACGACTAGATTTTCCTTCTCAACTTGCGTCGTTATGGTGAGTTGACATGACTATTACACGGGGATTTACTTGTGTAGTTTAACTTCGCAGCCTTAAGGTAACGGGTAGGGCACACTAGCGACGCAAATCGATTTTAATTTTAGCCACTAAACCGGATCTATTTTAAAAAAATTTGGGAATACAACCTCTCGGCAATCACTAATACTATTTATTTAATAACCATGCATAAATGTTGGGTCCAACGCGCACGCAAAACATTGCCAAAAGCGGCCACTTTTGGCGTTAATTAATTTTTCGCGTACAAAAACGGACCCAACATTTGTGCATGGTTATTTAATAAATAGTATAAGTGTTTGCCGAGAGGTTGTAACCCCGAATTTTTTTTAAATAGATCTGGTTTAGTAGCGAAACATTAAAATCGATTGGCGTCGCTAGTGTGCCCTACCCGTCACCTTAATTGGTGGATGCAAGGTTATTTTAATATATGACATGCGGTGTTTTTGTCTTTTACACTTTAAGAAAAAAACTTTATAAACGCTGTACAAGGCGCAATCTTAAATAATGTGATGACGGTCAAAATAAGATCTCAAAATAGAATTAGAAGACCTAGATCTTATTACATTAACAATGTATTATAAAATAAATAAATCTCTAAGCTCTGTAATAGTCTTAAGTTCTTAAAGCGTATTTAGTCCTATTGTCTACCTTTTTGTTTTAATATTTATTTAGCTTTTATCATTGTTTCAATTAAATTAAGATAGCCCTAAATACTTGTAATACAAGATTCTCTTAGTACACAAAACAATAAGTCTGAATCCCACCAAAAACATTCTGTAAAAAACTAGCCAAGTCTCGATGGAGCTGATTGATTATCTCTAAAAAGTAATGAAATCTAGACAAAGTCGTACCAAGTCTAAGGTTTCTTACCGCGATTTCTTTATTGTTTATAGTTAATTTTGTGTGACTTGGCCGTTGAAGGGTACATAAGGGTACAAAACCAGGTGCGCCACTTCTTTTTGTAGACAGTATAGAAAATCTTATTAAATAAATCACTATGCCACCTGTCGCGTATAAATGGTATGAGTATATTTTTATGTATAGGAGAACTGTAAATAAAACTTGGTAATCTCACATTTTTGTATAGGATTACCAAGTTATTTATGCTAATGGTTTAAATGAAAAACTGGGCCATTTCGGATACAATTTTAGTAAGGAGAACAGCAAATATAACGTGGTAATCTCACATATTTCTATAGGATTACCAAGTCATTTATGCAGTTGGCTTAAGCCAGGTACTCCAGATCTTCGATTATCCTAGTTTTTATAGTTTTCCTTCTATGTGGCCATTAAATCCCAACTCTGTGCTAAATTTCAGCTCTCTCAGATTATGGGAAGTACTAGTTCTATTTTGATGATCATGAGTGAGTGCCTGTCAAAAATGCGAATCTTTGCTTTCGCCTAACTACGCAACTAAATCAGATGGAAAAGGTTGGCAGCACACTTGTGACTCCACTGGTGTTGCGGGTGTCCATGGGCGGCGAAATTGCTTACCATCAGGTGATCCGTCTGCTCGTCTGCCACCTCTTATATAAAAAAAATAAAGTTTTTTTTGGCATAACTTGAGGCATTGCGGCTACTTTTAGTACTAGATACTATGTATAACTCCCAACACACTTAGATACGAGTTAATTTACAAAGGTTAATCTTCTAATGGATAATTCACATCATTCGGCTCGCTCCGGCCCGAAATCAAACCCGATACCTTCCGCGCTTGAAAGATATTACTTAATGTGACGGACTAGCCACGCCAATCGATTGTATTTTTTAACTACTAAACCGGATCTATTTTAACCAAATTCGGGGTTACAATCTCTCAGCGAACACTTATAGGTACTATTTATTAAATAACCATGCACAAATGTTTGGTCCGTTTTTGTACGCGAATAATTGATTCACGCCAAAAGCGGCCACTTTTGGCGGTAATTCAAAATTCGAGTTTAAAAGCAGACCAAACAGTTAACTATAAGTATTAAATAAATAGTATAGGTGTTTGCCGACAGATTGTAAACCCGAAATTGTTTAAAATAGATCCGGTTTAGTAGCTAAAAATTAAAATCGTCTGATTGGCGTCGGTAGTGTGGCCTACCCGTCACGTTAATTAATTTATTATCACAAATTATCCATAAATATTCCATATCCCGATTATATATCCTTTATTTAAATATATCTAAATTTGTTTTATTATATTTTTATATTGCTAAAATTAAACCTGTTACATCTCCCCAATTTTACTTATTTATAAACAGGCATTCATTAAATAAAATAATTTTATTACTCTTTCGGCTAATTCTCTGATAAGGGAAGCAAACATTATCTAACGATGCCGTAAACATTTTACTCCCTCATAAATATTCAGTGTAACACAATCTGCGGATTCAATCTCAAGTGAAGATTAATGATAAATCGCGAATAAGAGATAATGAACATCGGCATTCAGTAGCATAAATAAGGCTTTGTATATCGATGGTTGAACGTTTGATTTGGATTAAGGAAGTATCCTGAGAAGGAAAACTCTGCATTTATATCAAAACCCTCGCCAACCCGTCTGCCAAGCGTGGTGAGTATGGCAATTACCCCTCATGTGATTAGGGGAGGCCCGTGCCCCAGCAGTGGGGACTTAAATGGGCTGATGATGATGATGAAGATGATGATGAAGGAGGTATCACTTCACATTGGAGACTTTCTGGGAAGGCAACTGAAATGTGTAAAAATTTCAAATAGGATGCTGATCTTTTTTTTGAATATATATTCAATTCCACGGACACTGGTTCCTTGCCTTTTTTGTGCTTATTCTTTTTTAAGGGTCACAAAATTTTTACATTTTCTCCGCACTCACAAAATTAAATAAAATAAAATTACAATATCTTCAGTTAAGGCAGTCATGCATGGTTATTGTTAGTAGGATGAATTTAGTGTAATTGTAAGTGGGTTTTTTGTCTTTACGGGTAGGGGGGTTGGTTTTAACGTAGTTTATGGGACTCAGGGGGAGGGTTTTGGGGAGGGGGTGGGATGCTGATCTTTCGATTGCCTCATCTTCATCATCATTTCAGCCAATAGACGTCCACTGCTGGACATAGGCCTCCCCCAATGTTTTGCACACAGATCGATCCTGTGCCGCCCGCATCCAATGGATTCCCGCGATCTTCACCAGATCGTCGGTCCACCTTGTGGGAGGCCTTCCACAGCTGCGACTTCCTGTACGTGGCCTCCACTCGAGGACCTTTCCGCCCCACCGGCCGTATGTTCTCCTCGCTATGTGCCTTGCCCATTGCCTCTTGAGGCATGCAATCCTTTGGGCTATGTCTGTGACCTTAGTTCTCCTGCGAGATTCCAATCGATTGCCTACCTTTCGGATATTTTGTTTCTTCTTTGTCATCTTAGCGTGTGATTCCTAGTTGCGTTCAAAGCTTTCGTTTTGGAGCTTACACTTAGAACTTCTTCTTCTTGTTCTTAGGGTTTTATCTCGCTTGCGTCCCAAGCTTTCGAATCAGAGCCCGGAGCCTACTTTCCTGCTTAGACAATTTTTTTTATTCGATGATTCACATGATGGTAAGTAATTGCCGCCGCCCATGGACACCCGCAACACCTCCTCAGAAAGCAGGTTAAGCTGTTGGTCTTATGCAAAATCTCTCTCCGGTCGTGTCATGCTAGTATGAAGGGAATGGAGAGGGCACTTGTGTTTGCGCACACACTTGTGCACAATAATATCCTGCGTACGTGGCTGATCGTTGAGATTGGCCACTGTAGGGGTATTCTGTTGGAGGATATTATTATTAAGCTTGTTTTTTTTTTAGTTATTACCTAGTTAGGAGTATCTCTCCGTTTAACATTACTACCACTATCGTACCTAATAGGAACCCGTTACCGACATCACTGGATACGCCGGTAGTTCAGACCCGGACGCAGTGTATCTCAGTACATCACGTCACGAGCAACATTGGCGGCATTATGTGGTCCGGTTCAATTTTCGGACGGTCGTTAGGCGGGAGAGCGGATGCTCTGTGCATGTGGAATGACCTGGTGTAACTAAGATTTACCTGATACCTGCCGTGGAGTGAGAAACCTAAGTCTAAAATGGAAACTACTTAATAATTTACGTCCGATACGTACGTAAGAGGTATCGAAAGCGCTTCTCTGATAGGTACTACACATCTGAGTGGGTGATGGCGCAATTGGTACCTTTCCTCATTCGTCTAAGGTCGTAGATTCGTTTCTCACCCTGTACAAACACTCATGTGAGGATCACTGTCTGTAAGTTTTATATTGTTGTTCCTCTATTGTCTGATATCCGCAACAGTACGAAATCAGGTCAATTTATGAGATGTTATATTAATCTATTAATTAATATTTTTTTATCATTAGGTGGCAAAAGAGTAGAAGGATCTGATGGAGAATTATTGCCGCCGCTCATGTGTCTATGAAAAACAGAACAACGGAAGTCTCACACACTCGGCCGGCTCGACCGTATTAATACCACGGCCTCACAGAAAACAGTGAGTGAGGGTACCGGGGGCTCAATTCGGGGCAAAGGGGGGTTTAAAGCTTGGCAGCGCACTTGACGCCATTAGTGTCGCGGATGTCCATGGGCGGCAATCGCTCCGTCTACTCGTCTGCCACAAAAAAAACACACTCGGTGAAACGAGCCAGAGCACTTAAATGTCACTTATTTGTAATAATAAGTAGTAATGAACCAATTTAAGGATATGAATAAAACATCATCTCATTTTAGCGTGTAATTCGCAGTTGCGTCCAAAGCTGTCACTCTGGAGCCTGGAGTACACTTGGCCAATGATTCTTGATTTAAGGAGACTGGTAGTTACAATGAAGCGACTGCCGTCTGACCATCACAACCCTTTAACAGGGGAACCAGACCGACTGAAAGAAAGAGAAAGAAAGAAAATACATTTATTGACCATCACAATACACAGGAAACAAACATATACAGTTGGTACACGTTTTAAAACAACATACATTTTACACAGAAGAGGGACAAAGAGATGTGGATAGTGTGTGGTCAATCAGGTCCCGACCTCAGCATTAGCTGCTACTACAATATCTGCATGGGCGCAGCAGCGCTGGTATTCTGGCGGGACCTGTTTGCGAGCGAGTGTGATGGTGTGGTGTAGATAAATAAATAAAAATATTTACTTATACACGTACATATTATAGATAATGTGGTAGATATAATATGATTCGTATTTAAGCACACACAAAAAAAGAAGAAGAGAATTTAGTTGATAACATACAGATAGATACAAACAACACTCAAAAGCTAGACACATCATCATCATCATCAGCAAACCACACTCGTCCACAGCTGGACATAGGTCTCCCCTAATGCACGCCACTGCTCCCGATTTTCGGCCACTCTCATCCAGCCCACACCAGCCAGCCTTCGAATGTCATCATCCCATCTTGTTGCAGGGCGTCCTACACTACGCTTACCGAGTCGCGGTCTCGACTCAAGGACTTTACGGCTCCAACGGCTGTCAGTTCTGCGGCTAATATGACCAGCCCACTGCCACTTCAGTTTGCTAATTCGGTTGGCTATGTCGGTGACTCTGGTTCTTTGTCGGATTACATCATTTCTGATGCGGTCCTTCAGAGATACTCCGAGCATAGCCCTTTCCATACAAGCTTTACACAATACAATGCAATGACGAAAAGAAAACAGTAGGTAGTAGTACAATGCACAAACACTTTAAAAAAAAAGAAAAAAAAAAGTACGATATCGTTATGCGACCAGGGGGTCTAATTTCAAGTTACCACGTACGATCGTTCGATCGAGTCGACAGTCAATCAATTGTAGTTTAGTTTGGCAATTTGAAATACCATCGTATGGGACACTATCGTACGGATCCGACCATAGACTCTCGTGAATGAATGATATTCGCGATGATAGTGTCGCGTGAGTCATGGTTACACGTCATAAAAACTATCTGAAAAGTGCAGGTTTCTATTTTCGCAAAGCTAATGAAATTAAATAATGCACATGATTTGAAAAATTCAGAGGATTCGAACCCGGTCCCCCCGGAAGGCGCGTTCTGAACTTCTTAGCTTCCACATCGTTCTGAACCATTAGGCTAAGAGGATTTCAATAAAATTATTGTGATATAAATTACTCCTCCTTACTTAATACTATAATTTACTCCTTACGCCGTGTGGTCCCCGGCAGAGTAGAATAGGCCACCCTCACTCTAACCGAGGTGTCGTAAAAGGCGACTAAGGTAAAACTGCTGGCATGATCATCAGCACCCAGAGAAGGAAAACTCTGCATTTATATCTAAACCCTCGCCAACCCGTCTGCCAAGCGTGGTGAGTATGGCAATTACCCCTCATGTGATTGAGGGAGGCCCGTGCCCCAGCAGTGGGGACTTAAATGGGCTGATGATGATAAATTACTACCGACCCACCCTCACATTCCAAAAAACAATTGTCAATGGCAGTAAAAACTAATTGAACCATAACGAGCTCCATCCCATCAAAAGTGGCAGATTCAGACTATTACAATAACTCTTTTAAATTGGAGTGATGAACCCTCGGCTAATCGCCGAACTCCGAAGTTACTCTAGGGTCGATGGCAACAAAGGACGCCATAATGCAAGTCCATTGAGCTAATTTTGCAAAGGTTCGTTGTGAGCAACAATATCCCGATGTCGTATTCGAGGGACGGTAGGTTGACCACGTTGACTTGACTTATTTAATTTTTTTTCTTTTTCTTTTATTTATGGCGTCTACCGAATTTCGATTTCTCTTTGCCAATGTCGAGTGATTAATGAGACACTATGTTCGAAAACAAAATTGTCCTGTGTTTAGAGCTGGATCTCTTTAATTATTTGAGCTATATATACATTTTCTTTATGATATAGGTGGCAGACGAGCTGACGGATCACCTGATGGTAGACGATTACTGCGCCCATAGACATCTGCCACACCAGTGGTGGTCACAAGTGCGATGCTTACCTTTTAACCCCCCTTCCCCTGGATTGGGAACTCACTTACGCAGCGAAACACAGCGCATGCATTGCTTCAAGCCGGATTTCTGTGAGGACGTGGTATAACTCCGGTCGAGCCGGCCCATTCATGCCGAAGTGTGGTTCTCCCACGGTTATAAAAAAAATCTAAATGTACTAGACATGGACACCATCTAGAACAAACAAAACCTACAGTCAGCGTCAGATCAAGTTACCCCCTTGCAGTGGATAAACAGCACTTGTACCCCAGACATTAGGACGGTTCAAAGGTCAACAAGGGTAACTCGACGTGTCGCCGTGTGTACACGTCACATAGACAACACAGTATTCATTGGGAGATTCTGAGTACCTATTGGATAATATTATTATAGTCCAATATTATAAATACTAATATTTGATTTATTTCGAACACTGGAATTTTTATCGAACTGACACGTGTACACACGGCGTCACGTCGAGTTACCATTGTTGACCTTTGAACCGTCCTTATGTCTGGGGTACAAGTGCTATTTATCCACTGCAGGGGGTAACTTGATCTGATGCTGACTGTACGTTTTGTTTGTTTTAGATGATGTCCATGTCCAGTATATTTTGATTTTTTTTTATAACAGTGGGAGAGCCAGACTTCGGCATGAATGGGCCGGCTCGACCGGAGTAATACCACGTCCTCACAGAAATCCGGCGTGAAGGCATGCATGCGCTGTGTTTCGCTGCGTGAGTGAGGATTTGTTTAGTTAAAATTTTTTAAGCTGTATATTTGTCCACACTTCTTCCACATCCCGGGTGCCTGTTTTACTAATTTGACCACTGAATGCTTTACTAAGCCGACGTAATTTGTAAGTGCTTGATTCGTCATGAGCTGTCGATATATTATTTACTTAAGAATAAATTCATTTAATAAAATCAATTTCTTGAAATTGAAATTCATTTGTCCAATTTAAAACAATTTGTTTTATCGGAAATTCATTTAATTAATTCTGCTGAGTTTCTTGCTGGTGTCTTCTTGGCAGAAAACTACATTCCGAACCAGTGGTAAACATGTTGACATTCATAAGTGTTCTGTATGGACCTAAATTGAATAAACAATTTTCATTTCATTTCATTTCTAAAATTATAGGTCTCTTTTCAAATTAATTGTCACATCTCATTTAAAATGTATAGTCCCATTCTTAATTCGTTTGTTACATCCAAACTTCGATGAAATCTAAAATGGACCAAGCCTAACATAAATCATTACATCGAAACAGTACATATTTACATGTTCAACACAAACGTGTTTAAGATGAAAATGAACCCAACACTCTAGACTAGGCGCTACTCTGGCTAGACTCTGGCTAGGTGGGGGGACGATCTGCGCAGGATGGCTGGCAAGAGCTGGATGCGAGAAGCCATGGATAGATCACAGTGGCGAACAATTGGAGAGGCCTACGTCCAGCAGTGGACTGCGATAGGCTGATGATGATGATGATGATGATGAACCCAACAATAATTACCAAAACACACTATCAAGCCGAACGCCCTGTTGGTCTAGTGGTACCGGGCCCTGGTCTCGGGGTCCTGGGCCGAGCAAAAATATGTTTCGAATTTTTCGAACATAGCTCGGGTTTGTGATTAACAATCCACATTTGGCAAGCTTGGTGATTAAGCCTAATCCTATCATAGGTGTAGTGATAGCGATGACTTGATTTCTATGATGGAGGCCTTTGCCCTGCAGTGGGACAGTAAATAAGCTGATACTTGATTATGCTGACTCGGACCTTTATGCTCACGCTTGCAAATTCCCTACGCTGGACCTTTGTCAATGCACAAAACTTGCCAGCACTAACCAAATAAAATATCTAGGTGTAGTGATAGACCAAACCTTGTCGTTTAGGTATCACATTGAAACCTTAAACGGGAGGCTAATATTTGTTTTTAAGAATTTACACACTTTTTCGGACTTAAATATCACTAAGCAGGTATCCACCAACCAGAGAACCAGAGTCACCGACATAGCCCACCGAATTAGTAAACTGAAGTGGCAGTGGGCTGGTCATATTAGCCGCAGAACTGACAGCCGTTGGAGCCGTAAAGTCCTTGAGTGCAGACCGCGACTCGGTAAGCGTAGTGTAGGACGCCCTGCGACAAGATGGGATGATGACATTCGAAGGCTGGCTGGCGTGGGCTGGATGAGAGTGGCCGAAAATTGGGAGCAGTGGCGTGCATTAGGGGAGACCTATGTCCAGCAGTGGACGAGTGTGGGATGATGATGATGATGATGAAACAGGTATATTTTATTCTATGTCAATCAATAATAACCTATTGTATTACAACATGGAGTGGCATAGGTTAATCAGTTTTACTAACGATTGAAAGAGCCCAATGAGCGGTGCTCAAAGTGGCCACAAACCACCCTTTCCTATATCCCACTGCACTTTTATATACAAATTGTAAGGTTCTAACAGTAAGACAGTTGTTTATATTGAATAACGATCTTAAACAGCACACCGCGCTTTCATACAGCACTAAATCTACTAACAAAAGAAGGAAAGATAAAGTTTTCTCTCATAATCCTCTAATGAAGCGTGCTTTTTCTTGCCGTTTTTACGTGTTCTTGGGCCCACTTTTCTATAATAGACTTAACGCCATAGACACCATATATCCACTGACCTATAACTGCGCTAAAAACACCTTCAGGAGGTGCTCCTGAAGTTGTCCTACGATGATTCAGAGAAATTACTCATTGTGCCCAAATAACTATCTCCTAATTTTAATTTTAAGTAAGATTAAGTTTAAGTTGTAATTTATTGCTTATATGATTAAAGTTTCTAAGACAAATTTTTAGCCTGAAACACAGGTCATCCCAGTTCAGGCAAAATATTAAATATGTGTACTATTATATAAGATTTATTGATTAAAGTTGTATTAGACATAAGTTATTTGAAATAAATATTTTATTTATTTATTTATATTTATCAAGCCAAAACCATCGAAGGTCGTGTCTTTGACCTCGCATTGCCTCTGAAGCCTCACAAAGTTAAATCAATGAAGTTGAACAAAATGTTTAACGATTTCAATCCTCAACTTAATAGCATTGTGAAGTTCAATAAGTTTATAAAATTGGCGTCTCACATTATTACGAGTCAATTCAAATTTAAGTGTATTTTTTTTAATGTGCCATATGGCTTACAAATTTTAAAAGCGTAGCTGCTTTTATTATGGTTTAAGTTGTATAAAATATAGGGAGCGAGATGGTGGCTGAGTGGTGGATAGTAGTAGATCGAGTGCTAAACGAGAGTTCGCAGGTTCGAATCTGATCATGTACCTCTGGTTTTTTAAAGCAATGTGTATATTCCATTCATTCTTCCATTATCTCGATGGTGAGGAAAAATATCGAATACGATTATTTCCTAAGAAAAGGGGTTGAAAAGTTGGCAGGGCACTTCTGACTCTACTAGTGTTGCAAGTATCCATGAGCGACTGCAATCGCTTACCATCAGACGTATAGAAGTCTCCTCGTCTACAATCTATCACAAACAAAGTTTAGTTTAACTTAAAAAAATTATCGAAATTGCTATTGTCCCACTCTTAAAGATCAACCTGGTTACACTAATCAGGGTCCATATTCTTGCATGTTCAATTTAACGCTAATTCCCCATCTCGCTTTTCCTCATTCCAAGTCACATTTAAAGGACAAAGACAGCTGACCTTTGCAGCCTTGTCCATCCCGAATTGAGGACTGTCTATATTTGCCCGGACCTCTGTCAAACTCCCCATCTATCTATGCAAGAGGCCAAAGTAATAAGATCTATTTGTTATTCCAAGCTCTTTTCGATAGAGCGTGACATACGGGTGAATAATATTGGAAAATAATTGGACTGGGAAAAGATAATCCAATATAAGATGATATATTGGGATAGTTCTAGTTTGAGTTATTGCGGCTAGACTTTGGAAAATATTGTCTAAGATATTGTCACATGAACTCACAATATTTATTTATAGAATGCTAGATTAAAATTTCACAAATATTCAATATAGTAGACAATATTTTAGTTTCAATTTTAATTAATAAAGAAATATTTCACAACACCACATACATTGATATCGACTCGAGGAGCCCAATTCTCGGGTTCGTTATATTTTGAAAACATGGCGGATATCACCTGAAAACCATACAAAAAACTATGTTTTAGTGATACATGTTGTATAAAAATAAATGTCACGAGCTCGAGAATTGGGCTCCAGGATAGTTCACGGATATCAGAATCAACAGTGGGATTACAAATATATACCTACAAATAATAGTTTTTTTTTGGTAAATGCATACTTATGATACATAGAAAACACTCAGGCACAAACAGACATGTCCATGCACACAAATGTTTTTACTGTGCGGGGATACCGCAACCCTTGGACCAAAGGCAGCGGCCACTACCACTGTTCCAAACGGGTCTTAATGTGTTCTTGTTTTGTAAATAATGTAACTATAAATATATTTAAGGGAGACTCAAATACTTCATCATTCCAGCCAATAGACGTCCACTGCTGGACATAGGCCTCTCCCAATGCTTTCCACACAGACCGGCCCTATACCGCCCGCATCCAATGGATGCCCGCGACCTTCATCAAATTCATGTCATACCACAAACTACTTGCTCCGACCAACGGAGCTATTGAGAACCTTAAGTAGGTACTATTATTTGTCACCTATGATTTGTTTCATACTATTGTGTGTTGCATTAAGTCATACAGTCTAATGCAACACAAAATAGAATAAAACAAGTTAATAGCGAAATATGAAATAAGCCGAAGCAGACCAGTCCCCAAAGGTGGTACCTTTTCACAAGTATGACGTATGTGTCAGCCATCATTTCACTCAACCACATTAGAGGGAATGTAATGATCCGCCACATAGCTCCACCACCACAGAGATATTTCCTGAAAAAAAAAAGACTGTATGACTTGGTTTGAGGATAACAAACCATTGTTTGAAAGTTTGGCGATTAAAAGGAGAAACTAGCGAGTTTCTTGCTGGACCTTCTCGACCAGAAACAACTTTCCGAGCCGTTGGTAGAATAGCATTATATTTATTAATTTTGTTAGTATATTTTACGAATCAACGAATTTTGACGGCCCGATTGGAACAGTGGTAGTGAACGCTGCCTCTGATACAAGGGTTGCGGGTTCGATCCCCGCACAGTACAAACATTTGTGTGCATGAACATGTTTGTTTGTATTGGTCTGGGTGTTTACTATGTATTATAAGTATGTATTTACAAAAGAAAAGTATTATATGTATATATTTGTAATCCCACTGTTGATTCTGATATCCGTAACACAGGTGCTTGAGCTACCTATCTCGGAGTCAGATCAATGTATGTGATGTTGTGAAATATTAAAAAAAAATCAACATAATTATATATGCTGTATTAACATGTAAATTATTCATAAGTACGTATATAAATAGTCTTAAATTACTAAAACGTATGACGCTTTGTAAGTGCTGTATACAAGCCTATGTAAATAAATAATCTGTTAACTTTTATAAAAAAAAAATGTTTGACGTCACTGAGTGCGACAGTAAGTTCGATAAACCATTGTCCTGTATGTCCAAGGTATAGTGTGCGAACGATACATTTTCTTAGAATTCATGCGTTCAATTTCTGAGAGGACAAAAATATGAGACAATAACATTGTGGCCCCCAAAGTATCAAGTTTTACGGTCAACCCGACCCTTACATTAGAGTTGTTTGCGTAGTTGGCAAATATTAAAATGTTATCTTTTGTTTTAGTATAGTCAAAATAGACATAATCAATATTGATTCAAGTAGAGTTAAAAATTATAGCGCTACTTTTAATGTAATGTTTGTAACGAAAAAGAGTTTAAGTAGTCTTGATGAACGACGCTAGCTCAGTGGATACATACTTTCTGATCCGATGATAGAATCACACATGATGTTTATTCACTTCTTAGTATATTTTATGTATCAACATAATAATACCTATGATATGTGTACGGCACGGTACCGCAGACGAGCAGACGGATCGCCTGATGGTAAGCGATTGCCGCCGCTCATAGACACCCGCGACATTAGTGGAGTCATCTGTGCGCTGTCAACCTTTAAACACCCCTTTCCCCGGACTGGGGACAGCACGAAGCTGTAGCAGCACTGTGCTGTGTTTTGCTTCGTGAGTGCGGGTACCGAAGGCCCAATCCGGGGGAAAAGGGGGTTTATAGGTTGGCAGCGCACTTGTGATTCCACTGGTGTCGCGAGTATCCATGGGCGGCGGCAATCGCTTACCATCAGGTGATCCGTCTGCTTGTCTCCCACCTATCACATAAAAAACTGTTGTATTAATTTGTAAAAAAGTTGTCGACGCTTTATTTGAATTAATCTCAGCACATTATCTTTATAGCAGTCGCAGTAGAATAATTCTCAGTGTTAAACGTAAACACTTGTAAGTGTTTGGGCTTTTTTACAAAACAATGAATTCGCAATATTCGTATGTACCTAACAGATACACCAAGATCATCTAAAAAGAAATGAAAACGCCACTCAATTATTTTTTTATCATGGCTCAGCTCGACTTTCTGGGGTTTGATGAAAGCAAAAACCTCCATTATAAAGGTAATCCCGAACAGCCGCGGTATCAGCCTATCATCTAAAACACCTTAGGGAAATCTGGCGGCGAGTATAGCTGCCATACGCGGTGTATGGCGGATGGAACCGACTGGGTATAATGAGGGAATTCGGAGCTCACAATTCGTAGAACAAGAGCTGATAGCTACAATCTTGTGTCTTTTTAGGGCTCCGTAGCCAAATGGCAAAAAATGGAACCCTTATAGATTCGTAATGTCTGTCCATCTGTCCTTCCGTCCGTATGTAACCACTTTTCTCCGAAAATATAAGAACTATAATATTGAAGCTTGGTAAATAGATGTATTTTGTTAACCGCATTACGATTTTCACACAAAAATTAGAAAAAATAATAAAATTGGGGTGGTCTCCAACATATGCATACATCCGTATAGGTTTTTTTTTCCATCGAATGAAGGATCAAGAGACGCTCCCAAAGTGGTAAATTGTGTCCACCCCCCCCCCCCCCCCCCTCTAACTTCTATAATAAATAAATGAATTATTAAACTAAAACAAAAAATATGATGTACAAAATCATGAAAACTGACAACGAAAATTGGTTTGGACTAGTTCTAGTGAGTAGTTTTTTTAATACGCTTTAAACCGTAAACCGCAATTTACCTTCCATATATCTTACTTTCTGCTATGGAATCCTTCCAAGGCGAGTCCGACTTGCACTTGGCCGGTTTTTCTTATCGTATGAGCTAAGTCTTGGTCATTATTAACATGATAGCTTTGATTCGCATCTGCGTCGGAAGCCATCTCTCCGGAGTCCAAGGTCCGCTTTTCTGCTGAGATGGAATTCAGAGAAGTTACAATTCGTAAAGGTGTCAAATATAAATTTATTTGCCATGGCGCTAGTTAGCATCGCGTCTTCCTCTAGTTATAAGTAGCTGAAAGTCAGTGTTTTGCCATTTAGTGACAAAAGTTAACTTGGTAAATCAGACGAAACTGTACTATAGCAATGGATTTTATTTTGCAAAAATGGCAACATTTTAATACAGACTTGACATAGTCATGAGTTACCAAAAATTCTTGATATCTCTTAGAAATATTAAACAATCTACGTTAAGTAAACGTCTATGTAAGAATTCATTAGACCCTTTTTACATATTAAATCATACATATTAAATCTTTAATAACTATTTTACGTAATATTTTAAAACCCGAGGAGATTTCCGGTATCAGCTCTTAGTCTACAAAGTTTCCGTACATACAATGTGTGCTCGGAATTCCGTTTGGGAAATACTTTGATCTCACTTGGAGAATTGATATTAATTTTGTGAGGGCACACACATTCAAGTGGATACTTGTTAATTTTACTTTGGATTCACTGAAGTATTTCACCGAATGTATATTTAAAATTAGATTCGTGGTATGTTTCAAAATGAAGCACTGGCTGTCTTTAAAATATATTTATGAATTTAAACACACTACCTACATGCCGTTAGTTGATTAAATAGACTCAATCTCATTTGTCTGGACCTTGGAGCATTTGGAAGAAACCCTCGTTCATATACCTAAGATCGTGGATATGATGTTCATCCTGGCTAAACATTCGCCTGGTGAACACCGGTATTATAAAATACTAGACCCTATGAAACTAGGAATCTTAGTACTCAACAAACAACACACTTTCTGAAAAGTACTTATAGGATTTCGAACTGAAATGTAAGGGTAATAACCATAGATAAAACTGATCGAAGTACCTACTGGTCTGAATGACCAGCTTAGTAGCCGTCTGGTTAATTAACACTTTGACAGCCGACTTGTAGCTCTTATGTATGAAACCATACGTACCCAATACGTGATCGGCTGTTAAAGTGTTAAAAATTAAAAGCCTTTTCACAATGATTACGAAGGAGATCATTTTACAGTCATTATAATTTCGGTCCAAATATGAAAGTGTCGGACCAAACGAAATTTTCCTGTTCAAGTGTCAAGACTTGGCATAACAAAAAAAGTATTTGTTAGTTTATTCACAAAAATGGATGAATATTCATTTTTGAGCTCCAATTAAACCAACGCTATAGACCCTATAGCGTTGGTGCCATATCTTTTTTGTTTTGTTTGAGTTCTACACGCAAAAAAAAAACTGGCCGGCACTTGGACCAAAAAAAGAATGCCCTTTAATCAATCCTCGGCTACTTGCTTAGTACTGGTTGCTACCAGCTCCAGCCAGCCATCTTTTCCAAATCTAGGGAACCAAGAAGTTACGTATATTAAATTAACAAAGTTACACTTTAAGGATAAGACTTTTCACTTAACATTGCAGGCCTGAAGACATACCAGAGGAACATATAAAGTTCAGAACGTAAACTTCTAGTCGTGACACGTAAACTCGCTTACAAAGTAGGAAATAAATATTAACCAACTGACCGGAAAAGTAGATGACGTATTTTATGATTCTGTTTACGAGCAAGACAGAATTGCTAGCGAAGTGTAGGAGGGGTGCAGTGAAGAAACCGATGTTTTTGTATGAAACGCCAAAGAACAAATTACTACCACCCAACAACCTGTTTTTGTATGAAATCGTCTAATAATCAAATGGAGTCACATTATGCTGCATGTATTTATCCGGTTGAGTCACCATACCATAAAAATCTAGATGGTTGGCAGTCTTAAACTGTGCGTTTCTCAAGAAACTTTCTGCCCCGTACGACAAAACTATGGAATGAACTATCGCCTGCGGTATTTCCGGACAGATACGATCTGCAAACCTTCAAGAAAAAGCGAATTCCTTTTTAAAATGTCGGAAGCGCACTTGTGACTCCTCTAGTTTTGCAGGTGTCCTTGGGCGGCGGTAATCGCTTATCATCAGGTGATCCGTCTGCTCGTCTGCCCCCTATCCCATAAAAAAAATGCAAAATAATATGATATTATATTTATCCGGTCGAGTCACCATGCCATAAATAATCAAAATAATATGTTTTTTATAATTATACTAAACTTAAACTAGAGAGCGCTATGCTCGGAGTCTCCCTGCGTGATCGTATCAGAAATGATGAGATCCGCAGGAGAACTAAGGTTACAGACATAGCCCAAAGGATTGCATGCCTCAAGTGGCAATGGGCAGGGCACATAGCGAGGAGAACAGACGGCCGTAGGGGCAGAAAGGTCCTCGAGTGGAGGCCACGTACAGGAAGTCGCAACCGTGGCAGGCCCCCCACAAGGTGGACCGACGATCTGGTGAAGATCGCGGGAATCCATTGGATGCGGGCGGCACAGGACCGATCTGTGTGGAGAACATTGGGGGAGGCCTATGTACAGCAGTGGACGTCTATTGGCTGAAATGATGATGATGATGATGACTAAACTTAAATAGAAACAAACGTAAGTCATAATCCCACGAATGTATGTCCTAGGCGGGATTCGATTACACAACCTGTTAAGGATTTTATTTATTATGAAACCTATTTGATATTCATGTTGTGAGTGCAAATATAGAAGACAAATAATAATGTCAAGAAAACTGTCACACAAATTAATGTAAAATTACAGTCTAATCACGGTTATTTGGCAAAGTTGGAACTAATGTTGTACAACGCCTCCTTGTCACTTAAGTGCCTTCTGATCGTAGAAATTCTATTTTAATTTTTCATTGGAATACACAAATATCAACGACCAGAGAAATTGATTTAATTTTGTCAAGTACAAATACAAATCATTTATTTGCTATTAAATAGGGTACAGTAAATAAATGTGGTATTGATATAATTATTGTAAATGCTTAAGACCTATTCAGCCGTGTCAAACAGCATGCATATATAAATAATAAATGTAAAATTGTATAAAACCCTTGAGATTTTTTATAAATTTAAAAAATGATTTATAACAAAAAAATAGTGTCAATAAAATTTAATAGATTGGTCTTAAATTTAATCGTGCATCAATTAAATAATAATGGTTCTTTATGTATATTTTAGGAATTCCTCTACGGAGTAAAATATTTTTTCCAACAGTCACTTACGCAATGTCGTTTCCTACGTACGTAAGGACCTCCCACTCAAACGTTTTACGTTTGAGTGGGAGGTCCTTCATTTAATTTGCTATTTTCGAGTTCTAGGATTAGAGTCTAATGCTAATCTATGAGGATTACGAGCGAATTTTTTATTTAGCCTCGTCACTTGCAAAATTCTGTCACTGTTGTTCACGAAAACTCCCACATCCTATATGTATATGCACGGCAAATTCAATATGTGTAGAGATCTAAAGTATGACAAGCAGGATATGTCTGGCGCTATATAACATATTGCTCTGATGCATCGCAAACAATAAATTATTTGTTCACATCTGTACTTTTATCCTAAATGATTAAACCATACATTATCACTGACTCCGTGTAGGCAAAATAGGCCATTAAAGCTGTACAGTCGCAACTTTGGTCAATTTATAAAGAGCAAAAGCGAATCTCTTTATTTTGTAACAGACTTTCTGAGCGTGAGCCTTCTATACAATCCAATTTAGGATCTAAAATCTAATCTAAAGTATGACAATCCAAAACATGGTCCTTTGAGCCGGATTAAATGAAGTTAAAAAAAAAAACAGCCAGAGTCGCGCTGCGCCGGGTTCAGTGGTCGTCTCAGCTCCGCGATACAGGCATAGTTTCAATCATAAAGGTATCACTGTCACTGATCTCACTGTATTTCTGGGAGCGCTAGTCCTAAATGGCAACGTCGGAGAGCGTTACGGTCGAGGATATGGGCATACTTAAGCCATCAAGCAACAAAACTTCTTGAGGGACCGATTTGGTATAAACAACCAAATGTAGGTTTGCAAAGCTTTATAAGACAAGTAACGTTTATTAGGCATCTACTTGTTTCTATTAGACGAAAGATAAAAACTTTTCTTTCTTGATATCATCAAATATTTTTTCTTGATTGACTTTTAAAATGGATAAAGTAGTACTGACACAACAATATTATCTTCTTATGTTAAAAATGTGAATCTAAACATAAAAACATGCTAAAAATAAAATGTTTATTTTCTATAATTTAGCAACACAGATTGTGTACTTTACAATATTTTGTAAACTTATTTTAACACGTCGTCAGTTAACAATATTAAACACAATTATAATGGCATACGATACTACAAATTCCCCCCAGTGTGGTCCCCGGCAGAGTAGAATAAGCCACCCTAACTCTTACCGAGGTGTCGTAAAAGGCGACTAAGGTAAAGCTGCTGGCATGATCATCAGCACCCAGAGAAGGAAAACTCTGCATTTATATCAAAACCCTCGCCAACCCGTCTGCCAAGCGTGGTGAGTATGGCAATTACCCCTCATGTAATTGAGGGGGCCCGTGCCCCAGCAGTGGGGACCTAAATGGGCTGATGATGATGATGACGATACTATAAATTTAAACGAAACCTACAATAAATTCGTTCCAAAGATGTGTATGATTGCCTTAACTAGTAACTTAAACGCGAGCTCTGTATCTAAGTTTAATTACAAGGATGATCTGCGCGATCTAAAACTTTGCGTAAAATGTATTTAAAAAGAAAATAATAATCTACTTTTAAGACAGCACATTACCAAAAGTTACAATATATATCTTATATTCGATTCCTCGTCAGTTTACACTTTCAAATGTAATTATACAAAGGCTTTGGATAAATTAGTAAAACTATAATAAAATCGCTCCAAAGATATGTATGATTGCCATAAGACGTCACTTAAACGCAAGCTCTCTACCTGGACGTAATTACAAGGATGATTTGCGCGAACTGGCGCCGCTTGAGCTTCCATACAATGGAGTGGTGATTAATTGCTGCAGGAGCTGCACAAGGCACTATTCTGAGGCCCAAATTATTAATGCTTGTTTTTAATTTGCGTAGCTTTTTTGCGGGTTTAGATTATACAATGATTGATAAATTGTAACACGTCTTAACAAAGATTTAATTAAAACGGTGGAAAACAAACACCTATTAGACAGCAGGGTGATAAATGGCAGAGTTTAGCAAAATTGAATTCCACAGTCGGGAGTGATACGTTAAGCAAAATAAATGTAAAGTTGACAAGATGCGATGGAATGTGGGCTTTGAGCAGGTCAAAGCATTTTTTTTTGAGCTGGTAAATACCAACTCAATAAGCAAGATAAACTGAAGTCTATCTTGCTTGTTCGTTCTAACGATGGGATCAGAATTGGACCTGCATTTTTCTTATAAGAAGTTCTCAGAGACAGTCCGAAGTCTCAGTGTCTCGAAAAGTACGTCCTCTTCAATTTTGTCACTTTGATGGGGGTCAAATTATCAGAGTAAGGAAATAAAGATTACCAACAATTTGGCTATGCTCTCACTTGTGCATTAAAATACACTGCGTCGATGACTATTCGTTGAGATTGGCCGCGGTAGCTGAATCTGTTAGGAAAAAATATTTTAAATTTTAGTAGCTACATAAATTGGTTTAATCGTTCTTTAGTACGTAAGTATTTTAATGGAATAAGATTTATATCATCAACTAGTGTACCATAATATTATTTCTTTTTTAAACTGAAAGTATTTCTATATAAGTGTAATTACTGCAATGATCCGCTTGAACTGGCATCTTTTAAGTTGCAATACAAAAAGCTAGTGATTAATGGCGGTAAGAGTAGCACAAGGCATTGTTCTGAAATTACATACAGTACAAAGTTTTATTAAAATGCTATTGAATGAAAATTTTAAACCGATTTTTGTTTTCAAAAGTTTTTTTAATGTGATATTGTGATGTGATGATACTAGAGCAGCAGACCGATCAATTGATGGTAAGCGATTGCCGCCGCCCATGGACTCCCGCGACATCAGTGGAGTCACAAGTGCGTTGCCAACATTTAAGACCCCCTTTCCCCTGAATTAGGCCTCCGGTACCCTCACTCATGCAGCGAAACACAGCATAGCGTTCACGCCGGTTTTCTGTGAGACCAAGGTGTGGCTCTTCCACGGTCGCTGACTGTTTTGTAAAAAAATAACTATGTTAACAGCAGCTGTCTACATTTTTTATTTGTTAACTATTGTTGATTTGTTTATTTGTCTAAAAAAACGTGGAAAAAAAATTATCGAACAATCTGTGGTAATAAAAATTGTTGCAGCACATCTTTGGTTACATGCGGTCTAACATTATCATTCTTTGTTACAATTCTGACTCAAAAACCTTCGACAATAATATACGCTCAAAACACACGCTTTTGTAACTAATACTACTTCTTAGTAACTACAATAAGAATCTTTGCGATTCTACATTACTTTAAAAAAACATTTTATAATCTCACGCAATTCACTAATTACATAGATACTAGAAGCAATAAGGGCTATAATAGTTACAATAATGATGAAGTACCACAAAACCTCGTGAAACTGGTCCACTGCCTATCAGTCCTAAAGAGCCACGTACAAAGGAACAAAAGAGTGGCGAGACGAACCCTTCGGGTAGGGCGCCCAAATTTACAACAAGAAATTGAGGGGTATTTTATTGAGCATTATCATGATGCTAAGCAAAAAACATCAAAACATCGCTTGCCTAATGCGGATCACCAATCCGCATTAGGCAGGCGTGGTGATTAAGCCTAATCCCATCATAGTAGCGATGACATGAATTATTCTCTGATGGAGGCCTTTGCCCTGCAATGGGACAGGCTGATACTTAAGTAAAAAATATAATCATGATGTAACGCAAAAAAGATGATGTATTGTTTTTAATTAGGCCTTTTTAAAAAGGTACTAAATATATTTTTTATTATTAACTACCGTTGGTTTGATTATACTGAGCTCAAAAGCTAAGATAAAACATGTATGGTGAAATTGTTTAAAGACCTACACTTAGGATTGGATAGATGTGGTCTGATAAAATGATCCCTACATCTTCTCCTTTCATCTGCTTTTGCATGTTTTTTTTTATGTAATAGGATCACCTGATGGTAAGCAAATGCCGCCGCCCATGGACACCCGCGACACCAGTGGAGTCACAAGTGCGCTGCCAACCTTTAAACCCCCAGCACTGTGCTGATTTGCTGCGTGAGTGAGGGTACCGGAGGTCCAATCCGAGGGAAAGGGGGGCTTAAAGGTTGGCAGCGCACTTGTGACTCCACTGGTGTCGCGAGTGTCCATCGGCGGCGGTAATCGCTTACCATCAGGTAATCCGTCTGCTCGTCTGCCGCCTATCACATAAAAAAGGGAGTTCAAAGGGTGAGCTATAACGAAATTTTGACTCCACAGGTGTTGTGGGTGTCCTTAGGTGGCGGCATTTGCTTCCTATCAGGTGATCCGTCTGCTCGTCTTCCATCTCTGACATAAAAAAATCCTGCGTGGTCTAGTGTCGCTATATCGTTAAATGTGATCCGTCTGCTCGTCTGCTCCTTAACACATAAAAATGTATATATGAAAATTTTCTTTCTGTGTGCGGATTAACATTATTTTTAATTTGAAATCAGTCAACAAACTATTTAACTAGCTAGAGTATATGGTATATAATAAAACCTAAAACTTAAAAATGTGTTTCGCTGCGTGAGTGAGGATACAAATACAAAATACAAATAAAAATCATTTATTACATGTCACATGAAAATAGGTTGTTACAAATATGGGTAGACCAAAGGTATGGTAGTATACCAAAGGGCCCAATCCGGGGAAAATGGAGGTTTAAAGGTTGGCAGCGCACTTGTGACTCCTACTGGTGTCGCGGGTCTCCAGGGGCGACGGCAATTGCTTACCATCAGGTGATCTGCTCGTCTGCCGCCTATCACATAAAAAAATAAAAAAAAGAAAATAAAAAAAATCCTGTAACCAATACTCTCCCTTGGTCACCCTATAAAAGAGATTTAGTGTCGTTGCGTGCGAGAACAATATGGGAATTTCCTTACCTTTTGTGGGGAGTTCCACAATGGATCCAACGGTGTATTGTGCAAATATTATCACTATGGTAATGCGTGCGTCTGAGCACTTGGAATCGTTGATGAGATAAGCGGGTTTGATGCGGTTTGTCGTTTTTGGAGTGAATTAATGTTGTTTTTGAAGTGTGACGATTAAGGGACTACGAGTATACCTCAAAATTGTGAGAACCGAAATTGGACACTTTTTTTGTGCGAGATTCGACAAACGAGAAAATAATCAAAGCCAACCATGAACCGGGCCGTGTGGTCCCGGCAGAGTAGAATAGGCCACCCTCACTCTTACCGAGGTGTCGTAAAAGGCGACTAAGGTAAAGCTGCTGGCATGATCATCAGCGCCCAGAGAAGGAAAACTCTGCATTTATATCAAAACCCTCGCCAACCCGTCTGCCAAGCGTGGTGAGTATGGCAATTACCCCTCATGTGATTGAGGGAGGCCCGTGCCCCAGCAGTGGGGACTTAAATGGGCTGATGATGATGATGATGATGAACCATGAACATCCGCTGATCTTTTTTTTTATTAATAAGTAATTTGATTTTTTGTTCGTTTTTAGTCTGAATTTCGTTACAACTAATAAAAAACCGGTGGCGGCGCCACTGATTCTTAAAAGGCGACTAGCGCTAAAGTATCATTAAGAGCTTAAAGAGAGCAATTGTTTAAATAATAATTATAAAATATTTATTGCAAATAACTTAAAATCTATTATTGCAAACTCATGGTCATAATCTTACATATTAAAATATTCTTACATAATAAACCAAACAAAAACAACAAAGTATAAATTAATCTAAGATCATAATTAACATTTAAAACTACCTGGTTTTTTAACGAAAAAGATACGTGGTCTGATTCGAAAGACCTGGCCGTTCAGAAGGTATAATTCTGTGCGTCCTGTGAAAAGTGGTACAAGTCGACTTATATCGAATTTGATTTTCTTCTTGTATTCTGTCTGATCAGACAGAAAAATTGAGGATTTTCTTGCATGTCTGATCAAATTTGATATAAGTCGACTTGTACCAATTTTCACAGGACGCACAGAATTATTCTTACCCATAAAGCTAATTTTTCTTTTTCACATCAACACGGCAACTTAATCAGCCTAAGTATGGTATAAGGTATGTGTGCTACATAAGACTAAAGTGATCTTGGCGCAGTTTGGCTTGAAAAGGGACTTACACGGAATGTGTGCGCGAGATTCGTTAACGATTTCTTTGATATCAATGATAGCTGGACCCGAACTTAAAGATAGGTACGTACTATCTACATTTGTGCTCCCGCGGTTAAAATGTCTCTACAGGCGGCGCAAGTTACGTCAATGCGTCACCTAATTACTAATCACCTAGGTTCCAATACAGATTAAGGTTTTACTGCAAGCCGCCATGTTGAAGCTAGAGTAATTTGCTTCAATATTAGCTCCTGTAGGAAAGATGAATTCCTTCGTAAGTGATATTAATATCGTAGTACGGGATGAAAGATAAACCTACAAAAAGTATTACAACTGGTGAGGGTCAAAGAAATAAAGAAATGTATGTTGCCTAGAATCACAAAATAAATTAACATTACATGCCTTCTTGTACAGGCTGGAATCTCTACACTGGAAGTTGTGGACGAGTACATCTACTGTATGGTGCGCTTAGTTGACCGCTACACCATACATGGAGTTGTTTGTAGTTAGTTGTGTCCTGACACGTAGTTGACGGTGGCAGGTACAGGCAGTTAGATCAGCTGATGATTGTAGACGGAGGAAGAGAGTTTGTTACTTTCCCAGATTTATTGAAGTTAAGTTAAGTTACAAGGTTAAGTTTATAAGACGTCTTTCCTCGATTGCAGTTAATAACGATCTCTATGATTAAAGTAATTAATAAGTAAACAAAACAAACGTAAGTAAAATGCTGACGCGTGACCCCATTAATGGCGCCACGGCCAAATGTGCGGTAGTAGACCGTACATGCTCCTAACCGCAAAGATGAAGCGAATCGAGAAAAGATTACAAGCGAAAGTATAAAATATTAAGTAAAATGTAAACATGTAAATATTATTCAAAACTGAAAGCGATGTTTTCTGCAGTGCTGGTCTTCGAGTCCGTAGTAGTTGGTCGAATGTCTTGCATCTCGATGTCTTCCGGCTGTCCATCGTTCCTACGTGGAGTGCGGCGTCCAGTGCAGCGCTTCCTCGCCACCCACACAGAGCCGAAGATTAAGGCTGACACCAGTAAAATATAGGAAATTGAATACTGATGTATGTCGTGAGTTGATATAGATAGGTCTTTATTTTCTTGCTGTTTTTGTATGGAAAGTTTCTTATCTATCTCTTTGTACTGAGAGTTATCGGATTTGTACAGCTCTGGCATGTTCAGAACGGCTATATCCACAACTTTATTAATCGAGGTGTCAATAAGTGGGATTTTTACATTGGAATCCATTTTTATTTTGCTGTTGAATTGGTTATGTGAGTAAATACTCAACTCTTCAGCTTGTAGTAGACAGCCTTGAGCCAAAGAGATAATACTGGATGCCATAATCGTATGTGTGGTAACGGCATTATCACATATCATTCTTACAGCGCATTTAAAGCAACAGATGATTAGCCATACGTTAGGCGTATGCAACTTGATCCAGGCGTCCCGACATTGCGCGCTTGTTATTGCGCACGGCAAGGTCGTTCGTTGATCCAACAATTTTGCTTCGCAGGGCGCATTTCTGTTATGTAAGTTGTAGATAGGTAGTTTCGCGTTACAAATATAATTATCGGTGCTTCTTTGCGTGCATTTCTTTATATCTTCTTGTGATAACTTTAAGTAGGTATTTTTTCTTAGGTTAACAGCGATGAAATTTGATGCTACTTTTACCCATTTTGAAGTTTGATTGTCGTTAGTAATCGGTAACGGAATAGCTTGGTAGAGTGTGAAGTCTTCATCGCATATCAAAGGTATATGTACTTCGAATAGAAAGTAGTTCTCTGTTACTCTGCCTCTGACATATAATAATTTGTATACGTCCTTGATCTCTTCTCTGATGTTATCGACGGGAAGGAATAATGTCCTCGGTAAGTGTCCAGATATTTCAGTTAGCTGCCTAATCAAGTTCACAGGCGTTAGCAGGTGGATATCAATGTGTCCTTGGTAGATATCTGTTAATGTGCTGAAGAACATTTCTTGCATCCTTCGTAAGTTATTTAATAGTAATGTAGCTGTGACCGCAGAGGAACTGAAGTAATTCGTAGCCATCAATGCTTCCATACCAGTTTCCATCTTGGTAAAAGAGACATTAACTTGCTGCAAAAATGTACTGATGCTATCAAATTGCTTCTTAATGTTGGCTTCAGTCTTCTTCAGCGCGTTGTTCTCTAGTTCTACAATCGAAGTTTGATTTTTGACTAATTCAAGTAGATGCTTTTCGTTGCTTTGAACAGCCATGATGTCTTTGTGGTATTGTTCAGCAAAGCGTTCATCTAGCACGCCAAATAGGTCATTTGCAAGATATCCAACTCCGTTCAGTAATCCTCGTCTTTTTCTAGAAGACAAATGCTGATGAGGTGCCAGTAATATAGTGTTGTAGTAATTTAATAAATTAATTTCGTGGTACAGTTGGTCCATAGTATTCCGGCAGTATGTGGGTTCCATTTTCTTGCAAGCGATGTTCAAGTGGTCAAGATAAGTCTTCATACTCTCAGTTCCTTCCCAATAAGTAGTTAAGTTGTAATACATTAATAATATCCATTCGTCGTGTATAAGTTGTATTTTTCCATTTAGGTCATAATAAATCGGACGATTTTCAAGGCTTGTAATTTCCGCGTTTGTATTCGAGGCACTCACGTGCGATCCAGACATTATTGAAAATAATGTAATAATCATAAATAAAGTTGAGAACCAGCCCTTCTTTACTTTATTCATTCTATAACATGAAGTTCTTGAAATATCATCTTCAGGTTCTTTCTGAACGGTTACAAGTTGCTGGTGGAAGTTCTTCTGATTTTCCTTGTTAATAGGCAATGGTGATAATTTTGTAATTGGTCGCTTGATGAAACCAGTTTTAGTTTTTAGGGTGGTCGCTCTGACGAGACCATCACTGCCAGGGTGGAGTTCAGTTATACGTCCTAATGCCCATCTTCCCGGTGGAAGATTGTCTTCCTTAATCAGGACGACATCGCCTTCTTGGATATTAGGCGTAGGCTTTTGCCACTTGCTTCGGATTTGCAGTTGGTGTAGATAATCGTTTGACCAAGTCTTCCAGAAGCGTTGTAACATGTGACAAGTTAGTTGCCAACGTTTTCTTATATCAATATTTCTTATATCACTGCTATCTGACTGCGGTAAAGATAATATTGGTCCGCCAGTCAGAAAATGTCCTGGAGTCAGGCAGTTATAGAACTCCTCCGGATCCTCCGTTAATGGACACAGAGGCCTGGAGTTCATGCATCCCTCTATTTCTGTTAGCAGGGTATGGAGTTCTTCATAGGTGAGTTTCTGGTCACCTAGTGTTCTTTTCAGATGGTGCTTCATTGATTTAATGGCAGCTTCCCAAAGACCTCCTGCGCTGGCCCAAGTTGCCACATTAAAATGCCATTTTACTTCCAGTTTCTCTATTTCATCAAAGAACTCGGGAGTTAATAGTTGCTTAAAGCTCTTGAAGTCTTCCTTTAGTAACTTCGAGGCTCCGACGAAGTTCGTTCCATTGTCGGAATAGACGTGCTCTGGTGTTCCTCGTCTTCCACACATCCTTTTAAAAGCCGCAATAAAAGTTTCCGTGCTAAGATCTGATGTTAGTTCTATATGTACAGCCTTGGTCGCCATACAAACGAAGATAACTATGTATCCTTTTGAAGTTCGAACACCACGGCCTTTGTTGATCTTCACGTCTATAGCTCCAGTAAAGTCCATCCCAGTGTGCGTGAACGGTCTCGATGGAGTAATGCGTTGTTTAGGCAGATCACTCATCATTTGGTAGTGTTCCTTGGCTTTATAGCGATGGCATGTCACGCAGTTGCGCAATCTCTTTTTTACAGCGTTGTTTCCTCCGATTATCCAGTACCGCTGTCGTAGATAAGCTATTGTCAGACGCGGTCCACTATGCAGTGTGGCTGTATGGGCCTGATCTATGACCAAGTCAGTCAACCTTCCTGCACGAGGTAAGATGATCGGGTTCTTCATGTTAGCAGGTAAGTTCGAGTTGTTTAATCGGCCCCCCACTCTGATTACATCATCTTCATCCAGGTAAGGGTTCAGTTTATACATCTTGCTCCTGTATGAAACTATTTTGTTTTTCTTCAATTGTGTAATTTCTTCGTCAAATTGTTGTTGTTGAGTAAACTGAGCGACGAGCACAGCTGACCTTTTAAGTTCGTGCGTAGTTAGGTATGTGGTTTCAGATTTCTTATTGTGGCGCATTGCTTGTATCGCACGTGACATCCAGGCGATTACTCGGTACACCCGTGTCAATGAACTAAGTTTCTGCAGTAATAAGTAAATAATGTTTTCGTTCGTTTCATGATTATTTGTTGATTGAACAATGTAGGTCTGTTTTTGCTTTTCAGTACCAAGGTCTGTAGTATAAAGGCATTTCTTGGTGTTCTGTTCTTGCTCGTTAGGTGTATGCAGAAATGATGGTCCATTCCACCATAACTCATAGTTTGTTAATTTTAAGGGCGATAATCCTCGTGAAGCGCAGTCCGCAGGATTGACGCTAGTGTGTACATAGTTCCATCTGTCCGCAGGAATCGTGTTTATAATTTTTTGGACTCTATTGGCTACGTATCTTTCCCATTTTTGTTGATTTCCCTGTATCCATGCTAATACTACTTTAGAGTCACACCATGCATGTATTGTGACTGAGCTGTGTTGTAAAGCGTCAGTTATCTTCTCCATTAGTTTTGATAGTAACACAGCCCCAGATAATTCGAGTTTTGGGAGTGAAGTTTTTTGTGATAAGGGTGCGACCTTTGTCTTGGCCGCGAATAATGTTACGATCGGATGGTCACCCTCGTCTATCACTTTACAATATATGACGCATGCATAAGCCCTTTCGCTTGCGTCACAAAATCCATGCAGTTCGATGTTTTGTTTTTTACAGCCAATCCATCTATTTATTGTAATATTTTTTATGCAAGATAGTTCACTTCTTAGTTTTTGCCATTTCTTCTCAATTTCATCGGGTAGGGAATCCTCCCAAGCGATTTGACTTTTCCAAACGTCTTGAAATAATAACTTCGCTGATACTGTGATGGGTGCGAGCCATCCTAGAGGATCGTAGAGTGTGGAGATCTCAGATAGAAATAGTCGTTTAGTTTGGCGTTTATTAGAGTTCTTTGTTTTCCAGTTGAACATGAAGGTATCAGTTGTCGGATCCCATGCGAGTCCTAGTGTTTTCTGTGAGGTTTCATCTTTAAAATCAAATATTCCTCCTTTTGCTATTTGATCTGGCGATAAACCCTCTAGCAGTTCGGGTTTGTTGCTTGAAAATTTTCGAAGGTTCATTCCTCCCCCCTTAAGAAGGGAAATCAATGAGTGTTGTAGTTCTTTGGCACCTTGCAATGTACTGGAGCCACTGATGACGTCATCGACGTAGCATTCAGTTTCTAATGTTTTAGCTGCTTCGGGGTACATGTGTCCGTCGTCCATGGCTAGTTGTTTTAGAGTTCTCATCGCTAACCATGGGGCACTTTTTGTTCCATAGGTAAGCGTACATAGTTCCATTTCCTGTAGAGTGTCATGGGGAGATTCACGCCACAGTATTTTCAAAAGATGTCTTTGTTCAGCGTCCATCATCATGCAGCGAAACATCTTTTCAATGTCCGCAGTGAATACAAACTCATAGCTTCTCCATTTCAAAATTAAAGATTGTATATCCTTTTGTAGGCTGGGGCCTTTCTCCATTAGATCATTTAGGCTGTAGCCTGAGCTCGTTTTTTGAGATGCATTAAATACAACGCGCAAACGTGTTGAGCTTGAGTTTTCTCTAAGCACTCCGTGATGTGGAAGGTAACATTGAACCAAGCTTTTAGATGTTGAAGGTTCCATGTGTCCCAACTGAATGTACTCGTTAATAAATTCTTTGTACATTATCTTCAATGTAGGATTCTTCGATAACTTCTTTTCCAGTTGTAAAAATTGAGATGTGGCAATGTTTTTAGAGTTTCCCAGTTTTTCTTCATAATTTTCGCATAACGGCATTTTCACGGTGTATTTTCCATCAGCATCTCGTTTGGTAGTTTTTTGATAGAACAGTTCACAAAGTTCATTAGCGGCGATGTCATTGTTTGTTTGTAGAATATCTTCCGTTTCCCAGAATTTTGTAATTTCGTTTAAGTTAGTTAGTGTAACACAACAGTTTAGTGTCTTTATGCTGCCACAAAGGATCCATCCTAGCTGTGTCTGCTGGGCTGCTGGAGACTGATGCTCAGGTTTTAGAACACCTTCCATGATGATATCAGAATAGATGTCAGCGCCCAGTAGGAGATCCACACGTCGGGATACGTAAAATTCTGGATCAGCAAGCTTCAAGTTTTGTATGTGGGCCCAGTTCGGCGCCCGGAATGATTGATTCGGTAAGTTGTTGATAAGTCTCTTCATTATCAAAGTTTTCGATTGGAATTTATAGTCTGAATGTATAGATTGACATTCTAAGTTAATGTACCCCGTGCAGTCTCCTGAGACTGTACCGATACCGGATATTGATGCAATCATCTTTTTCCTTGGTAGGTTGAGCAATTGGGCGGCATTCTCACTAATCAAGTTGACTTGTGATCCTTGATCGATTAAAGCTCGAAGAATGACGTAGGAACCATTTGAAGCCTTTACTCTCAGTTGGGCTGTAGTAAGAAGAATCTCTGTGTTATCATTTGTTAAATGATTTGTTTGTCGATTGTAACTTGAAGGCTGTGGTTCGTAGGTATTTTTTGCGTAAGTAGGTTTCTTCCTATTGTTGTTATGCAATAATGTGTGGTGAGGCATATTGCATTCTTTGCATGTTTTCGCTGAGTTGCAGCGCTCAAACCCGTGACTGAACAAACAGTTGCGACAGACACGTAGTTTTGTTACAGTGGCGTTTTTCTGGTCAACGTTCATATCGACGAATTGAGGACATTGCATCAACACGTGAATTCCATTGCAAAGCGGGCATTTAGTTGTACATGTATTCGTTGCATAATATGTTTTAGGTATTTCTCGTTTGAATGAATTGAATTGATAATTAACTTTTTTCACAGGCAGATAAATCTTGTTACTATTGGTTCTTTGTGGATTCGATAAATCTTTATGTTGACTTCGCATAGTTTCGAATGCCATAAACTTGTTTTCCAGAAAAGTTGTAAATTCGCTTAATATAGGTACGTCCCGTGGGTCCCGTAGCTCTTTCATATATTCATTGTACGTTGAGACGTCAAGTTTTAGTGACATGATATGTACGATGATAGGGTCCCAGGATAAAGTATCTATTCCCATATTAGTGAGACCGTTCAGGGTTTCATTTATGATATCATGCATTTTCTTCAAACTCTGTGCATTCGGCTGTTGTATGGTAGGTAAGTTAAGCAGGTTGTTCATGAAGGATGTGAATAGTAGACGACGGTTATCGTAACGCTGGTTCAGTATGTCCCAGCATGACTCATAGTTATCGGCGCTTATTTGAAGATGCTGTACCAGTCTCTCGGGCTCACCTTTCAGTTTCGACTTCAAGTGCTGCATCTTCTGGGCATTAGATAATATTGGATTTCTATGCACAGTCTCCAGAAAAAGGTCTTTAAATGTAACCCACTGACTGTAATTGCCAGTGAATTCAGGAATTATGACTGTTGGCGTTGCTTGATGATAATGAGAGTTTGACCATATCTTCGCATTAATATCTTTTTTAAGCTGATCGTATTGATGTTCAATTTGGTTAAACAAGTTCATATAAGTTTCTCCTGATGTTTGTTGCAATGTTTCTAGTTGCCAATGAAGTTTGTCGATCGCTTCCCACTTGGATCGCAAAATATTAAGATGATCTTCTAGCTCCCACTTGTTGTCAATATTATTCAGATCGATCTTCATCATTGCATGCTTGATAGCTTTGAAGTTGGACTCTTGTTGTTGAAGTAATTCTTTGTTGCTTACGCTTATTGACTCATCTTCTGGAAGAACGAGCTTAGGAAGATTTACATTGTGAGAGCTGGTGTTGGTGGCTGCCAGCATGTACTTCAAAATGTCAGTTTTAGTTATGTTGTAAAGTTCTTCAGTTTTTTCGTAAATGTTGTCAGTGAAGTAGCCGATGTTTTTGTCTTCCAAGTTAGATAGTAGAAATTGATGTCTTTGGGCGAAGTCATCCCATTGACTTTCTAGTGATATCAAGCGCTTTGTAAGGTATTCGGGCGTCTTCCTTGCCGCACCGTCTTTTTTGTAGTTTGTACACAAAGCTTTGATTGATTCAAACACTCTAGATTGAATCGTTAGTTCTGACATGATTGTAGCTTGTAGTTCGGAGGAAAATGTTGAAGTTATCTGTAGTTATGTAGCTCAGGAGTCTGACACGTAGTTGACGGCGTCAGACGGAGAACGTTGCGGTGGTTCAACTCAGTGATCCTACGCCCCTTTTCACGCTATGTGCGATTTCTTAATCCAACTGGTTAGACCCGCTTCTGGGAAGCCAGCTGGACCGATTCGCTAACGTGATCAAGGACAATAAGGCTCACCAAGTCGTTGCTCGAAGGACCAAAATGTATGGTGCGCTTAGTTGACCGCTACACCATACATGGAGTTGTTTGTAGTTAGTTGTGTCCTGACACGTAGTTGACGGTGGCAGGTACAGGCAGTTAGATCAGCTGATGATTGTAGACGGAGGAAGAGAGTTTGTTACTTTCCCAGATTTATTGAAGTTAAGTTAAGTTACAAGGTTAAGTTTATAAGACGTCTTTCCTCGATTGCAGTTAATAACGATCTCTATGATTAAAGTAATTAATAAGTAAACAAAACAAACGTAAGTAAAATGCTGACGCGTGACCCCATTAATGGCGCCACGGCCAAATGTGCGGTAGTAGACCGTACATCTACCTTGGACAAAAAGTCCAGCTTGGTAAATCTAACTTTCAGAAAAAATAAATTAAAAAAAGAGGAAGTGGTCAACCAACGAATCTAACTCGGATCGGTAGCGTTCGGGAAGCTACGCAGCATATTTTTGACGATCTGGTGAAGGTTGTGCGAATCCATTGGATGCGGGCGGCACAGGACCGATCTGTGTGGAGAACATTGGGGGAAGCCTATGTCCGACAGTAGACGTCTATTGGCGGAAATGATAATGATGATGCCTTACATCTTTTTTAACCACTGTCTTTTTTAACAGTGGGAGAGCCACGCTTCGGCATTAATGGGCCAGCTCTACCGGAGTGATACCACGGCCTCACAGAAAACCGGCGTAAAGCAGCACTGTGCTGTGTTTCGTTGTGTGAGTGAGGGTTTAGATAGATAGAGAGTTAGATATTCTTTATTGCATAAAAAGAAAATACTAGCATGATACGACAACAACAGACTGTACAATAAGGCTGTCTTTAGTTCGGATACAAATCTGGTGGTAGAGACTTTTGTCTCTGGCACTCTCTGATCATTAAAAACACTTTGTGAAAATTACATTCTCTTACCTCTTTCTAGTTGAGGTACACATTTTTACGCCAAAACAATCTCAAGTCAAGACAAGAAAAGCCTAATGTGGTGTAATGATACAGAAAATATTCCATGAAACAAAAGATCATGGCCTCCTTTACTAATGTTCCTCTGACGTTAAATAATGCCTCATTTCTCTAAGGTACCTTTGCTATTAATTCAGCATAGTCGGACATTAATAACTGTCGTGTTTATTAGAGACTAGCTGCGCCCCCGCGGCTTCCGCGTATGAATTGTAGCTAAAGTATTATTGACATATGTAAGCTATATTATAGTGAAGTTTTATCTAAATCTATAATATAGTTTTTTTGCGTGAAAGAGCAACAAACATACATACATACCATAGAGACATAGCTAATCTTCGTCTTTTTATTTTGTGGTTTTCTCCAGTTAGTTTTTTGGCTTGAGCTACGAAATACTGCAGTACTTTTACTTATGTGATAGGTGGCACGCGAGCAGACGGATCGCCTGATAGTAAGCGATTGCCGTCGCACAGAGAATTCCGCGACACCAGTGGAGTCACAAGTGCGCTGCCAACCTTTAAACCCTCTTATACTTTTTTAATGTAATTTTTTTTATTTAAAACTTGATTTCACATTTTGTTTTTTTAAATAGGTGAACATAATGCCAAAAATTATTCTCTACCATACAACCTTTGGGCTATACAGAGAGAACAAATTGTATTTTATTCTCCTTGTTATTCTCGCTGTTAGTCGCTGTTGCGACTAAAGGTTAAAATTGATTTTAAATAGCGTCCGGCATCAAATAATTTAGGTACAATTTACCGTATTCAGCATCTTCATTTCATCGAAATCAACAATTCCTCAGTTACATTCAACCGTCGAATAAATTCCTTAAATTTTTAGTCGAGCCTGCCACAAAGTCGTTTGGAAATTTAATAAAATTCAGTATCAGTTTCAGCTGAATCGAATCAATATTGAAATTCAATTATTTCCTCCTCCTTACTTTGCTTTGGAAAAACCGGCTATTGTTGGCCATTTTTAATTTGAGAATGGCAAAGGCGATTTATTTAAATACTCTTTTCGTGTTTCACTAACCGTTTCCATAAAAATACGTATTCCCTTTAATTTTGTTTGTAATATAAAACAATTCTTTCTTCAAAATTAAAATTTGTTCTGACCGATTTGGTTACGAAAAATCATAACCAAAGACGGGTTTCCGATGTCCCTTCGAAACCACGAGATCCATAACCATGGGCACCATGGGCTGTTAGTGGATTTACAATATAACATATGTCATATGTTAGTCTGAATATTTTCTAATAAATACTGGCCACTTATAATTATTATCTTTTAGATAAAGCAGCATATGGATAAGGACGATCCTTCCATATGAGGGTTGTAGCTTGAATCCGAGCATGCACCACATTGTTCTAATCTAAGTGCATACTTCTGTTTGTATTGGTCTGGGTGTTACCTATGTATAATAAGTATGTTTTTACAAAAGAAAAGTATTATATGTATATATTTGTAATCCCACTGTTGATTTTGATATCCGTAACACAGGTGCTCGAGCTACCTATCTCGGAGTCAAATCAATGTATGTGATGTTGTGAAATATTTATATGTATATATTTATTTATTTATACTTCTACCATGAGCTCGACGATCGTGGACAAAACTTGCATAATCTCGGATTAGTTTGATTCCAGCTGTGGACTGTTTCCCGTTCAAGGGTTGCGAAGTTCAAACGTCAGTCGCTTCAGTTATAATTACACAGACTCCCAAATCTTGGATTCATAATCCAAGCGCTTCCCGGGAATCCAAAGCGACCAGTTTGAACAGCAACTGGGAACTTGGACCCTAAGAGGGGGATAAAGTAAGCGCTAGCGAACGCTTTCCGGCATGAATGGGACCGGCTCGACCGGAGTGATAACACGCCTCAACAGAAAACCAGCGTGAAGCAGCACTGTGCTGTGTTTCGTGGTGTGAGGAGAGGGTTAGATAGATAGAGAGTAGATATTCTTTATTGCATAAAAAGAAAATACTAGCATGATACGACAACAACAGACTGTAAATTTAAGGATGGTCTTTAGTTCGGATAACAAATCTGGTGGTAGAGACTTTTGTCTCTGGCACTCTCTGACCATAAAAAAACTTGTGAACAATTACATTCTCTTACCTCTTTCTAGTTGAGGTACACATTTTTACGCCAAAACAATCTCAAGTCAAGACAAGAAAAGCCTAATGTGGTGTAATGATACAGAAAATATTCCATGAAACAAAAGATCATGGCCTCCTTTACTAATGTTCCTCTGACGTTAAATAATGCCTCATTTCTCTAAGGTACCTTTGCTATTAATTCAGCATAGTCGGACATTAATAACTGTCGTGTTTATTAGAGACTAGCTGCGCCCCCGCGGCTTCCGCGTATGAATTGTAGCTAAAGTATTATTGACATATGTAAGCTATATTATAGTGAAGTTTTATCTAAATCTATAATATAGTTTTTTTGCGTGAAAGAGCAACAAACATACATACATACCATAGAGACATAGCTAATCTTCGTCTTTTTATTTTGTGGTTTTCTCCAGTTAGTTTTTTGGCTTGAGCTACGAAATACTGCAGTACTTTTACTTATGTGATAGGTGGCACGCGAGCAGACGGATCGCCTGATAGTAAGCGATTGCCGTCGCACAGAGAATTCCGCGACACCAGTGGAGTCACAAGTGCGCTGCCAACCTTTAAACCCTCTTATACTTTTTTAATGTAATTTTTTTTTATTTAAAACTTGATTTCACATTTTGTTTTTTTAAATAGGTGAACATAATGCCAAAAATTATTCTCTACCATACAACCTTTGGGCTATACAGAGAGAACAAATTGTATTTTATTCTCCTTGTTATTCTCGCTGTTAGTCGCTGTTGCGACTAAAGGTTAAAATTGATTTTAAATAGCGTCCGGCATCAAATAATTTAGGTACAATTTACCGTATTCAGCATCTTCATTTCATCGAAATCAACAATTCCTCAGTTACATTCAACCGTCGAATAAATTCCTTAAATTTTTAGTCGAGCCTGCCACAAAGTCGTTTGGAAATTTAATAAAATTCAGTATCAGTTTCAGCTGAATCGAATCAATATTGAAATTCAATTATTTCCTCCTCCTTACTTTGCTTTGGAAAAACCGGCTATTGTTGGCCATTTTTAATTTGAGAATGGCAAAGGCGATTTATTTAAATACTCTTTTCGTGTTTCACTAACCGTTTCCATAAAAATACGTATTCCCTTTAATTTTGTTTGTAATATAAAACAATTCTTTCTTCAAAATTAAAATTTGTTCTGACCGATTTGGTTACGAAAAATCATAACCAAAGACGGGTTTCCGATGTCCCTTCGAAACCACGAGATCCATAACCATGGGCACCATGGGCTGTTAGTGGATTTACAATATAACATATGTCATATGTTAGTCTGAATATTTTCTAATAAATACTGGCCACTTATAATTATTATCTTTTAGATAAAGCAGCATATGGATAAGGACGATCCTTCCATATGAGGGTTGTAGCTTGAATCCGAGCATGCACCACATTGTTCTAATCTAAGTGCATACTTCTGTTTGTATTGGTCTGGGTGTTACCTATGTATAATAAGTATGTTTTTACAAAAGAAAAGTATTATATGTATATATTTGTAATCCCACTGTTGATTTTGATATCCGTAACACAGGTGCTCGAGCTACCTATCTCGGAGTCAAATCAATGTATGTGATGTTGTGAAATATTTATATGTATATATTTATTTATTTATACTTCTACCATGAGCTCGACGATCGTGACAAAACTTGCAAATCTCGGATAGTTTCTTCCAGTTGGACTGGTTTCCCTGTTCAAGGGTTGCGAAGTTCAAACGCCAGTCGCTTCGTTATAATTACCAGACTCCCCAAATCTTGGATCATAATCCAAGCGCTTCCCGGACTCCAAAGCGACAGTTTTGAACAGCAACTGGGAACTTGACCCTAAGAGGGGGGATAAAGTAGCACTAGCGACGCTTCGGCATGAATGGGCCGGCTCGACCGGAGTGATAACACGGCCTCACAGAAAACCAGCGTGAAGCAGCACTGTGCTGTGTTCCGCTGTGTGAGTGAGGGTACCGGAGGCCCATTCCGGAGAAAGGGGGGCTTAAAGGTTGGCAGCGCACTTGTGATTCCACTGGCAATCGCTTACCATTACGCGATCCGTCTGCTCGTCTGTCACCTATCACATAAAAAACATGATGAATACAGCATACTCTGGGGAAAAGCTGAATTCCAGTCTGTTTTCAAAAGAGAAAGTAGTGAAAAGTGATTTGAATGTGAAAAAAATCGTTATTCAGTTTAAGTCCGCACAGAACACTTATGAATGTCAAATATGTAATATACCGCTGATTCGTAATGTAAATTTCTACCAAGAAGATCAAGCGAGGAATCACCAACACTCCTGCACGTCTCGGATGGCTAGATGTGGAAAGCAAGCGCATATCTGCTTGCTTGAACTTGAATAGTGAAACGCTTCATTTGGAACATCTACTCTCAGATAGATCCGTGATTCATTCCGCTCATTCGGACATTCGGCTCACTTGGATCATTCCACCCATTAGGTTCATTCTGCTCATTCGGATTCTTCGGCTCATCGGATAATACAGCTCATTCGGATCATTCGGTTAACTCGAACTCGAGATCCATTTGAGTCGAATGATACATTCGGAGCGAATATTAGAGATTCTGAACAGGATATCATTGGTCTGAGTTGGATCACTGAGTCATTTCAGTAAGGAGTTACACACGTCTAATAAACGTCAAGTGAATCAGGCGGAACAGGTGTTTTATTCCTCCGTCCCCCTGCCAGGACGTCGAGGTTCTTTCTTTCAACACTAGAGGCACCTGAACATGCATATTATGCATATAAATTTTCTGTATACAGAACTTAAAATCTTTTCCAAAGACTTCAACAAAACATGGTACAAAATATCTAAGTTCAAAAGTCAGTAAATCTTTTCTATTCAAAACCTTACCTACGATTTTCCAAGCACTTTAAAGGAATATTCCACTGAAAGGTTTTAAACGGTGCCGAAGCCACAATGCATCAAATTTGATGTATCATCTTCCTTGAAAGGCTTTCTTGATAGCATCACAGTTTTGATATAACCAGTAATCTCTGGAGATTAATCATTAACAATTCCTCGAGATCCACATAATGTAAGCTTATTAATAATATTGATAAGTAAAGAATTAGAAAGATAGTTCAGACAAATATACTGGTTGTAAATATTATTTTAGTTCTTTTTTATGTGATAGTAGGCAGATGAGCAACCGGGTTAACTGATGGTAAGTGATCACCGCAGCCCATGGATATCGGCCAGAATGAGTGCAGATGCGTTGCCGGCTTTTAAAGAAGGTGTAAGCTCGTTTTCTGAAGATTTCACTGTCGTACAAGTTCAACGTTGTAATCTTTCGGTGCCGTTTGGGCTAAATGTACACATCAAGTAGTTCAGGTAATATGCGTTTGATCGAAAGAAACCGTCATAGTACATTTCCCATATTTCTTTGATTTTCGGTTACAGGGGTATTATATTGGTATATTATTGCTGGCTATCTTTGTAGCATGATATCATGCAGTAGCTCAGACTGCCTCGTTGGCGCAGTGTTTTTGGCGTTTGCCCGGAGTCTGGCAGTTGGCGGTCTTGTACCGCCGTGCCTTGGAAAGCACGTTAAGCCGTTGGTCCTGCACCCGATCCCTCTTCGGTCATGTCACGCTGGTGTCATATCGGAATATAAGGGGAAGGGAATAGAGAGTGCACTTGTGTTTGCGCACACACTTGAGCACTATAATACATTCATTTATCCAGCGTACGTGGATGATCGAGCGGCCGCCGTAGCCGTGATCGGTTGGAGAATATTATGATGCAGTACAAGCTAACACTGTATTATTATCTAATGTTTTATAAATTTTATCTTCCTTTTCTTGAGGATACATTTTCATCTATTTTATGTATTAGCGCCGGAGTTTAATTTTAGTTAATTAAGACAATTAAAGTAAAAATATGGAATACCGTTTAAAAGACACGCTTCATAATGAGGCCCGGCTCAACCTCACAGAAAACCGTGGGAGAGCCACGCTTTAGCATGAATGGCTCCACCTCCAGTTGTGACTCCACTGGTGACGCGGGTGTCCATGGGCGGCGGCAATCGCTTAACAGTGGGTGATCCGTCTGCTCGTCTGCCCCCTTTCACATTAAAAAAACCGGCGTCAATGTGTGGGCCTCCGACACCCTTAGAGGCAATAAAAGGCCTACACTATAAAGAGTTTTTTTGTTTAAATTGAATGAACTTTTACAGTTCAGGATAAGGTAACGCAAGGACCGGCACGACCTCTTTGATTTCGCAGATATTCATAATTAAATACAATAGCGGCGCTAATAAACGGAACAGCACCTTTGACGGGGATACGATTTTTAATTCTTTATTCAATAATATTAAGTTTAGTTCTATAATATGTAGTTATATTTAATTTAATATAATACGTCTATTTAATTAAATAATATTGTCTAAATGCTATCAAAATGTATGTACTTTCTCTTTAGTAATGTTGAAACTATTTATCTTGACATAAGTTTATTCAAAATTGAACTGCGCGCGCCCATGTAAAACCGTGTAACGGAGAATGTGAATAGGTGCACAAAACCGCTTGAAACTATGGCCCCAGTAGAGCTAATCTCTATACAAATACACAAGTTTTTGTTTCATAAAAAAAACTAACTAACTAGTATTAATGAATTTACAGAACATTTAAATTTAGCAGGCGCGCGCTAGTATTGTGACGTCACCGTAAAACTCATTTTTTTAATTAAGTATCTCGGATAATACGCGACTTATCGTAATAATGATTTCAGCCATGTTTTTTATTTTTAACCAAGTTGATGGAGATACGGGCGATGTATAACCGGGACACGCGATTGGACTGAGCTAGTGTTGCGATGTACTGGGACGGCGATTACGTCACTTTACAACCCGTGTATTTTGGAATGCAATAACTCGGAAACAACACGACGTATTGTTATAATTTTTTCAATCATATTTTTTATTTTCAACCGAGTTTAAGGAGAGCTAAAAAATAAAATAAGTGAACATTCTCCATTGTAATTGACGACTGGCTGCCGGGATACAAGCATGTTGCTTCAAAACTTAAAACTCAAATAATACTTTATTTGCATAGACACAATGACTTTAAACTATTTAAAAGTACTTATGTATAATTTACATGTTAATACATATATATGTTGATACATAAAATAAACTAAAGAAATAAATAAACATAATGCGATTTTACCACCGGCTCGGAAAGTTGTTCCTGATCGAGAAAATCCGGCAAGAAACTCGCCAGTTACTTTTTTTAATCGCCAAACTTTCATACAATGTTGTGTAATCATCATACCAAAACAGTTTAATTGTAACACAAAATTAAAATATCCTAATAATAATAAAATAAATATTATGAGGTAAACCGAAGCAGACCAGGCACCTGTTTACAAGTATGACGTATGTGTTAGGCATCATTTCACTCAACCATATTAGAGGGAATGTAATGACCCGCCACATAGCGCCACCACCTCAGAGACATTTGAGTGAGCATGAGACTACTTAGGTTCCCCTCATAGGTCGCAAAGAGTAGTAGTTGCTTAATCCAATACTAATAAACTGCAGGACGAGGTGTACAATAGTAGGTGATTAGCATCTTGTCAATTATTGAATAATGAAAAGAGTTCCTCTTTTACGGAAAGCAGCGGCAAGACTGTGTTCCGGCATTGGTAAAAGAATTACCCTGTTAGCCTGAAAATTCTCCAAGATATCACAATTCAAAACTAACAAAATATAAACGCTAAAACGCTCTATAACCACGGCTAACATACGTAGTTAATACGCATCACTGGAAAACTTTATCCGATAGCTATTTTAGATAACGTGTTTATGAAAAAAAATTCTGCAAAAAAAACCGCCTTCATTTTATAACAGTACATTCGAGAGAAGGTATTATCGAAGTCGGCGCCCAATACTATCTTGTAATTTAATACAACATTCAATTATTCAACAGGGATCGATCTGCTTATCTAACTTAAAAGGCACATAACAAAAAAATATATAAGTCGAGCTGAAGTCTTTATTTAAATTATGTCTCCATTTTATTTAAAAAATCTGCCAATCCATACCTATTGAGAACTAGTGCCACAATATCCTCCAACCGATTACGGCTACGGCGGCCAATCTCAACGACCAGCCGCGTACGCAGGGTATATTATAGTGCTCAAGTGTGTGAGCAAACACAAGTGCACTCTCTATTCCCTTAACATCATATTCCATGTGACACGACCGAATCGGGCGCAGGACCAACGGCTTAACGTGGTTTCCGAGGCACGGAGGTACAAGACCGGCAACTTCCAGATTCCAGGCAGGTACAAATTTTTGACCCGACCCGGGGATTGAACCTGGGAGCTCTTGCGCAGCCGTTGCTTTAAAGTGTGACCCACTGCGACACAGAGGCAGGATAATAACTCAGTGGATGAGGATATGTGCCTTTCTAACAGGAGATCGTATTGAATCCGAGCACACACGTCGCAGCCGTGGCACGTCCTATAAGATGGACAGACAACACAAAAGATAAATTATCTATTGCGCCGTCTATCTGTTGAAGGTCGCGGGAATCCACTGGATTCGGGTGGCACAAGACCGTTCTGTATGAAGAATATTAGGGGAGACCTATGTCCAGCTGAGGGCGTCTATTGTCTGAAATGATGATGATATACACGTCTGTATTTTTCAAATTTATCTGCTGTGCTGCATAATTACCAATTTTGCCTAATTTTTTATTATGTGGTAGTTGGCAGACGAGCCAATGGATCACCTGATGGTAAGCGATTGCCGCCGCCCGTGGACACCCGCGACACTAATTACAAAAAGAAAAAACTTAAAGCTACAAGCTTATTATGAAGCTTTGAGACCCTCATCTTTCCAAGCCTTCAGCTAATTACTAATTTACCAAGAAAATAGTTTTCATGCTTTGCTTGAGAATTCATAATGAACACATTATCTGCGTAGTGAAAGTTCCAAGGAATAAATCTTAATCACTAAAGATGTTTTAAACTTTAATGGTCACTAATAAAGTAATAGCTGTTACGAGATGGCTTCTATGTATTTTTTTTTTATTTATTACGAAAATTTACAGCTATTAATGTTACATAATTATTTGTAATTTATATTTAACCGTCGAAAAAACGAAGGTTTTTTTCAATTCGACGTCTTACTATATTTTTAACCGACTTTAAAAAAAAATGGTAAAAAATGAGAACTCAAATTTTAAAAAGGTCTTTTTATAACTAAAAAGCTTGAAAAAAAAATTCTCCGAAAAAAACCGGCTTCAAAAACCCTAAACTAAAAAGTGTTAAATATTTTTTTTATTATTTTATACACTTCAAATAGGTAACATTTTATAAGAGTACACTAGAGTACTCGTTTTACCGAAGTCGGCGCCTAATCTCTGTTGGATAATTGAATGTTATATTAAATTACTAGATAGCAATGAAGTGCATAAAGTGATAAAAATATTATTTTACACTTTTTGGTGTCGGGTTCTTGAAGGCGGTTTTTTTAACACATAGTCTTAATGTTAAAAGCCCATAACTATTAACTGAGTAGTCCGAGTTGCATAATTCTTCATTGTTAAACACATTAAAAAGTAAGTTATTTTTTTGTAAATTATTCAATTTCTTAATTGTTTTTTTTTATTTTGAAATAAAACCCTAATACCTAGTATTTATTCAAAAACATTCATAAAACTTTGTTTACGAAAATAGAGTTAAAAAGCAGTTTTTTTTTCAAAAATTAAGGTTTTTTTTGCAAACGTTTAAACTGCTTTATACCACCTTTTTAAATAGCTATGCTATATGCTATGCTTATGAATATAGCCCGAAAGGCAAAGAACAAAAAAAAATCGATGCTGTGCTGTTCACTCATTAATCGATTTGAGCTCCTGTTTACTGAGTCATTTGGCAGGTAATTAATATATCAAGTTCACAGAAAATGTGAAAACGGAAAATTACACTACACTATATATATAAATAAATTACTATACAGTTTTCTCGGCGGATCATATTTTTTTTAGTTTTTATTCATTTTTTGTTTGTGTTATTAAAAGAGTAAGGTAATAATGAGTTATATTTATTGATTCTGAATATAAGAATCAATAAATATAACACAAGTATTTTGAGATCAAGTCGCAATTTTCTGCAATAAATATAAAGATGTACGATTTCTTGCAGAAAATCAGCTCCACAGTAGCACAATTTAAACGGCCTTTTAACTAAGCTTTGGGAGGCTTAACACAACTCTTCATAATAACAAATATTTTGTAATTCAAAGGCTTATAAACAGTTTATTCCAAGACATCCTACGAAAGGAGTTCATCGCCTGCCTTTGACAAACAAACTCCCGAAAGTAACTTCGTAATTGAAGCGGTCGAGAATTGATAGCCGTTCTATACCAGGAGATTAATAGGGCGGCCCACAAATGATTAATGAATCATCTTTGTTGCCAACTGAATCGGAGCGTTATTAATGCGTGCGAGACAGCGTTTAAGCTTCCGGTGACGATACGCCGCGATCTGGTAATGACGCAACGCGGGACTCGCGAGCGAGCATTGACAACGCTCTCGATATCGAAAAACTCAGCTGACCGTCACTATAGCTAGTTCCAATCTGCACCGAAAGATGGCGCTGGGTGTCACTGGGATCACGCAAGTATTTAGTTTTATACGCTATTGATTAACACGGCGGCCAAGGAATCATTCATTAATCATCTTTGTTGCCAACTGAATCAGAGCGTTATCAATGCGTGCGAGACAGCGTTTAAGCTTCCGGTGACGATACGCCGCGATCTGGTAATGACGCAACGCGGGACTCGCGAGTGAGCATTGACAACGCTCTCGATATCGAAAAACTCAGCTGACCGTCACTATAGCTAGTTCCAATCTGCACCGAAAGTTAGCGCTGGGTGTCACTTGAGTCACGCAAGTATTTCGTTTTATACGCTATTGATTAATACGGCGGCCAAGGGATAATTAATTAATCATCTTTGTTGCCAACTGAATCGGAGCGTTATTAATGCATGCAATACAGCGATTAGGCTTCTAGTGCCGCTACGCCGTGATCTGGTAATGACGCGACGTGGAACTTGCAAGCGAGCGTTGATAACACTAAACTGGCATTCGATAGCAATAAACTAGCATTTGTTTTCATTCAGAGGACAGTCACTATTAGGTACTAGTCTGAATCTGTACCAAAAGATAGCGCTTGGATCAACGCAAGTATTTAGTTTTATACGCTAGTGTTTAATAGGGCGGTCCAGGTATGATTAATGAATCATCATTACTGCCAACTGAATGGGAGCGTCATTAATTCGTGCGAGACAGTGTTTAAGCTTCTGGTGATGATATAACGCTATCTGGTAATGACGCGACGCGGAACTCACAAGCGAGGTTGATGACGCTCTTGATAGCGATGTGCGTCATTCAGTAGACGTCTCTATTAGATACTAGTTGGCATCTGCACCAAGAGATGGCGCTAGGTGTGACTTGGACCGCGCAAGTATTTAGCTTTATACGCCACAGATTAATAAAACAGCTTACGAATGATTAATGAATATAATCTATGTTGCCAACTGTATAGGAGAATCGATGGTGCTGGGTGTCGCTAAGATCGCACTAGTATTAGGTGTTGGTTTACCTAAGTCCGGCAAACATTAGGACTCCAGAAATTAATAGGATGGATGATAAATGAATGGTCTTTGTTGCCAATTGAATGGGAGCTTTACTCGTAGTAATGCGGACAACATTTAGGCGTTCTATGATAATACCTATTGTTTTTAACTTATTAGTTTCACTAAAATAATGAGTACTGATATATTATGGAAACTCCTTGCCTAGTCCAAAATTGTTTCAAAAATAAAATAAATAAAATTGTTTACCCACTTCATGAATAATCAACAGTAACACCGCTTTTGTTATGAATACTCTTGGCCTTAAGTTAAATAATAATATTTTAATAGCCTTTAATTAAATTAGAAAAGTTTCAAAGGCAAAGATTACATGAAAAATTTACACGAAAATATAAACTTTTGGGAATGTACAAAATTACACCCTACAACAATCATGGTAATGTTCTCAAAACAGATGTTTTCACAGATTAATTACGTTTTAATTAAGTCCTTATATAAGCAATGAAGGCATATGATGTAACGGTAAACCTCTGGAAATTATTATGAACCCATACAAGTTCCAGATTGAAATATTTGTACAACTTCATTTGTACGTTGAAGGACTTTAAGGATAAACACCTGTCTAGTCCTAGAATTAAATTTTAACCGTGATAGAGCCACGCTTTAGCATAAATGGCTGGTTTAGAAGAAAACCGGCTTGAGCCTGTATTTTGCCGAGTGAGTGAGGATAAAGGAAGGCCAATCCAGGGATAATCGGAATCTCAAGTTGGGCAGCGCAATTGTGACTCTACTCGTGTCCATCGCGGCAGCGGCAATCGATTACCATCAGCTGATCTTTCTGTTCATCTGCCAACTCATAATAATCACCATTCAAGCCAATAGACACACACTGCTGGACATAGGTCTTCCCCAATGTCCTCCACATCAATATCTCCTGTACCGCCCGCATCCAATGGATTCCCGCGACCTTCACCAGATCGTCGGTCCACCTTGGGGAGGGGACGTCTCGTACGTCACCTCCACTCATGGACCTTTCCGCCTCAACAGTCATCTTTAGGCATAAGTTCAATATCCATAATAATGAAAAGGCAGAACTTGTATACGCAGAAAGTTTACATTTAGAATCATCCTTAGGCATACTTTTCTTATTCATAATATGAAAAAGAACATCGTAGGTCATAAAGTTTACTTTCAGAATCATCTTTATGCATACTTTTCATATCCATAATATTTGGCAATGCAAGCATGATTTCTGTCACGGCTCCGGTGCTGCGAGGAACCGGCGGTCGCACACGACTTAATCGTCGCACATGGTTTTCGCTCATCACCGCAGTTTCAGTTTACTGGCCGACTTCGCCGGTCAGCCTCAGCCGCGGCGACGAGCTTACAAACCACCTGCTCCTCAGCTCGCGGGCCGCCTCGCCCCTCCGCGCCTACGCGGGCTTGAATTACACTCTAGGGGTAGGGCAGACAAGACTACGTGGAGTCGGTTTTGCAGCGATTCGTTTTAGACACGATAGTTAAGTAGTACAAAACAGTAATTTTCAATTTAATTTAGAATTAAAAGTACACTATTGTAACGAGGGATATGCTATTAAAAATTATCCTAAATTAAATTCTGCCATTCATAACATGCCAAGTCAAATTCTACCAAATAAAATTTCGACTAAATAAACGTTATGCTAAACGAAAATATGCGAATTTAAAATATGGATAAGGAAATTATGCTAAATAAAATTCTACATTCTTATAAGTATGCCATTGTAAATTCGACCAAAAAAACATTCGGCCGAACAACAATTATCCTAAACAATTTTTCTGCGTTAAAAATATTCGACTAAATAAAAATATGCCAAGTGTGTTCTGCCAAGTGAAATTCGGAACAACGAATAGGGGGCACGTAGCCACTTAAGGCATAGATACTTGAAATAAATTCATTCAAGTTTTTCAATATGTTTGATGTCTAAAGCGTTCATATTTAAATTCAGTCTATACAATTTTAAAAGAAAGTTTTGGACTCGTTTCTTAAAATCATGCTCATACTATAAGAAATAGCGCTGTGGGGTAAGTAATAACAAATATTTACAAGCAACAAAACATGAATATGCATTCCGCCTGCAATCCCGTCCAGTTTGTGGCGTGGTGTAGGTTAAGAGCGATATGTAGAAAGACACAAAATACCTATGTTACTCTCCAACCCTTCAACTATTTCCAGTAAAAAAATTACGTCAATTCGTCGCACTGTTTTGCCGTGAAAGACGGACAAACACACTTTCACATTTATAAATTAGTGTGGATATGGATACAATAAGCGGAAGCTGGCTGACTGTACAATAAATAAATAAATAAATATTTCACAACATCTCATACATTGATCTGAATCCGAGATAGGTACCTCAAGGACCTGTGATACGAATATCAGAATCAACAGGAGGATTATAAATAAATACAAATAAAGCTTTTTTTAAATATATACTTATAATACATAGAAACACCCAGACTAATACAAACAGACATGTTCATGCACACAAATGTTTGTACTGTGCGAGGATATCAAAGGCAGCGTTCACTACCAATGTTCCAAACGGGTCGTCAAAACTATCAACACAGTGCCTGAACTATAAGGGTTTGCAATTACAATGAAAGGGTTTTTGTAGTGTTAGGGCCTATAGGAAAAGCTAACGTACTCGTATATACGACTAGCGACCCGTTCTCACTTAGTTTCGGGGCTTAAATATGTTTATTTAGGCAAAAAATTCATACTAATCTTGAACTCCGTTTTACCCAATCACAATGGTAATCGCTTACCATCAGGCGATCCATCTGCTCGTCTGTATCACATAAAAAAAAGAAAATCTCTTAGGGGGTGACTTTACTCAAAAGTTAATTTTATTTTACTATGTATGTATGTTAAACTATAAGGTATTTATTATATGGGCCAATAAAATATTTTTGAATGTATCTTGTTGCCTGAAATAAATGAATTATTATTATTATTTCTCCCTGTACTTTTCTTCAGTATCAATGCTGGATTTTAAGTTCAGTATCGAGCGTTTTTTTATTATTATTATGACTATTATTATTTACAAAAATCCTATCTAAAGAAAGAAAGAAAGAAAAAATGTTTATTTGGTACCAAAATAAAATAACACAGAAAATCAACAAAAAATAGAATCCACATGCAAACTAATAAACAAAAAAAAAGAAAACACAATACTTAATAAAACAGGTACCAAAATGGTCTCCGCTCAGTATACGGCTTATCGTGTCATGCAATGGCACGCTAAGCCACTAGTATTCTGCGGATTCCAACCAAGGTATGGGCCTCAACCGACGACAGCTATCTTTAGTTACTAAAACATTAGGTATGTGTACAGTAACAATACTAATTATAATTAATAATTACATATAAGATACGATAAATATTGTAAAGTAAAATAAATAAAGTAATAATATAACACATATTAAATAATATAATAATATTGGAGAGATATTAAACTACTATATAGAATAACTGGACTGGGAGCAATTTTTACATTAGATACTAACTCTTCTGCAAGGATAATAAGAAAGACTTGTACTTTGACTTGAATGTGTATACTATTTATCTACTATCTTAGTCTATTATCTATTATCTTAGTCTATTACGCTTTAAAAGAACATTTGTGGAAAATGTCAAGCTTCTAACTCTTACAGTTAAAGCCGTGCGTTGATAAATGGGCACATGGTTGAATGAAGGCTTTTGAAAGCGACTAAGAGATAAGAACATGCATTAAAATAGCACGCAGCTCCTTTAACAATATGAAACGTGTTCTCTGTAATCGCAATCTGAAACTTTCCCTACGCATTAGGATGCTCCGTTTCTATGTCTGGCTTGTTCTTCTATAGGGATGCGAAGCTTGGACAATCAAGTAAGACATCATAAAGCATATCGTTGCATTCGACGGATGCTTACTATTAGCTGGACTCCAAAAAGGACAAAATGTGTTCAAAAATGTTGAAGTTCTCCGACGAGTGCATCAGAAACTGAGATTTATTTGTTAGGTGGAAGACGAACAGACGGATCACCTGATGGTAAGCAATTGCCGCCGCCCATGGACACCCGCGACACCAGTGGAGTAACAAGTGCGCTGCGAACCTTTTAACTCCCCTCTCCCCAGTTTGGGCCTCCGGTACCCTCACTCACGCAGCGAAACAGCACAGTGCTGCTTTACGCTGGTTTTCTGCAGTTGTGGTATCACTCCGATCGAGCCGGCCCATTAATGCCGAAGCGTGGCTCGCCCATGGTCATTGCTGCTTCACGCTGGTTTTCTGTGAGGCCGTGATATCACTCCGGTCCGCCCCAGTCATGCCGAAGCGTGGCTCTCCCGCGTTACCATAAATCTTTAGTAGATGTTCAGTTTTGATACTAATCGACTCAATATTGTAACGTTTTCATTGGACCATACTCACAAGCAAGAATCCAGTATAAAGTAAGTAACTACTTTCAGAGAATCTTTAACGATAGCTCGTTAAGTGCGCGTTTATTTTGGGCCCGCGCCTGAACACACAGGCGGTTTTATTGGTTGCTTCATTCGCAGCCTTTGGGACTAAAGGTGATGTCAAAGTTTAGAGAGGAAAAAGTCAATTAGAACAACATTATATTTATTTAATTCATTTGCTCCTATTTCTACCACACCATCAAGAAATCGTTCGGGAAGCTACGCAGCATATTTTCGGCAGCTTACAATGTGCCGATTAAGGAGGCTCGGGGTCACCCAGAGAGCAATAGAGAGGGCTATGCTCGGAGTCTCCCTGCGCGATCGTATCAGAAATTATGAGATCCGCAGGAGAACTAAGGTCACAGACGTAGCCCAAAGGATTGCATGCCTCAAGTGGCAATGGGCAGGGCACATAGCGAGGAGAACAGACGGCCGTTGGGGCGGAAAGGTCCTCGAGTGGAGGCCACGTACAGGAAGTCGCAGCCGTGGCAGGCCTCCTACAAGGTGGACCGATGATCTGGTGAAGATCGCGGGAATTCATTGGATTCGGGCGGTACAGGACCGATCTGTGTGGAGAACATTGGGCCTATGTCCAGTAGTGGACGTCTATTGGCTGAAATGATGATGATCAAGAAATTGAACTTTTGCCGGCGCACGTCCTGCTTCATACAATATGGATTCCTCCAAAAGAAGCGTGAAGAAGCATCTCGTGGGCCAATATGGCAGTCCCAACATAGGTGATGGCTTGACATCGCGTCTGTTGTAATTGCAACGTGGGCTCTTCTCTTGCTTACCATCAGGCTGAGGAGAGCCAATGTACTGTGTTACTATAAAAAAAAACTGACAGACGAAGCATCCAAAGCACTCCCAGTATTAAAATTCATTCTATTATTAAGATACAATATATCAATTCGTTACAGTTACGTACAGGAAGTCGCAGCCGTGGCAGGCCCCCCACTAGGTGGACCGATGATCTGGTGAAGATCGCGGGAATCCATTGGATGCGGGCGGCACAGGACCGATATGTGTGGAGAATTGGACGTCTATTGGCTGAAATGATGATGATGATGATATCAATTCGTTAAACTAGAATCAAATCGTTTATAATATATTATATACGGTTGAGTTGTTATCTTTTGGTATTGATATTGAAGTTGGTATTTTAGTGAAATTTTCCAATTTAAGTACTAGAGTAAAATACTGTATACGAAAATAAAAAAGCGTCCAATATTACAATGAAAGCACGGTGCCATGGAAATGAAGATTTTAATAATCCTGTTTGAATACACGTGAAATAGCGATCACGGAAATGAAACAAACGTCCACGGCAATTAATGCACTGTGCTACGGAAATAAAGATTTTATTAAATTTGTTGAAATTGAACCACTACAGATATTTTTTCCTTTTGACGATTCAGCTTGAACCTTCACGAACGCATATCTAATACGACTAAATAATAGGACAGGTAAACAACAAAATGTTTCTAACTTTTCCAGACAAACACTAATAATAGCGGTTACGTTAAGTTCAATATCAATTTTAACATTACAGTAACCTGCAATTGATGTACTCATCAATTGCAGGTTATATGTTTGCTGAGACCTCTATTAACCTAAATGTTTAGCAACTTAATTATGGAAAGTCTTTATGTGTATTGAAATAAGTGTCAATATTTTTTCTTAAGTAACCATTAAACTTAATCCACCTTATTCATCGTCAGTCCATTTAAGTCCCCACTGCTAGGGCACGGGCCTCCCTCAATCACATGAGGGGTAATTGCCATACTCACCACGCTTGGCAGACGGGTTGGCGAGGGTTTAGATATAAATGCAGAGTTTTCCTTCTCTGGGTGCTGATGATCATGCCAGCATCTTTAACTTAGTCGCCGATCATGCCAGCATCTTTACCTTAGACACCTCGGTAAGAGTGAGGGTGGCCTATTCTACTCTGCCGGGGACCACACGGCCAGTTCACCTTATTACAAATCTGGATTTTAAATTATTACCGTAACAAAGCTCATATCATTCAGTTCCAACCCGCAATGTTAAAAGGGGCTGGCACGACTTTTGTTCCGGGACTATCCATAGTTTATAATTAATAATAAGGGGGTATATGACATCTCTGAGTGTAGCAATAAGGTTTGTTTCTTTACGTTTTAAATCAAATGACCTGGACCAGTAATATGAATGTCATAATAAGCCTAACATGGACGTCTCGTCAAGATTAATATCATAATCATTTGGTATCCAATTCCAAGGCTTTTGGATTTGCTACTAATCCAACTAGAATCGATTAATACATTTAACACGTCATTAGAGTTTAATTGAACGTATAATGAATCCATCACATGTTCGCATTATGTCCAAGTTGCAACTTAATTAATCGAGGACTAGTGACGTCACTTGATTAATGACGTCAGGAGGCCGATTGTTCGTTTGGTTATTTTTCCATTTTTTTATGTGGTAGGCAGACAAGCAGACGGATTACCTGGTGGTAAGCGATTGCCGCCGCCCATGGACACCCGCGTGTCACAAGTGCGCTTCCAACCTTTAAGCCCCCTTTCCCCCCGGTATGGGCCTCCGGTACTCTCTCTTTTACTATTTATGAAGATGTAAAAGTCTTTCGAATAGTTTCTTATAACAGGTAACCAAGATGATTCTGGTCTGGGTCCCTTTGAGCCACAAGGCTCGATAGTTTGACGGTGTTGCTAACTTTCCCGGCTCCATATCCAGCGGAGTTGCGTTTCGCGGCGGCTTCACTTTGAAGCCTGCGGGTTTTATTTCTCTAACCCACTCTACACTGCAGCCTGCAGTAGGTATGGGTGGGGAAGGGTACCCGCAGTCCGTCTCCTGGTGGTGTTTACACTGCAGCAGCAGTGTGGGTGCCATTTGGAGGGCGGTGTTTGGTGGGCCGTAGGAGAGGCCCTGGGTCTGTTGGACCAGAGTATGGAGAGAGGCCGTACTGGCGAGTCTCTTTCGTCCTGAGCGGGTTCGCGGTGACTTAAAAGGGTTCGTCCTATAGCCCGCGTTCTCGCTCTGAGAGTTTATCCCGGGCGAAGGGATGGAAACTGTCGGAGAGAATTAAGTGGATATCCACACTACCCAGCTGACTCCCAGCGCCCGGGTGTGCATAAGGCGGCGCCGACAAACTGCGCCGACGTCAGTTCCTTCCGAACCGGCGGCATTCCCTTTGCGTTACCAAAAAAAAAAAAGGGTTGAGAAGGTCAGACGGCAGTCGCTTCATTATAATTACCAGACCCCACCAAATTCTCAATCATGGTCTAAGCGTACCCTGGGCTCCAAAGCAGCAGCTTTGGACGCACCCGGGAATTATACACCCCTTTTTTATGCTAGAAAAGGGGTGTATAATTCCCGGCAAAAAGCAAGCGAGTCACCTGATGGAAAGTAATCATCGCCGCTCATGAACATTCGCGAAATCAGAGATATCGATAATGTATTGCCGGCCCTTTCTTTAAAAAATGTTGATCCTCTATGACCTCAGAAAATAGGCGTGAAGCAGCTCCCTTGCCTCCTTCTCTCATAAAAAAATACTACACCCTAAAATATCCAGTTACATTGTGCCGCAAGTAACCAGATGGACCCTGTTCACGCCTAACAGCCTCTCATTGTGAGCCTAATTGCAGTTTTCAGACTCCTTAATGGGCCTCTGACAGGCCATTCTAATGACGCCTTTCTCCGAGTCCAATTAGCTAAATACACTTTGCTATTCTAAAAAGATTGAAAAATAATACCGTAATTATCTCGGTTTTTATGTGATAGGTAGTGGTATAGCAGATGGATTACCTGAAGGTTGATCGCTTGCTGCCGATCATGGACACTCTCGTAGAGTCACAAGTGAGCTGCCAACCAGAGTAACAATGAGGGTTTAAACCCCCATTGTTACTCTAAACTGAGACCCCCTTATTACAAATCGCGAACTAAGGATAGTCCAGGTACAAAAATTTTGTCAGCCCCTTTTAACTTTGCGTGTCGGAACGGGATGACATGAGCATTAGTACGGTAATAACTTTAGATTGCCATTTGTAATAAGGTGGAGAGCAATTAAATAGTAGTATAATTGTTGTTGTTTGTGTTTTGTAGTTTAATTGTTAAAAATGTGCATATTTCTAACGGTGGGTCGTAAGTTCGAATCTGAGCAACGTACCTACCTCTAAATGGAATTCAATTTTTTCAGAATTCAACTTTTTGAGAATTCAATATTGTAAGAATTCAACATTTTGAGAATTCAAAAATATGTTCCAAAATGAGATGTTCCTATTTCTTCGATTTTTTTATGTGATAGGTGGCAGATGAGCAGTTGGATCACCTGATGGAAAGCAGTTGCCGCCGCCCATGGACACCCTCATAATTTATCAGACATATTTGACAGACTTGAATGACCGGATGGCGCAATTGGTAGTGACCCTGACTCTTACGCCAAAGGTCGTGGGTTCGATCCCCACCCTGGACAAACATTCGTGCGATGAACACTTGTGTTTGTTCAGTGTCTGGGTGTAATATATGTATTTTAGTATATATTTGTGTTCCTCTGTTGTCTGATATCTGTAACACAAGTGCTCAAGCTACTTAGTACGGAATCAGGTCAACGTATGAGATGTTGTGAGAATTATTATTATTATATCAAATCCTAAATCGTGCGTCCAACGCTGTCAAACCACGGATCGAAGTGATAGTTTTGGATGCAACTGGGGATCATATTGTGTTGAGATGATTGTGTCGATGGTTGTAAATCCCCATTAGTTTATCTGTACGACGTTATAAGAACCAAAGCCACAACATGTTGACATAGGCATGGAGCCTGTAAACATGTTTTCTCGGTATTAACGGCTGCTATTGCGGTGCAATTTTGGCGCGATTAAAGTCTTTGTGAACTAAGAAGTTGAACTAAGAGTACTTGGATTAATAATTTGTTTAAAATTTTTATTGCTTTATTACTCACGTGATAGGTGACAAACAAGCAGACTGATCACCTGATAGTAAGCGATTGCTACCGCTCAAAGACACTCGCGACACCAGTGGAATCAAAAGTATGCTGCCAACTTTTTAACTCTTCTTTTGGTTTGTCTTTGGCACCTTCTCTGAGACAAACGCTGCACGAGCGTTGTTCCATGTTGGATTTCTGTGAGTCTCGGCCCATTAAAGCTGAAGCGTAGCTCTCCTACGGTTAAAAATTCTTTTGTTATTTCTCATTAATTTATTTATGAGACATTTGTTCGTGCGACGTTTTAAGAACCAGAACCAAAACATGTTGACATAGGCACGGGGCCTGTAAACATGTTTTGACGGCAGTAATGGTTGCTATTGTGGTGCAATTTTGGCGCGATTAAAGTCTTTATGGCTGGAAGTAGGGTTGGCAAATAGATTTATTTAATAAAAAAAGTTAAATTCGTTTCAGTTTTGCTTTTAAATAAACAATAGTATTGGTGTAAGGATGGATGTCACCGTGATTAAATGTATGTTCATCATTTCAGCCAATAGACGTCCACTGCTGGACATAGGCCTCCCCCAATGTTCTCCACACAGATCGGTCCTGTGCCGCCCGCCTCCAATGGATTCCCGCGATCTTCACCAGATCGTCAGTCCACCTTGTGGGGGGCCTGCCACGGCTGCGACTTCCTGTGCGTGGCCTCCACTCCAGGACCTTTCTGCCCCAACGGCCGTCTGTTCTCCTCGCTATGTGCCCTGCCCATTGCCACTTGAGGCATGCAATCCTTTGGTAAATGTATGTTCATGATATTATAATACAATTTTACTGGTCTGATGGCACATTTTGTAGTGACCTTGGCTCTTACGCCAAAAGGTTTGATTTCCACTCTGGAGTAACATTCTTGTGTTCGTTGAGCGTCTGGTACTATACGTGTTATGTTATATTTGTGTCCCCTGTTGTCTAATTTCCCAAACTCCAAGCGCTTATTCTACTCAATATTATATTAATTAGCGTTATCAAATTGTTATCTGGCCCAATGTTTCTTATATCATAATAATCAATTTTACTCGTGATTGTATTAGTTAACATAATTTATTCTATAATTAATGATGTAAACTAATCATATTTTTAATTCTACAATTAGGTTAGGTACTTTGAGTTTTCGTTAATTTAATGTTAAGTTTATTGTTAAAATTAATTTGTTGACTAAGTCCTTTATTATTTTCGTTTTTGCCTGAGATACAGGATTTTCCTAGTTCAGGCAGTAAATTTAAAATTGATCTTTGAGTATAAATAGATGACATCTCGTTGTTCTAAAGATTTTGCAATAAAGTTATATTTATTTATGTTATTTTTTATAAAGCATTTATTACGTAAACACATGACACACCACACTACAAAATATCAACCCCCTTGGTATTTTTTTTTGTGTTAGCCTGTAGCGTCCCACTGCTGAGCAAAGGCGTCCCCCAAATTCTTCCATTGATAGTTTCTTAGTAAAGGCAAGAAAAAAAAATTAATTAACTTAATCAAAGCAGAAGAAGGAAACAAAGTAAGAAACATCATAAACCGTCCGACCAATTCGTCTCCACCTCTCTCGTCTGCCACCTATCACATATACAAAAAATAAATAAACAAAAAAATAACACATTAGGCTGCTCATGCCGAAAAATAATCATTTGCGCTCTGATATTCCGCATAGCTTAGCTTTTGTCCTAGGGGTACCTTTATGCCATGGCTCTAGTTTTTTATTTATGATGAATAAAATATATTTTTTTTATTTCTTAGTCACTGGCAACCCTAGTGTAGACAGTTTCTGATGCTTCATAAGCTGCTAGCGTCTTAAGTTGAGGTCTAACCATTTTTCTTCCTCCGTGGAGCTATTAAAATGTCACGATTTTGAACTAACGAGAAATACTCTTTAAAGGAAGACGTTGATTGCAATTTTAAGGCTTTTTGATTTTAAGTTGTGGTTACAGAGTGATAAGTGTCACTTAAAGACTCTTATCACATAAGTTATTAAGTTCTGCTTGGGTGCGAATTACCCTAATATACTCTAATTTAGCTCGGGGGTGAGGGAAAACATCGTGAGGATACCTGCGCGTTTGTTACAGTTACTGAAGAGTGGAACCATGGTTCAGTTGGTTTGGTTATCCTATTAAAGGGTTGCGAAGTTCAGACGGCAGTCGCTTCATTTTAATTACCAGAATCCCCAAACTTTGAAACATAGTCTATACGTACTTTGGGCCCCAAAGCGACAGCTTTGGATACAAAAGGGAATTAAACACCTTAGCGTTTAATTCTAAGTCCTTCATCTTTATGAAGGACTCTTATTTTGAGAGTGAATATTCATCCGCCAAGCGTTTGATCTGATTTCTACTGTAAAGTGTGTATTTGAAGACCAGTAACTGCTGCTGTGGTGAGTATGGCAATACCCCTCATGTGATTGAGGGAGGCCCGTGCCCCAGCAGTGTGGACTTAAATGTGCTGACGATGATGACGATGAACTGCCGCCACCCATGGACAAGTGTGATCACACTTGTGGAATAAAAGCGCGCTACTGGCCTTTCAAAAAAGAATACTCTTTTCTTAAAGATAAAAGCACGGGCTCCAAAGCGACAGCTTGAGACGCAACTGAGACAAAACGCTAAGATGATGATGAGGTTTGAAGGTCGTATCGGCCCGAAAATACCTCTGGTGGCAATTTTCCTACATTTTTATCCCAAAGTGCAACCTACTATAAGTCGGCCAGAGTCAGAGCTATCTATGTACTGTAGATTCATAGCCTACAGAAAGAAAGGTCCATAAAAGTCAGTTCTTTTTAAGGAACCGTCCATTCCAGCTTGAAAACGTACAAAGCAAAAGTAATCCGGGCAAGTTTTTAAATTAAAAAAATGTCTTTATGGAGTGCCGTTGCCGGTGCAATATTTTCAAAGCGACCAGACCCTGAGGGAAATCATGAGGCGGCCATTACCGCTGTCTTGCTGCCAGTTCTTCATTACGTGCGGTTTATACGTATCGACTGCTACCGTAGCGCAGTCCTTAGTGAGTGATGCGAACCATGAATATCTTATTGATTCACCTTAAAGAGACGGCAGCACTTAGGGTCCCGGATCAGGCCAAAATATGTACCTGAGAAATTTCAGTGTTAGCCCGGAGTCTCACATTTGGCGCTTTTGAACCCGTGTCTGGTAATGAAGCAACTGCCAGATTGCATGCCTTACGTGGCAATTAACAGGGCATATTGCGAGGAAAACGAAAGAATTGACAGGCTCCCCACAAGGTAGACCACCGATTTGGTGAAGGTCACGGAAATTCCTTAAATGCGGGCGGCACAGGAGCAATCTGTGTGGATAACGTTAGGGGAGGCCTATATCTAGTAGTGGGCGTCTATTAGCTGAAATTAAGATAAAACCTAAAACAATTACCTACCTTTTAAAATCGGCAGTTATAAACCTCAATTCGGAAACTGAAAAAGGGAATCGCGAAATCTAAGTTCATCGACGTGATTACTTCATCTTAATTCGGGGTTAATGATGTTCTGTCAGCAGTCATTATCAGGGCGACTTTTGAATTATAACGCACAAAGTTTTACTTTTAAATTATAACGCGCAAAGTTTAAGGTTTAAATTACTCGCCAAATTCAACTTTTTTGCTGCTAATTAGCAGCTAAAAGTTTGGGCGTTATCGCAAAGTGAAGACATGAATGATTCAAAAAATCATCGAAAGATATTTTTTTTCAGAATCTCAATTACTGAGCATTACAACATAATATTTTTTTAAATAAAAAAACTTAGTGTTTCTTTTCTTCAAACTCTGTTTTTTTTTTCAAAGGAAAACTAGTTTAGCACGCAAATTCCCCTTTTTTTGGTTTTGCAGGGGGAATGCCGCCGGCTGTAGAGATGAGCCGACTTCCTATGAATACTAGGCTATCGGGGGGCCGGCCGAGTTATTTGAGGATTTCCTTAGGCGGGAGCTTCTCCTAAAGACAAGCCAGGCAAAGGCATACCCACTAAACACCCTGCGGTTCTCTCTCCGATGGTGATACAGCCGAAGCCTCCCTCCACGATAGCACGAAAAATCCCCAGCTGAATACAAACTCAAAGCGTTTCTCTCGTATCCGAATTCGAAAGTGTTCAGTGCTCCACAAAATAACAGTTCATTTAGAAATACAATAGATCAAGTTCTTAATTGTTCACGAGTGGCTACTATACTGTGCGAACGAGTCTCGCTGGACCGATTGTTTTTCGCACCGAAATGGCCATTCAATTTTTACCAACATTTTGTTCTGGTTCTATCTCAACATTGTTTTCATTTGTTTTGGTGTAATCCGATTTTGAAATATATTTTTTATAATAATAGCCTTTGGCGTGACTTGAGTATGGATAATAGACAATACGACAAAAATCATTTTCCGAAATGATCAATACTATTTCTAGATTAGACTCATTGAAATTTAAGAAAAATAATTCAGAATTTTTAAACAGATATTTGTGGACAAAAAATGAAATGTGAAAACCCTCCTGTGACATCAATCAGCATGGCAAATTAATTACGCTTTTGCTCAGGTTGATTATAAAAATAACACAAAAGCTCTGATAATAAAACGACAAGAGAAAATAATGACAGTGAAGTTAAAGTCGCCTAAACTTTTTTATTGGACATATAGCACCGTCTCATCACAAAACGTTGAGCCTCAGGACTACGTCACTACCGGCACATTAATTAAAAATTTTAAAAAAGAAATATTTCAATAAAAACACACATTTAAGGTTAACTCGTCTTGTCCATTCTACTAATGTTAAGTAAATAAAGATACCTACACGAAATTTTAATGATGAAATTGACAGGTGATTTGGGTCGTACTTCTTTAATTATTGAAATTCTTTTAAGTTAGAATTGATAACACAGCAAGCGATATTTGTATGATTTTGAAGTAAGAGTCAGTGTGTGTTTTATGCTTGTGACGGCAAAAGAACAAGTGAGTCACGTGATGGAAAGTGTGGTCTTTATCATCTAGCGCCCATGAGCATCTGCGAGATCAAATGAAAATTATTTTATTTGATGACTGAAGGAGATACACACTGTAATGTTCCGATATATTGTTGTTATAAACCCGGCTCGCCAACACACACACCACCGTCGGGCACCGTTTGACACGTCCGTCCCGCTAATCAGTCTCAGTCAACTCACATTACTCTATTCTGAGATACTACATTGTATCAAAATATAGAATAGAATTCCAAATAAATTCAAATACGGACCCATTAATGTAATGACTAAGAAACTACGCCAATGGTTAATATCTAATTGTTTTTATAGCCTTAAAGATTTTTTCAAGTTGCATGTTAATTTAAGTAACTGAATAGTGATCATAATTTATAATAACATCTTTTGTATACCTATTTTTTTATTGTCATGATTTATATCAAAACCCTCGCCAACCCGTCTGCCAAGCGTGGTGAGTATGGCGGTTACCCCTCATGTGATTGAGGGAGGCCCGTGCCCCAGCAGTGGGGACTTAAATGGGCTGATGATGATGATGATAATGTATACCTATTTTTTGCAAATAAATACTTTGACTTTGACTTTGACCACAGCCTAACAGAAAACCGGCGTGAAGCAACGTCTGTGCTGTGTCTTGCTTAGTGAGTGTGGGTGCCGGAGGTAAAATCCGGGGAAAGCGAACTTTGTAACTCTATTGGTGCTGGGGGAGTCTATAGACACCGCGGCTGCAAGCATTTACCATCAGGTAATACGTCTACTCGTCTGCCACCTTTGACAAAAATGTAGTATGCCAAAAAAAGTTTCGCACTTTTCTGAAGATCATCATCCATCATCATCAGCCTATCGCAGTCCACTGCTGGACGTAGGCCTCTCCAATTGTTCGCCACTGTGATCTATCCATGGCTTCTCGCATCCAGCTCTTGCCAGCCATCCTGCGCAGATCGTCCCCCCACCTAGCCAGAGGGCGCCCTACATTACGTGCGCCAAGACGCGGTTTCCACTCTAGAACTCGTTTACCCCATCGGTTGTCGGTTCTGCGGCTAATATGGCCAGCCTACTGCCACTTAAGCTTGCTAATTCTGTGAGCAATGTCGATGACTTTGGTTCTCTGCCGGATCACCTCATTCTGAAGATACAATCATGTATATCACAATCTTTTATTTATGCTGAAAATTTCGAAAGTTCAGTTCTGCAGATTTCCGAAGTTACCATTTTGCCACAATCTTTTCAAAAAGCACGTTTAAACACATTCCCTCGGTAATCTCAATGAATTAGCAAACACTTTTAAATTTCAGGATCCTCGTACATTTAGGGATAACATTCAGACATCCAAAGTGTGCGATTAAAAGCCCATTCCCACTTTATCCTGAGCGTTAAAATGTTAACCTTCTCTAAATTTGCAATAGAACAGAAAATTTACGCCTGATCTGGCCCTTGATTGTATTAATGGCTTTCCTTTCGAATGAAAAAAGTTTTACCGAAAACCAGGCAAGCGAGAAATTAACTCTAATCTGAGTTCCGTATCGGAAATATCATTTGGAAGGATTTTAAGTGACTTTTAACGTGTGAAAGCTAAAGCGTTTACCTGAAGCACGAACGTTCCGAAGAAACGTAGCGTTTGCGAACCTTAGGCAATTTGTATGAAAACTGAAGAGCTCACTCTATCGTTTGTAAGCATAACTATCTTCTCTCCACTTGGGATTAAAAGGTGTGTGTTACGAATTCTTTTTAACCGACTTAAAAAAAGGAGGAGGTTCTCAATTCGACATGTATTTTTTTTATATTTGTTCGCCGATTACTTTGCCATTTATGAACTGATTTTGATGATTATTTTTTAGTTCGAAAGCAGATAGTCCCAGATTAGTACCATGATAAGAATATCAGGATCTGATGATGGGATTTTGGAAAAATTGAAGAGAACCCTCAAATGTTAAAGGCACACATAATGTTTATGTATCTTTGTTTAAAACTGCACAAGTATTTACAACTGATTGTTTTAACTTTGTGACTCTGCTGATGATGAAAGGTTAACTCCTTCAACGGCAAGGACTTAAAGGATAACTCTTTGAATACAGTATTCATAATTGCTTTGTTAGTTATTTGGCGGGGATGGAAGGGGCAAGGGGCAAGGGAGGGGGAAACTGCCAAAAAATTAGACACTAAAAAGCTTAAAAAAATATTTTCTGCGAAATAAACCGCCTTCGAAGTCGACTTCGGTAACACCTTTTCTCGAGTGTACTGTTAAAATTTTATTTGAAGTGTATAAAGTGATAAAAATATTATTTTACACTTTTTAGTTCGTGGTTTTTGAAGGCGGTTTTTTATGTTCGTGCAAGATGTCTTACGAGAGCATCGGCACGCGACAAATAAATAAATAAATATTTCACAACTTCATATACATTGGTCTGACTCCGAGATAGGTAGCTCAAGCACCTGTGTTACGGATATCAGAATCAACAGTGATTACAAATATATACATATAATACTTTTCCTTTGTAAATACATACTTATAATACATAGCAAACACCCAAATAACACGTAAGTAATGCATTTACTACATGTGACTTGTATAAGTCTCTCTCATCTTCTTCTTCATTTTAGCGTGTCGTCCCGCTTGCTTCCTATGCTATCGGGTTGGAGCCTTTAGGGAGGAGATTTTTTTTATGTGAGAAGTGGCTGACGAGCAGGATCACCTGATGGTAAGCGATCGCCGCCGCCCGTGGACAACCGCGACACCAGCGCAGCCAACCTATAAACCCCCCTTTCCACCGGATTAGGTCTCCGGCATTCATTTACGCAGCCAACGAAACACAGTGCACGCACAGTACTACTTCACGCACGCCGGTTTTCTATGAAGTTATTTTCTAAAGCTTATTTGACATAAATGACACGTTCAAAATAAGCTTGAAAAATCACAAAAAGTTTTTTTTTAATGTTTCGATCAATTTGTCATTGATTGTCTTAATTTCATTGCCATCAGTAAACATCTGTCGGTGGCACCACTGAATCATAAAAGGGCTATTAATGTATAAAAAACATACAGGTGAACATAGAACCTCCTCCTTTTTTCAAGTCGGTAAAAATTATAAGGAAGCATAACCGCCCGCGCCTCGACTCCGCGCCACCGCCGCCACCGTGACGTCACCACAACTGTCGTATAGGCGACGCGCCTTAGATAAAAATGTCTGAATCCGGGTACCAAACAACACATCGAGGAATTTGCAAGTCAATCAAGGAACTCCAAAAAAGAGGTAGGGCTCAGATACCGAGCAAAATGAATATTAATCCAAAAGCAATTAGATGGCTGGTCACGTCTTCAGTACAACGTGTTAATCTTTTTAGGGAAATGAGAAAACTTCGGCCAGCTCACGAGAACTGGATGTTTTTCTAATTTTGGTGAAGTACTGATATTGGATTTTGGCTGGGTGGACGTAATTTTAATGGCTTTCTTTGTTTCGTGGACGTCAAATGTGCAACAAATTTATGATTTTAGAGAATATTTTGGTATAGAATTTTGAGTTTACACTCAAAAAATTCATCAGAAAATCAGGATGCTCCATTGCTATGTATGGCCTGTTCTTTTATACGGATGCAAAGCTTAGACGATCAAGGAAGACATCAGAAAGCGTGTAGGGGCATTCGAAATGTGGGCTTATCGACGGATGCTTGCCATTAACTGGACTCAAAAAGTGACAAATGTTGAAGTTCTCCGACGAGTGCACCAGAATTTATTTGATAGAAATGGGGTGAGCCCTGCGTCTCATAGCCACTGCGACCAGTAGATGATCTATTGTGGCAGCCCCGTAACCTATTACAGCACCTCATGTAGCTCCAGTTCCAGGATAAACCCGAGAATGGAGCTGATGGGGGAGCTCTTGATCTCGTCAGCTGAGATCATGTGTGCTCCCAGGTTCTGCAGCGGTGCAGCGCTATGCACTCGCCGAGGACGTGGATAATCGTTTCCTCGTCCTCGCGACAGAACCTGCAGATTTTGGTATCTGAAAGGCCCATGTAGTGCAGGTGCTTGTTTAATTTGCAGTGCCCTGTGAGGGTCCGAGTGAGTGCCCTAACATGTCCTCTACTCAGTTTTATTATTTCTACAGCTCGTCTCTGATCGAACGCCTGTATCAGTGCACCAGAAACGCGAACTCTTATTTATGGTCGATAGCAGAGGAAAGTTGCCTACTTAGGACGTGTGTTTTAAGACACGTTAGATACGAGTTGTTGCAACTTATTATGATGGGGAAAGTAGCTAGTAAGAGGCGTGTGGGTCGGAGGAAAAAATCATGGCTGCGTAACATCCGGGAGTGGACGGGGATCGCGAGCGCCGCCGAGCGATTTTGCCTCGCTAGAGACCGAGAAGAATATGTTAGATGCGGCCAACCTTCGCTAGTCGGAGAGGCACTTTAAGAAGAAGAAGAAAAAGACTCAGAAAATTGGTTTTTTTTTTATTGAAAAATAATAAATTAAAAAAGAGTGCAAGCGAAAGATACCTTATCCCTATGACCCCTGATCCCTACTCGCTATGATATGACCTTTTTAAAACGAGATTTGAAAAGAGTTCTTTCACGATAGGCAGCGGCATGACTGTGCTCCGGTATTGTTGATGTGTATGAGCGGCGGTTACCATTTACCATCAGATGCTATTTTTCGCAATTAAAAATACGAGTAATATTTTATTTTTGATTTAACCGGTAGTTACAGCCCGTCTTTAATTTACAGTCCGCTTTTTATTACGTTTATACTGCTCTGAATGTGTGCTTTTTGATGCGAATAAACGTTTTGTCTATCTATCTACATAACATTGGTTCTTCGAGCCGCATGACCAATGTGACCAATAAAGAGAGGCTATAGCTGCCGGCTAATTCACAAAAAATAGGTAAGATGCGAAGACTAGTATCGGCGGTGGGGGTCCTGGCGGAGTGTCCGATGCTGCGTCGCGGGGGTCAACCGCGCCAGCCGCTGTGACGTCACTCTTACACTGCGTCATGCACCACTCCTCCCACGCGCACGACCATGTTAATCCAACAACTATAATATTTGAGGAGTTGAAGTTGGTAGCGCGTTTGTAAAATAAATAAATTAAATAAATATTTCACAACATCACATACATTGATCTGACTCCGAGATAGGTAGCTCAAGCACCTGTGTTACGGATATCAGAATCAACAGCGGGATTACAAATATATACATATAATACTTTTCTTTTGTAAATACATACTTACAATACATAGCAAACACCCAGACCAATACAAACAAACATGTTCATGCACACAAACTCGCACCCCACGAGTGCGAGTATAGACGCAAATAGTGTGCGAGCGAGAAGTGAAAAGATGCGCCGCCATTTCTGATCCCATTCTTCATCCGCACAGGTTGTACTGTGTGGGGATCGAACCCGCAACCCTTGTATCAGAGGCAGCGTTCACTACCACTGTTCCAAACGGGTCGTCAATTGGTGTTGCAGGTGTCCATGTGCAGTGGCAATAGTTTTCGATCAGGTGTTAATTCTACCACCTGTCACATAAAAAAAATCTTGATCAGCTCTCACGCAGCTCGTGTAATCACTGTATGTGTTTTTTATGAGATAGAGAGGCAAACGAGCAAATGGGTCACCTGCTACTAAGTTTGTACCTAATCAGATTTTTTTGGTTACAGCAATCTTTTGCAATTTATTCTTAAGTAAATCTATCGTCGGCTTACGGCGAAGCAAAAAGCACTTACAAAATTCGTCGACATACCAAGGTCTCCGATAGCTTAGTCGGTAAAGCAGTTGCCCGGTTCGCAACAGATCGTGGGTTCGAGTCCCACCCAGAGACTGTCGAATTTTTTTTATACATCGCCACTCATGAACATCTGCGAATTCAATGAGGTCGCTAATGCGATGTCGGACTTTTAGAACGGAGTAGGTAGGTAAGGCTCACTTACAGTTCCCTAAGGTGCGACGTTTCCTTAGTAAATAAATGACTGGAATCGCGGCGCGTTTATTTATACGTATTACGCCGCGTCGCTTCCTCGACTGTTGTGTGGGCGGCGCGCCTAAGTCGTAGCCGTCGGCCGTCGTTTTTAGTCAGATCTTACTTATCACACTCATGATTACATGTGGTAGGTTTCCTGTGACGTCATTTGTTGAAGTACCTGTGTTACCGAGCAAGTAATGAAGACGCCAAATAGTGTTGCGACGACAAACCGTTGTGCTCGTGCTTATTAAACGTAGATTTGTCATTGTCTCGCGCCTTGCGGGTATCGGTCTTCCGATAGACTTAGGACTGATTAGATATGGCTTAAAGTAAAATAAAACTGAGTTTAATTGACAGTCAGCTTTGCAAAATCCTCTCTGTTCATTGTGAGATTAAACAGCCGTTCCACAGATGCGATGCCAGTCCACTCTCTTATATTGCGCGGCCACGACTTTTTCCTTCTTCCAACGCGTCGCCTCCCTCTATTTTACTCATCATGATGAATTGAAGCAACTAAGCAACTTGTGCTTCTCATGCTTAAGTACGTGACCTAGGTATGTAGGTAAGTAAATTAAATTAATAAAGGTAAATATAACTTGGAATGGATTTTTTTAAGGTTCGTACCTTAAAAAAATCCATTCCAAGTTATATTTACCCGAACTGCACAGAAGTGGATTCTTCAAATCTATGTGCGTACTGTACCACCAGTTCGTCAGTATGGGAAAAAATCCTGTTTAAACCCGCACGTTCTGTAAAGTTTCTAAAACTGTGGTCATTTTTTTATTTCATTTTATTTTATTTATTAGGAATAACAGACAGTTACACATTATATGCTTGTAAATTACATTATTAAGCGTATGAGTAAATGCGCAAAAATTTTCAATAATCCGTGGATAACGGTGTTGCCGTTATCCACGGATTATCGAGGTTGTTAAAGTTGTTATTATAAATATTCAGTATACTCGTCACGGGGGCGCGTTCCCCGGCTATGGTCTTGCAAGGTTCAATGTGGAAGGTTCGTACAACGCGTGTACTCCTGCAGCTGTAATTTCGAGGCACATTAAACCATCATTGACCATTTTTAAAGCCCGTGTCAAGACTCACCTTATAAATAAATAAATAGCAATCCCTTTAAGACTTTACAGGTCCAGTCATCGGTAGTAGTCAACGGTCCGTCTAAGATCCTAATTTATATGAATGTATATCTAGTCCTTTATACTATTCTATCCAAGCATAACATATTTATTTATTAGTATATAATATTTTGTTTATTTATGTATTAGTTCACTTTTATTTCCCTTTTTCAATATTGCACCACCTACCCCTCCTCCACTATCAAATGTCCTTTGCCTGAAGGTTGTCTGGTAGAAATCGCTTCCAGCGATAAGACCGCCGAAATTGTACAATTGAGTTTCTGTAATGCCTAGATTTTTAAGTTGTGTTTTTATGTGCAATAAAGTATATTTATCTATCTATCTATCTAAACCGAATCTTATTAGAAACGTCCACGCAATCAATTTCATTATGGAGTATACCATACAAGAACATAACCGAGAGAGAGAGGTTAATAGTTTATGATACGACAGACAAGCATTCGACCTCAATTTCAACTGATGTTAAGTGAAGATGAGTTTCAAGATGGGCCATGCTTGCCCATGAAAAGCCTATTCACTCTTGCCTTAAAGAGGCTCAGGAGCTCTATTTTTGATTCACTCTTATGACTTGGCGTAGTTGCATGCGACGTAAGTCACATTCGCCTTCTAAGTCGCATGAAGTCGATTTTACCTATTTTTGAATCATTCGATTTCGATGTTGCCAATATAATACGGTAAATTGACATTCTAACCCTTCCATGCAGAATTTTTAAAAACCGGTAACTTTCGCATTGCAAACGGGACGCAAAAAGCATTGATTATTGGCTGAATATGAAAATCTTCGCTTTTTAGTCACAAAAAACTATGAATGTCACCTATCAAAATCAGTCCAATCAAAGTTTTGAAATTTATAATATTATGTACAAGCTTGTTGCTATCGACAACTATTTTGACGTTGTTTCTACCACTCGATTTAAGTCACTCCACCAACGAGTGGGTGGGGTCACTCGTTGCAGACGAATGATTCATATGTCGAAGGAAAATCAGTAGAAATCGTGCGCTCGTCACGATGCTAAGTCATACGAGTGAATCAAAAATAGGTCTCCTAGTTATATTGTTCAGGAAATATATCAGCGGGCAACGAGTTCCACTCCTTGGCTGTTCGCATCAGAAAGGAGTTTGCGTAGCGCTTAGTATGGATGGCTGGAACTTCAACCATATAGGGATGTTAACCCAGTCTTCGCTTAGTATCTCGATATTGGAATAAGGCCGACGGGACTAGCTCATGTAGCAATGTGCTTATTATTTTTGTAGCTCAATAGATAGGTACTCGCCTGCCATACGGTGGGTTTTGATTTGAATTAGGGCATGCACACCTCTGGATTTTTCAAATATATGTGCATAATTAACAATTGGTGGACCATTCGTGAATCACTGTCGTGCATTGGCTGGCGGGGTGTAGCAGCGGCGATTCAGGTGTCTACGCAATGAATACTTACATACTTTTGTGTTGTAAGTTGTGTTGTGTACCTTCATTATTATGTTTCATAATTATGCATGTTCAGTCCTGGTTACTTTAATAAAGAAATGTATTTATGTATTTATTCGTTCTATAGTGAGGAAAAATATCGTGAGCAAACCACGCCGTGGCTAGTTTCTCGAAATTGTAGATACCTACAATACTTGAGATCCTGAACGTGTAACCGTGATCGAATTGGTTATATCTTATATATATATATATATATATTATTTATATATATATATATATATATATATATATATATTTATTTATTTATATATATATATATATATTATTTTGAAGTCGATTATAAAGAAATGAGGTAAAGTAATCAGTGACAAAAATATTCTTCTAACTTTGCTAACCGCAAAGACTCGAGGCAAATGGTGGAGTATTTTCTACATTAATTGTGAATAAAAACACAAACAGTCAATAGCTATCATTCGTTATGCTAGATGAGGACAAACGAGCAAGCGAGTCACCTGATCAGAGAGATCGCTAATGTGTAGCCGGCCTTTTTAACCCCCGACGCAAAAACAACGGGGTGTTATAAGTTTGACGTGTCTGTGTGTGTGGGTGTGTTTGTGTGTCTGTCTATGGCATCTTAGCTCCCGAACAAATAAAACGATTTTAAATTTTGTTTTTTTTTTGGTTTGAAAGATGAATAAGGAGGGAGTGTTCTTAGTTATGTTGGATAAAAATCGATTCAAGATGACCGCCGTCACAAAAATTTGCGACGGCGGCCATCGCAAATTTTTGTGATTTTATGGTTTAACACAACTCCCACAATATGGGTATCATATAAAAGGGCTTGAGTAGCAGAATATATTAATTGTGAAAAATTTCAAATGTAAGATGGCCGCCTTCAGAAAATGACGAATAACCTATTTGTTGTTCCAACTGCCTCAATATAGGTATCAAATGAAAAAGCTTTAGTTGTGCCGGGTTTTTTCAAAATGTTCAATTTATAAAAAATACTACGCTCTTCTCTTCAAGGTCCATAAGTCCTAGCCGTTAGCGTCGTTTAGTACAATACACTTCATAAACTGAAAATATTACTTCCAATTTTTGCAATTGCCCCTTTATGATTGTAACGCTTAGTCTAAATTGCCAAATCAAACATTAACCTTGCAAATTCTGCCGGTAGGTGACATATTTCATGATGTCAATTTACGAAACATTATGAAATGCCTGTTAATTCGACGGCATTCATCACACATGCAAGGGTTAATTGGTAATTTAAAGCGTCAGCGATGGTCCACGTTTTCGCATTCATTGCTTGTTAATGAAATATGGAGCTGCCGCTTGTACTATAATACAGTTCTGAAGTGATGCGCCGCTAAAATTACGTGGAAATCTTTCATTAGAGTAATTATTTATTTTATTTATGTATGTCTTTTATGTTTATGTGATAGGTGGCAGATGAGCAGACGGATCAACTGATAGTAAGTGATTGCCGCCGCCTATGAACACCCGCACACCAGTGGAGTCACAAGAGCGCCGCCAACCTTCAAACCCCCGTTGTATGGTTGTGATTTTACCTATTTTGAATGGCTGCCTAAGTTATTATTTTATTTCACTAAAGACTTCAAAAGACATAGCCCAAAAAATTGCATGCCTCAAGTGGCAAAGGGCAGGGCACACTATGAGGAGATCAGACGGCCGATGCGATGGAGCAGTAAGGTCCTCGAGTGGAGGCTGCGTATAAGAGGTCGAAGCCGTAGCAGCCCCCCTACAAAGTGGACGTCTATTGGCTGAAATGAGGATGATGATGACGCGCGCAAACCGTGTGCGTACTAAAAAGAAGTTGATAAGGCGCGAATATGAATTAAAAAATTAATTCCCAAATCGATTTTGTCCATTTAACAGTTCTTGTCAACAGACTACATCGGACATTTGAAATGCTTAGACAGTGTTAAATTGTCTAACTTGAGTCCGAATCGATATGTTTTTATAAAAAGAAAATATTTAAAATTAAAACAAAAATGTTATATGTAACAATATGTAATAACTAAAACGTAATTATGACTTATTTATTTTTCGAAAATTATTAATGTATTTTTTTCTCAATGCTTATAATCAATATTTATAATTTAATTAATTTCATTTTGTTCTTGCATTAATTTATATTTACTTTTTTTTTATAGAAAGGCCAATCAGGATGACCTCACTCTGCCTGATGGTAAGCGGCCGTGAAATCCAAATATGAGGCTCACAGGCACAAAAGAACTAACAAAGTACCCAAGACTATTTAAATGTTAAGGATTCTTGGTCAAGTTAATTGATTAATATTTTGAGTTGTTATTCATAGTAGTCTATTAACTTTCATAATTGTATTTTTTTTTCTCGATTGAAACTCTGTAACATCATCAATATTTGAAAAGAGTAACTATTGAGTTTCTTGCTGGTGTCTTCGCAGTAGAAATCGACATTCCGAACCAGCGGTAGATATTATGTACCTATTTTGACATTCATAAGTGTTCTGTGTTGACCTAAATTGAATAAAGATTTTTTTATCTTTATCTTATCTTTACCCATTGTGTCTGCCATCCTCACCCTAATGGCCTGCTATCACGCCCCGCCTAAGAAGGAAACTCATGAGCTGGGAGGGCATTCCATGCCTTGATGGCTCGGGGCAGGAACGAGGAGCCAAACCTCTTGGTGTGCGCCGCCATTGTCTGGATGGTATGCGGATGGCAACGCTGTCCAGCACGTGTTGTTTTATGTCCAATATTCACTACATACTTGTAATTTGATGGTAACAAACATGCTGTTCACACTTATTAGTGGAGTTATAGCCTATATAATATAGAATAACATGCCTTGTTGTACTGTACATACTGTATCTCTGTTTAGTGTGACCAATAAATAAAAACATTAAGCAGATTTTTCTTTGACAGAACTATTTAATACAAGAATGCTTACCCAACCTAAACGTGACTGTCTGTACCCTTCCCATTTCTATCGCGTATCTTTCCACAAGCATTAATCTAAGTAAGTGTCAATTAAGTAGAAATACGGGGCTCGGAGCCCTGTAAATACGGCTGTCCGAACGATCCGAAAACTTCTAAGGCTATGATACTTTGCGTCTTATGAATACTAAAAGTTTATCATATTGAGTATCAAATAGTCAGATATACACTGAGTAACAATGTCTCTAAGGTTAGATTCGACCAATCTTTATCCAACGATAAATCTATGGTATAGCGCACTGCGCTAGCGCAGTTATATGCAGGGTAAAATAAAAATCATTCATTCATTCATTTCATTCATTCATTCATTCATTCACTCATTCATTTCATTTAATGGTAAATCGTTAGACCACCAATTTTTATTGAATTAAGTACTAATTTTTTTTGATATGGCTCTACCCGAAGATAATTCGCCCATGTCAAGTAACTTATTGAGAAAAAGAAGGTAGTCAACAGTCGAAGTCAGTCAAAGTCACTCAATGAAATGCCGGTGTTTTACGTTTTATCGACATACGGATTCAGCGGATATTGCTCTAAAAGTAATCGCGGGTTTAAAGACTCTAGTAGGTCCAAGCAAGTTGTCTCAACGCACTCGACACACAATAGCAATCCAACCAAATCCAATCCAACCATTCTTATTATTAGGATCACTTTGCGTCATTGCGGATGTCATTGGTTCATTCACTCGTTAAACCAGGCATACCGGCTTTGGAAGAACACGATTGAATTTATTACAAAAATAAAGTAACGAAGCAAATTATCCTGCGGATAGTTATCCTCTTATAACAGTCAAGTTGGTCGAATCCAGGTATTCAGATGTACACTAAGTAGGTCTTTGCCAATGTCTCTTAGTAAGTACTTATCTCTTTTTAAAATGACGGGTAAACCGGATCTATTTTAAACAATTTCGGGGTTAAAACCTCTCGGCAAACCCTTATACTATTTATTAAATAACCTTGCACAAATTTTGGGGGGAAAAATTAATTCATACCAAAAGCGGCCACTTTTACCGTGAATAATTTTTTTGCGTACAAAAACGGAGCCAACATTTATGCATATCTATTTATTAATAGATAAGTGTTTGTCGAGTGGTTGTAATCCCAAAATTGTTTAAAATAGATCCGGTTTGGTAGCTAAAAATTAAAATCTATTGGCGTCGCTAGTGTGCCCTACCCGTCACCTTAAGGCAACTTGTTACGTAGTATAAATTGTTGAACGCACTCAATATCGGACCTGTTCTTTTTAGAGATCAGTACCCTATAGGTGCAAAGGGGGATCCTATTACTTTTACTCCGTTTGTTAATCCGTCTGTCTGTCGTCGGGCTGTATGTATTCTTATTTATAATATGGCTCGACCCACTGCTACCTATATAAGGATAAAGAGTGGCACTCATTACCTGCCGATGTATTTTATTTTATTTTATTTTAGTTATTTTTAAGGGAAACAAACATTCTTTTGTAAACTTATAAATAGCACAAATACTGATAGAACATGTAACAACAAAGTTTCCACAGATATTTAAAACATGTTACAAGTGGTCACAATAATATTACAATAGTAAGTACCTATTTTATGTGGCTGACAAAATACTTTTCGAATAATATACTATGCTAATGTTCGATTAGTATATGGGTACATAATAGCAATGAAAGATGTTTAATATTACCAAATTCTAAATCGCGTTTACAACGTCCCTTCGAAACTGGGAAGGAGAACTAGAAAATATATCGATGTGAGAACAATTGGTATTATAGGACTTACACACTCGAGATAGGAAGTTATTACAAGCATAATTTGTTCGCGCTTTAGGCAGATAGAATAGTTGTCTATTCCTGGCGGTATTTCCTGATTAATATAACCTGGCCCTTTTAAAGTCAGAAGAATAGCCCACCTTAAACTTCATCTTCATCACGTGGGATTGATGTCCAAAACCCGTCTGTCGTTACGTTACTTCAAAAAAACTACGCCAATCACAAGTAACTAGAAAAGTAGGTGTTTCTGTCGAAGTCTGTAATTTTTTTTTTTATGATATAGGTGGCAGACGAGCAGACGGATCACCTGATGGTAAGCGATTAATGCCGCCCATGGACGCCTGTAACACCAGTGGTGTCACAAGTGCGCTGCTTACCTTTTAACACCCCTTCCTTTCGATTGGGCCTCCGGTACCCTCACTCACGCAGCGAAACACAGCGCATGCACTGCTTCACGCCGGTTTTCTGTGAGGACGTGGTTTTTCTCCGGTCGAGCCGGCCCATTCATGCCGAAGCGTGGCTCTCCCCCTGTAAGTCACATTGACATATAAAACCCGGGACTTTGGCGTTTTATTGACCTAAGGATTCTGTCGAGAACGCTCTTAACGAAATCGCTGGCTTTAAGGCTCTATTGATTCTGACGGTAGAAGTCAAACACTCCACGTGGGCTGATGCAATTCAAAGGTTTTAAATTAGTATCTAGTGGGTTTGGCGAACAAATTTAGTGTTTATTTGTGCAGTGAAGTGCCGTGAAGTAATCCTGATACTAAGAATCTTTGAATCACATTGTTTTTGACACTGCTGTTGTGTCCAGTGAGTTGTCACGGACAACTTGCTTGGACTTAATAGTCTTAAAACCCGCGATTGGGCTTAGAGTGGTATACACCGGCGTTTTATTGAGTGACTTTGACTGACTTCGACTGTTGACCCACTTATTCTTTTTTTTTTACATTAAAGCGGACAAACGAGCAGACGGCACACCTGATGGAAAGTGATCACCGCCGCCCATGGATATCTGCAACACCTGAGGTATCACATATGCGTTGCTGGCTCTTAAGAAAGGAGTACAAACTTTTCTTGAAGGTCACCAGGTCGTATCTGTACGGAAACACCACGGATGACAGCTGGTTTCACAGTTTTACTGTGCGTGGTAGGAAATGACGTGAGTTATTCTCAATAAGTTACTTGACATTGGCAAGTTTTTTTCGGGTAGAGACCAAATTAAAAAAAATACTATTAAGTGGAAGTAAGTTGCCCACAAGACAACTCACTGGAAACACAATAACAGTGTAAAAAACGATACAATTTAATTTTCCTTATATTGATATCATTTTTAAATTTTTTATTACATCAGCCGATACTTTTCGTTCTACTGCCCTGGAGAGAATCAGAATCACTAATTTTACGCAGGTAATTTTGTCCCTACGTTTTCTACTTCGAGGACGGCACCGTGAATTGCAATCGGTTCCGGTAGAACATGTTCATTAAACATGACCTTGGTTTTGTCCAAGTTCATCCGTAGGCCGATGCAATTAGAAGAGTCAGCCAGGTCATTCAGCATCTGTTGTAGGTCCTGCAGCGTTTCTGCCATTATGACGATGTCGTCTGCAAATCGCAGGTAAGAGATCGAATCCGAAATGAGGTGATCCGGCAGAGAACCAAAGTCATCGACATTGCTCACCGGATTAGCAAGCTTAAGTGGCAGTAGACTGGCCATATTAGCCACAGAACCGACAACCGATGGGGTAAACGAGTTCTAGAGTGGAGACCGCTTCTTGGCAAACGTAATGTAGGGCGCCCTCTGGCTAGGTGGAGGGACCATCTGCACAGGATGGCTGGTAAGAGCTGGATGCGAGAAGCCATGGATAGATCACGGTGGTGAACAATTGGAGATGCCTACGTCCAGCAGTGGACTGGGATAGGCTGATGATGATGATGATGTTTTCTACTTGCACTTTGGTACTTGTACTTATGTATGTTTTTGTACTTAATTTATTTATATATACTGTGAAGTTAGTTCTATAGCATTGCTTCGATAACAAACTAAAAAGGAAATGCAGAATTTACCTATAGAAAATTTGCTAACGGTAACGGTTGAAGCTCTCATATAAAAATTAATTGAGTGGCCAGCCCAAATTTTACAATGAACTAATAGTAATAGTATGTACTTTGGACTGTGGCTCTGTTTGTGAGGATATTTCTGCCAATGTCAAGCGTTAATAATTTACGGATACGCTCATTAGGACTGATCAAAGAAATTCTCTGATCTGCGACGCACATAGATTTGTAAAATCCAGAGGTGTGTCCTCATCTTGAACCTACGGTTTCTCTTTTGGAAGTCGTACGTTGTTATTTACCCTGGAAATAATTGCTCGAGACTACTAATGATTTATACTTCTATAGCCTACAACCATTATTCCTTCCTTCTATTGTACACATACTTTATTACTTATAATAATGTTGGTTTAGCACCCGCGAATGCCATTTTTTTTAGTTTTTTTTTTGTGTATTTTTTTTAAATATAGTTTTAATGTTTTTAAATTGATTATGTATGTAACTCTGTGTTGATATTTCTTTGTTTTGTATATGTAATTTTTTCATTTTCTTTTTACTTGTACCTATATATTGCATGTCAATCTTTTATAATACTTTTTTTAATGCAAAGGCGTCACCCAAGGTCCAGCCTGAAAATCAGCGCTGCAGCTGCTGTGTGTGGCAGTTGCAGCATATGCTGAGGCTGAGCCTTCTTGGCCGCAACTCTTTGTCTCTGTACCTTGTTTTCTCTGTTTTGTTCTATGTGTAATGTGTTGAGGTCAATAAATTGTTTTTTATCTAATTGTTTCTTACATAATTCCTGTAATGCCTAGTTCTTAAGTTCTGTATTTTGTGCAAAAAAGTAGAAATATCTATTTTATTCCGACAGCGTTTATAACACGGCCACCCAGGATATCGATTGATGGTAACGGAGGCGTAATCTGGTGGCAAAAGGAAGTTTATCTAAATGTTGGTAGCGCACATTAACTGCGTGCGCTACCAACCAATGCCATAGACAACTGTTGTCCATTGGCGATGGAAATCACTTATTATCAGAAATGATCCATCGGTTTGTTTTACCTTACTTAACCAAAACGAAAAATGAAAGGAGGAAAGAAGAAGGCCACAAATGAGACGGAGAGACGACAGCAAAGATTTTCGGGCACAGCTGGACTTCAACTTCGAATTACTATTTTAGTATAGCATGGAGAAGATTGAAGGAGGCCTACACTAAATTAAGATGATAATTATGTAAAGTATCACCCTTTAAACTGTCCCACTGCAGTGCAAAGGCTTACATCATAGAAATAAAGTCATCGCTACTATGATGGGATTAGACTTAATCACCACGCTTGCCAAATGCGGATTGGTGATCACAAACCCTAACCATGTTTGAAAAATTCGAAACATACTTTTCGCTCGACCCGGGAATCGACCCCGAGATCACGACCCGGTGATGATGATGACAACATCATCAGCCCATCTAAGTCCCCCACTGCTGAGGCACGGGCCTCCCTCAATCACATGAGGGGTAATTGCCATATTCACCACGCTTGGCAGACGGGTTGGCGAGGGTTTTGATATGAATGCAGAGTTTTCCTTCTCTGGGTGCTGATGATCATGCCAGCAGCTTTACCTTAGTCGCCTTTTACGACACCTCGGTAAGAGTGAGGGTGGCCTATTCTACTCTGCCGGGACCACACGGCGAGATGATGTTAAACAAAAATAAACGTAAATGATACCAAGGCAAGGCGGTAAACTTTAACTTAACAAAGCAATAAAAAACCTACTAAGCAAACGAAACGTATCCCGGCGGCGTTAGATCGTAATCTATACGTTTCCCATTCACGCAGGTTTAACAGAATACAGCTTAAAGGCAACAATGCGTGAAACCGTGTGTTTGAATGGCGATCGCACTTGGATTAACTATTGCGTAAACAAACATGTTTACGTGTTCGGTTATGTAGTCGATTTAGAACTTGAGCTTTGAAAGAATGGTAGGTACAAGATAATGTGAGACACCGTCACACAACAACCTATTTTTTTTATGTCATAGGTGCCAGATGAGCAGATGGATCACCTGATGGTAAGCGATTGCCGCCGCCCATGGACACCCGTGACACCAGTAGAGTCACAAGTTCGCTGCAGACCTCTAAACCCCTCTTTACCCAGATTGGGCCTCCGGTACCTTCACTCACGCAGCGAAACACAGCATAGTGCTGCTTTAGGCCGGTTTTCTGCGAGGCCGTGGTATCAATTCGAGCCCATTCATGCCGAAGTGTGGCTCTTCCATGGTCAAAATATTTTATCACAGCGTGCGATTCCAGCGTGTATTTTATCACAGCGTCTGATTCCAGGTTGCATACAAAGTTGTCGCTTTGGAGCCTAGGGTACAAATTCAAATTCAATTCAAATTTCTTTATTGCAGACAACATACATAGGTCCATAGCTTAAAAAACTTAATAATAGGGTTAGTAAATAGGTACTTAGAGGGTTTTTATTTTATTTATTTATTTAAGTTACTCATTGTACCATGTACTTTAGGGGCACTCGTTGCAAACTCAACCCGGCGGATGTGCCCATTGAAATTTCGGTCATGGTTCGCACGTAGTGCCTTACCATAGGTACGTATATACAATGAGGATTTGGGGAGTCTGTTAATTAAAATGACTGTGATCAGACCTTCGCAACAGGGAAACTAGATCAAACAACTCATGGTTATATATTTCAGAAACTATGCAAAACGTGTTGCTCACCCTTGCTTTACCCCCAGGAAGGAAATCCAGACATATGACAAAGAATATTGTGGGAGAATACTCCCACAATATTCTTCGTCATATATCTTATGTCATATGTCTTATGTTTGTATTTGTCATATGTCTTTGTGTTATGTTGTATACCGTGGGAGAGCCACGCTTCGGCATGAATGGGCCGGCTCGACCGGAGTGTAACCACGGCCTCACAGAAAACCGGCGTGAAGCAGAACTGTGCTGTGTTTCGCTGCGTGAGTGAGGGTACTGGAGGCCGGATCCAGGGGGAAAAAGGGGAGTTTAGAGATTAGCAGCGCACTTATGAATCCACTGGAGTTGCCAAACAACATCGTGATCCGTCTACTCGTCTTTCATCTATGTCATACAAAAACAAAATTTATCTGGCCTCAAAAGTGTCATCATTTGGAATCACTATGATTAGTAGATAACTTCTCAAGGACATTTCGCTCTCATTTCGCTCTAACCCTCTGTTTCACCGCGCGGATATAGGTGACGCCCGACAATGGGTGTGCCATAAATTTTCCATGCGAACGACTCGGCACAGAGAGCTACTAGCGCCGGTGTAGTTGTGACCTGATAAGGAACCTCCTTTACACTCCCTGATCTGCCGTGGCAATAAAAAGCCAAAATAAATTCTTATTAAACTCCTACCAGCAATAAAACGATAAACCAAATCAAAACGCAATTTACCAAAACAGAACCATAAGTGTACAAACTCAGCCATTAAGGCGAAGGGTACCGCATACTACGACATCGATTGATTTATTTTTTTAGCTTCTAAGCCGGATCTATTTTTACCTATTGTAGAACGTAAAACTAGATCGGGTTCATTTGAGTAATCGAAGGATGCAGAAGAGCTAACTCACCAATTCGGCGAAATAAAGCGCAGCGCCTGCGCTTTATTTCGCCGAATTGGTGAGTTAGTACTGGTCTCCCAATCCCAGAGAAAGGAAAGTTGGAAGATTGGCAGCGCACTTGTGACTCCACCAATCGCATGCCATTCGGTGCCATCTATCACATCATCATTTCAGGCAATAGACATCCACTGCTGGACATAGGCCACCCCCAATGTTCTCCACACAGATCGGTCCTGTGCTGCCCGCATCCAATGGATTCCCGCGATCTTCACCAGATCGTCGGTCCACCTTCTAGGAGGCCTGTCACGGCTGCGACTTCCTTTACGTGACTTCCACTCTATCTATCACATACAAAATATTAAAAAAAACTATCGATAAAAGCCTAACATATTAGCAGCACTATCGAATACTCTTGTGTATGGAAAACCAATATGAGTTATCGTTTGAATTGTTAGTTACATTTGAATGGCCACAATGGTTTTGTTATGGTTTCCGACGATTATAATTGGTCCTGTATTAGAAACCAATGCCGGTTTGATATACTCATGCCTACACAAATATCACGTAATAATTATATCGTCAGAAAATCAATTTGAATACATATTCAATGTTTACTGGTTGGAAATGACAATAATCTACCATTAATGTCCTTGTGGGATTAAAATTACAGTCAGCGACTCAAATTAAATCAAATGTGACTCAAATTAAATCACTCAGAGAGTCTGGATTTTTTTAAATCTATGTGCATATACTTTCATTTTTCCTTCATGTGAGAAGTTGGTCGTGACAGTTTTCCTTTAGGACATAAAAGGGACTACTAAATGAGAAAAAAACTCTTTTCCTCCTCAGGAAATCGTGTCGTACCTACTAAAGACCTACAGATGGAGTGAATTTCCCGGAGACATTAGGCCAAATCGCACATCTCGAGGGCAGGCAGATAAAGCGGCATAAAATATTATGTCAACTGAACATTCTTGCGACTTGCTTTATCAGATTCCCCGACATTTGCGCGTAAATGTTTTATTATCGCACAGTTTTCTTTGGTGTTATGCGCCAGTGGTATTTTTGTGGTTAACTACTTCTTTGCGTTGGTATAAGATGTGCCGGTGGTGGCCTCGATATAAAAAAAAATACATGTTTTTTTTTTCATTTCAAAAGATTTTTTTTCTATAAATGGGGAGCAAAAGAGCAAACTGATTACATGATGGTAAGTTATTCATCGTCATCATCATCATTTCAGCCAATAGACGGCCACTGCTGGACAAAGGCCTCATCCAATGTTATCCATACAGATCGGTCCTGTGCCACCTGCATTAAATGGATTCCTGCAACCTTCACCAGATCGTCGAAGAAAAAGAGTGGAGGCCATGTACAGGAAGTCGCAGCCGTGGCAGGCGGGGGGCCTAGAAGGTGGTAAGTGATTAACGCCATCCATCTCACAAGTGCGCTACCGGCCATTTAAATAATAAAAAAGCTCTTTTCTTGAAGGATTTGCAGGCCTTATTGGTCCGGATATACCAAAAAGTGCCGTGTGGTCCCCGTTAGAGTAGAATAGTACACCCTCACTCTTACCGAGGTGTCGTAAAAGGCGACTAAGGTAAAGCTGCTGGCATGATCATCAGCACCCAGAGAAGGAAAACTCTGCATTATGGCAATCACCCCTAATGTGATTGAAGGAGGCCCGTGCCCCAGAAGTGGGGACTAAAATGGGCTGATGATGATGATGATGATACCAAAAAGTCATCGGTTATTTTTTCGTACGAGTTAGAAAGTTTCTTGAGAAACATAAAATTGAAGACTGCCAATCATTTAAATAATGAGGGTGGAAATGTTCTGATTGAACTTTTGTAGTGTAAAACTTAATGATTGAAACCTTTTAATGTTTGTTAGTATTAATGAAATTCCTTTCAAGACACCAGGGTCACCATTCTACAATCGCACGACTAGACGCCGCGGCAAACTTCACCAATTCTACCTGGAACCTATCTCTTCTAGAACGCTTCGTTTCCAGCGCTCCTTTTTCCCACGCTCGTGCAAACTCTGGAATGAGCTTCCAGCCGTGGTGTTCCCTGATCGCTATGACATGTCCTTTTTTAAACAAGGTTTCAAAAGAGTTCTTCTTTCACGGTAGGCAGCGGCAAGACTAGTGCTCCGGCATTGTTGATGTCTATTAGCGGCGGTTACCATTTACCATCAGATGGGCTGCAAGCTCGTCTGCCTATTATAAGCAATAAAAAATGTAAGCAAATCTCCGCAGAATACCAGCGCTGTATGAAGACCTTTTTAAGTACCTACATGTTATACAATGTTTTTGAAACTTAAATTTGATATTTTTTTGGTATAAACCTACCTAACCTACCTAAATAAATAATACTTACTTCAAGAACTCTGTATCAAGTAGCGTTTGTTTTTTAATAGTACATTCTCGCATCCTGACATGTTTCTCGGCGTGGCGATCAATCCATAGAGCGCCCTGTTATCCAAGGGAAAGTAGAAGGCACTAGACCGCGCGTGAGGTCACCCACACATTGGACTAGCCAAATCAAATCTGCCATTGGAGACGAGTGCAGGAGGATGGCCTCGAGCAGGCAGCGGTGGTGGCTGCCTGGTGTAGCGCATCACAACTGTTCATACCCACACTATGAGTATATGACGATCACGACCACTCTGCCAAGAGTGTACCGGATAGGAAGAAGAAATATATAATTTATTATTATTATTTATATTCTAAATTCCACACCGCCGTGTGGTCCCCGGCAGAAGTAGAATAGGCCACCCTCACTCTTACCGAGGTGTCGTAAAAGGCGACTAAGGTAAAGCTGCTGGCATGATCATCAGCACCCAGAGAAGGAAAACTCTGCATTTATATTCAAAACCCTCGCCAACCCGTCTGCCAAGCGTGGTGAGTATGGCACTTACCCCTCATGTGATTGAGGGAGGCCCGTGCCCCAGCAGTGGGGACTTCAATGGGCTGATGATGATGATGATGATATTCTAAATTAGATCTACAAATTCAGGGCATTTGTAAAATTGGTGACATTTTTATAAGAGGGCTACTTTACCAAAATAATATTCGTGTCGAAATTAGCATCGGACTACCTCTTTCTTTCTTTTAAGTGATAAGGTGGCAGACGAGCAGACGGATCACCTGATGGTAAGCGATTGCCGCCGCCCATGGACTCCCGCGACATCAGTGGAGTCACAAGTGATGCCAACCTTATAACCCCCTTTCCCCCGGAATGGGCCTCCGGTACCCTCACTCACGCAGCGAAACACAACACAGTGTTGCTTCACGCCGGTTTTCTGTGAGGCCGTGTTAACATAACCTAGTTTTAACGTAACCGAAATACAAAAATGTACTTACTCATTTACACTGTTGACTGTTGACAAGTAACCAGTGGATCTTGGCCTCCAACACAACAAGCCGCCATTCCTCCCCATTGGTCCCTCGCTCCCTGATCTGCCGTGGCAATAAAAAGCCATAACAAATTCTTATTAAACTCCTACCAGCAATAAAACGATAACCCAAATCAAAACGCAATTTACCAAAACAGAACCATAAGTGTACAAACTCGCCCATTAAGGTGACGGGTAGGGCACACTAGCGACGAAAATCGATTTTAATTTTTAGCTACTAAACTGGATCTATTTTAAACAATAGCTAAAAAAATTAAATCAATCCATGTTGTAGTTAGAGTACCCTTAGCCTTAAGGTGACGGGTAGGGCACACTAGCGATGCCAATCGATTTTAATTTTTAGCTACTGAACCGGATCTATTTAAAACTATTTCGGGGTTACAACCTCACGGCAAACACTTATACTATTTATTTAATAACCATGCACAAATGTTGGCTCCAACGAGTACGCGGAAAATTGATTCACACCAAAAGCAGCCACTTTTGGCGTGAATCAATTTTTCGCGTACAAAAACGGACTCAACATTTTGTGCATGGTTATTTAATAAATAGTGTGAGTGTTAGCCAAGAGGTTGTAACCCCGCAATTGTTTTAAATAGATCCGGTTCAGTAGCTAAACATTAAAATCGATTGGCGTCGCTAGTGTGCTACAGAATTAAATTAATCCATTTTGTAGTAGTCTCCCTGCGTGATCGTATCAGAAATGATGAGATCCGCAGGAGAACTAAGGTTACAGACATAGCCCAAAGGATTGCATGCCTCAAGTGGCAATGGGCAGGGCACATAGCGAGGAGAACAGACGGCCGTTGGGGCAGAAAGGTCCTGGAGTGGAGGCCACGCACAGGAAGTCGCAGCCGTGGCAGGCCCCCCACAAGGTGGACCGACGATCTGGTGAAGATCGAGGGAATCCATTGGATGCGGGCGGCACAGGACCGATCTGTGTGGAGAAAATTGGGGGAGGCCTATGTCCAGCAGTGGACGTCTATTGGACTGAAATGATGATGATGATGATTTTGTAGTAAACTACAACATGGATTGATTTAATTTTTTTAGCTTCTAAACTGGATCTATTTTAACCTATATATATACCGTAAAATAAGATCGGGTTAATTAACTAAAAATTTAAATCAATTGCCGCTAGTTCGGGGTACCCTTCAACTTAAGGTGACGGGTAGGGCACACTAACAACGCCAATCGATTTAAATTTTTAGCTACTAAACCAGATCTATTTAAAACAATTTCCGGGTTACAACCTCTAGCTAAACGCTTATTCTATTTATTAAATAACTTTTCTTTTGTAAATAAATACATATTATAAATCGAAATGTTAATGAACACAAAGTGCGGGGATCGAGCTCGCCGCAATAAGTCTCATAATCCCCACAATCAAAATAAATATTTAGGCGGTGCTAGTTTCGACAACGTAGAGCCTTAACACACAATAACAGGAAAAACGTTTCTTCCAACCATTCGAAAAGGGCTGTTCGAAAACCCTTCACAACTGGTTCATAGGTAATTTCTCCCAAAAGGCTCATAAGGGCGAAACCGTATTTATAAATTTTAATAACTACGTAACCGATGTAAATCAAGGACTCCCGGTTGGGTTGTGCTGGCTGCTCCCAAACTTCTGTAGCTAGAGAAACAACTGGGTATATCTAACTTTCCAAAAATAATTTTCATCATTCACACACAAACACACACACACACACACACACACACACACAACACACACACACACACACACACACACACACACACACACACACACACACACACACACACACTCACACAAACCATTGAATGTAATTAATAAGCTATATACCTAATTATGGTAAAATTATGTAAAACCTTTTATTTTTGTATTTAAGTCTGAAACGTCTGTCACTGAGGCGGGCGCTGGTGACTGCGACACAGTCTACGACTAATGCGGATCATTAACGCTACAATTGTTTGTAAAATAATGTTACTGGTTTCAATAAAGATTTTTTTTTTATCATCATCATCGTCATTTCAGCCAATAAAGGCCTCTCCCAATAATCTCCACACAAATCGGTCTTGTGCTGCCCGCAACACCTTTCTCGGTAACAACTTTTCTCGAGTGTACTGTTATTTGAAGTGTAAAAAGTGATAAAAATATTATTAACTCGAAAATCGTTCAAACTATCGATATTATCGATAGTAAAATTTAATAAATACTATTGATAATGTCAATACTATCGATATTATCGATTGTTTAATGTCCGATAATATCGTGACTGATATTAACTGTGGGAGAGCCACGCTTCAATGGGCCTGTTTAACCGGAGTGATACCACGGCTGTGTTTCGCTGCGTGAGTGAGGGTACCGGAGGCACAAAGGTTGGCAGTGCCTTGTGACTCCACTGGTGTCGCGGGTGTCCATGGGCGACGGCAATCACTTACTATCAGGTGATCTGTCTACTCGTCGTCCACCTAACACATAAAAACAAAAACTATCGATCATTCGATAGTAACGGACATCAAACAATCGATAATATCGATAGTATTAGCCTTATTAATAACAAAATGAGAACCTTAAAATTTTAAAAAATCTTTTTCGTGTCTCGTTTTTTTGCCAAAAAATGAGACAATAAAAAGCTAAAAAAAAAATCTGCGAAAAAAAACCGCCTTCAAATACCACGAACTAAAAAGTGAAAAACATTTTTTTTATCACTATATACACTTCAAATAACATTTTATAACAATACACTCGAGAAAAGGTTTTACCGTGGTCGGCGCCTAATCCCTGTTGAATAATTTAATGTTGTATTAAATTACAAGATATTAATGGGCGCCGACTTCGGTAACACCTTTTCTCGAGTGTATTCTTATAAAATGTTATTTGAGGTGTTTTAAGTGTTAAAATATTATTTTACACTTTTCAGTTCGTAGTTATTGAAGGCGGTTTTTATTCGCAGAAACTTTTTTGTGGTCTATCGATATTAACACTAATTTCAACAATTTCAGGGCTGCAAAGTTCTGGAGGTAGTCGCTTTATCAAAATTAGCAGACTTATTAAAATTTTAATTATGACCAGGAACAGTTTTGGATGCAACCTGGAATGACACTTTAATGATATGACTATAGGATTGAAACTTCTAAGATATTCCGCACCTCTGTAACCTCTGTGGTTATATTTCACAGTTTGGGTATCAATGGTATGGTACTAATGCATTAATTTGGGGCTGCCGTTGTGGGTAAGCTAATGGGTGATATGATTTTCATGGGGCAGTTTAAATAAAAGTGAATCAGCCGAAATTGTGGGTCAGTATTTGATTACCGGTCCGTTCATTCTATAAATAATGAATAAAAAATATTAAGACCGTTATATTTTATCGTTTACATCCTAAAAACCTCATAATATATATCGTAAAAAAGTAAATTTAGCATTTTTTTATTTTTGGGATGTAAACGATAAAAAAAATGACGGTTTTCAAACAATCGAACATAGAACTTATTTTTTTCTAATCGGTAAGAATCGCATATAGATAAGATTTCGTTATACCTAGACTACTCGTAGCGAGAGTGATTTAGTTTTACGTGAACCAATATTAGCCCTAAAGAATTTGCAAAATTGTGTCAAAAAGGATCTAGATTTCGTAAATACTAAGGTCTAAAATTAGAAAAATATAATAAGATTTGAGAGCGAAAAACAAACCAGGGAAACAGTTTTTAAGCATTTCAATGATTTCCCTCATTTTAATAAATTAATAAATAATAAATAAATAAATATTTCACAACATCACATACATTGATTAGACTCCGAGATAGGTAGCTCAAGCACCTGTGTTACGGATATCAGAATCAACAGTGGGATTACAAATATATACATATAATACTTTTCTTTTGTAAATACATACTTATAATACATAGCAAACACCCAGACCAATACAAACAAACATGTTCATGCAAACAAATGTTTGTACTGTGCGGGGATCGAACCCGCAACCCTTGTGTCAGAGGCAGCGTTCACTACCACTGTTCCAATCGGGTCGTCAGTTTGATAATTCCAACAATACAGATCCCTATCTGTACATCCCTATGTGTTAAGTTATCGAATTTTATTACTGATTTTTATTATTACTATTTTAAGCCGCCCGGCTATGCAGGTCCTTTTTAGACCAGTATCAATCGAACTGATAGCAGCAGTTCGATTCCCACTGTGCTAAATATCAGTCCCAAACCCTACACATTTCAGAAACTGTATTAATTGTTTGGGACTGAGATCCCTAGCTTATTGGGGCCAAATGTGTTTTCCCAGATGTATGCTACGTTTGCACGTCAGCGGTTCGCATTCGGTGACTATGTGTATAGGGGCTTCATCCACCTCGTTACACATTCTGCAGATTCTAGTGTCGCTCAATCAGTGGCCATGTGCTTATTGAGGCAACAGTGACTGGTTGGAGCTCTTACTAGGATGTGTATGTTGTTTCGACATACCTATTATTGATTAAACAATATTTCGTTTTTATACAAAAAATGATAATATTCATTAAAACACTGTCATACTTTAATGTACCTTCATACCTATATTTCAGAATAGCTTTTGCATACATAGCTAAACTTTCATAAAACATAAAATTGAGTAGGTAGGTTGAAGCCACGAAAAATAACTCCTCAGGTTTACAGATCAGCTGGAGAAAAATTATAATAAGACAATAGAAAAATTAGAAGTTACTGAAAGGGCACATAATGTTCTTATTTAATTTATTTCCTTAAATGAATATAAATAATAACTTATTCTAATTGATTCTTTAAAATTATTTTGTAAGTAGAAATGCACAAAAACATAGAATACTCGTACAAACAGTAATAGACATTCAATCACATAAAATAAGATATTATTTGCTGTCGGAACTGTAGTACAAAATTTTTTAATTTTTTTTTCTGTTTTTTTTATACATTAATTATAGTATAAGTGGGTTTTTTATATTCTATAATGATGTGTGTATGTTTAGTCATATGATATGTTAGTCACTGGTATTTTTATGGACTTATATATATTTAGCCGTCATATATATTTCTGCCACGCCAAATGGTTGACGCCGTGTGGTCCCCGGCAGAGTAGAATAGGCCACTCTCACTCTTACCGAGGTGTCGTAAAAGGCGACTAAGGTAAAGCTGCTGGCATGCACATTCCACATACATGTATTTATTCTTTATTGCACAAGAAAATAAAGTACATTCTACTTTATTTACGGACTTAATGCTGTATAGCATTCTCTACCAGTCAACCATTTCATCATCATCAGCCCATTCAAGTTCCCACTGCTGGGGCACGGGCCTCCCTCAATCACATGAGGGGTAATTGCCATACTCACCACGCTTGGCAGACGGGTTGGCGAGGTTTTTGATATAAATGCAGAGTTTTCCTTCTCTGGGTGCTGATGATCATGCCAGCAGCTTTACCTTAGTCGCCTTTTACGACACTTCGGTAAGAGTGAGGGTAGCCTATTCTACTCTGCCGGGGACCACACGGCGACACAATGTGATTGGTCAAAATATAATATAATTATCCACGGATAAAGATTGGTCAAATCGGGCCTTAAGGGCGATTCAACCAATCTTAATCCGATACTAAATATAAGGTATAGCGCTGTCGTTCTATACAAATCTGACGTTATGCCATAGATTTATCCATGGATAAAGATTAGTTGAATCGAGCCTTAATCATTTAATCATGAAACATTTCACAACTCTACAAATTTCTAAACAGCTTATTTGACAAGATTGTAAAGCAACTTTGCGAATTTGTACCTATTTAGATGAAACATATTGTAAATGGCAGATTTAATTAACTTCGTTTAGAGTTTGATTTGAAACAATATTTTAGCTTATTTTGATATATTTTTCACGGGTTTGGAATTAGACTTCATTCATTTAAATGGATTTGTAGAGTAAAGGGAAAATGGGTTAATCTTGTTTTGTAAAATCTCTTTAACGACTTTATTTTATTACTTTTTGATAACAGGCTTGGCGTTAAATTCACGCTTTTGCATTTGACTTGACCGGGGTAATACCCCGGTCTCATAAAAAAACAGCCAGCGTACCCAAAGCAGCGTGTATGCTATGTTTCGCGGAGTGAGTGAGGGTATCATAGGCTTAATCAGGTTGGCAGTGCACTTGGATATCCACTGGTGTTCATGGCTGGCGGTTATCGCTTACTATCAGGTGATCCGTCTGCTCGTCTGCCATCTATGACATAAAAAATCCTGATTGCGTCCTAAGCTGACGCTTCGGAGACCAAGGTCTGCTATTATATTTTCCATCACCAAATGAAGTCATTTCGCTGGCTCGGCCACCTCGAGAGAACGGAAGAGAGCGTACCTGGGACGTCCTAATGGGCGAAGGCCAGTCATCCGTCCAAGATACCTCTGGAAATATGAGGTCGATAAGGATTTGTGCAACATCTTGGCAGATGACTGGCAGGAAGACCAACCGAGATGGCGGCTCTTATTATCGGAGGCCAAGGCTCACTATGGGTTGCTGCGCTAACCTAGAAGTTACGCAACTTTTCCTTACAACCACAAGGGAAGTGCTAGAAAAGTGGTAGCCTATGAGGTCAGACTTTAATATTTTAAAATATCTCCTTTAGAGAAAAGATGGGATTTACTTCATATGACTTTTCTCTCTAAAGTACTTACAGGCAAAACCAACATCCCTATTTTTACTCAAAGTTCCATTTAGTGTTCCAAGATACCGCATTACTCTACTTTGCTCTCCTCTTGGATGTAAAGTCCTGATTGGCAACTCTGCCATCCTCGCCTCTCCAGAATCCTAAAATATTATAGTGACAAGATGTATGTCCTTCACGACTCTGTTGGCAAGATCAAAAAACTAATAGGTACTAGCATCAAGCAAGCACTGTCAATCCATTTCTGTGTATCTATACTATTTTATTGTCCATTTTACCGTAATTTTAGTTCACCTACCAACTTAAACCCGACCCATTTGGAACAGTGGTAGTGAACGCTGCTTTTGGTTCAAGGGTTGCGGGTTCGATCCCCGAACAGTACAAACATTTTTGTGCATGAAAATGTCTGTTTGTATTGGTCTGGGTGTTTCTATGTATTATAAGTATGTATTTACAAAAGAAAAGTATTATATGTGCTTGAGCTACCTATCTCGGCGTCAGATCAATGTATGTGATGTTGTGAAATATTTATCATCATCATCATCAGCAACCCACACTCGTCCTCTGCTGGACATAGGTCTCCCCTAATGCACGCCACTGCTTCCGATTTTTGGCCACTCTCATCCAGCCCACACCAGCCAGCCTTCGAATGTCATCATCCCATCTTGTCGCAGGGCGTCCTACACTACGCTTACCGAGTCGCGGTCTCCATTCAAGGACTTTACGGCTCCAACGGCTGTCAGTTCTGCGGCTAATATGACCAGCCCATTGCCACTTCAGTTTGCTAATTCGGTGGGCTATGTCGTTGACTCTGGTTCTCTGTCGGATTACATCATTTCTGATGCGGTCCTTCAGAGATACTCCGAGCATAGCCCTTTCCATAGCTCTTTGAGCGACTTTGAACTGGTGGACTAGTCCAGCAGTGAGTGTCCACGTCTCGGCACCGTAAGTCATGACCGGAAGGACGCACTGGTCGAAGACTTTCGACTTAAGACATTGAGGGCATATTTATATTTAAATGATACTGAATTAAGTACCTACACTGTAATTGCATGAGTTGTCTACTTGTAAATTATTTATGTATTTAGAAAGTTTTTTAGAATTGATCCTCCATCCCTCATCATAGCGTGTAATTCTTAGTTACGTCCAAAGCGGTCGCTCTGGAGCCCGGGGTACGCTTGGACCATGATAATTGATTTGGGGAGTTTTTAAGAATTTAATTCATATATAGTAAGTGGACCTAATAAAAAAAATAAACCCCACAATCCTTATAACACCTCCCATACACATTTCACACATCATTAGCCCCCCATACATTACCAAAGCTGCGAATACAGCAATAACCCGGTCTTGAGCAATTGCCGCTATGAAATAATGTGGCGACATGTTTTAATAATAGCCCATAAAACTGGGACAAGAGCCGTTTACGATGAATGAGACGAGAATTATTCGAGGTTTCGATGTGTCAACCAATTTAGGAAAGTGATTTATGATCAAAGTTTGTGTAAATTATGTCGAAGTAAATAAATAAATTCCACTCCCGCTACGTTGGGGTGTGACTTTAGGAAAATTGCTTACTGCCGCATTCAGAGACGTCAATGAAGCCAATGTTCATTAACTTGATTTCAGATAGTCATTATGCGTGTTATAATAAGTGTCAATTATGTTTTCTTAAGTACTCATTAAAGTTAATGGACGTCTCTGAGTGGCAGTTAGCGACTAGATTAAAATTATTGTTTGGTCTAGTAATGCCGTTTGATTTGATTTATTTGCTTTTTTATCTGATAGCTTCCCAACAAGCAAACGGATCATCATCGTCATCATCGTCAGCCCATTTAAGTCCCCACTGCTGGGGCACGGGCCTCCCTCAATCACATGAGGGGTAATTGCCATACTCACCACGCTTGGCAGACGGGTTGGCGAGGGTTTTGATATAAATGCAGAGTTTTCCTTCTCTGGGTGCTGATGATCATACCAGCAGCTTTACCTTAGTCGTCTTTTACGACACCTCGGTAAGAGTGAGGGTGGCCTATTCTACTCTGCCGGGCACCAAACGGATCACCCGATGGTAAGTAAGGTTACCGTGGGAGGGCCACGTTTCGGCATGAATGGGCCACGAGTGATACCACGGCGTTACAGAAAACCGGCGTGAAGCATCACTGTGCTGTGTTTCGCTGCGTGAGTACCCTTACTCCCCTAATTCCCCTGAATTGGACGATCAATCTGAGGTAAAGGGGGTTTTAAAGGTTGGCAGCGCATTTGTGATTCCACTGCTGTCGCGGGTGTCCATGGACGGCGGCGATCGCTTACCATCAGGTGATCCGTCTGCTCGTTTGCCACCTATCACATAAAAAACAACGTCTCATACATTGACCTGATTCCATACCAAGTGTTAATGAATATAGGATAACAGTGAAATAACAAATATATACTTAAATAGATATAATATATACGTAAAACCATGTGCGCCGAAGCGTGGGCCTCCCACGGTGATTTTTTTTGTAGTATATATTTAAAAACTATCTATTCATGCGAGGTTGTTTTACAAATTAGCCTATAAAAATCCTTGGCCGGTTTGTCAATTGAGAATTTGGATTTAAGCACTACTTAAGATGACGGGTAGGGCACACTAGCGATGATAATCTATTTTAATTTTTAGCTACTAATCCAGATCTATTTTAAACAATTTCGGGGTTACAACCTCTCGGCAAACCTTTATTTTATTTATTAAATTAAATAACCATGAAAAAAAATTTGGGTCCAACGCGTATGCGAAAAATTGATTCACGCCAAAAGCGGTCACTTTAGGCGTGAATCAATTTTTCGCGTACAAAAACGGATCCAATATTTGTGCATGGTTATTAAATAAATAGTATAAGTGTTTGCCGAGATGTTGTAATCTCGAAATTGTTTAAAATAGATCCAGTTTAGTAGCTAAAAATTTTAATCGATTGGTGTCGCTAGTGTGCCCTACCCGTCACCTTAAGAACCAACTTACCATACAAAGCTTGCACTTCAGTTGTGCATAAGTTAATAAACCGTTCATTTCGGTAGGTAAATATTTCAATGACGCTGTTCACGAAACACCAATCAATAAATAATTTCCAGGCTATTGACATCACAAAATTAAACTACATTCAATTGAATAGCAATTTCATCAAATTTAATTAATTAGCAAACCAATTATGGACTTCTGAAAGGAATTTAGTAATTGCGATTTTGCGAAAATATTGAATTGAGAATAATTATTTGACTTTTTTGATGAAAAATAAGGCATCGCTTTGGCATCAATAAGTAGCCTCGACCGCAGTGATACCAGGGTCTCACAGAAAGCGGTCGTGAAGCAGCGCCTGAGCTGTTTTTGGCCGAGTGAGCGGGGTACGGGAGGCCCAATCCAGATTAACATTGCACTTATGATTCAACAGGTTCCTTAGGTGGCAGCAATCGCTTACCATAAGGAACCATCTCCTCGTCTGCCATTTGTTGAAAAAAAAGATATGGGCGAATGACCCTAGCTTGATGGTTCTGACATGATGGTTTTCTCGAAAGACTACGATTGAAAATAAATCTGACTCGACATTTAAAAATAAAATTGAACAAACATATTGGTGCTGGATAACAGGTGGACCGGCGATCTGGTGCAGGCAGGTCGCGGAAAGAGGACCGATCTATGTGGAGAACATTGGGGGAGGCCTATGTCCAGCAGTGGTGCTATATATGTTGAAATGATTATGATGACGATATTCTTACAATACCACAGTAGAGAAATATCGATGCAAGTATAGTACTTTTGTAGGATATTTAAATTTTTTTTTTCCCATAATTTTAAGAATGGTGGTGTGTCCGAACGGATACAATCTGATGACCTTCAAAAGAGCCTATTTCCTTAGAAGCTCGCAACGTTTGTGTTACAACATATTGGTGGCTCAGTCAGTACAGTCAGGATTGCCGTCTGGTTTTATTCTCCCTGATTTAAAAAGGAAATAAGAACTATTTATCAAAAAAAAAAAAAAAAGAAGTACTTACCATTTATTTCAAACGTATAATGAATTTCCATGTCAAATAAGGAAGAATTGTCCAACATAATAAATCTTACTTCCACACTAAACTCAAGAACCCTTATGGGTTCTTGAAGCATGACGTCACATTTCACAATCACTCCATTCTAAAACTGCCAAAAGCCATCACTCCTACCCATTTCAAACGTCACGGAATGAATTAGATTTCCATATAATGCCCACAGAAACATGAGGTGCAATTTATTTTTCAAAGGATCCCAAAAGTCACTTAAACTTGCCGTCCTTTTAGTATATTTTCAATTTCCTTTACCCAACATGTCAGATAGTGTTGACCACCTAGTATCGATAGTAAGCGCCTCACTAGAATATAGTAGCTAGTACATACATTCACACATTAAAACTATCGCGCATTAAAATGACAGCTTCGCTAGGGCCCCGGGTTCCATCCCCAGACCGGGCCAAAATTTGTATCTAAATGTTTTTGTTATGTTAAGATATTTCTTAGTGTCCAACCTAAGTCTGAAAGTTGGTGGTCTTGTCCGCTGAGCTTCGGAAAGCACGTTAAGCCCTCTTAATCATGTCACACTGATTTCTAATTGAAATATTATTATTAGTGTAAGATAATCGAGAGTGCATTACTGTCAGCGCTGACGGTTGTACTACTTTTAATATTTTTACCATGAGTTCCTGATTACTAGGATCGGCCGCCATAGCCAAAATATCCGTAAAAGGGCATTATTACAATCAATAGTGATTATTAATACCTGATATTCTGAGGATATCCAATAACTTGAGCTTCTTTAATCTGTCAAAATGCGTCACTGCATCGAATTCTTACCCTATCACCAAAAAAAATCAGTTGAAAAAATTGCCCGATTTTATAAAGCCAATGTATTTGTCTTATACCTGTATCTTGTTTTATGAAGGCGGAATCGGTCTTTTCTTTTACATTATAGCAGACAAACGAGCAGACGGCACACCTGATGGAAAGTGATCACCATCGCCCATGGACATCGGCAACACCTGAGGTATCACATATGCGTTGCCAGCTCTTAAGAAAGGAGTAAACCTTTTTCTTGAAGGTCACCAGGTCGTATTTGTTCGGAAACACCACGGATGACAGTTGGTTCCACAGTTTTACTGTGCGTGGTAGGTGGTCTTCGGCTGTGGCGGGGATAGTTGCAAAATCTATCGATACAATAACATAAACGCACAACACTAAAACCAGTTAAAGGGTTGTACAAAGGCTGAATTGTTTTTCCCAGCGCTTTTTATGTCAATTTGCGAATATTAAGCCTAAGTGAATAAAGGATCGGTCTCCGTGCCTACAGCAGTTTTTAGTTTTGTATTTTGAATATAAAAACTGCTGAAATATTTGATGTGGTATTTTATTATGCTTTGTTTTTACGAATTTTTGTACTTTTTTTGTCGGCGTTTAAATTCATTCATCATTTTGATTGTATAAATGACATTAATCAGATAAAAAGTGCCCAATTCATAGTTCAGTTAGCAATAATAAGGGCTTCGTTCACCATCTCTGAGTAAAAGTCCTAATTTAGTTACTTTCCGATTAAAACTGCTCAGTAATTAAAAGTAAGAAGTAAGATTTCTAAATTTCACATACAAAAATGCAGTGCCGATTAGCTAACTAAAAGACTGACTTGTTTTATTCATTAATTCTTATAGTTTAGTTCACTCAATTCTGACAGCGACGGTAAATGTCGCTAGTTACATACGTCAAAAAACTAATCTCGCGGTATTTATCTTCTCGTGTGTTTATTATTGCAGTCATATTTTTGATGAAACTGCTTGATTCCTAAGACTTAAGAAAAAGTAATTACTACATGTTTGAATGTTTCTATGGTGTATACAATTTTGCAATGATTTTTATCGCTCACTTTTGGGTTTTGGTTTTGGTTGAAATAATCGTCAATTCAATTTTGAAGCTACAATTAAGTTACTAGCCACTTTAGCCATTTTTTTTATGAGAAAGGAAGGCAAACGAGTAAGCGAGTTACCTGATGGTAAGTGATCACCACCGCCTATGGACATCAGCCACACCAGAGGGAGTGGAGATGCGTTGCCTTGAAACTTTACTCAGAGATAATGAACGAGGCCCTTAGAAAGCGAGAGAACAGAGCGAGTGTAGCTCATTGATTCAGAATGCGCCCTTCATATGGGGGGTCCGAGCATGCATCTCTGGATTATTCAAATCTAAGTGCGTATTCATCATCATCATCATCATTTCAGCCAATAGACGTCCACTGCTGGACATAGGCCTTCCCAATGTTCTCCACACAGATTGGTCCTGTGCCGCCCGCATTCAATGGATTCCCGCGATCGTCACCAGATCGTCGGTCCACCTAGTGGGCGGCCTGCCACGGCTGCGACTTCCTGTACGTGGCCTCCACTCGAGGACCTTTCCACCCCAACGGCCGTCTGTTATCCTCGCTATGTGCCCTGCCCATTGCCACTTGAGGCATGCAATCCTTCGAGCTATGTGATCCTGTGGTCTTAGTTCTCCTGCGGATCTTATCATTTATGATACGATCACGCAGCTCCCTGCGTGAGAGTAATTGAGAGGGCTATGCTCGGAGTCTCCACTCCGAGCATAGCCCTCTCAATTACTCTCTGGGTGACTTGTAAGCGGCCACGTTTCGGTTCCGTATGTCATCACGTATGCGTATTATTTGCAATAAAATAAATAAATAAAAAAATCATTTATTTCAGTTCTCAGCGACCCATATTAAAACATTACAGTGTAACGTGTCAGTGTAGATTATACTTGTGTTTATGTAGATATTATAGTAGATATTATAGCATGGTGGTGAGGGAAAACATCGTGAGGAGATCTGCACGTTTCGGATAGTTTCTGGAACGTGTAACCATGATTCAGGTTCCCCTGTTAAAGGGCTTTACCCGCGACTCCAGTAGAGTCACAACCTTTAAGCCCCCCTGGTTCCCTCACTCACGCAGTGAAACACAGCACAGTGCTGCTTCACGCCGGTCTTCTGTGAGGCAGTGGTATCCGCTCGAGCCGGCCCATTCATGCCGAAGCGTGGCTCTCCCACGGAAAAGATCAATTCATATTCCCTCATGGGTAAAAAAGTAAAAAGTGTACTTGTGTTTGCTAACACACTAGTGCACAACACACATATTATGCGGACGTATCGAATTGGGCAGAATACATTACTATTGTTAATCGATAAAATGCTTACTCATATTATCTCCTCTCTCCCAAACTTATGTTCCACACTGACAAACTATGATGCATAATTCAGTAAACTCAAACAAATCAGATATTCCGTCGGGGCAAAGAAAATATTATCCAAGATCTCTCCGATACGTTGCAATAACAAACAAGCTAATTGCTTAATGCTGTAAGAGACGGTTCACACGATATCGAAATGACAAATTTATATGGCTTTTCGCTATCAGTTTTTTACCCGACTACAGCGAAGCAAAAAGGAGGGTTTTGACTTGTATATATGTATGTATGTATGTTTGAATGTATGTATGTACGTTTGTATGTATGTTTGAATGTATGTTTGTATGTATGTATGGTTGTTCATCTGTTCCCTCAAAAGTTCTAAGCTAGTGACCACATTTGAACAAATGAGGTGTCGTTAGAAGCGTCTTGATTGTCTTCTGGTTATAGGCGACATGACGTCACTTTACATTGACCACGGCACCCTCTAGCGGACTTAGAGTAAGGAACTAAAAAAAATTGCTTGACGGTACCGTGTGGGTTATCAAATGAAAGAGCACATTTCAAATAGGTATGTAATTTTTATTTCATAATAATACACAGTCAATAAAGTGAATGGTTTGATAAATATTGATCATACTCACTGGTAAAAAGGTGTTAGTTTTCTTAATAACTCTCGGCTCATAAAATTTTCAAGAGATAGAACTTAGGTTTGGAAATAAAGAGATATTTAAGGGTTTTATGAGACCGATTCTTTGATCGTGGATCAAAGGCGTCGATCAGCGTTGTCGACTGGTCTTGTAGCTTCAATTGATCGACAGATACCGTTCGACTAAACAATCGATTTGTTGCATCGGTTCAAATCAAATCAAAATCAAATCAATAATATCTTTATTGTTGACTACAGGTAGTTGATACAATGTGTGGGCCTCTTCTTTAATAAGTTTGGCAAACCTGTATTAAAAGAGACCCCTCTCTTTATTATACATTAATTAAATTGTAGTTAGGTAGGTGCTTATTATAAATTGAATTATATTTTTAATTTATTTATGATTAAAAAAATATTTTATTAGAATTTGATACATTAAATGTTATAAAATTAATTCCACGTAGATCTTTAGGTCTAAAAACCCGTGAAATAATCGTAGTTTTTCAAATTTGGGTTAATTATTGAAGAGGTATAATGCTTTCAGTTAAACCAATGACCACCCGTTCAGGAAGCCTTCGTTTTTATTCACTAAGCTACCATCTATTTTATTTACAAAGAAAAGAAATCTAAATACAACGTTTTACTTATATGTAGTAAATGTTAATGTATGTTGTTGTAAATGTGGGAGAGCCACGCTTAGGCATGAATGGGCCGGCTCGACCGGAGTGATACCACTGCCGGAAGAAGACCGGCGTGAAGCAGCGCCTGCGCTGTGTTTCGGCGTGTGAGTGGCAACCTCACTCGGAGGCCCAATGGGGGGAAGGGGAAAAGGTTCGCAGCGCACTTGTGACTCCACTCGTGTTGCGGGTGTCCATGGGCGGCGGAATTGCTTACCTAAAAAAATGTTAACAGAAAAAACAACACAATAGCACGATGTAATCGACGCCTAGCGTCATCTATTGCGAAAGTGTGTAACTAATGTTTCAAAACTAATTGAGGGCGGGCCAATATTAGGGTTAATAAACTGATAGAAAAGCAATTAAAGGTGAATATCCAAGAAAATAATTGTTATTAAAATTATCATCAGTCGATTGCAATTTGTTACTCAACATCAGTGAGGTTTTCGCACTCCAATGCAATGGCGATAGAACAAAAACATAAGTGTAATCTAATCAATTTTAATCGTCATACAAATACTTCCGAATCCGAACTACCTTATTCTAAATCGCGTTCTAAAGTTATTACCGTACTAAATGTCTTGTCATCCCGTTCCAGCACGCAACGTTAAAAAGGACTCGCACGAATTTTGGTCCGGGACTATTCTTAGTTCAGCCGTGTAGAATAGGCCACCCACACTCTTACCGAGCCACCAGCCCATGGTCCTTCCTACCGTCTCGGCATACGGACCGAATCTTGGGAGACGCTCACCAGGTACTTGCTAAGGGCTCTTTCCCCGGTGCGTTTCTTCACTCCCTACAAAGTCTGTGTCTGTGTCCCATCTCAATGTCACTTCTCCCCAAATGGGGCGTGATCAAAACCCTCGCCAACCCGTCTGCCAAGCGTGGTGAGTATGGCAATTACCCCTCATGTGATTGAGGGAGGCCCGTGCCCCAGCAGTGGGGAGTTAAATGGGCTGACGATAATTCTTAGTTCGCGATTTGTTATACATATAGGGGGAAACGTATCACTTACAACCGTAAGATGAAACGCTGATCAAACGTTCATGAGTAAAATTACTGTTAGCGAACCGTTACAGAATCAAAATTTTCTACGTTCCAAAAACTGAAGTTTTGCCAATATTTAATTAGAATTGGTTTCTTCCTCATTAATCAACAAGTGGTTTGGTCATGTCGTCCGAAAACACGGCTAGTGGTACAAGGCATTGGTAGAGTGGAAACCGTGGGGCGAGAAACGCCCAAGAGGAACGCCTGAAATGCGTTGGTGTGACGACATCAAAAGGCTGGCAGGAACAAAGTAGATAGAAAACGCCCAAGATCGACAAAATGGCATAAACCGATGGATGCCTTCAACCTAGAGGTTGAAAATGGCTAAAGAAGAAGAAGAAATCAGAAGAATCTAACACAAATCTAATAACATATTTACTAGCCCATATATATAGTATGGGAGACCGTCATACTCGCAAGCAAAAGATCGCACGACTGCGAGGCGCGCGCACTCCACGCCGCTTATATTTATAACCTCGGCGCGAGAGGTCCGAGCGCGCCCTCTCTCTCTCCGTGGCCCTCCACATAAATACTGCGCGTCCTCCGGAGGTAGTTCACAACTAATTTGTGATTGGCAATAAATAATGTGTTCTGATTTGTAGATTTATTTTAGCCAATAAGATGTAGGATTAGTTTTAATATAAATAGTTGTAAGTTGTAAATAAAATCAAATACGAATCTGGACTTCTAGTTTTATTATCTCCTCTTCACAAGAACACGAACCACAACAATAGTCAGCAATATAGTGTGAACCTGGTTTTAGGCCGAATATTAAGGCAATCCATCTTTATTATCTCCTGTAATGGCTGCAGAATTGATAGAGGGTAACGTCTTTCGGCAGAATGTTTGACTTCTTATGGCCTACATATTGGAATAAAATTACTGATGATGATACAACGTGTTCTTTTTGTTATCCGACTACGGCGAAGCAAAAAGGAGGGTTATGATTTTGACCTGCATGTATGTATGTATGCATGTTCATCTGTTCCCACATAACTTCTGAACTAGTTATCATATTTGAACAAATGAGGAGTCGTTAGAAGCGTCTTGGTTGTCTTCTGGTTATATAGGCTTTTGTATATGCTCATGACATCACGTTAAATTATTACAGGAGACTGGGACAGGACTTCGAGTAAGGAACTAAAGTGCTTGACGGTACAGTGTGAGGTATTAAATGAAAGAGGTTTTTAGCACATTTCAAATATGTAATTTTATTTACATAACTAAAAATATGTGAAATAAAAATAAAGTTTCAAAACTAAAACCCGACTACCAAAAAAACACTATCTAAAAAGTAAGCCGTGTGGTCCCCGGCAGAATTGAGGGAGGCCCGTGCCCCAGCAGTGGAGACTTAAATGGGCTGATGATGATGATGACGAAATAAGAAAATTGTCTCTGCTGAAATGATTATGCTGTATCGCCGTGGTCGTATGCCACCTACTGTAGCAAAACAGATTCATTATAATAATAAAATTAAATCAATGTGGCATACGACCACGGCGATACGGCATAATGATTTCAGCAGAGACAATTTTCTTGTTTCGTACTTTTTAGTTCGTGTTTTTTTGGTAGTCGGGTTTTAGTTTTTAAACTTTATTTTTCCTATAACTTTCAAGGAAGACATTAACACCAAGACACTGAATAAACACAACTGTTCATCACACGACATACCAGGTTTTAAAGGGGTCGGCAGCGCGTATGCAGGTCCACTGGAGTTGCAAGCGTACATTGGCTGCGGTAATCGCTTACGATCAGGGGAGCCGCAGGCTTGTTGGTGCAGGATGGACGACATAAAAAAAGTAAATAAAAAAATTAATTAATCAGTCAAATTTTTTTTAACGTGGAATAGCCACGCTTTGGCATGAATAGTTCGGCTCGGCGAAGAACTGGTGTGAAGCAGCGTCTTTGCTGTGTTTCGCTGCGTGAGTGAGGGTACACGAGGAAGAGAATAAAATAAAACAAACAACAAACTTACATACAAAAACAATAATAAGAAATTGAGAGTGAAATTACGATTTAATTTGACACAAAGATTAAACAAACAAGTGTCATATCACTATGGTGACACAGTCCCTCCACCAGCCCATGGTCCTTCCTACCGTCTCGGCATACGAACCGAATCTTGGGAGACGCTCACTAGGTACTTGCTAAGGGCTCTTTCCCCGGTGCGTTTCTTCACTCCCTACAAAGTCTGTGTCTGTGTCCCATCTCAATGTCACTTCTCCCCAAATGGGGCATGAAACACCACAACACAAGCGACTCGCGCTCGGGCAGTTCCCCATCAATTAATCTCCTTCCTAATGTTAAGCCTTTTGTGTGCAAACGCACGCAACCGTCGAAAACCTTCTGTAGAGTTGACCATCTCTTGATGGTATACTGGTCCTATCTCGTTTCTGTTCCAGTCATTCAGCATCTGTTGCCGCTATTGTGTCATATCACTAGTCAATATTAGGTCATCCAGTGGTCGGATTTGGGTGTGAAATTTTTGACGAAATCTGAACATGGACAGTATAAACACACCAACGGCCCTTACAAATGGATGAAAATTTCGATAAGAGTTGCTTATATTAAGGTAACGGGTACGGCACACTAGCGACACCAATCGATTAAATTTTTTAGCTACTAAACCGGATCTATCTTAAACGATTTCGGCGTTACAATCTCACGGCAAACACTTATACTACTTAAACGTTTATATTATATTCTATTATATTGTTTGTTTATTCAGTAAATAAGGGCACATTACATTACATTAAAACTTAATAAATTAATATACCAGGGTTATTCATTGCCTAAACTAGGTTAAAACCTGTGTTTCAGGCTATACAAATAAAGGTGAAAGATTTACTAATTTCTTACAATTAATTAACGCGACATTTAGTAACGTTTAACTTACTTCAATAGGTATATATTGCCCGGCCTAATTATTTAAACTTGTAGGTACTTCTTTTTATTCTTTTTTATTCATCATCAACATCATCAGCCCATTTAAGTCCCCACTGCTGGGGCACGGGCCTCCCTCAATCACATGAGGGGTAATTGCCACACTCACCACGCTTGGCAGACGGGTTGGCGAGGGTTTTGATATAAATGCTGTGTGGTCCCCGGCAGAGTAGAATAGACCACCCTCACTCTTACCGAGGTGTCGTAAAAGGCGACTAAGGTAAAGCTGCTGGCATGATCATCAGCACCCAGAGAAGGAAAACTCTGTATTTATATCAAAACCCTCGCCAACCCGTCTACCAAGCGTGGTGAGTATGGCAATTACCCCTCATGTGATTGAGGGAGGCCCGTGCCCCAGCAGTGGGGACTTAAATGGGCTGACGATGATGAATCTTCAATCTACACTTTGAAATCAATCAAAACAACTAAACAATCAATTCAAAGTAAACATTGGCTAATGGGTCAAGTCTTGTGATAAGACAGGCCATTTATCTTAATAGGTACAGCCAGTGTCAAAACTGTCGCAATAGTAATCAAAACATAATTAAAATAAAAACTTTATTTATCCCCTCACTATTTTGCCTTTCGGTGACGGGTAGGGCACACTAGCGACGGCTATTAATTTAAATTGTTAGCAAATAAACAAAATATCTTTTTTACAATGTCGAAACTTCAACTTTTACTATTTTTTTTCTATTTATTATCACAATAAAATCATACATATTACATAAATCAGGTTGTTTATACTTAGCACTGCAAACCATTACGGTTTATAAATATATACTAAGTATTATGTTTGCGCCATTCCACATTTACACAAAGGACACGTACACGACTTGGACAGATACATTTTTATATACCTATGACTATATTTTTTTATCATTTCAATCTTAAATATTAATGAGGGAATTAAGAATTAATTTAATACCTATACTTAACTTTTAAGTCTGCTACTTTGATTATATAGCCGTCTGCTATTGTACTGGAAATTTGAATTACCGCCAAAAACATCCAACTATGGCGTTATTCAAAGGCAAGGCAAGGCAAACACCTATACTATTTATTAAATACTTGTAGTTAACTGTTTGGTCTGCTTTTGCACTCGAATTTTGGATTACGGCTAAAAGTGGCTGCTTTTGGCGTGAATCAATTTTTCGCGTGTTAAAACGGACCCAAATTTTTTATGCATTGTTATTTAATAAATAGTATTAGTGTTTGCCAAGAAGTTGTAACCCCGAAATTGTTTAAAATAGATCCGGTTTAGTAGCTAAAATTAAAATCGATTGGCGTCGCTAGTGTGCTCTACCAGTCACCTTAAGAACTTTATAAAGAGGACAATATTGTATTGAATGCCAAATGTACATAATATATGAGTACTTAAATATTTTTGACGCTGATTGTACATCACTGTGATGACTGCGAAATATGATCAGCGAATAATTCTTTTCGATGGTGTTTATGTTGTCTTATTTATTAAAAAGTCGTTGTATTTGAGAAACGATATTGATGGGATACGAGTAAAGGAACAATTTGTTTATGGACTGACAGTAATAATAATAATATCCTCCAACCGATTAGGGCTATGGCGGCCAATCTCAACGATCAGCCACGTACGCAGGATATATTATAGTGCTCAAGTGTGTCTGCAAACACAATGCGCTCTCTGTTCCCTTATCTGCATATTCCGATGGAACACTTATTTATGTAATGTAATAATATTAATATATAAAATAATGTATATTTCTGCCATTCTCAATTTCATTTGTTAAACTAATTTGCACTGCCTTCCCTTGTTTCGAATACGATATTTCTTTCCTCTACCCAAAGGTTGTCTGCAAGAAGTCACTACAAGCGATAAGACCGCATTATTGTAATGTCTGTTGCTGTTGTATTATGCTTGTATTTTATTTTTGTGCAATAAAGAATCTATCTATCTAACACTACTGTGACACGACCGAAGAGGAATCGGACGCAGGATCAACAGCTTAACTTGCTTTCCCAGGCACGCCAGTTGGCGTGTAAGGAAGGCGTGTCCGGAGTCTGGAAGTTTCAGACTCCGGACAGCCACTAAGAATTTTTTACCGAAAACTTAGGTAAAAATTTTTGGCCCGGCCCGGGCCAAAACACCGAACCGACTGACATATTTGTAACACCAACGGTACAGATTAATTGCTTAAAAGGAGGCGCCAACTACATGTTGTAAACGAGACTAACTGCCACACTCAGAGTCGTTGATTAACTTAGTTGGCTACTTAAGAAAAACATTGACACTTATTTTGATACGCATAAAGACCGATACTAATGTTAATGAGCATTAGCTTAAATGACGTCTCTGAGTGCGGCCGTAAGTTACTACATAAAGATTATTGATTTTTTATTTTTATTTTTTAACCTGCTTAAGATTTTGTAATATGCATTATTTACTTGACGGAAACATGAAATAAATATTTAAATATTTCACAACATCACAAACATTGATCTGACTCCGAGTTAGGTAGCTCTAGCACCTGTGTTACGGATATCAGAATCAACAGTGGGATTACAAATATATACATATAATACTTTTCTTTTGTAAATACATACTTATAATACATAGCAAACACCCAGACCGATACAAACAAACATGTTCATGCACACAAATGTTTGTACTGTGCGAGGATCGAACCCGCACACCTTATATGAGAGGCAGCGTGCACTACCACTGTTCCAATCGGATCGTCCTTCCCCCCATCGAGGGATCCGTCAGCTATTGGCAGCCTCAAACGTATGGATTCTAAGTTCAGGCCACCATATTTAATCGACGCCCTTTATCTGCCACATAACGATTTACGACTACACACCCACAATAAATTCCAAGGAAAAAACCCATTTGAAAAAAGGTCAAGCATGTTTCCCCTTTCCTAAATCTTTGCCCCTAGGATATTTCAAAGAACCCCCACCACGCATGAAAAAATATTCCCATGAAAAACTAATTATTTGCCTACAAACGTATTCGTCACTGCCGTGACAAATGTGGGAATTCTCGAAGGGTCCCCAATCGGGCGATCAATCAAAGTGCCGTCCCTTATCGATCTTCACAATTCGATTCCGAATACTCGTATATCATTCCGATTAATTTTTCCCTCTTCTCGATATGAGTGACAATTCACCAAAGGGTTGGACACGGTGGGACGGAAAATATATTTGGATCGATGTCAACGAAGGATGTCAAGTGTGATTTTTCAGCTCTTTTATTTAACTACGGCAAAGGCAAAAAGAAACGGTTTCGATTGTTGTCTACTCGTATGTAATTGAGTTGGGTCTTATTTATAAATGTTTGTTAAACATTTGTTTACTAAAACGGTGTTATAAAGCTGTCATTCTTTTTTCGAAAACATTGTATGATAGGTATTTTTTTGTTTCAAACGTCGAAACTGTTCTATAAAACCGTTTTAGCTAACAAAGGTTTTTTTTATACGATAGGTGGCAGATGAGCAGACGGATCACCTTATGGTAAGCAATTGGCCACTGCCAATGGAGACCCGCGGAGCGGTACGGAGCACTCCACACCAGTGAAGTAACAAGTGCGCTGCCAACCTTTAAGCCCCTTTCCCCGGATTAAGCCTGCCCTCACTCAAGCAGAGAAACACAGCACAGTGTTGCTTCACGCTGGTTTTCTGTGAGGCCGTTGTATCACACCAGTCGAGCCAGCCCATTCATGCCGAAGCGTGGCTCTCCCACGGTTAAACGGTTTGTTGAACGTTTATTACAAAAAGCTTTGTATGTTTGCCTATTCTGCTTCTATTAATATTGAAAGTATTTTGAAGCATACAGAAATAACAACAAATATGAATACTCATAATATTTGAAATATTAACCTAAATTGTATCTTTTATCTCTTTATACCTAGCTTTTAAGTCATGTATTTTTTATGTGATAGGTGACAGAACAGCAGACGGATCACCTGATGGTAAGCGATTGCCACCGCCCATGGCCACAGGCGACACCAGTGGAGTCACAAGTGTGCTGCCAACCTTTAAACCCTTTCCCCCGGATTATGCCTCCGGTACCCTCACTCACGCAGCAAAATACAGTACAGTGCTGCTTCACGCCGGTTTAGCCAGCCCATTCATGCCGAAGCGTGGCTGTCCCACGGTTAAACGGTTTATTGAACGTGTTTTTAAAAAAGTCTGTATGTTTGCCTATTCCGCTCTTATTAATATTGAAAATATTTTGATGAATTTAGCATATAGAATAAGAACAAACATGAATACTCATAGTATTCGAAATATGAGACTAGATTGTACATTTTATCTCTGTATCATCGTCATCGTCAGCCCATTTAAGTCCCCACTGCTGGGGCACGGGCCTCCCTCAATCACACATGAGGGGTAATTGCCATACTCACCACGCTTGGCAGACGGGTTGCCGAGGGTTTTGATAAAAATGCAGAGTTTTCCTTCTCTGGGTGCTGATGATCATGCCTGCAGCTTTACCTTAGTCGCCTTTTACGACACCTCGGTAAGAGTGAGGGTGGCCTTTCTATTCTGCGTGAGGGTGGCCTTTATATTTCTGGGGACCACACGGCGTTATCTCTGTATACCTAGCTTTTAAGTTCTGTATGTTGTGCAATAAGAGTATCTATCTATTTGTGAGACGATTACTTTCAAATCCAAATAAAGATCACCACAAAACATAAAAGAAAAGAATATACTTTCAGGTTACCGATTTTTGCTCACACCAATATATTGCGTGCAGTTGTATGCCCCGGCAAATAATATATTGGTGATATAACATTTTGCCCGAGCAAAACCACAACAGTTGTAATTGGATGATGGTGCAAAATATAAGCCTAAGGCGAGTTCCGCACAAAGACAATTAGTGGTGGACTAAAAATTGGAGAAACTGGTTTGCTTGGTTTTTTCTTAAACTTTTTTATTCTTGCTCTGATTCTTTCCTTTAGCTTTCCTTTTAATACAAATACAAATGATTTATTTGTAAAACATAGGTAGATTACAGGTGTTGTTGGAAAGTATTGTGTCACTATGCCTTGTCTTTCACTGACGTACAAATTATAAATTTCAATGTTACATTATTATTACAATGTCATAGGAAGTATAGTACCTAATTGATGTCATAGTCAGGTAGTTCATATTAATTAAATTCATAACAGCGCAAAATGTCCAAATTAATTAATTACAATAATACAAATGTCAATAATAATTAAATAATAATACAATGATCACATTAAATAAATAAAATATTTTACAGCAAGTCACAATAAATCTCTCTATTACTATGTCAAAGTTCATTTTGATTCTAAATATGAATTAACAGAGTAAAACGCATTTTCGATTAAATAGTTTTAGTTTGATCTATGTTCAGCGATTGAATTAATGAGGCTCAATCGGGGGAAAGAAGAATTTAAAGGTTACGCACTTGTGACTTCGCTGGTGTGCAAATTGTATTGCACCCAAGCGCCCAATGTAGTATTTTAATGACGATACTTTAAAATGATACTTTACTGCGTCGACCCCAGATAACCTGGGAAAAGGGCAGGAGGATGATGATGATGATGACTTTAAAAGGAAAAAGAGCGATGTTAACTTAAAGGTTCAGAACGCGCCTTCCATGTGGGGTTCCGGGTTTGAATCCGAGCATGCACCTCTGGATTTTTCCAATCTATGTGCATATTTCCAACATTAGCTCGGCGGTGAGGAAAAACATCGTAAGGAAACTGTCACGTTTCGGATACTTTCTGAAATGTGTATCTTCGATTTAGTTAAAGGGTTTCGAAAGTCAGACGGCAGTTGCTTCATTGTAATTACCAGACTGCCCAAATCAAAAATCATGGTTCAAGTGTACCCTGGGCTTCAGAGCGACAGCTTTGTACGCAACTGGGAAATACACGCTAAGATGAAGAAGAGAGGAGAGGACTTAAAAAATGAAAACACTCGCTCTACACTTATCCCTCTCGTTGCTCCTCCGAAAGTGGCCGTAAACCGTCAAGGTCGTTTCGGATTTATACTCGGTCCCTCGCTTTACGTCACGAAACGTGGTCACTTGGCGCTTCTAATTAGACGCTTACAGCCGCTTGCACACGTCATTGAACTCTAGCCTGTCAGCATTTTTGGTTATGTTATGGTTTTATGGTTAAATGTCTGGCTTTTCTATAAGAAAAAGCGAAAAGGATTTTTTTATGTTATAGGTGGCAGACGAGCAGACGGATCACCTGATGGTAACAACTGCGCTGCCAAACTTTAAACCCCCCCTTCCCCCGGATTGGGCCTCCAGTACCCTCACTCGCGCAGCAAAACACACAAAACACAGCACTGTGCTGCTTTACGCTGGTTTTCTGTGAGGCCGTGGTATCACTTCGGTCAAGCCGGCCCATTCATGCCGAAGCGTGGTTCTCCCACGGTCAAAAATGACTCTGAATTATTTTTCAGGCGTAGTACTTGTCTCGCCGAAGAGTTCAAAAAAGTTGCTGGCAATAACTGGACCCAGAAGCTTATGACAAATTAAAATGGCGACCATTAGGTAAGGCCGATCCAACTGCAAATGGAATCTTGAGCCTACCACGCTTAGACACCTAAGCAACTGCGTTTTCTGCCTCCCATGGACACTCACGACACCAGTGAAGTCACAAGTGCGCTGCCAACCTTCCCCCAGATTGGGCCTCCGGTACCCTCACTCACGCAACGAAACACAGCACAGTGCTGCTTCGCGCCAGTTTTCTGTAGGGCCATGGTATCACTCCGGGCGAGCCGGCCCATTCAGGCCGAAGCGTGGCTCTCGCACGGTCCCCCTTATGATGTTTTCTTTACCACCGAGGAAAGGATAGAATTATGATCCTGAAGACAAACTGTGTAAGTTTTACAGGACACGTGTAATTTGTAAGCTAAATTTGTAAGTATAATAATAAATATATGAATAATAAATAATATGTGTATATATTTGTAAAATCCAAAGGCAAAAATCAAAAACTAAACAGGATCCAATTTATTGTACAGCCTGTGCGGATAAAGAGTGGGATCAGAAATGGCTATTTGGGTCTATACTCGCACTCGGAGTGCGATTATAGACGCAAATAGTGTGCGAGCGAGAAGTTAATAGATGCGCCGCCATTTCTGATCCCATTCTTTATCCGCACATGATGTATATGTAAACATTCACTTTACTCATTTACGAAAATACAGTAATGAAGAAATCCTCACTGCTGTACACAAACTAATTTACACCAAAAACACACCAAAATGCATCATGAATTGTAAAAAGACAAACCCAATTACGACCAGTAACTTTATTTGTCCAGAATAATTAAATTCAACTGTTCATTATTTACGTTAAACGGTAGCAGTAAAAACGACAACAAAATTGGTGGTAAACACTGGTGTAGTTGCTTAAAGTTGATTGAGCAGGAAGTTTCTACTTAATGAATATACTTCTAAATGCCTCTGACACAAGGTTTGTCTTAGTAAAGATATTAATTAATTTTACCATGTATAAGTATATGGTCATAAATCACTTCAGCTGGTCTCACTGAAAACCAGCGTCATGGCCTTTGTCTGGGCTGTGACATAAGCTGAGTGAGGGCCATTTATACTAGACGTCATAACACATCATAATATTCATTTGGCACTGTCTGGACATGATTGAATATACTTTTGTTTTTTTCTTTTTCCTTTTGTTTTATTTTTATGTATTTTTAATTGTATTATGTTTTGTTTTCTGTTTACAATTGCTATATGTTCTGTGTTGTGATGTCTATAATAATAAATATTTTCTTTCTTTCTTTAAATTAAAGTTAAATTATTTGTATAATGATTAATTCAGTAAAGTAACGTTACGTATGAATCGTAACTACATTGCAATTGAACCTAAACTTTTAAGCCGTTTCTTATTAAGCAATGCTTTGAACTGTTTAATTTTTTATGATCAAAGGAGGCAAACGAGCAAGCGAATCAAATGATGGTAAGTGATCACCGCCGCACATGGACATCAGCCACATCAGAGGGAGTGGAGATGCGTTGCCGGCCGATTACGAAGGTATAGGCTCGTTTCTTGAAGATCGCAATATTGAACCGGTTCGGAAATACCGCTGCGGGAAGTTGATTCTACAATAAGGAGGTGCGTGGCAAAAAATGACGTGTAAAGTGCACGGTGGTGGACCTCCACCCATCCAGATGGTACGGGTGGAATCCTTGTTTATGGTGTGTGGTACGGTGGTGAAATTAAGCAGCGGGTATTAACTCAAACAATTCTTCGGAACACTCACCATAAATGTTATTAAAACTCACCATATTAAGAATTTTTTGCATATTTTAATTGTTGCCACTGCTTTGGCCACCGACTGCATTTATGGTCGAGTTGCCGCTACAGTTCAGTTGCGATTCAACTACGATTCATTTTTGGTTTTGGAATAGCAGAAAAACATAAATGCGAGCGAACAATAACTGAATCTTAGCTGAATCGCAACTGAACTTCAATCGTTGTGTATTGGTAGAATTGCCCTCAATAAAATATTGTGCTAGTTCAATTAAGAAGACAGTTTTTCTTACGTACTTCTTTCTCTAAACTCATTCTTTTTTTTTCGTGTAGTCCTCCTGTACTTGTCGTTGATGGACTGAACTACACTGTTGATGCTTTTACTATGATCAGGTGGGTTCAGGGCGATATTCAATGAAGTAATTTATTGTCTTGAATAAGAATACTGAATTTAATTTTAAAAACAAAGGAAATTTACAACTGGTTTGTAAAACAATAGAATTAGGATGCCGCGGCCTTCCGTGTCTGGATCCGAATTGAAAAGCAGTGTCGTTGGCGGCGCGCGCGCCGCCCCGCCGCGCCGTGTCGTCTTCTTCCGCCCCACCCCCCGCATGCGTCCCTCCAAGTTTGCCTAGTTTGCCGCCGCTCGCGCGCGGCGTTGATGATGCGTAAACATGCCCCGGCCTTGGAATCATTCGGTTCCAACGAAGAAATAAAATAATGTGATTGTTTCGTGTTAGCGTTATCGCAGCAGTGGGCATATGCGTGGGAATGTTCGCTGAATTTCACCAATCTCCGTCTTTATGGTCGCGACTCGTGTGATGCCGTCTTTGCCTGCATGAGTGCGTAGTACCCGACCAAGGCGCCATTTCAGGGGTGGTAAATTATCCTCCTTGATCAGAACTAATGCCTCTGGGGTTATCTGCATTGTGTCCTTGTTTTCCTGCCACTTAGTTCGTTTTTGAAGTTCTGATATATACTCCTTGGACCACCTTCGCCAAAAGTGCTGCCTCATCTGCTCCACACGATCGTAACGGGCGAGACTTTGTGTGGTCGTCCCGGCGAGGTCTCTGCAAGCAAACGCAGTGAGCGGTCGGCCAATCAGGAAGTGGGCAGGAGTGAGAGGGTTAAAATCGTTAGGATCTGTGGATAAGGGTGACATAGGGCGAGAATTAAGAACAGCTTCGATTTGAGCTAACAATGTGCTTAGTTCCTCGTATGTGAGGTTGGCGTTACCTAATACACGACGCAAATGGAACTTACAGGACTTGACTCCTGCCTCCCACAGACCACCAAAGTGAGGCGAATAGGGTGGAATAAATGTGAATTTAATTGAATGACTACTTGCAAAATTAACGATGTCTTGATAATTTTTATTTAAAAATTCAGAGAGCTCTTTAGCGGCACCTACGAAATTCCTACCGTTATCTGAAAAGATTTCGGCTGGTTTACCACGACGAGAGATAAACCTTTTTAACGCGAGTAAATATGCTTGAGATGTAAGATCTGTAACCAATTCTAAGTGAATCGCACGTGTAATAAAGCAAATAAATAAACAAATGTAACATTTTACTAGCTTTGCGCCTCTTCCCTTACGGTTTAGAATGAACAATGGCCCGGCGTAGTCCACACCGCAACGAATGAAGGGATAACCTTGTTCGATTCTTTTATTAGGCAAGTTTCCCATCTGAACTTGGTACGGTTTAGCGTTCATGCGGATGCATTTAATACAGGTACGTACTATTTGTCTGGCTAGATCACGTCCCCTAAGGGGCCACCAACTATCTCTAATTGAAGCTAACAGCAACTGGGGCCCTGCATGAAGCAGAACCTGATGCTGATGATGGAAAATAAGCTTCGTAAAATTGTGTTTGCTGCACAACAACAATGGATGCTTCTTTTCGTAACTAAATGAGTCCGAGTTAGATAATCGACCACCAACTCTTATTAAATTATTTTTATCTAGAAAAACATTTAGATTTGAAATGTTACGCGGAAAATTAACACAACGTTCAGCCTTTAATTCATAAATTATTTTAGAAAACGATTGCTTTTGACATATACGCGTTAAAGTCATTAATGAATCATCCAATTCATCTACCGAAAGCGGACCGTCACGCTTAGAATTTTTCATACGACAGTTATTCAAAAAACGTAAAATATATGCAGTTACCCTTATTAATTTATTGTATGATGAAAATCGAGTAAATAAAAAATTGTCCGATTCACTTTGAATCGTCATGGTCACCCGAGTTTTATTTACTTCCGGTAACTCGTGATAATTTTTTAAGTCGATATTGTTATCATGCTCCCATTCAGCGTTAGGCTCGTGCAAAAATACCGGCCCGGTCCACCACAGGTGCGAGCAGGACAACGCATCGAGGTGCACTCCGCGTGATAACAGGTCAGCAGGGTTTTGTTTACCTGCGACGTGCGCCCACGGTAAATCACCCGTCAATTAATTTATTTCTGCAACTCTGTTTTTCACGAATGTTTTCAATAATGAAGGCGACATCCTAAGCCACCCTAGTACGATAGTAGAATCCGACCAAAAGTATACGTTATTAAATGTTAGTCTGAGCGATTTAATGATTTTATCGTATAACCTAGCACCCACTAACGCACCCGACAATTCTAATCGGGGTACAGAGATTGGGGAAACAGGGGCTACTTTACTTTTTGCACACAATACATGAACCGTTATTTCAGAGTTTTCGGATACTGTTCGTACATATGCACACGCCCCGTAGGCGCTTTGTGATGCATCTGTAAAAATATGTAGTTCTATACGTTGCGTGTTATTACCTTTAACATGACGAGGTATCCGTAAATCATTCAAATAGTGCAGTTTGCTAATAAAGATTTGCCACTCATTTAAAATGTTACTAGGCAAGGGATCATCCCAATTACTTTTTTGTAACCACAACTTTTGCAATATTTGCTTCGCTATGACAGTAGTAGGTCCTAATAATCCTAGAGGGTCAAAAATTTGTGAAATTACTGAAAGAACTGTCCGTTTGGTTATACATGCCTCATTTTGCTCACATTTTGTAGTGAAGTACAATTCATCGCTATCGTACAACCAGCCCAACCCTAATGTTTTTGTGTGACAATTATCACTTAATGAGAATTCTTTGGAGGTAGATTCTGAATATTGTGAATTAAATACCCACTTTCTCAACGGAAAACACCCAGATTTTAATATGTTCGAGACCTCTTCACATATTTTTAATAAAGTTTGCTTATCCTCATGACCCGTAATTAAATCATCTACATAAAAATCGTCATTAATAACTTGTGCTATGACGTCATCGGTGCTCTCGGATGCAAGTTGTTTTAGGCATCGCATACTGAGAAATGGCGCAGAGGCCGTGCCGTACGTGACAGTGTTAAGCTGATAAATACCGATGGGTTCATTAGGATTTTCCCTCCAGAGAATTAATTGTAAGTAGCGTTGATCTGGTTGTATCAATATCTGCCTATACATCTTTTCGACGTCGGCGCAAGCTACGAATTTAAATTGTCTAAATCTTAATAAAATTGAAACTAAATCATTTAATAAAGCAGGACCCACTAATTGTATGTCGTTTAATGATTTACCCGACGTTGTTTTTTCACTTGCATTAAATACAACCCTAAGTTTCGTGGTAGTACTATGGTCTCTAAAAACTCCGTGGTGAGGTAAAAAATAATGTGGTGAAGAATAGTCAGTAATGCGCGTCATGTGACCTAAGGCTAACTATTCACTCATGAACCCACTGTATAATTGCTTATATTCAGGGGTGCATTGTTGTAACTTGCGCTCCAACGCGCGAAACCGGATCTCGGCGATAGCAAGTGAGTCGCCTAGCGCATCAGCTGACTCGGACAGTGGAATGCGCACCGAAAACCGACCCGTATGGTCGCGCGAAGTGGTTGATGTAAATAATTTTTCGCATGCGCTTTCGGACTTTGATAAAAGATGTTTTTTATTTGGAATAATTTCTTCGAGCTCCCAGAAAAGTCTTAGCTGTTTATCTAATGAAAAATTACAATTTACTCGATTAATGCGCGAGTTGTTATTTGATTGAACTGAGCCTGAAATGATCCAACCTAATTTGGAATTTTGTAGGTATGGCCCATTTGGCAAACGAATTAAACCTTTATTTAGGAGCTCCCAGAAAATATCTGCGCCCAGTAATAAGTCTATCTCGTTAGATAAGTAAAAGTTCGGATCTGCAAGTTGAATATTTTCTGGAATTTGAATATTACCATTATTTTCTAAAGCCGGCAACTGAGCAGTGATACGATTTAAGACAAAACAATTAATGCGCGTATTGTATGAACTCGTTTTAGAACGCAACTGAATTTCACATGATTTTGTTGAATTTGTTATACAATTGCCTACTCCTGTAACTTCGACTGCGGACTGTATCATTGGAATATTAAGATTTTTGCAAATTGATTCTGAAATAAAACAATGCTGACTTCCACTGTCAAGAAGCGCCCTGAATGTGTGATACTTGTTATTTCTGTCAGCTATCTCCACTAAGGCAGTGGCTAACAAAACATGTTGCGGTAATGCGTGTGAATTGCAACTTATTAAATTATTGTCCTGATAAAGCGAATTACTAGCCTGGTGAGATGACGTACAAAGCGTATGCGTACGATTATTTGAATTATCCTCGTGCGGCAACACCGCCTGCGAGGTACCTGCGACAGCTGATGATGTTAAAGATACACCAGTGTCATATTCTTTGTGTAATAACGAATTATGCTTCTTGTTACAATGTTTGCACGGACCGAACCAACAATTCTCAATTGAATGGCCGCCGCGCAAACAGTTACTGCAAAGATTTTTATCATTGACATATTTATATCGATTTACTATTGATAATTTAAGAAAATCATTACATGCATAAAGTGGGTGATTCGCTTGGCACATTATACACGAGTAACGTTTTGACGAATTAGACGAATTGGATGATTTATCAAAACCCTTTTGAGCAGTAACATGACTATGCGTGAATTTACTGTGATTTGACGACGGCGGTTTCCTATTACTATTATCTACGTATTTATTCTGCGACACTTTAATTGTCTCCAATACGTCGGCCCTATCTTTGAGAAATTTGATTAAGTCTGACAAAGATATTTTTTGGTTATTACGAGTTATTGTGCTTTTGTGAAGTTCCCACTCCCGTTCCGTAGACGAATCTAACTTGGTGACTAATATGTAGACAATTAAAGTGTCCCAATGGTCGGTAGGTTCACCTAGCGTTTTGAGTGCGCGAACGTTTCTCAAAATAGTGTCAATTAATTTTCGAATTTGGGAGGGCGACTCCGTATTGATAGTCTGTGCAGCAAACAAAGCCTTACAATGGTTATGAACTAATAGCCGGTTGTTATTATACCTGTTTTCTAACAGATCCCAGGCTGTGATATAATTGTCTGATGAAAACTCTAATGATTTTATAACTTGCAACGCGTTACCTGTTAACACTGAACGCAAATAGTGAAATTTCTGTACGTTATCTAGATCACTACAATTATGAATAACAGATAGATATGTATCGCGGAACTCGAGCCATTGATCATAACTACCGTCGAATTTAGGTAAAGAAATCGTAGGTAACTTAACCATGGATCTTTGATTAGATGTGCTTTGAGATGATTCAGAATCTTTTAAAATACACTTACATTTGGTTACAAGCGCATAAAACTGATTTTCAAAGGTTTCTCTCTCGACTAATTCTTTTTCTACAAGACTTTCGGGTACGATAACATCTAAATCGTCCTGAATTTCCGAGAATTTATCAAAAAGAACTTGCGATCTTTGAAAACGCTCTTTAAGTTCTGTTTTAATTGATTCATTTAATTGCAAGACATCTATAGAATTTACAAATTTCGTGAATAATGTTAATTTACACTTTACGACACTTCTCTTTTTGACTAAATCCCGAATAATATCTTCGTTAGATTCAATTCCTACACTCGATTGCCTCCTTTTTGTCATTGTGGTGTATGTGTGAGAGACAAAAGCAAGTACTTACAGTTCCAGAAGCTTCTCGAAGCAGAGCCCTCGCTGCACAATTTACGTTGCGGGTAGATGCAGGTCGCTCGCGTAACGTTCGCGTAAGTACTAGAATTTAGAAAATACACAATGTTAGCACAATGAGCACTGGAATGGGCAAGGGAGGGATTGACTAGCCTGACCGTTTGCTGCGATGCTGTTGCTGCGCTGATCCTCGGTGTTGATGATCCGACGATGAAGGTCCAAATGTTGATGCTTTTACTATGATCAGGTGGGTTCAGGGCGATATTCAATGAAGTAATTTATTGTCTTGAATAAGAATACTGAATTTAATTTTAAAAACAAAGGAAATTTACAACTGGTTTGTAAAACAATAGAATTAGGATGCCGCGGCCTTCCGTGTCTGGATCCGAATTGAAAAGCAGTGTCGTTGGCGGCGCGCGCGCCGCCCCGCCGCGCCGTGTCGTCTTCTTCCGCCCCACCCCCCGCATGCGTCCCTCCAAGTTTGCCTAGTTTGCCGCCGCTCGCGCGCGGCGTTGATGATGCGTAAACAACACTTTTTTATCTTTTATCTTTACACTACACATTGTTTGTGCATAGTTTAGTTAACACCAAACGGAAAGATAAAAAAACAATGATGATATAATTATTCTGAACGTATGAACGTGTAATCGTGATCTAATAAATAAAAAAAAAATGTTTATTGCAAATAACTTATACCTAGTAAAAACTTATGATCTTAATCTTATATATTAGTGCTTATATTTGATATTTTGCCTGCCTAATAAGCCTGATTTCAATGTCGAAGTTGAGCTTCAGTATTTTATTTATTTATTAGGTCCAATTACAATTTATGCATTATAAAATATCGTAACACATTAATTCTTAAAAGCTTGCTAAATACATAGATTAGTTACAAGTAGACACCTCATGCCATTACAGTGTACTTTATTCAGTTACATTTAAATAGGTAGTTGAAATAAAATTACGGTAACAATATATATAAATCTACAATAATACACAATCACACATAAAAATAGTGTAGTAAACAAACTTGGCAAATCTAAAATAATGGTCCAACCAAGCTTTTTGTATAATTTTAAAAACCAAGATAATTTATATTGCGACAAAAAAGTCGTGACAACGGATTTATGAGGAACTAACAAAGTTCCCATGTTATTATCTAAAGTGGTTACCATACCCCATGACAAAAGCGGAAGTGGCACCATCAATAATTTTCACGACCTAATGGACAACATTTCATATTTTTAACATGTCCATATTGGTTTTTTATATGAAAATAGACATAAAATGAACAGACCCATATTTTTTCTTTTTTCAAAATTTGGCCATTTTCATGCATAAAATAATTATTGAAATTCTTTATATGCTAAATAGACGTAAGCGCCAAATGACGTCATCGGACGGCTGAATACAGCGATATTCCTTTGCTTATTATTGTTTTAATAAAAAAAAAGGTACTACTGTCAAAGGTAAATAATACTAATGTCAACATTGTCAACGTCATTCATACATTCAACGTTGACAAGTTGTCTTTTTTTTTTGACAGTTACATGTCATGGGTTTGGCATTTTGTAAATTTAAAACTATAATGTGCTAAGCAAAGAAATATTTTACATTCTGCCGTCCGATGACGTCATCTTACGTTTTTTAGTTTTTAATTTTTTTCTCAGTAAATAAGCAATATAAAAAATTAATAAATATATATTCGAGCAGCGGAAAAATAAACAAAGAATTGGTATTTTTTGTTTCCGAGCTTAGCAATTTTGAAATGTTGTCCATTGACAAGCTAAATAAGACAGTCGAATAGGCGATTTCTAATTTTGAATTAACAGGTAGAACAGACAAAATTGCAAACTACAAAGAGACAACATTTTGTTTTAACCAAAACCCCTGGTGTGTCCTCAGCGCAATCTCTGGAACCCCCACATCTGGTACTAGACCGTACAGCTTACCGCGCTCGCCGCTTTATCCCTAGCTGGCGCAATGCAGCTCTTCATCGCTGTGACCTACCAGGACACCCGGTAACGTCATCCCCCGCGGAGTCGTATGCAGAGCAAGCCACTCACCAGCATACTCTCTAACTTATTTTCACCTACCCATTACAAATACAAATATACATTTGAACCGAAACGATTATCCCACTTCACCACTCTTCAGTTCAACTACGGATTCAAGTGAACTGAATGAACTTTAGATTGAATTCGAACTGTTTTGCGCAAGCCTTAATTAGATGAAACATTTTAATTTAAGGCAGGGACGGTTTTAATAAACGTTATTGAATGATCAAAAAGTAATAATATTAAATTGAGAATCTCAATTTTGCGGATCTTTATTAAGGTTTAAGTAACGGAATTAGATGACCGTGGGAGAGCCATGCTTCGGCATGAATGAGCCGGCTCGACTGGAGAGATATCGCGGCCTCACAGAAAACCGGTAAGAACTGTTTCGCTGCGTGAGTGAGCGTACCGGAGGCCGATTCCGGGGGATAGGGGGGTCTAAAGATTTGCAGCGCACTGGTGACTCTATAGGTGTCGCGGGTGTCTATGGACGACGGTAATCGCTTACCATCAGGTAATCCTTTCGTCTGCCACCTATCACATAAAAAAAAGATATTTTGTCTCAAATATAAACCATGTTTTTTTTCAAAAATATGACGGTGTATAAACAAGTGACTAGAAATATATGTATTTTTAAGCTTCCATTATTGTCAATTAACTACTACTAGGTATGTTTTTCATAACTGACTTGGCAGATGACTGCCAGGAAGTATGCAAGACCGACTGAGATGGAGGCTAGTACTATCTGAGACCTGGACTCACTAAGATAGGAAATCATTTATTCGACACTTATCATGGAAATTAAGAGACGAAATATTTTAAAAGCTTACTCCCGAAACTGTTCTTACTCAGCATTTAGCTATGGCCTGAGCCGGCTGTTTTTCAGTAAAGGCAGACTTTTATTATTTTACTCTATGGTAGATACCTAATCAAAAAAACAAAAACTTTATTTACCAAAAACAAATAAAAGGTACAATATTTTATCAGGCAGTCACTGCACTTAGCAAATGGCTTGTCTTGCAGCGGCCAATAAATATTTCCTAAACCTAATTACTGTACGAACGCACAGTACTCAATATTTAAGGTGAATTTAAATTTAAATTACAAAATAAAAGGAACAATTTATAACATAAAATTGGTTACAAGAAGGAAATCTAACTAAAGGACTGATATTTATATAAAAAAAAAAAATAATTTTATCGCATACTAATTTTATTAATATATTTTTATGATACGCCGTGTGGTCCCCGGCAGAGTAGAATAGGCCACCCTCACTCTTACCGAGGTGTCGTAAAAGGCGACTAAGGTAAAGCTGCTGGCATGATCATCAGCGCCCAGAGAAGGAAAACTCTGCATTTTTATCAAAACCCTCGCCAACCCGTCTGCCAAGCGTGGTGAGTATGGCAATTACCCCTCATGGGATTGAGGGAGGCCCGTGCCCCAGCAGTGGGGACTTAAATGGGCTGATGATGATGATGAATTTTATTAATTTACTTATTTTTATTGCACTTCAAGCATGTTGAAACTTAATATTCATGTATATAGCATGTGCAAATGTTAAAAAAATACTTCATAACTTGTAACTCTTTTAAACGGAAATCTTGGTTAAGAAAAAATATTGTAGCGTTGATAGTATTAATGTCATTAATAGTATTAATGAGATCTTTGTTTTGAATAATGCTTTGTTGTGAATAATAAGGGTCGCTGCGCCAACCTAGTTAGTTAAGTAAAAGTAAAAAGTATCAACCTATATAAGCACTGTCCCACTGCAGGGCAAAGGCCTCCATCATAAAAATCAAGTCATCACTATTTTGATGGAATAAGGTTTAATCACCACACTCGCCTAATGCGGATTGGTGATCACAAACCCGAGCTATGTTCAAAAAACTCGAAACATACCTTTGTTTGACCCGCAAATCGAACCCAGGACCCCGAGATCATGGCCCTGTTTTTCAACCACTAGACAAATGGTGAACGTAACAGTAACAGTTAGTTAGGTACTATGTAACAATTTTCTGAATCCCTTAATATCGGGGCCCAACTATGTGTATCTGTTTGTTCACGTCAAAAGGTAAAATAACAGAAGTTGCGAAAATAATACCATCAGATGACGCTATCTATCCTTTCAATTGCACAAACTTTGACATTTGTTTTATGTTTTACTAGATCGCCGCCATTATTTTTCTGAATAGAGTTTTCACAAAATACAAATGAATGAATGAATGAATGAATATAACATTTATTTGGACACACGTCCATACACAGACAATAATAACACAATTTAAATATAACATAAATCGTTTTTTTATTGATAAATAAGTTAATTCAACGCGTGTGATGTGAACACTGTTATTACATTTATCAATAGGATTATAAGCTCATGTAACTTTTGTTCTTTGGCGGTTTGTGGTACTCACCTTTGTTTTTCATTTTCATAGTATCTACAAAGAAATACTTCGGTTTGGGTTTAAAACAACGTATCTCAATCGTTGAATATGGTCAGTCCTATCAGATAAATGTAAATACCTTTTTACCTAAGCGGCTGGCCGATATCCTTTTACTTTTTGCGCTGGTTCTTGGCTATCCCAACTTTCTAATCCACTAGACGATTTTACCTATCCTGTAGTATATTTTATCTAAATCTCTTGTAGAAATCCATAGCGTATCTCTTCCAATGGCTCGGCGAGTAACCTTGACCAGATCACATCAACCCTTTTACCTGAAAATCAAATATCCAATATCAGAATAGTGTTGCCGATCGATTGTCGTCGAATTATCGATAGTTCAAGTCATTATGATTTATCGATAATATTAATAGCTCAGCATAATATAAATGTTTATTGTTGAATTGTGGTATTACAAGTATTGCAGGTAAAACAGTTCTCGCAATTACTTATTTAGGTATCGATGATATAAAAACGTTGTAATTGTAATAAATGGTTTAAAATTTATTTTATTTGATCTCATAATTAAGTGACTCGGCGCCTACCTTAGACCGGAAGTTTTAAGGCGACACCGCGATAACTCTAGCCCCTAAGTAATTTATATTCATTGCAGCGAATAAGATAAGTACACTTTTCTATAAAAAGTGATATATTATATTTATAAAAAATGTCTCTTAATCGCTACTTATTTATTCTCTATTTGCAAATCTTATTGCAGCACTTACGTTACCAGTTAAGGTGACACCGCGACGATCATCATCATCATCAGCCTATCGCAGTCCACTGCTGGACGTAGACTCTCCAATTGTTCGCCACTGTGATCTATCCATGGCTTCTCGCATCCAGCTCTTGCCAGCCACCCTGCGCAGATCGTCCCCCCACCTAGCCAGAGGGTGCCCTACATTACGTTTGCCAAGACGCGGTCTCCACTCTAGAACTCGTTTACCCTATCGGTTGTCGGTTCTGCGGCTAATATGGCCAGCCCACTGCCACTTACACTTAAGCTTGCTAATCCGATGAGCAATGTCGATGACTTTGGTTCTCTGCCGGATCACCTCATTTCGGATTCGATCTCGGAGAGGGACGCCGAGCATTGCTCGTTCCAAGCCAGCTGAGCGACCTTTAACCGCGACGATACTAGCGCAGTATTTTATATTGATTGTGGCGAATAAGAGATATTTTTTTTAAAGTAAGCAACTAATACTTTAAGAAAAGTATTATATATTTTTTGAGGCAAAATTATGTAATAATTTCTTCCTGTAAGTAAGATTAATCTAAACAATTGTTAAAAGTGGCCACTTTTAGCAATTATGGAGGTTATTGTATACTGATGTATATATCAGCACTAATTTAGAAGATACGAGCAACGATAGTGTTGAAAGGTTCTAATTATAATATGTGTGTGTATAATATGTATATTTTTTTTATCGTTAGCTCATAGTGAATCAAGCACTTATCATAATCATTTATTCACTACATTTACAGCATAATAGTAAGTACATAACATAAAATTACATACAACGTGGTTTGCAAATATATTAAACCTTTTCAAGGCGTTAGTGATACTTTTTTCGTCGGCTTAGTAACGCGTTCAGTGGGTTAATGAGTGGAACAGCCAGCCAAAAGGTTGAGGATGTGCGCCCTTAAAATTTTAAGAGCGTTTCCTATTATTGCTATTTTTTACTATCAACACCACATATCAGAGTCACCGACATAGCCCACCGAATTAGCAAACTGAAGTGGCAGTGGGCTGGTCATATTAGCCGCAGAACTGACGGCCGTTGGAGCCGTAAAGTCCTTGAGTGGAAACCGCGACTCGGTAAGCGTAGTGTAGGACGCCCTGCGACAGATGGGATGATGACTAGCTGGTGTGGGCTGGATGAGAGTGGCTGAAAATCGGGAGCAGTGTCGTGCATTAGGGGAGACCTGTGTCCAGCAGTGGACGAGTGTGGGTTGCTGATGATGATGATGATGATGATGACTATCAACACCAAGAAAATTATCAGTAGTAAAAACTATCGATAGTTTCTACAACACTACATCAGAATTCCGCATGGGGCACTTAAATCTCCACACGTATATCGCCATAACAGATCCGTTACGTTTAAATTTACCGTCGCTCCTGAATTTCAGCATTAAAACTTAATTGACTGCTTGTAGCAGTAATTAAAAATGACACTGCAATGAGAATCGGATGCCGGGCCGGAAAATGTGGTGGAAACAGCGGCCAAGTTTGATTTTATGTTGTGAATTATTAAGTGAGGTACTGGACAATTAATGAGGGAGAGTCAAAGGAGTTTTAGTCGGTATGCTTCTGGCTGGCTTTTCGCTCGGAAAAGCCGTCGCCAGAGGAGAGTCCGACATAACCCATCCGTTTACAGACGGATGGGTATGCGTAACGCATTTCTCCTGGGTCAACAAAAAAAGGTACTTCACAACTAGCTATTGTCGAACAATGAATAAGAACGCGCCTTCAATACGGGGGTCGTGGTGCGAATCCGACCATGCTCATCTGGATTTGTCAAATCTATGTGCGTATTTTTACCATAAACTCAGGGGTGAGGATAAGGGATCAAATCAGGGTTATTTCACTAAGTATTTTTTTCCTTAGTATGGTGGTATATTTCCTTATTATCCTTATTTCAGCGATTTTCTAAAGGGGCTTATAAAAAGCAGATGTAGCTTTAAAATCATCATCATCATCAGCCTATCGCAGTCCACTGCTGGACGTATACCTCTCCAATTATTTGCCACCGTGATCTATCCATGGCTTCTTCCATCCAGCTCTTGCCAGCCATCCTGCGCAGATCGTCCTCCCACCTAGCCAGAGGGCGCCCTACATTACGTTTGCCAAGACGCGGACTCCACTCTAGAACTCATTTACCCCATCGGTGACTTTGGTTATCTGCCTCATTTTGGATTCGATCTCGGAGAGACGCCGAGCATTGCTCGTTCCATAGCCCGCTGGGCGACTTTTAACTTGTGGACCAGCCGTACCGTAAGTGTTCACGTTTCGGCTCCGTATGTCATGACGGGTAGGACGCACTGATACTGAGACTGCTTGAAAATACAATCAAGCATACGGTTCGGTGTTGTTTCTGTTAATATCTATGCATTTTAACAACGCGCTAGCAAAGCGTGTTTCCAAAACGATGACCTCAAGCCGCCTGCCCACATTTGTAATTTTAAAAAAGTACAATAAATAAACCTGATATCCAGAAGGTATTGGGAATTTATTTATAAAGTAAATAAAATGATATCTGATATTTTAATTAAGCGTCTCTTTGACTGATTCTTGAAGGTGGCCGTTCTACATAGTCATAGCCGTTAAGTAGTGGTCGGTTTTCTATTGATGACGCTAGCACTGGCTAGCCGACTATTTCAGTACCTATAATCAATCAATTATTTATTTGCAAGAATACAATACAATAAAGTGTTACTAACATCCAAAATTGGTGTGTTACTATTCTGCCTGCAAGCAGACACGCAAATATTTATCAGTAAGCTAGTAAGTATAGAAAGGGATGTATGAAAATAATTGTCAATTGTCAAAATAGATTTTAAATAAATTTCAAATTCTGATTAAGGGTCAAATAGGTTATTAGGACTTAGTCAATGTTTACATTTCTTATAACATTCAATAAATTCCTTGATATTATAAAAACAGTTGCATAGGAGCCAGTCACACAAATTCTTTCTAAACATATTTCCCTCCAGCATTTTGATATAATTTGGTAACAAATTGTAAACGTGTATTGCCATGATGTAAGCGTTTTTATTGTATATTTCTTTATTTCCAGGGAGCTGATACAACAGGTTTTCGAAGTTTTGTCTCTTTTGTCTCGTATAGACCTCGGCGTGTCCTGTAAAATGGTATGAATGTTTTTTGACAAAAAGTTGTATATATATACCTTAACATTCAGTTTTTGAAACGTAACCACGAATCAGCTGGTCTGTTTGCCCTGTTGAAGGGTTGCAAGGGTCATACGGCTGTCACTTCATTGTAAGTACCGACTCCCCAAATCCTAAATAATGATCTAAGATGGGCTAGATGGGATCTGGGATGCAAACGGGAATTGCACGCTAAGATGAAGATGGAGAAGAATGGAAAGCTAAAAATAGCGTTTGATGCAATTGTTTTCTATTTATGATAAGTATGTATTTACAAAAGGAAAGTATTTAAATGTGTTTATTTTGTAATCCTATTCTGATATCTACAACACAGGTGCAACTACCTATCTCGGAGTCAGATCAATGTATTTAATGTTGTGAAATATAAAATAAAAACACAGAAAACCAGCGTGAAGCAGCACTGTTCTGTGTTTCGCTGCGTGAGTGAGGGTACCGGAGGCCCAATCCGGGGGATAGGGGGGTGAAATATAAAATAAAAACACAGAAAACCAGCGTGAAGCAGCACTGTGCTGCGTTTCGCTGCGTGAGTGAGGGTACCGGAGGCCCAATCCGGGGGATAGGGGGGTTTAAAGGTTGGCAGTGCACTTGTGACTGAAAACAAGGATCCGTCCAAAGGATTGCATGCCTCAAGTGGCAATGGGCAGGGAACATAGCGAGGAGAACAGACGGCCGGTGGGGCGGAAAGGTCCTTGAATGGAGGGCCACTGGTGTTGCGGGTGTCCATGGGTGGCGGAATTGCTTACCATCAGGTGATCCGTCTGCTCGTCTGCCACCTCTCATATAAAAAAAGGAAGTCCCAGCCGTGGCAGGCCCCCCACAAGGTAGACCGACGATCTGGTGAAGATCACGGGAATCCATTGGATTCGGGCGGCACAGGACCGATCTGTGTGGAGAACATTGGGGGAGGCCTATGTCCAGCAGTGGATGTCTATTGGCTGAAATGATGATGATGATGACTGAAAACAAAGTTACAAAACAAATAATATGTCATGCTGAGCTGCGGATCTTGGCTTGATTTTTACTTTGACATGAAAATTTTGTCTCTACAATATGCTTTACAACCGTTTTTATTCATTTTTAACAAGCCTTATATCTTGTATAGTGATCCGGGTATAAATTTAAAGCTCGATTGACACCTTCACAATGAGTACTGCACATACATACGAATGGAGTAGGAGTATTTCCGGACAGCTACGACTTAGGGACCTTTAAGAGAAGAGCGTACTCTTTTTTAAAAAGGCCGGCAACACCTTATGTGTTGCCGATCTCTCTGATTTCGAGGATGTTCATGGGTGGCGATGATTACTTTCCATTAGGTGACTCGCTTGCTCGTCGTCCGCCTCTAGCATAAAAAAAATAGTCACTCCCATAGGCGCATTAACGAAAAACGCTGATAAATTTTTCCCATACATCATATATTTTTTTAGTTTTGTAATTTATTTATTATAGAAGAAAGGGGGGGGGGGGGAGACACAATTTAACACTTTGGGAGCGTCTCTTGCGCAAAGTATTGTGTTTAGAAAAAAATGATGTTAAAAATTTCGACATCATTTTTAAAGACTTATCCATAGATACCCCATACGTATATGTTTGATGAAAAAAAAAATTGAGTTTTAGTTTCAAGTATGGAAACCCCCAATTTTTATTTTTCCAATTTTTATGTAAAAAATCATAATACGGTTAACAAAATACATCTATTTACCAAGTTTCAATAGTATAGTTCTTATAGTTTCCGAGAAAAGTGGCGGTGACATACGGACGGACGGACAGACATAACGAATCTATAAGGGTTCCGTTTTTTGCCATTTGGCTACAGAACCCTAAAAATGACACTGGTCACTCCCTTTCTCCCGCTGAATGCGGTTCCAATTCCACTCGGTTACCTCACATTACCTCACATTAGAATGCCTTTTCTCGTTAACACAAGAATGAAAGAAAAGAAAGAAAATACATTTATTGACCATAACAGCACAAAAAATAAATACGGTAGGCATAACCCGATACGACATACGCAGAAGAAAATTTCGTTCAGTGGCCGATTAGACTCAAACTTTTTTTTTGTTAGTAAATATGGATTTTTTTCAACGACCTAGAATTAAATCCAAAGAATTCCATAATTGGGCGTAACTCTAACCACTGCGCTTTCAAGGTCGTCAAACAAGTTTGTAAATATGTAAAAAAACAGGTGCTGCTTTACCTACAGCTAGCTTGTAATACAATGTCACTAGATGGCGTTACTGTGCCAATTAATAATCGCGCATGCTGTTTTACCTTCGTTCTCTATTTTGACACCATAAAATATTTTTTTATAAATTATCTATGTATATATTATTGGGTATGTATGTATTGTTTATTATTATTTATGTAATGTAATAATATTAATATATAAAATAATGTATATTTCTGCCATTCTCAATTTCATTTGTTAAATTACTTTGCACTGCCTTCCCTTATTACGAATACGATATTTCTTTCCTCTACCCAAAGGTTGTCTGGAAGAAATCGCTACAAGCGATAAGACCGCCTTATTGTATATTCTGTTGCTGTTGTATCATGCTTGTTATTTATTTTTGTGCAATAAAGAATATCTATCTATCTAAAATATTTTGATTCTTTATTTTTACGAGTTTACGTTTTCTATTGGACCCATCTCTACATCTTTTTCAAAGCGAAGATTACAAAGCCTCGATAGCAACCAATATTTAACTCAACAGTAAAACTCCGTGTTTTTCAGATAACTCACTGTTCCATTCCAACTGTGACTAAATTGAGCCATCCAATATTCTCACCAACTTAATTCTGTCCCTTTCACCGCACTATCGGAAGAGAGAGACGGGGCGTGACACACAATTATTGCTGGGTCGTATACAAGATTCATCGGCGTTATTTATATGCGAAACGTGTTGGCTGTGCACAGGGTGGTTTCAGTCTAGCTGAAAATTTTAGCAAAATAAAAAAGTTACTCCATATTCCCCATTGAGATTCCCATATATTTTACAAAGACTATTCAACAAAACTAAATCATATTTAGCAACATTACGGCTTAACATTTCAAGAAATTAGAATAGAAAATGTAAATTTTAAGCTTCCCACGAAAATCATCTTCTAAATATCTTTGGAATATTCACAAAATTCTCCATGGTAACCCTAACAGATGGGAGTTTTAAATAGAACTACTACCTAGAAACTACGCTTTGTAAATTGCCAGTGTCCGAAAACACTAAAGTACCACAAGAAATCCTTGTACAATAACCCATCATACGTAAATACACGATATTAAACCTTATGCTGTATAACTTAAGATCAGTCATTTTAACGCTGGTGAGGTTTCGGATGTACGAACGAAATTGCGTGAAGGTAATGGAGATGGGCAGAAACCTGGTGAGCACTAATAGTGCTAAGTATTTGGGAATCGGGTGTAAAGGAAATGGAACTGTCAGTGACGGGGCTGTGGTTGATTTTAGATTCAAATTTGAATGTGGAGTAAAGCTGCGGTTGGATGCAAGCGGAGTTTAATTGAGAACTTTTCTGATTACGTAATTGGGTTAACACTACTAAAATGTTCACATTGTTACCTTTAGGGACTGTTCCAGTAATATCTTTTAATGAGTAGTTTAAGAAGTAAAATTGTTTAGGTATCTATTTAGGTGGAAGTGAAAAGCTTATCACTTGTAAATAGGTGAGGCATCAACATAACTAGCGCAGTCAGTAGATTGATAGATTTGTAATAATTGTGCGAGACATTTTTAAAAATATACTTCTGTGAATCCATAAAGGAAATTATTAAGATTTTTTTAAACTTGTGTGATATTATCTACCTAGTAACCATAATTCAAAATATGATTACATATTTTGAGTGATTTATTAAAGTGGTATCATTATGAAGAAATAATGACATAATTTTGTCTCAAAATTGTTTAACTCTTTCTTTTACGGACTCACATATGTACATTTTTAAATGTCCAATAATCGCCACAATTAATACAAATCTATTGGCGGTGCTAGTTTTGTCGCGGTGTAGAATGAAAAGGTCTTTTATATCATGCGTCTGTCATAAACCTATTAACTGACTTACAAAAAAAATAATATCTGCATACACTGCGTGTGCCGCTGGCCCTTTGTAAGAAAACAAAGAGCGATACACACCTAGACCACCAACGAAAAGTTACTAAGATACGTCAACGGCCCGGCCCCTGTCCATTGTGAATTGTTCCTAAAATATCAAGTTTCAAAGACTGGGTTACTGCAGTGTCAATATTATTTTAATCTAAACTATTTTTTTAGGAGGTGGATGATAAGTAATAAAAAAAATCATCACTTGGTAAAGCTGACGACCATTCATATCCTAGCCTTTAGGCTAGCCATCCAACAGTGGAGAATCAATATACAGTCCTACGTAACTACTGATAATGAAAGTAGAAGAGTTATATTCTACGCTGATATAAAACCACAGCTTTACCCATACAGACAGTAGAAAATAGACATTAAGTGTACCAGACTAGGTTCAAATTAGATTGTAATTTAGCCTGGTATGTGCGAAGCAGTGAGGAAATTCAAATGCTAATAGTTGCAACTATGTGGAAGAAAGAATAATGACGGGAAATGAGCAGTGGTTTCTAGGGACGAAAAGTATCGATGTAAGAATAAAATAATAATAACCAAGCAAGAACATTGATTGATGTGTATTAATGTATACATATATTTATAGGATACTAGCTTTTGCCGACGGCTTTGCATGTAAAAAGAAGCCTATGTAAAAGCCTCCATCCCTTTAACTATCTCCACTAATTAAATCACGTCAATCCGTCGCTCCGTTTTACCGTCAAAGACGAACAGACAGGCAGACAGACATAGACACTTTTATATTTATAATATTAGTATAGATTCAGTATTTTTTAAATGTATTATTATTATTATTTGATAGAAATGAGGTGAGCCTTGCTTCTCATAGCCACTGCGACCAATAGATGATCTATTGTTGCAGCCCTATAATCTATTACAGAACTCCAGTTCCAGGATAAAACTGAGAATGGAGCTGATGGGGGAGCTTTTGATCTTGTCTGCCGAGATCATGTGTGCTCCCAGGTGCCGGCTTCTGCAGCGGTGCAGCGCTATGCACTCGCCGAGGACGTGGATAATCGTTTCCTCGTCCTCGCGACAGAACCTGCAGATTTTGGTATCTGAAATGCTCTGAATTTTAAATGTAACATACTTATTTTTTTTATGTCTTAGGTGGCTGACGAGCAGACGGATCACCTGATGATAAGCGATTGCCGCAGCCCATGGACACCCGCGACACCCGTGGAGTCACAATGCACAAAGGGTTTCTAAAAAAAAGTCACACGTGAGCCCTTTATAAATATATATTTTACATGTATTTTGAGCAACAACATAATATACATCGTTTATAAAAATTACTGTTAAGCTATCATGGATCATGGAAAAAGTACATCCTCATCATCTAAACGATTGACGGTCTTTTTTTATATATTAGGTGACAGACAAGCAGACGGATCACCTGATGGTAAGTGATTGCTCATGGACACCCACCTTTAAACCCCCCTTTCCCCACGATTGGGCCTCCGGTACCCTCACACACACAGCATAATGTACATAGTGACCTTAACGATCCGTTTGAAACAGTGGTAGTGTATGCTGCCTTTGGTTCAAGAGTTGCGGGTTCGATCCCCGCACAGTACAAACATTTGTGTGCATGAACATGTCTGTTTTTATTGTCTGGGTGTTTTCTATGTATTATAAGTATGTATTTACAAAAGAAAAGTATTATATGTATGTATTTGTAATCCCACTGTTGAATCTGATATCCGTAACACAGGTGCTTGAGCTACCTAACTCGAAGTCAGATCAATGTACGTGATGTTGTGAAATATTTATTTAAAGAAAAAAAAACTAGTGTTAAACAAAATTATAAATAAATTACGATTTTTGACAAGCATAATCGTGATCTAATTATTACGTGGCGAAAACAAAAACCCTGTTTTTTCGTTTTTTTTTATTTTATTTACGGGATAGGGGGCAGACGAGCAGACGGATCACCTGATGGCGTTGGGGGAGTTCCGCCTTACCGGCCCGGAGTGCAATGGGTCGACGTTGCCGCCTTTTGGCGGTAATTTATGCATACCCGTCCACCGGGGGCTAAAAATTAACAGTAAAAATAAAGACAAAAAATATCTGCAGTTTGGTAATTAATACTGACAAAGTAATATGCTTTTTTGACTGCATACTAAATACCTAAGTGCAAACTATCGCCGTGTGGTCCCGGCAGAGTAGAATAGGCCACCCTCACTCTTACCGAGGTGTCGTAAAAGGCGACTAAGGTAAAGCTGCTGGCATGATCATCAGCACCTAGAGAAGGAAAACTCTGCATTTATATCAAAACCCTTGCCAACCCGTCTGCCAAGCGTGGTGAGTATGGCAATTACCCCTCATGTGATTGAGGGAGTCCCGTGCCCCAGCATTGGGGACTTAAATGGGCTGATGATGATGATGATGAAACTATCGGTTTTTTCAGTGATGAAAGAAGCATATTACCCTACAATAACGAAATTCATTATTTCAATAATCTCGAAGTAAGTAATGTATTTATCGATATCATGAAAGAAATAGTTACATCTCTATGAGTTTCGCAAGGAATGCCATGTAATTGCATTCCTAGTTTTTCTTCGAACATTTTCACTAGAAAATTTCACTAAGAGAAGTGAATAATTACATTATTATACTTTAAAGAAATTTTCTTTTTTAGGGTTAGGTAGCGCAAGGGTTACGAATATGATTACAATGTCCGTCTGTCATTGGGATGTGAACTGTGTTTTTCACCGCCGAACATTGACATTAAGGTTCTGTTACACATGATTATTTTCATGCTTAAAGCATTCTTGTTTTGAGCATGCTCCAAAATCGCACGCTGGTCGATTTTTAAGCAGCATAATGTGAATCACTGGGCTAAGTCTTGATCAGACATTACTAAAGGGCTAACATTCAATACGCCAAGCGTAAGGGTTAAGTGATTTTAGTTTTAACTACTATTGACCTATCCATCCAATTGACTTGACTGACCGGATGGCGCAATTGGTAGTGACCCTGCCTCTTACGTCAAAGGTCGTGGGTTCGATCCCCACCCTGGACAAACATTCGTGCGATGAACACTTGGGTTTGTTCAGTGTCTGGGTGTAATATATGTATTTAAGTATATATTTGTGTTCCTCTGTTGTCTGATATCTGTAACACAAATGCTTAAGCTACTTAGTATGGAATCAGGTCAATGTATGAGATGTTGTGAGAGTTATTTAAAAAAAAAAAATTAGGTGCCGGCGTTTAACGAACGCAGCTAGATGACTCCAATGCTGCGACATACAACAAATCTACCGCTGGTTCGGAATGTCGATTTCTATTCATGATCCAATCATACCCCAAGGTTCAAAGCAACGGCTATAGACGCTATCAAGAATGATAATATGAAATATGACGATAAGAGATATAAACAATAAACATACGAAAACATTACTTATCAGTACTACATATATACCTAAGCAATAAGGAAAACGTTGAATTGGCAACATGTCGAGTTTGTTTACCAACAGAGCACACACACGCCCACATCCACGCATACGATAATACGGCCGGCTGCAACCTATCAAGAAATATAAGGAAAATATCCACTCCGGCGCAGATGGTGTGGACGATTAGCATACTTATCGGGAAATACCAAGCGACAATTTTTGCTCGTTTTATCAGGTTTGAGGATAGTATCTTTTGAACTAATTTTTAGTGCTGACGAACTGTCGATATTTTGAGCGCTAAATATATAAACAAAATACACTGTATTTTTTTTTATCGTTATTTTTTTTTTCGTAAATAAAGTCCGTTCAGAATATGTTGTTCCATATAATATTACTGGGTGGATATTCTATTTTGTATGGAAAAACTGATATTTTTTCGCTCATTTTGTTGTTCTAACTAAAATTTTAATAAAAATCTAAATGGACTTAATTCACGATACCTATTATGACGCCGTGTGGTCCCCGGCAGGGTAAAATAGGGCACCCTCACTCTTACCAAGGTGTCGTAAAAGGCGACTAAGGTAAAGCTGCTGGCATGATCATCAGCACCCAGAGAAGGAAAACTCTGCATTTATATCAAAACCCTCGCCAACCCGTCTGCCAAGCGTGGTGAGTATGGCAATTACCCCTCATGTGATTGAGGGAGGCCTGTGTCCCAGCAGTGTGGACTTAAATGGGCTGATGATGATGATGATGATGACCTATTATGAGGTTACCTATATATGAGGTTTTCGGGATGTAAACGAATAAAAAAAAAGTTGTGTAACTCCGGCTGACTACATCATGAGCTAAACAGACTATGAACACTTCACGTAGCTTGACGATACACAATAGACATATTGTGTATGTTACTAGTGCTGAAAAAAGGAGAACCCTCAAATTTTATGTCTCATTTTTTTGGCAAAAAATGAAACACTAAAAAGCTTGAAAAAAAATTTTCTGCGAAAATATCGCCTTCAAAAACTACGAACTAGAAAAGAATAAAAAATATTTTTATCACTTTATACACTTCAAATAGGTAATATTTTATAACAGTACACTCGAGAAAATGATTTACCGAAGTTCGGCGCACAATCACTATTTTGTAATTTAATACAACATTCAATTATTCAACAGAGACTAGGATTAACAGTTGTAAAAATTAAGTTAAATTTGTTATTGCCACTTATAGAACAAAGCACTAACCCGCAAATTGTAACATGGTTTAATTACCTTACTCAATGACTTCTGCGAGGTCTGTGAGAAGTCACGAAAAGAGATTTAACGTACTAATTTTGCCAATAAAGATTTTATTTATTTCCTTGTATTTCGGTAGGTTTGGTTAGAAAATGAAATGAAACTGAAAATATATGAAGATGATGATTTAATACGCACACAAACACTGTCGAGGACAGACCTCCTTGCCGCTTAGGCCATTATAAATAGAAAAAGTATTTCTTTGACGTTTCTCCTTCTTCTGACGTTTCGGCCGATAACATGTAAATTTTCTGTATTTTCTTTATTTTTCTATAATTTTATTTTGTTAATATATTTATTTTACCCCCCTTACCGGTGTCACCTTTTCTGTCTGCCACATCGTTTGGTCCTTCGAAGCGCGGAGTTCGCCGTATAGGCGCCATCAGCGCAAAATTTTAAATTCAAAATTATAAGAATTTCGTGGCAGGGCACCGATTCCTCCGTAGTCGAGGACGTTGGGGGTACGCTCTTTGCTAATATAATAGCAAGCGTGGCTAGTGGCGGCCGAAATAGCCGCTCGTAAACTGGAAGTACTAGCTGCTTGCTGCTGCAGGAGGAGGCTGCGCGCGCGGCCTGTGAGGCTGAAGCCGCCGCGCTTTGGGCGCAGAGATTGACGCAATACATCACTGCCCTTCAAGATTCTTCCGACTCACCGGGTGGTGGCCTATGCGGACCTGGTCCGCCGCCGCAACCAGTTAGCAGGTGCCGCACATGCGCGACGTCCTCCACTGTGGCCCTCAAGACGTCTGCCTACATCCTACTGTTCGCGGTTTTCGTGAGGATGCAGCGTTCCTGGGGGCGGAGGACCCTCGCCGCGTACTGTGCGCCCTTGGCCTGCCAACGATGTCGGATATAACTCAGGGGCCAATCGGAGTGAGTGTTGTGAAGCTAGCAGTCAGACGCACCTTTGCCCGGGCGCCGCAACTTTGGGCGGAACGCCCGCGCCCTTGGCCACCACAGTGGTGTCATCCAGCGCCGCCACAACCACCAGCGATGTCTTCTGTGGTGATCGACAGTAATGAGTTACGAGGACATTGAGACGTCTATATGACCAGTGCAGTGTTTAAACAAATATGTGTCTAGGTAGGCCCACAGGGAGGTCTGCCCTCGACCTCTTGGTTGGTTTTTAGTAAGGTCCTTTGGTCCCTTACGGGGAGGGCTATGTCGAGGACAGACCTCCTTGCCGCTTAGGCGCCCTTTATAGAATAGAAAAAGTATTTCTTTGACGTGTCTTCTTCTTCTGACGTTTCGGCCGATAACATAAAAATTTCTGTATTTTCTTTATTTCTATAATTTTTATTTTAAAAATATATCAATTTTACCCCCTTACCGGTGTCTCCTTTTTCGTCTGCCACATCGTTTGGAGTCACCGGTAAGGGGGGTAAAATAAATATATTAACAAAATAAAATTATAGAAAAATAAAGAAAATACAGAAAATTTACATGTTATCGGCCGAAACGTCAGAAGAAGGAGAAACGTCAAAGAAATACTTTTTCTATTTATAATGGCCTAAGCGGCAAGGAGGTCTGTCCTCGACATAGCCCTCCCCGTAAGAGATTAAAGGACCTTACTACAAAACCAAGAGTTCGAGGGCAGACCTCATTGTGGGCCTACCTAGACACATATTTGTTTAAACACTGCACTGGTCATATAGACGTCTCAATGTCCTCGTAAAACTGTCACACGACGAGGATGCGAGAAATTACTGTCGATCACCACAGAAAATACCGCTGGCGGTTGTGGCGGCGCTGGAACTGGCTCCATTGCTGTGACTTCGGGCGCGGGCGTTCCACCCAACGTTGCGGCGCCCGAGCAAAGGTATGTCTGGCTGCTGGCTTCACAACACTCACTCCGATTGGCCCCTGAGTTATATCCGACATCGTTGGCAGGCCAAGGGCGCACAGTACGCGGCGAGGGTCCTCCGCCCCCAGGAACGCTGCATCCTCACGAAAACCGCGAACAGTAGGATGTAGGCAGACGTCTTGAGGGCCACGGTGGAGGACGTCGCGCATGTGCGGCACCTGCTAACTGGTTGCGGCGGCGGACCAGGTCCGCATAGGCCGCCACCCGGTGAGTCGGAAGAATCTTGAAGGGCAGTGATGTATTGCGTCAATCTCTGCGCGTAAAGCGCGGCGGCTTCAGCCTCACAGGCCGCGCGCGCAGCCTCCTCCTCAGCAGCAGCTAGTACTTCCAGTCTACGAGCGGCTATTTCGGCCGCCCCTAACCACGCTTGCTATTATATTAGCAGGAGCGTACCCCTAACGTCCTCGACTACGGAGGAATCGGTGCCCTGCCACGAAATTCATATAATTTTGAATTTGAAAATTTGCGCTGATGGCGCCTACATGGCGAACTCCGCGCTTCGAAGGACCAAACGATGTGGCAGACGAAAAAGGAGACACCGGTAAGGGGGTAAAATTGATATATTTTTAAAATAAAAATTATAGAAATAAAGAAAATACAGAAATTTTTATGTTATCGGCCGAAACGTCAGAAGAAGAAGACACGTCAAAGAAATACTTTTTCTATTCTATAAAGGGCGCCTAAGCGGCAAGGAGGTCTGTCCTCGACAAACACACATAGGTTTCAGATCCCAAAAATGTTCTTTTATAGTATAAAATATCAGCCTTTCAGATAGATTTCTTTCCTGGTTACCTTTTATGTATTTAAATTATTAACAAAATTTGCCTCCTTTTATTTTGTAATAAATTTAAATCACCTTAAATATTGGGAGTCGTGCGTTTTCGTACAATAATGAGGTTTAGGAAAGGAAATGCCTTACTGGCCGCTGAAGACAAGCATTTGCTTAGGCAGCGGGACCGCCTGATAAAAGATTGTTACAATGTATTGTTTTGGTAAATAAAGATTTTTATTTATTTTATTTACTTAATAACTCAAAAAAAACCAAGGTTTATGACCCTAGCTATTGTGCCAGCCGAAATAATCTGAGGGGAAAAGTTACTATAGAATTACAGCAAAAAAAATCTGCGGCACTTGGACACAAACAAGAGGATGTACTTTGGGAGATAAATAAAGGAAAATTGGGACGTAACCCACTCTTACCCAGTTATACGACGAATTCTTAAGTTTCTACATTTAAGCTTCGTGAAAACAAACGTCTGGTCTTAATTAATTGTAGATATAATGCAACGCCAAAATCTAAAAAACTATTTTTCAAACCGCGACAGTAAACCTGTTTTTTTTTTCATAATATGGCTCTACATGAAGATATCTTCCCAATGTCAAGTAACTTATAGATAAGTGAGTAGTCAACAGTCGGAGTCAGTCCAAGTCATAGTCACTCAGTAAAACACCGGTGATTTACGTTTTATCGACCTTCGGATTCTGCCGATATCACCAAACATAATTACGGGTTTTAAAACTCTATTAGGTCCAAAACAATATCAGTGTTAAAAACGATAAAATTCAACGATTCTTATTATCACGACACACGATTAAACACCAAATTTGATCACTAAAAACCACTATTATTGCACAAAGGTTACAGATCATTCTGTCAGATTCTGAATTGAGAATTTGAAGTTGCAGCATGACTCAAATATCACTTAGTCAAACTTCATTTTCACAATTCTAAATTGTGAAAATGAAGCGGCCGTTGGTCTATCTATGGTATTCCTTGTACAATGTAGGTTTGATCGCTAATATCGATCTCTTACAGTCAACCTCGGGGTAGAGTAAAAGTCATCATCATCATCATTTCAGCCAATAGACGTCCACTGCTGGACATAGGCCTCCCCCAATGTTCTCTACACAGATCGGTCCTGTGCCGCCCGCATCCAATGGATTCCCGCGATCTTCACCAGATCGTCGGCCCACCTTGTAGGAGGCCTGCCACGGCTGCAACTTCCTGTACGTGGCCTCCAATCAAGGACCTTTCCACCTCAACCGCCGTCTGTTCTCCTCGCTATGTGCCCTGCCCATTGCCACTTGAGGCATGCAAACCTTTGGGCTATGTTTGTGACCTTAGTTCTCCTGTGGATCTCATCATTTTTGATACGATCACGCAGGGAGACTCCGAGCATAGCCCTCTCCATTGCTCTCTGGGTGAATTTGAGCCTCCTTAATCGGCACATTGTAAGCGCCCACGTTTCAGTTCCGTATATCATCACTGGCAACACACACGCATTGAAGACTTTCGTCTTGAGACACTGCGGTAGATCTGCCGAAAATATGCTGCGTAGCTTTCCGAACGCTGCCCAGCCGAGTTGGATGCGTCGATCGACCTCTTTCTGAATGTTGGACTTACCAAGCTGGACTTTTTGTCCGAGGTAGATGAATTTACCTTCAACTTCCAGTGTAGAGCTTCCAACCTTTACAAGAGTGGGTACGACATGGGAATTCGACATAATTTTCGTCATGTCCATGTTCATTTTCAGACCCACTTGTTAAGAGACTTTATTAAGGTCGTCGAGCATTTCGTCAGCGTCGAGAGTAAAAGTAGCGAATTGAAAAGGGGCAAGGCAGCCTTAGATTAAATAAAAAAATCGGATAAGAAAGGGGACCGCATTAATTAGGTCCCCGTCGCCTAATTTCGCGTAGCATGCGCGTAGCATGCTTGACGACTCCCTCAAGCGTATGTCAAAACAAATAAGTCCGTTTTCAATTGTCGTGCCGTATCTTCCGCTATTTTAAATTAATCTATCTTATCTTATCTGTTGGGGGGTCATTTTCATGGGGCACGTCGACCCTAAGGAATCTTTTGTACCTCCCCTATCTTTTGCGCTCCTACTCACGAAAGATTCGTTTCATCAGCGTCACGATGTCTTTCGGATTGAAGTGCCTGTAGTCTCCTGGTTTAGGATAAGCGTTACCTAGAAGACACATTCTGCCTCTGGCTAGTGAGTCGCATTCACATAAAAGATGTTCTATGGTTTCCGTCTCCTCCTTGAATCCTCTGCAGTCGCTGTTCGATGTTATGTTCATCTTCATCAGCATATTGTTCGTTGCATAATGCCCTGTTAACGTTCCTAAGAGCATCCTTGTCTGTTAATCTAAGAATACCTATAATATCTCCCGTTTTGCATAAATACCTACCTATAATAAATTATACAATATTTTCCTTATCATAATATCATACATGCGACAGTAATGTAGGTAAATTGCTATCAATAAAGTGCCGGTATAAAGAAAACCGAGCCTAAAGTATTTTTTAGCTCATGATACTTTTGTTTAAGTAGGTATAATTTACGATAGATAAACAGTTAATAATTAGCTAGTTGTTCTCTTTGGGATTCCAATCAAAATCCTGTTTAGGAATATGATTAAAGTCTCTAAGGGGTAGTTACGCGGTTTTGTAGTTTGAATGAGGACAGTCCGTGGGAAGGGAGGGTTTAAAGGTTGGCAGCGCACTTTTGACTCCACTGGTGTCGCGGGTGACCATGGGTGGCGGCAATCGCTTACCATCAGGTGATCCGTCTGCTCATCTGCCACCTATGACATAAAAAAGAACGGTAAAATAAATATAAACCATAACAGGATTTTGTTATAACAGACTAAAATTGCGTAACAAACTCCGTGGGCGCTGTCAAGTATTAGATATTTTTTCAAAATGTAGGTAAATAAGTACCAATAGCAAAAAAATCTGTGAAAAATTTAAAATTTTAAAAAATCTTGACGGTGGTCATCTTGTATTTGAAATTTCTCACAGTAAATATATTCAGCTACTCAAACCCTTTTATATGATACGCATATTGTGAGAGTTGTATCAAAAAATACAATCCACATCTTTGTGACAGAGGCCATCTTGGATCGATTTCTATCCAACATAGCTAAGAACACACCCCCTTTATTCATCTTTCGAACAAAAAAAAAAGTAAATTAAAATCGGTTCATTTGTTCGGGAGCTACGATGCCATAATACAGACACACAAACACACACACACACACACACATATCTATGTGTCGTGCGTGTGTGTGTGTAGGTCAAACTTATAACACCCCGTCGTTTTTGTGCCGTGGGTTAAAAATATAACATCTAGCCAGTTTTATGATCATTCAAAGATTCGTGGGCAAGTCCATTTTTTAAGTATGAAATTATTAAAAAATAAATACCGTAGAATAACCCATACAATTAGCACCATCTATGATAGTAAAATGTTCAATATACATAAACATTTTTACAGCTACCAAAAAAAAAAACCCAAAGAAATTCAGCAAAATGCAACCATGTGACGTCGCCATGTGTATAAATAAAGCGTTTTGGACTTTCCAAAAAATCGTGATTGCGATGTTATTTTAGGTTACTATAAATAAAAATTAAGTAATTTTTTCAAGGGTGTAAGTATAATTTAAAGATCATATCAAACATAGAAAATATATAAATACCGTATATATAAGAAATCCGTGAACGCAAAACACATTCGTCTCCGAATAAATAAAAGGTGCAACATCAACCATATTTCTTAATCCCCACCTCTGAGTGCTGCGACACATTTCCGAGTAATAAATCCCGGATCCCGGGACGCAGGCAAACATCGCGCCGCGGGGAAATGGTACACCTTTAGTGTTAAGTATAAATGTACTGAATAGTAATGGTTCAATAGAGATAGATGATTGCTATTAAAATCTGACCTAATGGGTCGCAATCGATGGGAGCTCTGTGCATAAGAAGCGCTTTTAATACGAGGGGCCTTGGTTCGAATCCGAGCATACACCTCTGTATTTTTCAAATCTATGTACATATGTCTTGGCGGTCAGGGAAAACATCGTGAGGAAACTTGCACGTCTCGGTGACTGCTCGGATAGTTTGTGGATAGCTACAATATTTTGAGATGATGATTCTGAAAATAATATAACCGTGATGCAGTTGGTCTGGTGTTCCTGTCTAAGGGTTGCGAAGGTCAGACCGGGCTCCAAAGTAACAGCTTTGGACGCAATTGGGAATTACATGCTAAGGTGACGAGGTTGAAGTAAGAAAAATACCACTTTTTTTTATAGAAAGGCCAATCAGGATGACCTCACTCCGCCTGATCGTAAGCGGCTGTGAAATCCAAATATGAGGCTGACAGGCACAAAAGAACTAACAAATTACCCATTGAGTCTGCCATCCTCGCCCTGATGGCCTGCTGAGGTGTCGCTTCACGCCCCGCCTAAAAGACTCTGGATTGTATGAAGGAGGAAACACACGAGCTGGGAGGGCATTCCATGTCTTGATGGCTCGATGGATTGTAGACAACTGAAGTTGAAGAATAATGAATGCTTTAGTGACTCGCACTTTGAAGAAACAGCTGCGCCTGTAGTCATGAGTTTGACTCTTTATTTTTTTTATATGATAGGTGGCAGACGAGCAGGCGGATCGTGTGATGGTAAGCGTGAGTCTTGGTCTCAGATAGTAAGAGCCTCCATCTCTGTCGGTCTTACACACTTCCTGGCAGTCATTTGAGAAGTCAGTCATTAAAGACTTACCTAGTAGTAGTTAATTGACAATAACGGAATGTTAACAATGCGTATATTTTATTTCTAGTCATTGTTTATAAAAATCACCGTCAAATTTTTGAAAAAATGATGGTGTATATTGGAGACGAAATATCTTTTTTTTTTCAATGTGATAGGTGGCAGATGAAAGGATCACCTGATGGGAAGCGATTGCCGCCGCCCATAGAAAACTGCGACATTAGTAGAGTTACAAGTGCGCTCTCTACCTATAAAACCCCTTACCCCTGGATTGGGCCACCGGTACCCTCACTCACGCAGTGAAACACAGCAGTGCTGCTTCACGCCAGTTTTCTGTGAGGACGTGATATCACTCTGGTTGAGCCGGCCTCTTCATGCCGAAGCGTGGCTCTCCCACGATCTCCCATGGACTCTCAGGAAGAACTAAAAGTATTTTTAAGTTTCAGTTAAGTAATTCTCACTGTGAGCCCGGAACTAAACAGTCCTGATCGGGTACAGTACCCGTATCTGAAAAAACTTTGGTCCCGGGCCTTATCCTAATTTTTCATATTCACACCATATTACACGTAAGTACTGTATGCCATACTGTACTGTACTGTACGCCATGTGGTCCCCGGCAGAGTAGAATAGGTGGCTTACCGAGGTGTCGTAAAAGACGACTAAGGTAAAGCTGCTGGCATGATCATCAGCACCCAGAGAAGGAAAACTCTGCATTTATGTCAAAACCCTCGCCAACCCGTCTGCCAAGCGTGGTGAGTATGGCAATTACCCCTCATGTGATTGAGGTAGGCTCGTGCCCCAGCAGTGGGGACTTAAATGGGCTGACGATGACGATGATTGTATGCCATTCAATAAATGAATTAAAAATGAAATGAAGCTAAATTTAACGGAATTTTTATTTAGAATGATAAGTACTCGTATTTTAATGCTTTGAAAAAGCAAACAAAAAGTGAATGTAGCATTAAAAAATACCAACTAACAATAACATTTCAATCACAATAGTTGCAACTATTCGACCGAAAACGTTTCGTAGTCTCAATTGAAATTTTTGCGTTTGTTCAGCCAAAAGTGCGAGCTCTTCAAAATCACGACGGTGTTTTTTACCGACTTCAAAAAATGAGGAGGATCTATGTTCATACCAGGATAGTACGTGAAGCGATTGAGATCAAGAAGTATAAGACTTTCAATCGGGAGGATGGATTTAAAATATCATCGACATGGAATCCAGTAATTAACAAGTGCAAACCCCGTGCTAGGCCGTTACTAACGCAAAGAAACACCGATACTGTTAGTGTAGTATGTCGGAGTAGCTTCACTGACAATTTATCTAGTGGCGAATTAATATCAAAAAATGTGAGGGTGTCCGAAGATTCACAGCCCTTCCCCAGCAGACGACGCCGTGCTCCACCAGTCCGCTCGTGACCACGGCTGCTGTAACGTAGCCGAAACGTCGAGCCAAATATGTGAGTACACAATGTTGTTTCACATAATAAATATCGTGTTAATCCCTGTATTGATACATTATGGTTCTATGTTCAACCGTACATTTTTTTTTTATGAATGGCCACTGATTTTTCCGCCAATTATTGACCGATTAGTATGTTTTTTGTTTAATATTGATTGTATAATATAAATAACACAATAAATTGAACAACCTGAGAAGATAGTATTTACGCCTAATTGTATTAATTTTGTGGCTCAGCTGATGATTGAAGGTCAACCTCTCAAAAGTTAGGAGTTGAAGAATAACTCTTTCAATACTTAAATAGTATTGGCTTAAGGCAACGGGTGGCCCTAAGCGATGCCAATCGATTTCAATTGATAGCAATTAAACCGGATATCTTTTTAACAATTTCGAAGTTCGAGCCTCTCAAAAAGAATATATACTATTTATTTAATACTTATAATTAACTTTTTGATCTTTTTGCACTCAAAATTTGGATTAACGCCACAAGTGGCCGTTTTTGGCGAATATTCATATTTCGAATAGGAAGCAGACCAAAAAGTTAATTATAAGTATTGAGCAAATAGTATAAGTACTTTTTGAGATGCTGGAATTTCGAAATTGTTAAAAAGATATCCGGTTAAGATACTAACAATTTAAATCAAATGGCGTCGCAGTATCTTACCCGTCACCTTAACGTGCTTTCCGGGACACGGGGTAAAAGACCGCCAAGTTCCTCAACTCAAATGTTTTTAACAAAAAAACTCTGATGCGATTTTTCCGGAAACAAATCCCTGGACCCCAAGCACAGCCGACGATTTAAAGTGCGATCACTCCACTGAATCGGGAATCAAACCGCTCGAACTGTCGCTCAAGCCACTGCCCCACTAAGGCGGTGAAAGGGGTGGTAGTATCTACATACCCTGTCCGTTCCCTGCCGACCCCTGTCACATTCACAAAGGGGAGATAATTTGGCACAGGACGCCCCGGACCTCGAATTATAGGATTCTGTTTGCTTTCACTTCATAATCCTGCGAATCCTTTTTAATTTTGCCCGCTAATCCGTTTTCTGTGACGTGCCTTGGTTGAGAGTGTGTTTATTAAAATTAATCAATTTTTTAATCAATTTTCTTTCGTTTTTGTTTATTATTTTATTTTGACTCTCTTCCATCTTTAAATATTTTATGTTACAATTTATTAGTTTAGCAAACGGTGCAATGCTACTCTTCAAGTTCAGACCAAAAAATGGCTTTAACTACTTCTGATTTTATAATACATATTTACATATTAAAATGTCAAAAACCGTTCCACTAATGTGAAATGAAGAAGATAGAATAACTGCAACACTCATAGACTTAAATTAAGCTAAATGTTCACTTACTTAATTATGGAAAGTCTTTATGCGTATTGAAATAAGTATCAGTATATTTTCTTAAGTACCAATTAAAGTTAATTTGACGTCTCTGAGTGCGGCAGTTTCCAATTTGTTCATCAGCTGAAATAGAGATATTGCCCAAGTCCGAAGCAAGTAGAAAAAAAAAACCGAAAAAAGTGGAAAATAAGGTGCGTCTTCTTAGCCATCGTATGTGCAACGCCAACGTGAGCCAACTTAAAACAGTGAGGAGAAACCTGCACGTTTCGGTTGGTTCCTCAAATTCATGAAGGATTGACCGTGTAAGAGCTACGCTTCGGCATGAATGGGCCAGCCAACCGAAGTGATACCACTGCCTGACAGAAAACCGGCGTGAAGCAGCACTGTGCTGGGTTTCGCTGTGTGAGTGAAGGTATTGGAGGCACAATCCGGGGGAAAGCGGGTTTAAAGGGTTGGCAGCGCACACTGGAGTCTCAGGCGTCCGATATTTCGGCACTGTTGCAAGCACCTCAGGGAGTAACTGAAGTTTTTGCGGGTAAGTTGTTACTAGCAGACAAATCGGTCTACCCTCCTTCGCAGTCATTTACTACGCGCACCTTCAAACGTCACAAAAACAAAAACTTCAGTTACTCCGTGACCATGGCGCATGCAACAGTACCGAAATATCGGAAACTCAAAAATAAGGCACATAGTAAAAGACCTGTAAATAACTGTTCTAATTATTTCATCGGTTTCATGGAAGCCTTATTTTTGCGTTTATTGGCCTTTAATCCATACTAATATTGTAAACAAGAAAGTGTATATGTGTATGTGTCTGTTTGTTTGTCCGTCTTTCAAGGTGAAGCAACGAATTGACATGATTTTTATGTAGAGATGCAAAGCGAATTTCATACGAGTGAAGCTGCGGGCGATTCTATTAGCTTTTTAAGCAAAATTTCTCAGGACATTAAATAGGCTCACGTAATTAATTTCTCCAGGCTTGAGATAGTTTGCGTGAATATTACAGCGCCCGGAAAAGTACGTGATAGATATGATACCTACCCTGAATCACTTACTGAATTACATGTTCTACGTTTGCTTATTTCTAACACAAAATTGATTTTATTTGGTTCTTACAATACGTTCACGGCTACAAAAGTGATTAAAAACGTATTTTTTCACAAGTGTGCGTGCATTTACAAAAATCCCATAAAAATCCAAAAATGTTTGACTAACATGCGAAATATCACTCTTTTAAATTTTATTTTAATAAACTGTCTAATTTAAATATCTCTGACTAGCCATCTAGATAGCTTGCGAAGAGATCACTTTTTAATTGCTGAAGTCAACAAAAACATTTTTTTGCAGCTTGTCTCGCATTTCACATTTATGTTTTTGATGGGATATATCTTACAGCGCCTGAAAACTACGTAATGCGATACCAATTTGTAAATTATCTTATTGAATCCAAGCATAGATTTCTGAATGAAGCTGCAGAAATTCTCAGAACACATACTCGTAATAACCTCAAGCAAATTAATCTCACCGCCCTCTAGATAGCGTGCGTGAATACTGCGCCGGGAAACTACGTGATACGGTATTCCCGTGGAATCACTTACAGGATTACGAGATTTGCTGGGATTGTTGCATTATTGTTTACGAGTTTGTTCATGTTGCAGAGTTATCAGTTATTTATTGAGAGATTTAGGAATAAACTATTCCATGAAATTTACATTTCATTTACATGAATTGGGTGTTTTCTATCTATTTTAAGTATTTATTTACAAAAAAAGTATTTAGGTATGTATTCGTAATCCCGCTGTTGATTATGATATCCGTAACACATGTGCTTTAGCTACTTATCTCGGAGTCAGATCAATGTATGTGATGTTGTGAAATATTTATTTATTTTATTTATTTATTTATTAAGTGACTAGCGGTCGCCCGCAACTTTGCTCGTGTGAATTTGGTTCGCACAAAGTAGACTATTATCACTCTCCATCCCTTCAATTATCTCCATTCGCACGTCAAAACATCGCTCTGTTTTGTTGCGAAAGATGAACAGACACACAAACACTTTCACGTTTATAATGTAAGCACAGTACCTATATCGAAAGTAATTAGATAAGATAGTTATATTGTGATTTTGGTATGGATTTGACGATCCTAAATTCATAGATTTTCAATGTCAGCTTTTGGTAAAAAAAGCAGCTCCACTGGTGGTGTTAGCAAGCGAGGAAGATGGGTAAAAATAGCAAGAAAACTATATAAATATAGAAATAAAATATATTTACGTACCGTTTGCACCAGACCAATGACAATTATAAAAGCGTCAAATTGAGAAAACAAAATAAAAGATTACTTAAAGAGGTTGGTTTGCCACAAAATTATCAGCAAGCGAGAGAGATGGGTAATAATAGCAAGAAAACAATAAAAATAAAAATATACCAAACCGTTTGTACCAAACCAATCAATGACAATTATAAAAACGTCAAATTGAGAAAACAAAATAAAAATGAAAATGAAATGATTACTTAAAGAGGACGGTTTGCGACAGGTTACACATTCTTGTTATTGATTGCAATTGCTTTGATTTCACACTAGATAATGAAGCGAGGAAAAAAACTGTACACCTCAGACTTTTCCTCAAAGCCTCAATCTTTATTCTTTAATATTTAAACGAAGTTTAAGATGAAATAATAGATTCTATAACTGGATCATGGTTACGATCCAGTTGATCTGCTTCCCCTGTTAAAGGGTAGGGAAGGTCAGATGGCAGTCGTTTCATTGTAATTCCCGCTCTGAGAAGAGATGAGTGAGTGATGTTTCGTGAAATGAAATAAACGTACTTTTCACGAAATATAATTATAGCTAAGAGATCCTCCCATATCGTACGGTAGAAATCTCCAGAGTGACAGAGAGCAAGATATGAAACGACAATAATGAAACTGATACGAACTGACCATCCATTAAGCCTACATATTGGGTCTGAGAGCATTTTAGTCTAGTGAAATTGATACTCCTTAATTTTATCACTCACTTACGACAGGTTAACATAATTGCGGTAGTAGATTTCATTAATGTTGTGTGATCGAATATCTTATATTTTTGAAAAATATACACGGTTTAACGATAAACTTTTACATCATTTTGACCACCTCTTCTGCCGTTTGTTTTAAAAATTCATATAAGTTCTATTCTTAATTTCGTATGAGGAGTTAAAAAATCTGGAGGTTTTTTTTACATTATGGCAGACAAACGAGCAGAACGGCCCACCTGACGGTAAGTCAAGCATCATGCATGCAGATGCATGCATGGTGCTTGAATTGATGAGATCTAATGAGAATTAAGTTAGCTTATTAGAGTTTTTAAATGCATTATTTATTTGAGAATTCATTGCAAATAAATCTAACTGCTAAACTAGTACTAGCCGATTTTCCGTGAGCCGACGATAATTTAAGTAGGTTTAGTGATTTTTAAGTGCATTATTTATTTCTATTTATAAGCGCTAACATTAAGTATGGTTTCACTTCTTCTAGTGCAACAATATGATATATTATTAGCATCTTTCAAACCCTCTATATTTATAAACGTGTAAGTGTTTTCTTCACCTGAAATACAGGGCTATTACATCTTCACGGAGCCATAATCCCTGGGTAGTTTCACGGAATATTAATTTACTTTAATTAATCCGGCTGCAGACTGCGCCTTGAATATTCAAAGTACGTGATATGGAACGCAGATGTTCATACGTAACTGCATATAACCTAGTTTTGTCCTTTTCATATTAACTTGGTTGAAGAAAGACGTAAGACCCTTGAAGAAGTTCCATCGCCAAGTTGGATTTATTTTGAAACTTAATCTGCACGTGACATCTGGTAACTTGCTTTTCTTTCTGTGTAGTTTTGAAAAAAAGTAAAATAAACTTGCAAAAACTTGAAGTTTCATTTCACTAAATTTTGAGATGGTTCAGGAATGTTCAGACCGAATTTCACGGTTCTTATGATCTTGACCTTGACCATAATCTCGCCTGATAGAAAATGACCATGAGGTCTAGGATAGAAGGCGTTTGCCTAGAAGATGCCTCTACACAATCAGCTTAAAGATGTCGAGAATGTGGGGTTTGGAAAAACATTATTCGACATAGTAAGTAAAATTGGCAATGGGCAGGGCACATAGCGAGGAGAACAGACAGCCGTTGGGGTGGAAAGGTCCTCGAGTTTAGCCCACGTGCAGGAAAGCGCAGCCGTGGCAGGCCTCCCACAATGTGACGATCTGGTGAAGATCGCGGGAATCCATTGGATGCGGGCGGCACAGGACCGATCTGTGTGGAGAACATTGGGGGAGGCCTATGTCCAGCAGTGGACGTCTATTGGCTAAAATGATGATGATGATGAACTAAAATTGGTCACATATTTTTTTTTTTTGACAAACGGTTTTAGTGAGTGAAAGAGCGATGCTTCGGCGTGAATGTTGCGCTGTATTTTGTCCACTGATGGAGGATACCGAAAGTCGAATTTGGGAAAGGAGAGCTTAAAAGATGAAGTTACCGCGACCTTCACCAGTTTGCCTGCGTTGTTAGATGTTTTAATTTTTGCGGTGTATTCATTGATTACGATACCATGACATATGTGCTTAACTTACTTTATAAGTTGATGTGTGAGATATTGACTTTTTATTTATATAGACATACTTACAAGTTTTTTATTCCCTCATTGTATATATATTTTTTATAAGAGTGAACAGGCATCTTCTATGCGAACGGGCTACATCCTAGACCTCATCGTCACTTTCAATCAGGTGATATTGTGGTCAAGCGTTGGCCTATAGTATCTATATATCTATAATTTCTTAAAAAAATTGAGTGTAGTTAGGTAATAGTACTAACTATGTGGTTATATATATTTTTATGTTTCTTACTTACATCTGACCTTCTTACAAGTTGGCTTACATTACCTTTGCTTTAGTTTTGGGATAACGTTACCCTGGATGCTTATTTACCCCAAAGATTAGACAATACGGTGACATGTCACATTATACGCCACACCACCTTCATTTTATATAGCAAAATAAATCCCTATGTGCTGAGAACGTACGTTATCTACGTCACCTAAAATACATTCGCAGAATTGTCTTGGACCTTAAAAAAACAATGAACAAGGTAGGGTTCTCGTAAGATCATAATAGTATATCTGCATTATTTTATACCTGATCCTAAACCATAGTAAAGAGTTTCACTTTAAAATTTTGGTCCCTATAAAAATATCCATCAAGAAATAGAACTCGTTGCCGGCGCATGTATTTCCTCCTTCATAATTATTTCCTTTAAACGACGCGTGAAGAAGTATTAGTATGGTAGTCCCAACGGAGGTGATGGCAGGTTGATACCATCAGGCTGAGGAGAGCCAATACTGTGTTACTATATAGTGTTATTTGCTAGCGACACTTCCTTGATTTTTAAGGTTGATAGATATAAATAATCAATTGACGACGTAAATGATCCTTTCTCACAGGTATTGCACAGGTTTACGACTAACAATTTACCTCTTAACTCAAAGCAAACTAAATGTGTTAAATTAACCATGTTAAATGTATAACAGGTCAAAACTAGTATTAAGATGAACAATGAATCTATTCAAATCATTAATTTCACAGTTTTTCTTGGTATAACTATAGATGCAAAATTGCAGTGGGGTCCGCATATTGCTGCCATGGTAGTAAAAAAATAGTTCCGCTGCATATGCAGTAAGAAAAATTAGGCATCTGACTGATATTGAGACGGCAAGATTGGTCTATTTCAGTTATTTCCACACATATGATCTACTGCTGTCGGCTGCTGATATACAAACTATTTTTATATTACAAAAAAAAAATCTGCGAAAAAAACCGCCTTCAAACACCACGAACTAAAAAGTGTAAAATAATAGTTTTATACACTTCAAATACATTATTATAACAGTACACTCGAGAAAAGGTTTTATCGAAGTCGGCGCCTAATCCCTGTTGAATAAAATTGAACGTTGTATTAAATTACAAAATAGTATTGGGCGCCGACTTCGTTAACATCTTTTTTCGAGTGTACTGTTATAAAATAATATTTGAAGTGTATCAAGTGATAAAAATATTATTTTACACTTTTTAGTTCGTGGTGTTTGAAGGCGGTTCTTTTTTCAAGCTTATATTCTTGGTCATGTTAATTGATTAGTATTTTAAGTTGTTATTCATAGAAGTCTGATAACTTTCTTAATTGTATTTTTTTTCTCTTTTCAATTGAAACTGTAATCATCAATCAATATTTGAAAAGAGTAACTACTAAGTTTCTTGCTGGTGTAGCAAGAAACTCAGTAATAAGTCTTGTCTCAATAGTAATCGACATTCCAAACCAGCGTTAGATGATGATATTATTTATCTATTACGACATTTATAATTATTCTGTGTAAATCTAAATTGAAAAAAGAATTTATTATCTTTATCTTAATAAAAACATAATATACATTGTTATGTTTTATGGGCACATCCCGAAAATCTCCATGGAACAGCTGGTTTTTTGTTGATCAAACAGGCTTAATGGGCTTTATTCACGATAATTATGGTGAAGCTTTCAGGATGTAATCAATAAAAAAATAACGGTGTATAGATCCCCTAATTAAAAAAAAATGGTACAAATGTATGATTACATAGAGTGTCGAAATATACGTTTTTTGCAGAACAAATGGCCGTTTATTTTTTTTGGTAAACTTAAAGATATGATTTTTTCGCAATCTCAAGTGATCGTAGCACTGAGTTCACATGTTTCCGAAATAAAAGGATGATTGAATGGACAGACAGACACTCTGCTACCAAGCTATTCAAAGGAAAAAAAGGAACCCTAAAATAACAAACAGATACGTCGAACGATAAAACGAAATTTAGTTCACTTTTTCACCCAAAAAACTAGTTCCAATTTATCACGAATTAATCTGAATATCCAATAGGAATCTATTCTCCAGAGGAGCAGATGTCATTTCATTCACAATTTAGTTCAGCCATGTTGAACACTCGGAGAATTATAATTTAAATTCAGGTCTATTTACTTTGGGCGGGCCCGAGGTAGGTTAAGAGAAAAGCTGTTTTAGGCCGAAAGGTAGATAAACATAATACAATATATATTTTGAAGTGTAGTTATAGAGTTGTTTAACTCACAAACTCGTTCTTCTCTCTCATTCAGACGCCGTGAGCTATGGAAAAAGAAATGATTTTAAGTATACGTCACACTACAAACGCCTATCTGCGTAAAACCTCTTAGGTGATGTCTGGAACTTTAAACAGTATGTTGATCGAAGACTTATAAGCAGAGGGTGGGAAAATTACGAAACGGAATTTAAAACTTTTTTTATGTGATAGGTGGCAGGCGAGATTACCTGATGGTAAGTGATTGCCACCGCCTGATACCCGCGACGTCAGTGGAGTCACGAGTGCGCAGACAATATTTAAACCTCCTTTCCCCCGGATTAGACCTCCGGTACCCTCATTCACGCAGCGAAACACAGCAAAATGCTGCTTCACGTTGGTTTTCTATGAGGCCATGGTATCACTCCGGTCGAGCCGGCTCATTCGTGCCGAAGCGTGACGCTCCCACGATCTGGACTCCCGTCCTTTTCCTTCTCTTTTTGATCGGATTTTCGCGTCCCTTACCTATTATCGTTCATGGCAGGACGTTTTGTTTGTATGCCCTCAGCTTCTATTGAGACAGCACAGTTTCGGAGGTTGAATTTCCAATCACAGATTTGGTTAGGTGAGAGTCCTACGCACCACCCCCACATGTGAAAAGGTGAAGGCCTTAATTGTTTCTCCTGGATCCCAAAAATGTGACATGGTGACAGTCCCAATCCGGGGGAAAGGGTTTAAAGGTTGGCAGCGCGCTTGTGACTCCACTGGTGCTATGGGTGTAGATGGGCGACGGCAATCACTTACTCTAAGGTGAATCCGTCTGCTGGTCTCGTCAAACAAATATGTGACAAGGTTATGGCCATGATGGTCATAAAAATATTGGTCAATTTGACAGCCGTGATATTTTCCCATGGGTCACCGAAGCAAAATGGCGATGATGGTTTCCACTGGATCTAAAAAAATTAAGGTTTCACAAGAAGATTCAACCGCTACATTCAAGTGTCAAATAACATCCCGTATCAACCCAATACCCAAGGGCATGTTCCATACGCGCCGAACTTTGACGTGTTAGCAAAAAAACCTCGGTACTGGGATACGCCATAAATAAGACTCTGCTTTTAACCTAAAACCGAATTTGTGTTGCTACAAATAAGAACAAGGTCACGATTCTGGGTTGAGAAATATGTTCCCTGTTCGCGGCAAAGATTTGTGGGCAATTTAAGTATCTGCCCTGCAAAATGGGAAGGGTTGTAACTCGACTTTTGACTTGTAGAAAGCTCCACACATCATACTTGAGTTTTGGTTTAAACTTGGGCGTTCGTCGGCAAAAGGCACAAATGGACTTTTAAGACGATTCAAACTTCTGGGATGATACTTGGACTTGGGAGTCTTCTTGAGGTGAAACGGCTTGATAAATCAAAATATTCGCACCAGACAAAATTCATTTGTCTCTAATGTGTAAGTATTTCTCTTCTCTCTCTTTCTTGAGTCGGCCACTCATGTCTGAGGATGGTAGTCAGCATCATGGCTGCATCTGAAACAGATGAAATCTCCTCCGGTTTCTGTCTAGCACATCTCTTACAACTGCGCAGAATTTGGAGGATGGCGAGTCTTTCAACTGATCGGTCCACCTTGTTGGCAAACGACCACGATGAAGTATTTCTCTTACGAAAGTCTAAAACCTCGAGATCCTTCATGATAATCATCTTTTTATGAATTATCGCCTGATGGCAAGCAATCGCTACCACCAGATAGATAGGCCAATGAGGTCATCACGTCATATCAGGCATGTATGCCGAATCAACTGGAGTGATACCACGGCCTCACAGAAAACCGGCAAGAAGCAGCACTGTGCTGTGCTTCGCTGCGTAAGTGAGGGATACCGGAGGCACCCTGCGTGAGTTGATCGAGGAAAGGGGCTTTAAAAGGTTGGTAGCGCACTTGTGACTCATGTCGCGGGTGTCCATGGGCGGCGGCAATGGCGTACCACCAGGTAATCTGTCTGCTCGTCTGCCATCTATCACATAAAAAAACGAATTTTAAGATAAGCGTGCATGTAATTAGTGCGTAGCCTGTTCAGCTTGCACGGTAGGTTACTGTTGGTTTTGTGTTAAGTATATGTTAGAGCTTTATATCAGCTAAGCTGGCAAGAATTCTAGCACAGCTTAAGAATAAGATACTCTTTAAAAGAAGTCAAAGTTACCTACCTGTTGTCAAATCATTCATTGAACCTGGCAACCAAAAGTTCACGAAAAAGGATTAGGGTACTTTTGTCACAGTAATAAATTTATATGACCGCAAATGAAATGTTGATTCAATAACAATATTCCGCTTCTAAAAGTTCAAGAACTTTGTCGCCAAGTTTTAATTTATTATTTTAATGTTTTGAAATTTTCATGGACTTGAGCAAAGTTTTTAAGCGACAAAGAATCATTTAAGCCTGTGTTGAGTCTGACTTAAGGGGTGGACGGTTTGAATTAATTAGCTATGATTTTGATGTTAATATTAATAAGCTTGAAAAGCTACTTAGTAATAACATAAAGTTCTTTTATTCATAAAATGGTGGCCAAACGAGCAGACGGATCACCTGATGAGATCGTATCTGTTCGAAAACACCACTGGTTGGTAGCTGGTTCCACAGTTTTAGTACGCGTGATAGGAAGTGGCGTAAGAAATGCACTGTGGTGGAATAAAATACATCCAGGTAATGTCGATGGAATTTAGAATTCTGTCGTAATGTGCGATGGTGAAAATTTGCAGCTGAAATAAACCCTCGTTTTTTTACAACAGTTTCTCGGAACACTCCCCATTGTAGATGCGATTGAAGACACATAGCGATGCTACATCTCCACGCAGTGACAAAGGATTGAAAGTTTTAGAAAGAGCCTGGTCATTGATAATTCTGACTGCCCTTTGCTGGATACAATCCAGAGAAAGATGCTGGTACTTGTTCTTGATAAGTACGAGTATATCTAATATCACGGATGTTTCATGCGCGGGACTGCGAGGGGGTCCTGAAAGAATCCTTGAGTAAAATTGTTTAAATCAAAATAAAAATGTAATAGGTACGGTTTATTTTAAAAAACTGTTGGTTTTTAAACATTTAATTATTTTTTTGTGTATGTATAAGTGTTTTTTTTTAATATTTATTATCTGTATTCGTACGAATTGTTACTGTGCATGCTGTGTTTATCTGTAAATCTATTGTGCAATAACTTGATTCCTACAAACATGTGTCCGCTAGACTTAAGAGACATTGTAACAATAGTTGATAGACCTAATAAATAAATAAATAAATAAATAAATAAAATCCTTTCCAGTGACTGGATTGCGGTGCGGGCGCCATCCGGAAGAGGTTTTGCGGAGGGCGTTGGGAGCTGGCCGGGGGTTTTAAACCTTGGACGACTGGATTAGAGCTGCTCTGGCGTGCCTCCTGCTCACGGGTGGGGTGTGGTTCTAGGCTTCGAGCTACGAGCTTTTGCCCCACTCGGACTTCTCGAGTACGGAAGGAAAAGCCCCAGGTGTTGTAGTTGGTAGGCCCCTGGGATTCTACCAATGGAGAGACCAACATTACCCGTCGGTCTCCCATCCGGCGGGTGTGCATAAAGCGCCGCTTTTAAGGCGGCGACGTCGGCCCATTGCACGATGAATTTATTTAAGGTAATAAGTACTAGGTCTGGTTATAAATTATTTAGATCTTTTACTTTAAAATTTTCATCGCGTTATTTTTCCTTGTATATAAATTACAGGTTTGCTTATTGATTAAATACGCTGGATTACTCATACATTTTACACTGACTTATTATTCAAATCTCAAGCTGGGGCATTCCCTTTAATATGGACACAAGCAAACGAATGAGACCAGGAATTAAACCCAGAATCTGAGATTTCATTGGTATTAGGGTAATGCTTTTTCCATCGCTCCTTCGATATTATATAAAATTAATGAAAAATTGAAGTCATTTGACTAACTAATACACATTTAAACCAATTATAGATTATAAGAAGTATTTTAAAAATAAAAAAAATTGCAACCTTCATATTGACATAGCAGACAAACAATAAAAAAGCTGTTACTTCCTCTACCCACATTAAAATACTAAAATATTATACACTAACATTTGAATTCTTCGCCTTAAGCGTGCCATTTATTTACAAGCCTAAAACCGTTGACAAAGGCATCGCATATTCATGACTCAATCCATTGTAGCCTCTATGAATAAAAGTGTACGCTAATTCATGCTCAATAGGAGTTGTCGGGTCAGGCCAGATGTTAGTTTGAGCTACTCATCAACAGAATCTAGGTTTATTTCAAAAATGTAGGATTAGTGATCGGTACATGCCATGGCAAGGAACGTGTAAGAAATCGGTGTTTAAATAAGAATGACGTGCAAGAGTGAGATATGAGACGAATGGCCGACGACGACTGAAGACGAAAAGACGTACTAAGATATTGAGCAAATAAAAAAGAAAAAAATATTTCCGAAACCTGTTGTATCATTTATTCTGTCTCACAAAAATATTTCTACATACAGTCTAAGGCCCGATTCGACCAATTTTATTACGATACTAAACAAATCTATACAGATATTACATTATACAATTAAAGATGGGTCAAATCGGGGCTAAGTATATTAAATAGGATATAGTTTATGTGATAGGATGGCAAACGAGCAGACAGATTATCTGATGGTAAGCGATTTCCATCGCCAGCGACACCAGTGGAGTCACAAGTGCATTGCCAACTTTTAAGCCCCCTTTCTCCCGGATTGGGCCTCTGGTACCCTGTGTACACGCCGGTTTTCTGTGAGGCCGTGGTATTACTTCGGCCCATTTATGCCGAAGCGTGACTCTCCCACGGTCAAAGCAAAGCTGCCGTTTAACACATAAAAAGCCTGAGCGTGTCAAGCGGCACAAAAATACACACACTCCAAGAAACAACATAGTTTTAGTCATTAAAACATACATGTAAGATTAAACGTGACTTTTATTTAAGTATGGTTACAAAATTGACATCAAATGCACAGTTTCCATTACGAATAGGTTACGATTACCATGTCTGGGGCTCTGCAGTGTCCCCATCAAGTTGAAGAATTGGCTATTGAACTGCTGTTTCCGTTTTGGTGTAAAAGTATCCGTCCCAGATCTGAGGCATTTTTATCCAATCACGAGCAGAGAACGTTTTGGTCTACAAATCGAGTTTAGTCTTCGAAGAAGTTAGCGGCAGTACCCTGCAACCCAGCCAGGCTCCTTGTGGCAGTATCCCGAGCAACAATTCCCTTGGCTCCCGTCAGGCTGGCAGCCATCTCTGTTCTTAATGCAGGCCAACACTTGTGTCGGCATAAACACCGCTGCCACGAAGAAGATGGCGACAAGGATGATCAGGTTAAACTTCATTTTGGTTTTTAAGTGTTTTTATTACTTGCGAATAACACACGCGCTAGAAGCTGGAGTATGTTTGTACCCCTAAGGCGGGCTGTGGCCTTTTTATACACGAGCGATGAGTAATTAATTGACTTTCCTTATATCTTGTGAAAACTTGCCTGTGCATCGTTTGATAATAAAGTGCAGGTCGGGGACCTCGTTTTCCTTATTGAATGTATGTTAATTGATAATTAAAACGGAGTCACAAGTACGCTGCCAACCTTCAAACCGGTTAAGTTGAGTTCAGGACTGTCCCAATAGGGCTGAGAGCATTCAAACAAAACAATCTGCCATTAACGATAATAGATATTTGCTGCGTGAGTGAGGGTACCGGAGGCCCAATGCGGGGGAAAGGGGGGTTTAAATGTCGAGAGCGCACTTGTGACTCCATTTAAATTGTTAATTAACATGCATTCGATAAGAAAAACGAGGTCCCCGACTTGCACCTCATTATTAAGCGATAAACAAGCCGGTTTTCATAATACACAAGAAAAGATCGGTCCAAAGTCAATCGTTCGTGTATAAATGGCCTACAGCCCACCTTAGGGGTACAGACATACTCCAGCTTGTAGCGCGTGTGTTACTCCCAAGAATAAAAACTTTAAATAACAAAATGAAGTTAAACCTGGTCATCCTTGTTGCCATCTTCTTCGTGGCAGCCGTGTTCATGCCGACACAAGTGTTGGCCTGCATCAAGAACAGAGATGGCTGCCAGCCCGACGGGAGCCAAGGGGACTGTTGCTCGGGATACTGCCACAAGGAGCCTGGCTGGGTTGCAGGGTACTGCCGCTAACTCCTTCGAAGACCAAATTCAATTCGTAGACCAAAACGTTCTCTGCTCGTGATTGGATAAAAATGCCTTAAATTTGGGACGGATACTTTTACATCGAAAGGGAAACGACAGCTCAATAGCCAATTCTTCAACCTACGGAAAGTTAATGAGGGTAAAAGAAACAGACATGGTAATCGTAACCTATTCTTGATAGAAACTGTTTTTCTGATGTCTGTTTTGTAACCGTACTTAAATAAACGTTCCTTATAATCTTACATGTTTGTTTTAATGACTAAACTTATGGTTATTTCTTGGAGTGTGTGTATTTTTGTACCGCTTGAAACGCACATGTTTTTTTATGTGTTCGAAGTGATACCACGGCTTCACAGAAAACCGGCGTGAAGCAGCACGGTGCTGTGTTTCGATGCATGAGTGAGGGTACCGGAGGTTCGATCCGGGGGAATTGAACGTTGGCAGCGTACTTATAAAGAAAGAAAGAAAACATATATTATTATAGACATCACAACACAGAGCATACAACAGTTTTAAACTCAATTTGAGACAAATAGAAAACAATTTAAAATAGATATAAATAAAAAAAAAACAAACATATATTCAATCATATCCACTTGTGACTCCACCAATCACATAAAAAGAGTGACAGCGGAGCAACTTACCTGATGGTAAGCGTTTGTCCTTACCATCAGGCGCCAGACCCTGTTGGTCTAGTAGTTTAAGTACCGGGCCGTGTTCTCGGGGTCCTGGGTTCGGTTCCCGGGTCGAGCAAAAGCTATGTTTCGAATTTTTCGACAAAGCTCGGGTTTGTGATCGCCAATCCGCATTTGGCAAGCGTGGTGAATAAACCTAATCCCATCATAGTAGCGATGACTTGAATTCTATGATGGAGGCATTGGCAGCTGAGCATCTTGCTAAACGATGGTCACTTATTAGTCGTTTTCTCCAAAATAAGTGGTTGTTACCAACCAACTCAAACCATTTTGCTCCGATGAGCCTCCGGTACTATCACTCACTCAGCAAAACAGCGCAAGAGCTGCTTCACGATAGCTTACAAGAGGGCCGTAGGATTAATAGGATAAGATTTATGTGATGGGTGGCACATGAGCAGACGGATTACCTGATGGAAGTCACAAGTGCGCTGCCAACCTTTGAGCCCCCTTATCCCGGATTGGGCCTTTGGTATCCTCACTCACACAGCTCAGTGCTGCTTCACACCGGTTTTCCGTGAAGTAACGAAAATGGAAAAATGATGTCATGATAATCAAAAATAACGATGTGGCCCTTTTTTTTTCTTGTCTTAGCCATTTTGGCACGAATGGGCCGGCTCAACCGGAGTGCTACTACGGTTTTATTGAAAACTAGCGCGAAGCAGCTCTTACGCTATTTTTGGCTGAGTTGGCCGCTGGTGGTGTCAAAATGACTTATAGTGACCATAGTCATCGCCTTTTGTCAACGACTCACGAGTCTATGCTTACCATCAGGTAAATTGCTCAACTGCTACTAAAAAAAGTAAAGTAAAGTGGCCTATAAACTGCTCCACTGCAGGGCAAAGGCCTTCATGATCGAATTTGAATGATGTTTTGGTGCATTATACTAAACATCTTAGTTTCCGAGTTATGGACGAAAAAAATCAGTCTCTTCAGGAGAAACACTTGAATCACTTATGTCATTCGTAAAACTATTATATGATACTATTTCTTCAATTAGGTATTTCAGATTAGTTACTATGTTATGCACCCCTTTGTTGTTGATGGTGCCTAGTGGTCCACTAAACATTTTATAATCATAAGTAAGATTTAGATTGGAGTCAAATATAAATGCATGTCCATATTTCTGTACGTCAAAATAAAGTAACCTATTAAATATTTCAATTCTTTTGTTAAATAATTCCGATGAACTTCCACACTTGAATGTAGGGAGACAAATTATAATATTTGTGTGCTGTAGGGTCATAAGTTTATCTCGGATCATTTTAACTATGTCATTATAGTTGAACGAAGTCTCAAAATCCCGAGGCCCAATCATTATCACACATAAATCTTCTCTTGTAAGTAGTTTTACTTTCTCGTCGATTGTTTTAAGTATTTCTATAATCCTGCTATGCGGTGTGACATAATGACAGAATCTATAATTTTCTTCAAATGAGTTTAAAAATGACTTAAGTACTTTATTTTTGGCGTTTGTACTCAGTACACACACTTGTCTCGTTTTTTTCATATTATTATTATTATTCTCTTTTTGTATAGCTCCTGTATGTAAAGCATCATAATGTTCTTGTACGTTATTATTAATTTTACTATCTTGTGTAGAGGGGGGAAGATGGACTTTTATATGTGTTTCTTGGTTAGTGGTCAATCTTCTTTTAATCTTCTTTCTTGATGATATTGATATGGATTCTCTTGTGTTTTTAGTAGCAGGCGAATGAACTTCATTTTGACAAATCGACGTTAGATTTGTCATCTTTGACTTATACTCATCGACTGTTCTTTTAAGGCTAAAATTTTCTGCAAGGAGAAGTTCTATCTGTTGTTCTGCAGACTCATATTTTTGTTGCAGGTTATCCAGCTTCATTCGTAAGGCTTCATGATCCAGATGACTTCTAACTACTATTTGTGGGCAGCTTCTGTTTATCTTCTCAGGCGTGTCACCTAAAATTTCTTCATCTATGCATTCCTCAAAATCTGTTTGAAGTGAGTCAAATGAGTTATGTGTGCTTATATTTATTTTAGTTTGTTTTCTATAGGTGACATTTTCATGGTCAAGGTCATCACTTTCAGAGACTGGTTCAAGTTCAGCAGTGGACACCTTGCTTATCGTAGGAGTAGAGCAAATTGTGCTGATAACGTTACTTGTTGTCTTGGAGTTTGGGATGGATTGATGGGAAATGATGGAAATGATGGGATTAAGCTTAATCACCACGCTTGCCAAATACGAATTGGTGATCACAGACCCGAGCTATGTTCGAATAATTCGAAACACACTTTTTGCTCGACCCGGGAATCGAACCCAGGACCCCGAGATCACGGCCCGGTATTTAACCCACTAGACCAACAGGGCGTCTGGCGCCTGATGGTAAAGACAAACGCTTACCATCAGGTAAGTTGCTCTGCTGTCACTTTTTTATACAATAGGTGGAGTCAATATAGTGACTATGATTGAATATATTTTTGTTTTTATTTATATGTATTTTTATTTGTTTTCTGATTGTGTCAAATTGTGTTTACAACTTTTGTATGCCCTATATAAAAAAAAAACCTGTGCATTTCAAGCGGCACAAAAATACACACACTCCAAGAAATAGCCATAGGTCTAGTAATTAAAACATACATGTAAGATTATAAGGGACGTTTATTTAAGTAAGGTTACAAAAAGGACATCAGAAACACAGTTTCCATCAAGAATAGTTTACAATTATCATATCTCTGGACAGTGTCCCTGTCAAGTCGAGTCTCTATTACCCTTATTAACCTTTCGTAATTAGATGAATTGGCTATTGAGCTGTCGTTTTCGTTTCAATGTAAAAGTATCTGTCCCAAATTTGAGGCATTTTCATCCAATCATAAGCAGAGAACGTTTTGGTCTACGAATCGAATTTGATCTTCGAAGGAGTTAGCGGCAGTACCCTGCAACCCAGCCAGGCTCCTTGTGGCAGTATCCCGAGCAACAGTTTCCTTGGCTCCCGTCGGGCTGGCAGCCATCTCTGTTCTTGATGCAGGCCATTACTTGTGTCGGCATAAACACCGCTGCCACGAAGAAGATGGCGACAAGGATGATCAGGTTGAACTTCATTTTGGTTTTTAAATGTTTTTATTACTTTCGAGTAACACACGCGCTAGAAGCTGAGGTATGTATGTACCCCTAAGGCGGGCTGTGGGCTTTTTATACACGAGTGATGAGTAATTAATTGACTTTGAACCGATCTTTCCTTGTATCTTGTAAAAACCGGCCTGTGTATCGTTTGATAATAAAGCGCAGGTCGGGGACCTCGTTTTAATTATCAAATGTATGTTAATTGACAATTAAAATGGCGTCACAGGTATGCTGCCAACCTTTAAACCAGTTAAGTTGAGTTGAGGACTTTCTCAATTAACGTTAATAGATATTTGCTGCATGAGTGAGGGTACCGTAGTCCCAATGCGAGGGGAAGGGGGGTGTAAAGGTTGGCAGCGCACTTGTGACTCCATTTAAATTGTTAATTAACATGCATTCGATAAGAAAAACGAGGTCCCCGACTTGCACCTCATTATTAAGCGATAAACAAGCCGGTTTTCATAAGACACAAGAAAAGATCGGTCCAAAGTCAATCGTTCGTGTATAAATGGCCTACAGCCCACCTTAGGGGTACAAACATATTCCAGCTTGTAGCGCGTGTGTTACTCCCAAGAATTAAAACTTTAAATAACAAAATGAAGTTAAACCTGGTCATCCTTGTCGCCATCTTCTTCGTGGCAGCCGTGTTCATGCCGGCACAAGTGTTGGCCTGCATCAAGAACAGAGATGGCTGCCAGCCCGACGGGAGCCAAGGGGACTGTTGCTCGGGATACTGCCACAAGGAGCCTGGCTGGGTTGCAGGGTACTGCCGCTAACTCCTTCGAAGACCAAATTCGATTCGTAGACCAAAACGTTCTCTGCTCGTGAATGGATAAAAATGTCTCAAATTTGAGACGGATACTTTTACATCGAAAGGGAAACGACCGCTCAATAGCCAATTCTTCAACCTACAGAAAGTTAATAAGGGTAAAAGAAACTCGACTTGACAGGGACACTGTCGAGCCCTAGACATGGTAATCGTAACCAATTCTTGATGGAAACTGTTTTTCTGATGTCTATTTTGTAACCTTACTTAAATAAACGTTCCTTATATTCTTACATGTATGTTTTAATGACTAAAACATTGGTTATTTCTTGGAGTGTGTGTGTGTGTTTTTGTCGCACTTGACACGCACAAACTATTTATTTGATAAACGGCAGCTTTGCTTTGACTTTGGGAGAGCCACGCTTCGGCATGAATGCGCTGGCTCGACCGGAGTGATACCACGGCCTCACAGAAAACCGGCGTGAAGCAGTACTGTGCTGTGTTTAGCTGCGTGAGTGAGGGTACCACAGGCCCAATCAGGGAGAAAGGGAGTTAAAGGTTGGCTGTGCACTTGTGACTCCACTGGTGTCGCGGGCGATGGCAATCGCTTACCATCAGGTGATCTGTCTGCTCATCTGCCGCCTATCACATAATCCTTATCCCATTATTACTACGGCCTTATTGTGAACTAGCGTGAAGAAGCGCTTGCGCTGTGTTTTGCTGAGTGAGTGAGGGTTCCGGAGGCTCATCGGAGGAAGATGATTTGGGTTGGTTGGAAACAACCACTTGTTTTTGAGAAAACGGCAGGTGCGGGGGCCCTGGCAGTACAATAATAAGCCTTCAGAATAGGTCTGCTCATTTTACTGAAATCTTTGGCCGCTAGTGGGGTCAAACTGACTAATAAGTGACCATAGCCATCGTTTAGCAAGTTGCTCAGCAGAAAAGTAAAGTATCAGCCTATAAATAAACTGTCCCATTGCAGGGCAAAGGCCTCCATCATAGAATTCAAGTCATCGCTACTATGATGGGATTAGGCTTAATCACTACGCTTGCCTAATGCGGATTGGTGATCACAACCCAAGCTTTGTCAAAAAATTCGAAACATACTTTTTGCTCGACACGGGAATCGAACCCAGGACCCTGAGATCACGGCCCGGTATTTAAACCACTAGACCGACCGGGCGTCTGGCGCCTGATGGTAAGGACACGTGGGTGCGTGCGTTCGTGCGTGCGTTCGTGCGTGCGTTCGTGCGTGCGTTCGTGCGAGCGTGCGTGTGTGCGTGTGTACGTGTGCGCGTGTGCGCGTGTGCGCGTTTGCGCGAGTTCGCGTGTGCGCGCGTTTGTGTGTCTGTGTGTGTGTGTCTGTATATGTCTATGGTATCGTAGCTGCCGAACAAATGAACCGATTTTGATTTTGTTTTTTTTTGTTTGAAAGATGAATAAGATAGATAGATAGATATATTTGCACAAAAATAAAATACAAGCATGATACAACAGCAACAGACATTACAATAAGGCGGTATTATCGCTTGTAGCGATTTCTTCCAGACAACCAGACAAATAAGGGAAGGCAGTGCAAAGTAGTTTAAGAAATGAAATTGAGAATGGATGAATTTAAGGAGGGAGTGTTCTTAGCTATGTTGGATAAAAATCGATTCAAGAAGGCCGCCGTCCACAAAGATTTGGATTCTATATTTTAACACAACTCTCACAATATGACTATCATATAAAAGGGCTTGAGTAGCGGAATATATTAATTGTTAAAAATTTCAAATCCAAGATGGCCGCCGTCAGAAAATGACGAATAACCTATTTGTTGTTCCAACTGCCTCAATATAGGTATGAAATGACAGAGCTTTAGTTGTGTCGGGGGTTTTTTAAATTTTCAATTTAATTATATTATTAATTGTTTTCTATATGTGTCAAATTGTGTTTACAACTTTTGTATGCCCTGTGTTGTGATGTATATAATAATACATGTTTTCTTTCTTTCTTTCTTTTTAAGTTCGCTGCCAACCTTCAATTCTCCTGGATCGAGCCTCCGGTACTCTCACTCACGCAGCGAAACAGCACAGTGCTGCTTCACGCCGGTTTTCTGTGAAGCCGTGGTATCACTTCGAATACATAAAAAAACACGTGCGTTTCAAGCGGCACAAAAATACACACACTCCAAGAATTAACCATTGGTTTAGTCATTAAAACATACATGTAAGATTATAAGGAACGTTTATTTAAGAAAGTTTACAAAATATACATCAGAAACACAAATTCCATCAAGAATAGGTTACGATTACCATGTCTGGGGCTCGACAGTGTCCCCGTAAAGTCGAGTTTCTTTTACCCTTATTGACTTTCCGTAGGTTGAAGAATTGGCTATTGAGCTGTCGTTTCCCTTTCGATGTAAAAGTATCCGTCCCAAATTTGAGGCATTTTTATCCAATCACGAGCAGAGAACGTTTTAATCTATGAATCGAGTTTGGTCTTCGAAGGAGCTAGCGGCAGTACCCTGCAACCCAGCCAGGCTCCTTGTGGCAGTATCCCGAGCAACAGTTGCCTTGGCTCCCGTCGGGCTGGCAACCGTCTCTGTTCTTGATGCAGGCCAACACTTGTGTCGGCATGAACACCGCTGCCACGAAGAAGATGGCGACAAGGATGATCAAGTTGAACTTCATTTTGTTATTTAATTCTTGGGAGTAACACACGCGCTAGAAGCTGGAGTATGTCTGTACCCCTTAGGTGGGCTGTGGGCTTTTATATACGAACGATGAGTAGTTCATTGACTTAGAACCGATCTTTCCTTGTATCTTGTGAAAACCGGCCTGTGTATCGTTTGATAATGAGGTGCAGGTCGGGGACTTCGTTTTCCTTATCGGATATATGTTAATTGACAATTAAAATGGATAATTATGTAAATTTATTTTATTTACATTTTTTTTTCATGTGATAGGTGGCATACGTGCAGACGGATCACCTGATGGTAAGCGATTGCCGCCACCCATGGCCACTGGCGACAGAAGTGGAGTCACACCAGCGCTGTCAACCTTTAAACCCCCTTTTCCCCCGGGGTAGGGCCTCCGGTACCCTCTCTCACGTAGCCGACCCAGACCAATAAAAACAATCATGCTCTCATGCACACAAATTTTTGTACTGTGCGGGGATCGAACCAGCAACCCTTGCACCAGAGACAGCGTTCACTACCACTGATCGAAACAGGCCATCAATTTATAACTATGTATTTACAAAAATAAATTATTCAACGTTTTGCAGGGTGCATGTTCTGGGCATTTATCTTTTTCATAACACATGCAAAACCAATTATGCTTGCAATAAAGAATTTGCCTTAAACTATTTGTAATTCCGCTATTAGTTTTGATATCATCTAAAATTAGCAACTAATTCCTAGCCCTTAAGACCTATTTGTGACGAGAACTAAATGATTTATTTATTATTATTTTATTATATCCGTAAAACAGGTGCTTGAGCCATCTATTTCGGAGTCAGATTAATTCATGTATGTAATCATCATCATCAGCAACCCACACTCGTCCACATAGGTCTTCCCTAATGCACGCCACTGCTCCCGATTTTCGGCCAATCTCATCCAGCCCACACCAGCCAGCCTTCGAATGTCATCATCCCATCTTGTCGCAGGGCGTCCTACACTGCGCTTACCGAGTCGCGGTCTCCACGCAAGGACTTTACGGCTCCAACGGCCACGGCAACGGCAATTCATGTATGTGATGTTGTGAAAATAAATTTATATTTTAATATTTTTTCTTATTTCGTTATAAGACGAGACAACCAACTATATTTTTCCAAGATCAAAGATATTTGAGCTTAGTAGTCAATACACAGTACTGTCCATATAGACGATAGGGAGTTGCCACATTGTCGGATTGCTGAGCGTTTTCAAAGCGTAGCGATCACGCAGCGAACACGTCGCGGCTGCGCCGTGTTCATGCCTCGGATGCGCAATGGATGACAAACTTGCAATCCACTAGTGTGGCAACTCCTATTGTGGCAACTGGGATCATCCATTTGAACTTATAATTAAAAATTGACCTTAAGTCACTACTACGTGACGTGGTACCTATCCTGACCTCAGTTAAGGTGACGGGTAGGGCACACTAGCTACGCCAATCGATTGTAATTTTTAGCTACTAAACCGGATCTATTTTAAACAATTTCGGGGTTACAATCTCTCAGCAAACACTTATATTATTTATTAAGTAACCATACGCAAATGTTGGGTCCGTTTGTGTACGTGAAAAATGTATTTACGCTAAAAGTGGTCGCTTTTGGCGGTAATCCAAAATTCGAGTGCAAAAGCAGACCAAATAGTTAACTATAAGTATCAAATAAATAGTATAGATAGATAGATATACTTTATTGCACAAAAAAAAACTAGGCATTACAGAAACTTAATTCTATTATTTCGGCGGTCTTATCGCTGGAAGCGATTCTACCAGACAACCTTCAGGCAAAGGACATTTGATAGTAGAGAAGGGTAGGTGGTTCAATATTGAAAAGGGGAAATTAAAGTGAACTATAGGTATAGGTGTTTGCCGAGAGATTGTAACCCCGAAATTGTTTCAAATAGATCCGGTTTAGTAGCTAAAAATTACAATCGATTGGCGTCGCTAGTGTGCCCTCCCCGTCACCTTAAATATTACGTTATTATAATAGGCACGGTAAAAGCAGGTACGAGTATCATAGGGATGGGGCAACGGTGTTATAAGGAAAAATATTATAAATTAATAAAATGCTTATTTATTGCGTACATAAAACAGGTCATTGATAATTACAACATTGATAAATAGATTGCAAATGAAATACATCGATATAGTAGCCAGCTCAACATGTACTATGAAGTCAACGTCAGATAGATCACGGAGTTCGAACGTTAAACGTACTGTAAACTAGTTGTTACGATATGTCTTGCTATTGGCTATTTTATATCGAGCAATGATCAGAGACAAATACAATTAATAACTCTCTGTTTACCATTTAGGTTTCCATTTGTAGGATAAGGATGGAAATAGAATTTCTTGTTCAATCCACTTCTGGTTTTCAGGACTGCTTTAATATGTATACGTCTCGTCTTCAATCAATGGTGTTTTAAGCGATTCATCAAAATTTAGAACTACTTGCAGTATCCAGCGACCCAGCCAGGTTCCTTGTGGCAGAATCCAGAGCAGCAGTTTCCTTGGCTCCCATCAGGCTGGCAACCATCTCTATCCTTGATGCAAGCCAACACTTGGGTTGGCATGAACATGGCAGCCACGAAGAAGATGGCTACAAGGATGATCAGGTTGAATTTCATTTTGATTTTTTAGTTGCAAACACTTGTATTGGAGACTTGAAGATGTATGTCTGTCAAAGGTAACAATCTCAGCTTATATAGCAGACTATGTCTCTAAGTACAGGAGTGTGACCTTCCTTATTACCTATCTTGCAAGTAATACTTGTATGTTCTGTATTACTTGATTGTAATTACTTATATTTCCTACAACTTACAGGTTCTCTTTGTTAGCAGGTAGGTACACAAATTACGTTTAAATGTACTTCAAATTGGACCAAAATTGTTTGTGAGTTTTCTGTCAAGTAAATGTAACAGACGTGGGTGGACTCGAAATGCGTTGTTGGCGTCCGACGATAATTTTCCGGTTAAATATAAGGCTATAAGATAATTTACTGGTATCTATTTATTGTCTCTATGACTGCCTCGGTGGCGCAATGGTTAGTGGGTCGCACTTTAAAGCGACGATTGCGCCTGGGGTCTAGGGTTCGATCCCCGGGTCGGGCCAAAATTTGTACCTGAGTTTTTCTGTTAAGAAATTCTCAATGTTAGTCCGGAGTCTGGAAGTTAGCGATCTTGTACCCCCGTGCCTTGAAAAGCACGTTAAGCCGTTGGTCCTGCGCCTAATATCTCTTCGCTCGTGTCACACTAGTGTCGCACCGAAATAAAAGGTTTCAGGAATAGAGAGTGCACTTGTGTCTGCGCAAATACTTGTGCACTTTAATATGTCCTGCGTCGATAGCTGATCGCTGAGATTGGCCGTCATGACTGATATATCGGTTTGGAGGACATTATTCTCTATAAATGACATGCACACTTAGCTTACAGTAGCCAATGATCTAGGATTCGGAATGTCAAGTAATTACAATGAAGCGACTGCCGTCTGACCTTCGTAACCAATAGAAAAGGGATTCAGACTAACTTGATCATGGTTACACCTTCAGAATAATTCTCTCAAATATTGTAGGTGTCCAGAATGTTGGGAAACTATCCGAGGCGTGCAGGTTTCCTCACGATATTTTCCCTAACCACGAAGCTAGTGGTAAAAATATGCACATAGATTTAGTTGGATTTTCTAAATCTATGTGCATATTTTTACCACTAGATTTAGAAAATCCAAAATTGCATGATCGGATTCGAACCACTACCAAACTACACTACCAAATGGAAGGTGCGTTTATCCAATGAGCTACCATCATACGGAGGACTTTGATCATGTGACTATAAATATAAATTCATCTTTGAGTCTACTTAGTCGTCTTCTTAGAAATATATACCAAATTTCGAGTATTTCTGCCTTTGATTTCTACTCACACGGAACGGAATTGTCTACTTACTCATTTTTGTTTACTTTAAGTAATGAACTTGATTTCATTTTTCTGTTTCAAAATAGGTATTCAAATAGGTTTCTGTGATAGGGATAAGAGACTTAAAATTATTTGTTTATTGATTGTGGAATCGACTTCCCGCATCGGTAACCCCGAATCGGTTCCATATTGAGATCTTCAAGAAACGTTACCAGGCTTTTAGGAACCTAACGCATCTCCACTTCCTCTGATGTGGCTGATGTCCATTAGCGGCGGTGATCACTATATGACATATGGATATCATCAGGTGACTCGCTTGCTCGTTTGCCTCCCTTTCTCATAAAAAAAGAAAAATAACATTTGCAAAATTACCTACTGTTAATTTTAGGTATAGCAATCTTACAGTGTAACATAAAAATTATAAGGAAAACCATCATGACCAGTTACACGGTTTTCCCTAATAATTTGCATCCTTATTTCTTTGTTTAAAAGCCTTTTCAACTCGTTGTTATGTTCAATTTTTACTTCTGGAAAATCTTTTTAGTAATGTGTACTTAATGGGTTACTAATTTGTAAAATTACTAAGAATTTGAAGATTTTTACTGGTAATTTGTAAAATTATTAAGTAGTGTTTACTCGTTGGAAAGATTACATAATCTCGTTGGAAAGATTACTTTTCGTCGCTTTTATAGTTGAACATTAGTTGAATATTAAAATAATATCCTCCAATCGATTACGGGTACGGCGGCCAATCTCAACGATCAACATACGCAGGATATATTATAGTGCTCAAGTGCATGGACGCATACACATCTTGCTTAAAAATGACAGAAATTGAGTTAATTGAGTTAATCTGACTGACCGGATGGCGCAATTGGTAGTGACCCTGCCTCTGACGCCAAAGGTCGTGGGTTTGATCCCCACCCTGGACAAACATTCGTGCGATGAACACTTGTGTTTGTTCGGTGTCTGGGTGTAATATATGTATTCAAGTATATATTTGTGTTCCTCTGTTGTCTGATATCTGTAACACAAGTGCTTAAGCTACTTAGTACGGAATCAGGTCAACGTATGAGATCTTGTGAGAATTATTATTATTATTAATTGCAGTTATAATAATTTGTAGTTTCAAACTAATTAAATTTAATTTTAACTCACTAAATGGTTTGAAAAAATATGTTGTAATTTTTTCATAAAAACGGGCAATCTATCGTTAAATACATTCAGGTTTTAGAATATCATCTAGCTCATAAGTTTTGTCATTGTGTAGTTTAGATTTTGTAATAATGATGTTCTTTTTTGTGTACCAAATAAAAATAAATAAATTAATTAAATGGAATCATACCTTCGCAACCCTTTAGATTGTGAAGCTCAGTCGGCAGTCGCTTCATTGTAATTACCAGACTCCCTAAATCCTGAATCATGGTCCAAGCGTACCCCGGGCTTCAGAGCAACAGCTTTAAATGCATTCTGGAATTACATGTTAAGATGAGGAGTATTTATTTTATTATTAAATTCACTGTAACGTATTTCTGAGTGGATGAGGGTACCAATTGGTAAAAGGAGTGTTAAATTTAAATTAAATATCATTTTTTTAATCCAATCTTTTAATTTAATTATCTGATCAATTATAGCAATACAATATTTGACATTCATATATTATAATAAATAAATGAATGTCAAGTTAATTTATAAGGGATTATAAATGTCAAGTAAAATAGTATAATTATTTCATTACTTTTTATTTATATAATTTCATGATTAATTTGACATAATTTTAATTTATTTTAGTTGTATTAGACTTTTTTTTATTATTTTATTGTATAGTATGTTTTATTGTAATAAAGTTTAATTAAATTGATTTTTATATAATAATTATATAATAGTTCATAGGCTATTCCCAAAAGGGTAACATGGTGTACAGGAATACAATTATAACACTAAAATTTAAATAAATGTAATATTTTACTATGAAAATAAAATTTGCCTTAAATGAGTAAAATAGAAATTCAGTTTATAATAATTAAATGTCAAGGTAAATCTCAATAAAAGTTAAAGGTAAGTAAGGTAAAGTAAGTTACAAGGTTAGCAGGGAACATTTGACTTCACTGTTTGCGAATAGACAAAGTCGAATATTCTTTATTAGCATAGGCTTGTACACAGCTCCAGATTTCCAGTCCAACAACAAATGTAATTATTACAATGTGATATGCGTAGGTGAACTACCTGTAGCTTATTGTCTGGTCTAATTTATGATTATATGCAAAACTTTTCGAAATGTCAACGATGGTAACCTGTAAGGGTACCTTAAATAAATAAATTAACAATAATAGTAACTTTCTTTTTCTATATGAGATGTGGCAGACGAGCGACGGATCACCTGATGGTAACCCCTCCCCCCATTGGGCCTCCGGTAACCTCACTCACACGGCGAAACAGCGCAGGCGCTCCTTCACGCAGGTCTTCTGTGAGGCAGTGGTATCACTCCGGTCGAGCCGGCCCATTCATGCCTAAGCGTGGCTCTCCCACATTTAAAAATATATATCCCACATTTAAAATACTCATCAACTATATAATAGGCATTAGCCGTTATATATTTTTTGCATATATTTTAAATTCATCTAACTTTCCGTTGCGCGAATTCGTCTCAAACTTTGCCGGATTTATTTAAAACCAAATGTATCTCAGGCTTACCATTTTATGTTTCCAAGTCTGCAAAACACATAAATACCACCATTTTATGATGCAATATGCATAAATAAAAAACCTATAACATGCTTCCTAAGCCGGTACCAAAGCGGTTCCTACCAAGATATTCCCATTAAGAATCTTGAGAGAAAACGTGTTTTATTCAAACCTAAGACAGGAATTTACAATAACTTTATCCTCATAGCCAATTGACATTTCATCGAAAAAATTATATAAAAAAAACACCACAAAAATGAATAATAGTGGCCCAATAGCTTATATTTCTTTAACCACCACTTTTTTGGGTTCCGTAGCTAAATGGCAAAAAATGGAACCCTTATAGATTCGTCATGTCGGTCTTTTTCCGAAACTATAAGAACTATACTATTGAAACTTTAGATAGATAGCTAATACGTTTATTCTGCTGCTCAAAATAATACAGTTACATAATCAAGTTGTAAACACTAATAAAGGTCATAGAGTATGATAGGTGGAAGCAATTAATGAAATACAATATATATTGTAATACAATATATATTTAAACTTCGTAAATAGATGTATTTTGTTAACCGCTTTACGATTTTTGTGCTACACAAATATTATGTTAATACTCTTGATACTTTCATCATCATCGTCAGCCCATTTAATTCCCCACTGCTGGGACACGGGCCTCCCTCAATCACATGAGGGGTAATTGCCATACTCACCACGCTTGGCAGACGGGTTGGCGAGGGTTTTGATATAAATGCAGAGTTTTCCTTCTCTGGGTGCTGATGATCATGCCAGCAGCTTTACCTTAGCCGCCTTTTACGACACCTCGGTAAGAGTGAGGGTGGCCTATTCTACTCTGCCGGGGACCACACGGCGTCTTGATACTTTACTACTACAATATTGTTGTACTATAATATTTTATAAGAATCTGTAATCCAATGTGGCATGCAATATTATGATTATGATTACATTTGTACGTATGTTACTTCGACGACCCATTAAGCACAATGGTTTGAGCGCTGGTTGAGACGTAAAGGTTGCGAGTTCAATTTCCGCACCAACACAAATGTTTGAAAATGAAACAGACTTTCCCCAAAAGACCTTTATGTTGGGTATCGATGTTTGTGGTACCTTCGTTGTTCCTGGTTTCTATAGTTCAAGGAAAAATATTAATTAGACAGGACAGAGAATGTAATGTGGTCTCATTTTATTTTATTTCATTTTATATACATTATAATACTTAGTCTGGAGATGAGCTTTCAAGTTTTGTATGTTGTGCAATAAAGAGTGTCTATCTATCCATGAACGATCGGTGAAGTTGTATTATTTGCAGTATCCAGTGGCCTCTGAAGGTAACTTGTGGCACCAGCCTGAACAGCACAAAGGTGAGCCTGCGCCATAGTGGCAGCTGCCTCCACTCTTGATGCAGGCCAGCACTTGTACTGGCATAAACACGGCAGCCATGATGAAGATCGCAACGAATATGATTAAATTAAATTTCATTTTGATTTTGTTTTATTTTCTTGTGCTAGAGGCGACAAACGATCAAGCCAACAAAACAAATATCGACTATTCCTTTCAACGTTGAAAACTTGACTTTTATTGTGTAATGTTAATGAGCCTACTCATATAATTGATAGTATTATTAGTACATAGTCTGCTGCGCAGAAATATTTACGTAAAATCATTTTTCCTGACAGGTCACAAAGGAAATTATATTGGAAAGATTAGGTACCATTCCATTGCATTCATGTAGGTTCGCAAAGACAACGAACTACAGTTGTTCGTTGGACACTGGAATGCTCAAAATAAAACATCTTACACTTGTTTTTTCTACATGATTTATACTTATAATAATACTATTTATAAAAAACATAACTTCTGTAGACACCACAGATGAAAGATAAAAAAATACTTGCGCGATGTACTCGACCCACAGCGCGGTCTATTGGCAAAGTTTGGAACTAATTGCAAAATAAGAGACGAAACGAAGAGAAAGCGACAGGACTTCGTCAATAATAGATATATTTTTCGCAGTATTCAGCGTCCCATGTCGGTTCTATGAGACAGAACTCAGAGAACACACCACTGCTGTTAGATCAACATGGCAGCTGGCTCCCATCTTGAGACACGCGAGCACTTGTGCCGATCTCGAGTCTTAACCAACCTGTGGGGAGAAGGTTCGGGGAGGCCTATGTGAAGCAGTGAACGTCTATTGGCGGATACGATGATGATATTGATGAAATAAATAGTTGCTATGCTGATGTGATAAAGTGGTAATAGTCTGGTGATACATCCAGCAGTCAGATCTTTTATTTTGTTAAGTTTGTATTAATCCAGTTTAATGGCTAAAGATTCTAATTAATTAATACAAGTAAATTAATATCATAATCAGAAACTTCGAAATTTCAAAATATTTGCTCGAATTTTTTCGTTATTTCGTAGCTTTAAACTATGCTATAACATTCTTCTGAACACATCAGAGTGAATCCAATATTAGGTAGATTTCCAGGGATGCTTTAAAATGTACCTCCTATACGCCTTGTCATAGATTGCTTATCAAAAGACAACTACGTGCAGTATCTAGCGTACCATTTAGGTTCTTTATGGCAGAAACCAGAGCAACACACTGCTGCTGTTCCTTCGACTTGGCAGCTGGCTCCCCTCTTAATGCATGCGAGTACTTGTGCCGGCATGATCACGACCACAATGAAGATTGCAATGAAGATGATTAGGTTAAACTTAATTTTAATTTGGGTTGCAGTAACTCGATAGATATCAGAACAAATATCAACTATTCTTAACGCTTACAAAACTTGTATTTATATAGGTAAGTGAATTTAAATTACTTAGGTACGAGGATGCCAGCTTCTATGGCGCAGCATGGATAAATTGTAGTTTTCCTCAAAGATGTAGGATATAATATTGAACAGATTTTATTATTAGATTGGCGTGAGATATGTTGAATTACTTTACCTTTTTTATATGATAGGTGGCAGATGAGCAGATGGATCATCTGATGGTCAACGATTGCTGCCAATGTAATACTCCCCCTCCCTTCTAATTGGGCCTTCTTACTCTAAAACTACCATAGGTACCCTAACTTACTCGAAAAACTACAGAGCAAGCGCTGCTTCTCGTCGGTTTTCTGTAAGGCCGAAGAATCATTTTTTAAGGTTGCTCTGTGTGTATAACCCAAGGTTTGACCAGTAGGTTAGGTTTCAAGTAAACAACGATATTAATATAAAACAATATTTTATTTAGTAAATAACTAACATCAAATAAATAGAATTGTTAAAATATTACTGGTATTAAAAATTGGAAGCTGTTAGTCTCAAGATACAATCCAGTAGAAAAAACTTTAATTATTTTGTCAATTTCATATTAGTTCAGTTTGATATTTAAAGGTTTTAATTAACACAACTAAATTGATATCATAGTCAGAAACTTCGAAATAAATGGACGATTTTCTCCTTATTTCGTAGTTTCAAACTATACCACAGTATTATTGCATCTATTAACACTCTTCAAAATACCTTAGAGTCAATCCATGATGGGGTGGAATATACAAGGTTTCCAGGGCTGTTTTAAATGTAGTTTACGCCTCATCCTAGATTGATTATCAAAAGATAGAATTACGTGCAATATCCAGCAACCCAGCCAGGTTGCTTGTGACAGTGTCCAGAGCAGCAGTTCCCTTGGCTCCCATCAGGCTGGCAGCCATCTCGGTTCTTGATGCAGGCCAACACTTGTGCCGGCATGAACACCGCTGCCACGACGAAGATCGCAACGAGGATGATCAGATTGAACTTCATTATGAGGTTGGTTGGAGTAACTGTCTCGTTAGCTACCAGGACGATAATGTCTTCTTCAAGTTTGAATCTACGCTTTTATATTAGTTAATTTTCCTATGTTAAGTAGTTCTTTGGTGTACACTTTCCTGGTTAGTATGTAAAACCCGAAGTGCATCATTTAAATAATAGGTAACACAGTGAACTCACTTGTTTGTTTATCTGCAGGTCACGTTGGTTGGATGTAAACAAATAGGCTAAAATTTTAACTGCATGGCAATGTGCCAATAGGAAACTTTAGTAAAACGGATTATATTCAGTCGATTTTGCTTGCAACGGGATATTGCATTATCCTCCTTTCTCATCTTATCGTGCAATTCCCGGATACGCTTAGACAATGATTCAGGATTTTAGGACTCTGGTGATTACAATGAAACGAATATCGCCTGACCTTCGTAACCCTTTAACAGAATCAGACAAATTGAATCATGGTTACGTTTCAGAAACGGTCTGAAACGTTTCTTTGTGATGTTTTCTCACATTGCCGAGCTATAAGTATGACACACAACGTATACTCATATAGATTTGAAATATCTGACTTTATCCTTCATAAGATGATATCATTTCTTAAGTAAATAATACACTTAAAAATTTCATCTTGTGTTCAGGCGAAACTTGAACACCTTCCACAATCCAGGTGAATGTCCAATTAAACCACTGAACGCGTTAGTACGCCGACGAAATTTGTGAGTTTGAATCTACGCTTTTATATTAGTAAATTTTACTATGTTAAGTAGTTGTTTGGTGTACAATTTCCTGATTAGTATGTAAAACCCGAAGTGTGAAGATACTTAAGAGTAAATTGCAAAAGATTGCTATAACAAATATCAACTAATGATATTATTTGCTGCAGTGGCTTCGGCCACTGCGCCACATGTTGAGGTTGAGCCTTGTTGGCTACCGAATTTGTTCTATTTATGTACTTATATATGTCACTCGTGTTTAAATTTGTGTTCTGTGGCCAATAAAGAAATCTTTATCATTATGATTGAGCAATAAAGTGTATAAACCGACTTCTTAACTTAACTTAAATGGTATGTTCAAATCCAAGTAGTGTACCTTTGTTTTTTTAAGGTGGCTGACGAACACTCGGATCCCCTGATGCTAAGCGCCGCCTTTGAACACCTGCGACACCAGTGGAGTTACAAGAGCGCCTCCAAGCTTTTTAACCCCCTTTCCCCCGGTTTGGGCGTCCAGGACCCTCACTCACGCAAAGAAACGCAGCACAATGCTGCTTCACGCCGGTTTTCTGTCAGGCCTGCGTGGCTCTCCCATGGTCCCCATGGTGATTTCCCTCTCCGCCAAGCTAAAAGTTACACACAAGGTCTACACACATAGATTTGAAAAATCCGTAGATCTACATGACTTTGTCCTCCATAAAATCATAAGATGATATCATCATGATTGAGCAGACGGTAGCTGTTCAGTGCATAAACCGCCTTCTTAAGTAGTAGGTTTAAATCCAAGCAGTGTATCGATGGATTTTTATTTCCTTTACTGTATTATTACTATCAACTCCGCCGTGTGGTCCCCAGCAGAGTAGAATAGGCCACCCTCACTCTTACCGAGGTGTCGTAAAAGGCGACTAAGGTAAAGCTGCTGGCATGATCATCAGCACCCAGAGAAGGAAAACTCAGCTTTTATATCTAAACCCTCGCCAACCCGTCTGCCAAGCGTGGTGAGTATGGCAATACCCCTGATGTGATTGAGGGAGGCCCGAGCCCCAGCAGCGGGGACTTAAATGGGCTGACGATGATGACTATCAACTCAGCGGAGAAGGAACATGTTGAAAACCCTGAAAGCATGCACGTTTTAGGCAGTTTATAATGATTCTGAAACTGAAGGTAAAGTCATATATGAGCTATTTGTGACTCTACCGATGTTACGAGCTTAACATCACAGAAATTTGAAGTTGGAAAGCACGTAAAGGCGTTGGTCCTGCGCCTGATCCCTCTACGATCGTGTCACACTGGTGTCCCATCGGATTATGAGGGTACGGAAAAAGAGAGTGCACTTGTGTTTGCGCACACAATTGAACACTATAAATATCATGCGTACGTGGCCGATCGTTGAGATTGACTGCCATAACCGTCGGAGGGTTGGTTGGAGGGATTATTATATTTATATATATACGAGTGTTAATGAGCAATCACAATCGCTTAGCATACCTGATTATTATATCATCATCATCATCGTCAGCCCATTTAAGTCCCCACTGCTGGGGCACGGGCCTCCCTCAATCACATGAGGGGTAATTGCCATACTCACCACGCTTAGCAGACGGGTTGGCGAGGGTTTAGATATAAATGCGAAGTTTTCCTTCTCTGGTTGCTGATGATCATGCCAGCAGCTTTACCTTAGTCGCCTTTTACGACACCTCGGTAAGAGTGAGGGTGGCCTATTCTACTCTGGCGACCACACGGCACACGGCGGATTATTATATAATAAGGATAAATACATCCTGCCGATAAACAACAAAACTTGTGTTTTCTCAGTTACTTTTCCTTATAGTGTTTTGTCTTATTGTCAGTATTTAAATTTATCACATTAAATACATAATATCTTGTAATACAATATTCAAAAGCTTACATCCAGTCCAGTTTTAACACTTCAATGGTTACAACCTTCCTTCTTTTTTGAAGTCGTATCATCATCATCATCATTATCAGCCCATTTAAGTCCCCACTGCTGGGGCACGGGCCTCCCTCAATCACATGAGGGGTAATTGCCATACTCACCACGCTTAGCAGACGGGTTGGCGAGGGTTTAGATATAAATGCGAAGTTTTCCTTCTCTGGTTGCTGATGATCATGCCAGCAGCTTTACCTTAGTCGCCTTTTACGACACCTCGGTAAGAGTGAGGGTGGCCTATTCTACTCTGCCGGGGACCACACGGCTGAAGTCGTATAAATTACTTCAATGATTTCGTCGCGTTTATAATTTGTCAAAATCTGATTTCCTCAGTGGTAAAGTGGTTAGTGCGCCCTCAAATTTTAAATAGGTATTTTTAGTGTCTCATTATTTTGCCAAAACATTAAAAAATTTAGCTTGAAAAAAATTTTCTTCGAAAAAAAACCGAAGTCGGCGACTTCAGTAAAACCTTTTCTCGACTTTTTACACTTTTTAGTTCGTGGTATTTGAAGGCGGTTTTTTTTCGCACAATTTTTTTAGTTAGACATTCCTTAATACCATTACTCTTGGTCTGGGCGCTACACGTCTACTTACCTTATCGAGTTATACAAAAAGTAAAAATTAGTCTGCGTCAACTTTCATGTTAGATTCTTGATTGGCACTATGAGCTCGATGTATTTGCTCATAGCTTTGGACGGCTCTAGCGTCAATTTTTAAAAATACTAAATGACACTGATTATTACTTTTGACATATTAATTTTATTGTATAATGATTACATAGTTATTTATTCAAGTCTACCTATTATTTAATGTATTTTTTATTATTTGTTGACATTTAATTTCTATGACCTAATCAATTGTGACATGCTGTTTAATCGGTTTCAATTTTTTTTTATTGTTTATACTACCAATAAATCTGTTATAATTTTCTTTTTTTATTAATATTTTGCCCATGTTTAATTTTTAGTTTATTTTTCAAATAGTGCATGACCCTCTTTGAGTAAGGTATATAAGTACTGGCTTTCGGGCTGTCGTGTGTAATTTTGTCGTCTGATTAAGTACCTTTTTTTCTTTAATTATCTTATAAGCTATATAGCTTGTAAGAGACCATGTCAAATAAATAAATAGATGAAAAGTGGTTCTGCGAAGATCAGCAAATATAACTAGTAATCCTACTATGGTTTACACTTATTTATATGGTATTATCTAGTCAGGTTGATGTATTTACAAAATATTTTAGTTTTACATAGAATATAATAAAATGAAGTTCTTTTCGTATAAAGTGGGAAGACGTCCAGCGGCCGCCTAGATTATCTCGTCGACTAAGTTTTTTTTTTATGTGGTAGGTGACAGACGAATCGCCTGATGGTAAACGCGATACCAGTAGAGTCACAAGTGGGCTGTCAATTTTTGAACCGAGATATTGATGAATATTTCCTTACTCCGAATAACAGAATTAAAACGACGAGATAATTTCCTTAAATTGGAAATTATTTTGGTATCACACTAAACCAGCGTGAAGCAGCACTGTGCTGTTTTGCTGCGCGAGTGAGGGTATCGGAGGCCCATTTCGGTGGAAAAGTGGGGTCAAAAGGTTAACAGCGCACTTGTGACTCCACTCTGGTGTCGCGGGTGTCCATGGGCGGCGGCAATCGCTTACCATCTAGTGATCCGTCTGTTCGCCTGCCACCTATCACATAAAAAAATACGCTTTCACGGGAGATACGTTGTTCGCCGGCACATCTTACCTGTCCCGTAATAAATAGTATTATTTACTAGTATTACTATTTATTACGGGACGGGTGACAATCGGGGTGACAATCTCTCGGCAAACAATTATACAAGTGTTTGCCGAGAGATTGTCACCCCGAAATTGTTTAAAATAGATCCAGTTTAGTGGCTAATAATTAATATTGATTGGCGTCGCTAGTGTGCCCTACCTGTCACCTTAAGAAAATTACTGTGTCTCAGCTCAAAGTCAGAAAGTTAGCAAACGTGTATCCCGCGCCTCGATTTTCGTTGTACTTTTTAAAAAGTCTGATAATTGCCACAATCTATACAAATCTGTGGGCGGCGCTTATTTCGTCGATGCGTCGCCTATGTAATTGAAAGGTTGAATATGTGGACAGATGGGTGGATCCTTACCTTAATGTCATTTCAATATCCGTGGGCAAATTAGACAGAATCTGATGTGTGACAGTCTATACCTATAATGATGCGATGACTGCCTCGATGGCGCAGTGGTTAGTGGGTCGCACTTTAAAGCGACGGCTGTGCAAGAGGTCCCGGGTTCGATCCCCGGGTCGGGCCAAAAATTTGTACCTAAGTTTTCGGTAAGAAATTCTTAGTGGCAGCCCGGAGTCTGGAAGTTGGCGGTCTTGTACCCCCGTGCCTCGGAAAGCACGTTAAGCCGTTGGTCCTGCGCCCAATCCCTCTCTGGTCGTGTCACAGTAGTGTCCCATCGGAATATGAGGGTAAGGGAAAAGAGAGTGCACTTATGTTTGCGCACACACTTGAGCACTATAATATATTCTGCGTACGTGGCTGATCGTTGAGATTGGCCGCCGTAGCCGTAATCGGTTGGAGGATATTATTATTATGCGATTACTTCAGTCAATAATAATAATGAGTTAGATCGAGTCATTCCTTACAAAAATCTAGCAATACCTACATATCATATAGTCTAAATTGCGGGTTAAATAAGAATAAATAAATTAAAAGATAAAAGCTTTATTTTTCAAAGTTTGAAAACGTATGATGAAGGTAACAGATAAAAAATATTAAACCAGCTACATAACGGAAATTCGTAACATAAATAAATTTCTATCAAGTAAAAGTTATACAAGAAAGTCTTGCAAAATCGAGTCGAAGTGTTTAATCCGGTCCATTATTTGAAGTCCTTGTTATTTACTTGCAGTATCCGGCGACCCAACCAGGCTCCTTGTGGCAGAATCCAGAGCAGCAGTTCCCTTGGCTCCCATCAGGCTGGCAGCCGTCTCTGTCCTTGATACATGCCAACACTTGGGACGGCATGAAGACAGCGACCACGACGAAGATCGCGACGAGGAAGAACAGATTGAAGTTCATTTTGGATTTGTTACTACCACGATGAAGGCGGGAAGGTATATGAATTCTTGGAGCGACGTCTCAGCTTTTATAGCAGGAAGTATAGGTAAATACCTAGTACCTAGTTACTGAGTAACCGCCTGACCTTCCTCGTCAACGGTATGTTAAACTAAGTCACTTGAAATCAGTCATACAGTACAGGACTGGTATGGATATTATCTACAAAGATTTGAGGAAGGTATGTACCACTGTGAATTTACTTGGCATTTCCTGCTGCAATAGATTACACACTAAGGAGTTGATCGAGGGAAAGCCACGCTTCGGCATGAATGGGCCGGCTCGACTGAGACACTACGGCCACACAGAAAATCGGCTGAAAGCAGCACTGCGCTGTGTTTCGCTGCGTGAGTGAGGATACCGGAGGCCCGATCGGGGAGATACAAAGGGGGGTTTAAAGGTCCAACCAGGCGCCAACCAAGTGCACTTGTGACTCCAATGGAGTCGGCAATCGCTTACTGTCTGGACATGATTGAATATAGATTTGTTTTTTTTTTACTTTTGTTTTATTTTTATGTATTTTTAATTGTTTTATGTTTTGTTTTCTGTTTGTGCTAAATTGTGTTCTGTTTACAATTGCTATATGTTCTGTGTTGTGATGTCTATAATAATAAATATTTTCTTTCTTTCTTTCTTACCATCAGGTGATCGTCTGCCACTTATCACATAAAAATACCTAATTAGGTACGTCTTCTTACAGGATCTACTTTCCGCAGGGGTATTTCTGAATTGGTAAGACATTGAACACTTTAAAAAAGAGTCTACATCTTCTTAAAAAGTCATCCAGGGTTTCCATGGGAAGTGAAGATTATTTACTTATGACCATTTCAACAGGGATTAGGCACTGACTTCGGTAAAACCTTTTCTCGAGTGTACTGTTTTAAAATGTTATTTGAAGTGATATATAGATACATAGATATACTTCATTGCAAAAAAAAAACACAACTTTAAAAAACTAGGCATTACAGAAACTTAATTGTACAATTTCGGTGGTCGATGGAAGCGATTTCTACTAGACAACCTTCAGGCAAAGGACATTTGATAGTAGGGAAGTGAATAAAGTGTTAAAAAAAATATTTTACACTTTTAAGTTCATGGTTTTTTTTCAAGCTTTTTAGTATCTCAATTTTTAGCAGCTCATTGTGAGTACAGTATTAAAAGAGTTATCCTTTAACTCCTTACCGTTAAGGAGTTGACCTTCCATCATCAGCAGAGCCACAAAATGAATACAGTCAGGTGTTAATACTGGTGCAGTTTTGAAAAAAGGTACAAAAACATTACGTGTCCCTATAAAATTTGAGAGTTCCCCTCAATTTTTCCAGGATCATATCATCAGATCCTGATATCCTTATCATGGTACCAATCCGGGACTATTTACTTTCCAATTAAAAAAGAATCATCTAAATCGGTTCATAAATGGCAGAGTAATCGGCAAACTAACAAAATATATGTCGAATTGAGAACCTCTTTTTTTTAGTTTTTAGTTTGCTATGTATTAGGTATAAGTATGTATTTACAAAAGAAAAGTATTATATGTATAGGTATATTTGTAATCCCACTGTTGATTCTGATATCCGTAACACAGGTGCTTGAGCTACCTAACTCGGAGTCAGACCAATGTATGTGATGTTGTGAAATATTTATTTATTTAGTCGGTTAAAAAGTGAGAACAAATATTTTAGGAAATTATTTACAATTTTTTGAGACAAACTTATGGAATAATTTCTTCCCGTAAGTAAGATTAATCTTCATACCAATTGGTAAAAGAGACCACTTTTAATTATGAAGTTTATTGTTACTTATAGGAAGAAGTTATTAAATAGGTGTGTTGCAAAAAAAATTAAATCATTTCGTCTTTTTATTTCTTTTATTAGGTGGCAGACAAGCAGACGAATCACCTGATGGTAAGCGATTGCCGCCGCCCATAGACATCCGCGACACTAGTGGAGTCACAAGAGAGCTACCAACGTTTAAAGCCCCCCTTTCTCCCGAATTGCGCCTCTGGTACCCTCACTCACGCAGCTTAACCATGAAAGAGCCACGCCTCGTCATGAATGAGCTGGCTTGACAGGAATAATACCATGACTTCACAGAAAGCAGGCGTGAAACAGCACTGTGCTAAAAAATAAAAATGTAAATGTCCACAGATACACCCGGTATTGATTGCAATTGAAACTTAAATAGGGTAATTCCGGGGGAGATGGCCCTAGTAACTTGAAGGCTCTAGTGTGAAGGAATTATGATGAATAAAACAATAATTAATAAAGAAAATTAAACTTTACTTATTATAATTATTGAAAATCAACAAAAAGTCACTTTAAATATTGTAAAAACACGTAATATTAAAGTTTAAAATAAATCTAGGATTGGCCATCTCTCCCAGAGTGTCCGGGAGTGACGGCCATAGAGGCTGGGGGAAGATGACCGCTACTCTTTTTGCCTTTCGTTTGCCCTTGAGATCTATGGACTCTTTTTTTTTCTTACAACGGCATTCTTATGACACATGTGCTCAAACTCGATACAATTTTCATGCACCCAGAACATTCAAATATAACATTGAATCAAATCTTCAATTAGTTAGTCTCAGTCATATTTTTGTTTTTGGTAACGAAGGTTGATGACGGTTTCCATTCGTATTGGTTAGGCATCAGTAGAAAATTAAGTAGATGAAACGTAAATCACAATTAAGACATAAAATTGTATAGCTATCTCTCCAATCAATACTATGGCCATTTCTCCCGATTTTCCGGATGAGGTAGCTAGCTTACGTAAACACCACAACTCCAAAAATTCAAAGGTAATTTTGAAGATAGAACATTGAGAATATTTGTATTTCAACAGGAAACCACGAAATCAGACATAACTTTCAAAACCTTTTTGTGAGCACTTAATATATGAACCCCTTACCTTAAGTCGAATGTGTCATTAAAAAATAAAGTGAAATTACTCAACATTCTATTATTTTTTCGAACAAAAATTCACCGACACTTGTTGGCCACAGTCACCTGTACCAAAATAAATTGTTAGTAGTGTCACTTGGGAATTATTTGGCGATTTTTTTTCGATTGGTCATCTCCCCCGTACGGCCATCTCCCCCGGAATTACCCTACAAATTCGTTTCTTGCTTATTAAGACGTGATATATTGTATCTTCTTCCTCTGAATCGGGCACTTTTGGCAGAGTGGTCGTCCCTGTTGATGGTCTGGGTTGCGGCTCGCCGTTGCCGCTGGTTATCATGGCAGTCGCACGCGCGCAATACCTCTCCATTTTTTGTCCACTTTGTGCGTAGCGAGTTTGCGTGTTTTTCGTACGTTTGACTGAGTAGATCTTATGATAAAGTTGATCCAGCGATTCGGAGACCAGCATGTCATACATACGTCATACATATGTGATACATATTAGAAACATAATAGTAGGTAAAGTAAGTTGGAAGTGGATCAACTTGTGCTGCCACAGAATGAGACATTCCAAGTCAGCGCTGGTTTTCAGCCAGCTTCTTTGAAGGTGGAAGTAGAGAAGGTAGGTTTATGACTTACATCATTTAATCGGTTTCCGACAAAACTTGCTTTCCTATCACTGAACCCTACGATTTATACTCGTATCCTACATCCAACAAGTGGGAACCAGTTCTTACTTGTTGATTTAACTATACAAAGATAAACTCATTGTGGTTCGGTACACCACAGAGAAAAAAGGTTCATAAGTCATATTCAGTCCAGTTTGAATGGAAGTTGGTGTGGTCACAGCCAAGACTTCGAGGGGTCTCTCAGAGTATATGATATGGTCTTAGGGTTTTTAAGCGATGAATCTTTACGGAGGGCTTATTTAATTGTGAAAGGTGGCAGACGAGCTAGCAGATTACTGCTAGCTCGTAGTACTATCAGGATAGTAATCATTTTCGGCCACCTTAGGTGCGTGTGTCCATTTGTGGAGTCACAAGTGCGCTGCCAATCATTTTTCCTTCTTCCCGAGTTCGGATATCTGAAGTCCTCCAACGAGGCGACTTGTTTCTAAATTATTTGAACTTTTAAGGATTGACTGAAGACGAGGTCCATTCATGTGTATACCCAGTGAAAATTGATAGACAGATGTTTGTACATGTAAGGTTAGATACGAATCATGAGTTTCATCCAGCAAATTGTCACAAAAAAAACCGGCCAAGTGCGAGTCGGGCTCGCGCACAAAGGGTTCCGTAGCAGCAAAGTCCAAAATTACAGTTAAATCAACCTATCTCAAAAACTATAAGAGATACTTTGATCAAACCAAAAATCGTTGAAAGAGTTAATTAGCATGCATCACCTCTATTTTTTTTAGAATTTTATACCCCGTAGTTATAAAAATAGAGGGGGGGGGGACATACTTTTTACGACTTTGAGAGCTGATATCTCAAAAACCGTTCACTTTAAGAAAAATGTTTTTTAGAAAACTTTATATCATTTTAAAAGACCTTTCCATTGATACCCCACACGGGTATGTACATCGAAAAAAAAAATTTCATCCCTCAGTTACATGTATGGGGGGCCCCACCCCCAATTCTTTTTTTTACTATTTAGTGTCATATTTTTGTAGCGGTTCATACAACACATATTCCCATCAAATTTCATCACTGTAGTACTTATAGTTTCCGAGTAAATCGGCTGTGACAGACGGACAGACGGACAGACGGACATGACGAAACTATAAGGGTTCCGTTTTTGCCATTTTGGCTACGGAACCCTAAAAACGAACAATACTCGTTAATTTCTTTTACTCGAATTTGCGAAATAATTAAGAAAAAAATAACTAAAAAATTAAACATTTATTTTTCAAATATAAAAACGTATTCAATTAATAACACACAAATAAAAATTTAACCAGTTACTTACATTATTTCGTATCACAAATACATTTCTATAAAATAACAGTAATTCAAGAAAGTCTTCCCAAATCTAGTAATAGGTCCATTGTTTGAAGTCCTTATATTTACTTGCAGTACCCGGCGACCCATCCAGGCTCCTTGTGGCAGAACCCAGAACAGCAGTTCCCTTGGCTTCCATCAGGCTGGCAGCCATCTCTGTCCTTGATGCAAGCCAACACTTGGGTTGGCATGAACATGGCAGCCACGAAGAAGATCGCAACAAGAATTATGAGGTTGAATTTCATTTTGATTGTTTATATTTCTCTGAGACAAGAACACGTTTAGATCTAGTCTTGGTATGCTAGTTTCGATGGCTGCCTGGCTTTTATATGTTGAATTATACCTACTAATTTGTAACGGTCCGAATAATATGACCTTTCCTTGTTCTGCGATAAAACCAAAATCTTCGTCAATTGTTGAGGTAATTTCGATCTGAATAATAATGTGGATTATTACTGCTATTACTTTTTCAATGACTTTAAAAAAGTAGGAGGTTCTATGTTTGACTGTATGTTTTGTTTTGAAGCGATTGAAAAGTATATATAGAAACACTTTAAAGGAAAAAAATAAGTAGACATTTATTGTGTCTTACATTTTTACGTGCATTGTGTCATCATCACATTATACACACCCTTTTTAAGGGTTGCGAAGGTCAGACGGCAGTCGCTTTATTGTAATTACCAGACTTCCCGAATCCTGGATTATGGTCCAAGCTTACCCGGGACCGAAAAGACAGCTTTACTGTAAGAAGAGGAATGTATCACAATAGATATTACACAATTTCGTTGTGCCCGACAGGGTTCACATGTTGTGCTGTGTTTCGCTGCGTGAGTGAGGGTAGCGGAGGCCCAATCCGGGGGAAGGGGCTTTAAAGGTTGGCAGCGCACTTGTGACTCCACTAGTGTCGCGGGTGTCTATGGTGGCGGCAATCGCTCACCATCGGGTGATCCGTCAGCTCGTCTGCCACTTATCACTTAAAAAAAAACAGTGATCAAAAATATTAATATTATATTTAAGATCTTATAATGCACACTATGAAATGCATTTTTTTTATTAATTAATATTTTTAGGATAGCTAATAGCTTTAACATGAAAAAATAATAATAACAAAGATATCTTTTGACAAGCTACCATATTGATTATAAATATAGATTGGCGTGAGAAAATTTACCTAATATTGTTTCAACGTAAATTAAAAAAAAAAACTCGAGATATGACTTGTACTTGTTATTTAAGCCTTATCCATACTATTGATAATGACCTAATCCGATCTTGTTAAGGTGCCCTCAATTAACATGTGAGTCGATAAAATATGTAAATAATATATGTTTCTAATAACAAGGAAAATCTTAATAGAAAACAAAGGAACGCGACACTCAGCGACAATTAAAACTTCTTTATTCGCTTAACATAATTTGTATTTGTTTTATGTCATACGAGCTAACGGACCATCGGACGGTAAACCATTGCCGCCGCTTAAAGGCCGACTCGTAACAGTGATATTTCTTGTTGTAAAAACAAAATAAAGTACCTATTAAGTACTGCATTTATTGATAAAAAAATACAAAACTATGTGAAGTATCAAAATAAAAAAAAATTAACGTTTATCATAGAAAAATTAATAAAAACTTTAATTTACGGGCAATAGATTATTTTTTTTAATATTTCACAACATCACATACATCTGAGTCCGTGATAGGTAGCTCAAGCAACTGTGTTACGGATATCAGAATCAAGAGTGGGATTACGAATATATACATATAATACCTTTTTTTTTTTGTAAATATATAAGTACTTATTATACATAGAAAACACCCATACCAGTACAAACAGACATGTTCATGCACACAAATATTTGTACTGTGCGAGGATCGAACCCGCAACCCTTACACCAAAGGCAGCATTCACTACCACTGTTCCAAACGGGTCGTCAAATTAATTTTGAAATAGGTAGGTATATTTTGAATTTTTCTTCAAAAAACGTTTAAATTATGTTTATAAGGGGTCGGCAGAGCGTACGCAGATCCTCTGGAGTTGCAAACGTTCATACGCTGTAAATGCTTGTTTGCCACCGACGTAGTATAAAAAAACTATAATCATTCAAATAAACTACAAGTATAAGTTAGTAATTATTAATAAACTATTATAGTTTAATAAACAAATTAGTTACAATTTTGAAAGCTGAAATCACATGCTAAAATAGAACGAAATAAAGATAATTATATGTAGGGAATCTATCTTGATATTAAATGTGGGAGAGCCACGCTTTGGCATGAATGGGCCGGCTCGACCGGAGTGATACCACTGCCTCACAAAAGACCGGCGTGAAGCAGCGCCTGCGCTGTGTTTCGCCGTGTGAATGAGGGTACCGGAGGCCCAATGGGGGAAGGGGAAAAGGTTGGCAGCTCACTTGTGACCCCACTGGTGTTGCGGGTGTCCATGGGTGGCGGAATTGCTTACCATCAGGTGATCCGTCATGCTCGTCTGCCACCATATAAAATATAAAAAAAATCTTGATATGCCAAAAATGCTTTGATTACGATTTTTTTATGTCATAGTTGGCAGACAAGCTGACGAATGAATTTAAATAGTTTTTAAACTAGACCTTAATAGATATTTTTTGAACAAAATGCAAATTTTATCTTTACGATCTAAAAATACTAGAGATTGAGGAAAACATCTCAAAAAATTGGCACGTGTAACATCTTAAAGTGACGGGTAGGGCACACTAGCGACGCCAATTGATTTAAATTGATGGCAACTAAACAGGAAATCTTTTTAAAATTTTCGGAAAAACTTATATTAGAAAGAAAGAAAGAAAGAAAAGAAAGAAAAATCGTTTATTTTTTGCACATTTACACAGTTATTATTTATTCATTACGCCGTGTGGTCCCCGGCAGAGTAGAATAGACCACCCACACTCTTACCGAGGTGTCGTAAAAGGTGACTAAGGTAAAGCTGCTGGCATGATCATCAGCACCCAGAGAAGGAAAACTCTGCATTTATAGCAAAACCCTCGCCAACCCGTCTGCCAAGCGTAGTGAGTATGGCAATTACCCCTCATGTGATTGAGGGGGGGCCCGTACCCCAGCACTGGGGACTTAAATGGGCTGCTGATGATGATTTATTTATTACTGCCACCTATCACATAAAAAAGCCAACGATTTCTGTTCTTCAGGTGGTTAAGCGCCAGATTCTTCGACCGTACCAACTTGTTAGTTAAGATCCAGTAAACAAATATTCAGCTTTACACAGTATGAATCACTGTTGGAAATTACTGCTTAAGGTGACGGGTAGGGCACACTAGCGACACAAATCGATTTTAATTTTTAGCTACTAAACCGGATCTATTTTAAACCATTTCGGGATTACAACCATTCGGTAAACACTTATTTTATTTATTAAATAGCCATGCACAAATGTTGGGTCCGTTTTTGTACGCGAAAAATTGATTACCGCCAAAAGCGGCCACTTTTAGCGTGAATCAATTTTTCGCGTACAAATGTTGGCTTCGCATTTGTGCATAGTTATTTAATAAATAGTATAAGTGTTTGCCGAGAGGTTGCAAGCCCGATTTGTTTAAAATAGATCCGGTTTAGTAGCTAACAATTAAAATCGATTGGCATCGCTAGTGTGCCCTACCCGTCACCTTAACATTTTGTGCCGTCTATGTGCTTGTTTATAAGTTTTGTTGTATGTTTTGGTTTTAATGAAATGAAATAATATATTTATTCGTTAAAATCATCATCATCACACTAGGTATTAAATTGAAATAATATCCAGAAGAATAAAATTTCATCCACGGATTTTATAATTGTAAATTTTCTTATAAAATCTTGTCTTTTTAATTACTCGACATTTGCAGGGTTAAAAATGTGTTTGGAATAAGCAGACACTATAGCAGCCAGTAAAAAAAACCAACCGTGCATGTAGATTGTCATTAGAACTCTTAGTCATTGTGTTAAATTGTCTAAGCTCAAACCTAATGTATTGGCTGATGCATCCAAAGGTTTTAAATTAGGTTCTACTGCATAAAAGTGTCCACTTAAAATAGTTAATAACCGACCGAATAGGAATTGGTAAAATCTAAGGTCGATGAAATTTTGAACTCTCCCTTCAGAGAGGAAAAAAAACATGATATTTTTGTGTGACGTAATTTATAAATGAGCCTTATGGTGGCTATCCGGGTCAATATAACGACCGTCATAATTTAAGGACCCAGGGGAGATTGTGGGACTCAGACCCTAAACGAAACCCCTGAGGTGCGAAGATGGTCGCACGATTACACTCGGTTGGTCCTGCAACAGGAATGGAACCGTACTAACAATTTTCTTGAATAAAATAATAATTATTATTTAATACTTTGATACAGGGTAGACGAGCAGACGGATCGCCTGATGGTAAGCGATTGCTTCCGTCCATAGACACCCGCGACACCAGTAGTCACAAGTGCGTTGCCAACCTATAAACCCCCCATTCCCCCGGATTGGGCCTCCGGTAACCTCACTCACGCAGCGACACACAGCACAGTGCTGCTTCACGCCGGTTTTCTGTGAGGCCGTGGTATCACTCCGGTCGAGCCGGCCCATTCATGCCGAAGGCAGCGCACTTGTGACTCCACTGGTGTTGCGGGTGTCCATGGGCGGCGGAATTGCTTACCATCAGGTGATCCGTCGTCGACGCCGTGTGGTCCCCGGCAGAGTAGAATAGGCCACCCTCACTCTTACCGAGGTGTCGTAAAAGGCAACTAAGCTAAAGCTGCTGTCATGATCATCAGCATCCAGAGAAGGAAAACTCTGAATTTATATCAAAACCCTTGCCAACTCGTCTGCGTCGTCAAGCGTGGTGAATATGGCAATTACCCCTCATGTGATTGAGGGAGGCCCGTGCCCCAGCAGTGGGGACTTAAATGGGCTGATGATGATGATGATGATGAAGTGATCCGTCTGCTCGTCTGCCACCTCTGATATAAAAAAAAGTGTGGCTCTCCCACGGTCAACGAATATTACGAAACGATACAATTATATAGGCGAACTTAAAACTAATAATTTTTTTTTTAAATTTAAATAAATACACTGATCAGTAAATCGTAATCGAAGTAAGTAAGTGGTTCCTAAACTAAAAACATTAAGTTAAAAAAAGATATAGATATAGGCTAGAGGCGACAAACGATAAATCGCGTCACCTAATGGTAAGTAATCAACGCTTAACATGAACATCAACGAAAACAGATAGATCGTTAATGCGTTGCCAGCCATTTAAAAATGATTACGTCTTTCTCTTGAAGGTCCCTAAGTCGTAGCCGCCGGTAAGAAATCCTGAAGCCCAACCGTTCCACAGAACTAAAGTACGTGCCCTCTATTTATTTCAGAGAGTCTCTGACGTCACTTCACAGTCCACGCGATGAGAAGATGTTATCAATGAGAAACCTCCCCATGAACTAGCCCATTAAGGCGAAGGATACCCCTAACTATCGACGCCAATCGATTTAAAGCTACTAAACCGGATCTACGTTTAACAATTGCGGAGACTCGGCAAACATGTATACTATATTTACAAACCAGAAGTGAGGGTAATTTTTTTAAAAAGCAACGTACAAATACGAAAGTAATTGTTTATTACTAAAAATATTCGCCGTGTGGTCTCTGGCAGAGTAGAATAGGCCACCCTCACTCTTACCGAGGTGTCGTAAAAGGCGACTAAGGTTAAGCTGCTGGCATGATCATCAGCACCCAGAAAAGGAAAACTCTTCATTTATATCTAAACCCTCGCCAACCCGTCTGCCAAGCATGGTGAGTATGGCAATTACCCCTTATGTGATTGAGGGAGGCCCGTGCCCCAGCAGTGGGGACTTAAATGGGCTGATGATGATGATGATGACTAAAAATATCAAAGAGTCGAAACTCCACATGCCCCCCACAAGGTGGACCGACGTGAAGGTCGCGGGAATCCCTTGGATGCGGGCGGCACAGGACCGATCTGTGTGGAGATCATTGGGGGAGGCCTACGTCCAGCCGTGGACGTTTACTGGCTGAATCGTTAATCAGTAGATTAACCCTGTGACACCTGAATCAGGCAATAGCTTCCTGACGTCCGGCTCTTCCGACTGCTCCGCAAAAGGTGACAATTTACGCGGCCTCGCTTGGCCCAAGCTGAGGCTCGTGGTCAGGGGAATCCGCTAACACTATTTATTTTATAATCATAGACAAACATATTTTATCTTATTTCGTACTCGAAACTTTGATTCACATTCAAAGTAGACACTTTTGGTGTTAACAAAAGTTTCGAGTACAAAAGCAGACCAAAAAGTGCACAATGAGTAAATAAACAGCATACAGGGTTATCGAGTCTCTGATGGTCCACTGTTGGTAGAAATAGATCCAGTTTAGTATTTCAATAGTTAAATTAATTGGCATCGCTAGTGTGCGGGACTCTTTGCCTTAAAACGGAACGATATAATACCAATAATGCCAGGATTATGACACCATACGACATAAAACGCTCTATAAAAAGCTATTAAAACACAAGTGGATAGCGTATACAGTCTTTTGATGGATCTTAAAGATGCTATGGCAAATTTAAGTTAGCTTTTTCAAATAAACATGTTGAGAATGGTGATGCAATGGAATGGAATAGTGGCCAAGGATGTGCAAGAAACTGTACGTTTCAGATAGTTTCTGAAACCTGTAACCATTATTCAGTTGGTCTGGTTCCCCTAAGGTCAGACGGCAGACGCTTCATTGTATATATCATACTCCCCGAATCCCGAATCATGGTCTAAGCGTACCCGGGGCTTCAAAAAGACAGCTTTGGACGCAACCGAAAATTACACGCTAAGATGAAGAAAAATGTAGCCTAGGATGTAAATCTTGGTGTGCAAACTGAGAAACCCTCACTCTTACCCACTCTCACTCTTACGAGCCGTGTGGTCCCCGGCAGAGTAGAATAGGCCACCCTCACTCTTACCGAGGTGTCGTAAAAGGCGACTAAGGTAAAGCTGCTGGCATGATCATCAGCCCCCAGAGAAGGAAAACTCTGCATTTATACCATAAACCTCGCCATGCCGTCTGCCAAGCGTGTTGAATATGGCAATTACCCCTCATGTGATTGAGGGAGGCCCGTGCCCCAGCAGTGGGGACTTAAATGGGCTGATGATGATGATGAAACTGAGGAAAGTAGATTCAAAACTTACTACTAAGACCGAAGCCTATCCATTTGTATGTATAGTTTTCTAATACTTCAAACACTTAATAGTAAACACATAATAGTTTACAGACGAGCAGACGAATCACCTGATGGCAAGCAATCGCCGATGCCCATATGAACAGCCGTAATACTAGTGGAGTTAAGACTGCGCTGCCAACCTTGCAATTTAAATTGAATTTTTTGAATTAGCGCAGGTCACGTCGGTTTTCTAGGCCGTGGTAGCGCCGTTCTCCATTCATTATAAAGGAAAAAAGCTTGTAATAAATGTGTAATGTCTGTCTCTGTGACTGCCTCGGTGGCGCAGTGGGTCGCACTTTAAAGCAACGGCTGCGCAAGAGGTCAAAAAATTGTTTGTATGTTTTCGATAAGAAATTCTTAGTGGCAGCCCGGAGTCTGGAAGTTGGCGGTCTTGTACCCCCGTGCCTCGGAAAGGACGTTAAGCCGTTGTGTCCCATCGGAATATGAGGGTAAGGGAATAGAGAGTGCACTTGTGCTTGCGCACACACTTGAGCACTATAATATATTCTGCGTACGTGGCTGATCGTTGAGATTGGCCATCGTAGCCGTAATCGGTTGGACGATATTAATGTCTGTCTCATATGTTGCAGATGTCTATTGGCAGCGGTAATCACTTATTCGTACCGTCAGGTGAATCGTCTGCTATAATGTGAGAACAAATCATGTCAAAACGTGGAGAGCCACATCTCTATATCGCCTGTAACTTGGACCAACGATTAATTCACCCACTTCTCTTTACGACCAATTTTTACTTTTATAACGTTACTCTCAGCGAAATTAAATTACTAGGGACGTGTCTGCGTGTGCGTGGTGCAATGTGCATGTGTGTCTTGTTGTGCTATTATCGCGACTATGCGACTGTCAGATTCAATTTTCTCACATATTACACTGCTTTGTTGTCATATAACGATGTTAGGTTTAAATGAGATCGTCCCAGCTGCTTTGAAATAAATTTGTTGATGTGAGGGTGAAAAATCGGGTTCATGGTGATATTTCTGAGTGTCGAAAGAATTATATCTATTCAATTTAGCGTGCTGTGGAGTCGTATTTATGTTTGCTGCTATAAATTATTAATAATTAAATGAAATATTTGGCAAAAAATTAATACATGTATAATCTCTTAGTAATCAATATCATGTTGGTCTAGTGTTTTTAATACCGGGCCGTGATCTATGGGTCTTTGCACTCTACATATAAAATATAATTAATTTAAGTATAAATATAATCTCAGTTTTAAAATTGTACTTAAAAATTAACAATAAAAAAATTATTACTATTATTTTTATTGTAATTTATAAAAAAAACTTATTGCCCGAACGGAAAGTAATAATTTATTTGCTAAATAATTTTAATAGTTTCATTTTTTTTTTTATGATATAGGTGGCAGACGAGCTGACGGATCACCTGATGGTAAGCGATTACCGCCGCCCATGGACGCCTGCAACACCAGTGGTGTCACAAGTGCGCTGCTTACCTTTTAACCCCCCTTCCCCTGGATTGGGCCTCCGGTACCCTCACTCACGCAGCGAAACACAGCGCATGCACTGCTTCACGCCGGTTTTCTGTCAGGACGTGGTATTACTCCGGTCGAGCCGGCCCATTCATGCCGAAGCGTGGCTCTCCCACTGTTGAAATTTATTTTTCTGGCATGTCATTAAATATTTTTTTATCGTCATTGATCTATATCAATGACGATAAAAAAAAAAAGTAAACATTTACAATGTAGTGACAAAAACAAAAAAAAAACACAATAATTTCTTCGATTACTCTTTTTAGACATAACGCTTACCTTGTACCTGATCCCAACATTGTGTTATGGATATCATCAATATCAATAGCTGACAAAATAATTCCATGTCGCTTAGATTATAATATTTTCCTCATACATTTCCTTGACGTGCAAGGTCACGGTTAATTGTCATTTATTGACCGTGTTAGTATATTTACCTGCTGATGAGGAAAACTCGTCTCGATTACGTAAAAAATAATAACAAACCTATTTTTTTTTATGAATTCTACTATCTACTGATAAAGGAGTTTTTATCAGTAGATAGTAGAATTCATTAAACTTTGGTGAATAAAATTGATGTCTTAAGGTGACGGGTAGGGCACACTAGCGACGCCTAATGATTTAAATTGTCAGCAACTTACTTTCCATCAAGTGACTCGCTTGCTCGTTTATTAACCTCTAGCATAAAAAAAAACGAAACCGTATATGTTTTTAAAAATTTCGCTGCAGCCTCTCATTTATACTATTTACTTAATACTTATACTTAACTTTTGGGTCTGCTGTTGAACTCGAAATTTGAATTACCGCCAAAAACGGCCACTTACGGCGTCATTCCAAATTTCGAGTGCAAAAGCAGATAAAAAGTAGTGAACAATTATTAAATAAAGTGTATAAGTGTTTTCTTAGAGACTCCCGCTCTGAAATCGTTTAAAATAGATCCGGTTTAGTAGCTAACAATTTAAATCGATTTTTGTCATTAGTTAGGGCTAGCTACTAAACCGGATCTATTTTAAACAATTTCGGGAATACAACCTCTCGGCAAACACTAATATTATTTATTAAATAATCATGCACAAATACAAAAACGGACCCACCGCTTTTGTACGCGAAAAATTGATTCACGCCAAAAGCGGGCACTTTTGGCATGAATCAATTTTTCGCGTACGCGTTGGACCCAACATTTTTACATTGTTATTTAATAAATGTGTTTGCCGAGAGGTTGTAACACCGAAATCGTTTAAAATAGATCCGGTTTAGTACTTAAAAATTAAAATCGATTGGCGTCGCTAGTCTGCCCTACCCGTCACCTTAAGCAGTAATTTCCAACAGTGATTCATACTCTGTAAAACTGATTTTTTTTTACTGGATCTTATCTTACAAGTAGGTAAGATCGAGGAATCTGATGCTTAACAAACTGAAGAACAGAAATCGTTGGCTTTTTTATGTGATAGGTGGGAGACGAGCAGACAGATCACCTAATGGTAAGCGATTGCCGCCGCCCATAGACACCCGCGACACCAGTGGAGTCATAAGTGCGCTGCCAACCCTTAAACCCACCTTTCCCCTGTATTGGGCCTCCGGTACCCTCACTTATTACAAAACACAGCACAGTGCTGGTTTACGCCGGTTTTTTGTGAGGCCGTAGTATCGCTCCGATCGAGCCAGCCGATTCATGCCGAGTCGTGGCTCTCCCACGGTCGAATCATCTTGCATTATTTTTTTGTTTGAAATTAAACCATTTTTGTGTCGCCGTCCGCCCATGGACACTTGCAACACCAGTGGTGTCACAAGTGCGCTGCTTACCTTTTAACCCCCTTTCCTTGGATTGGGTCTCCGGTACCCTCACTCACCCAGCGAAACACAGCGCATGCACTGCTTCACGCCGGTTTACTTTGAGGACGTGGTATTACTCCGGTTGAGCAGGCCCATTCATGCCGAAGCGTGGCTCTCCCACTGTTCTCCCACATATTGTTAATTACTATGTTTTTTTTTATCCAGGTATATTTTAATAGTTTGTATTTCTAAATTGTGATGGGAAATGTGGGAAGTCATTTCATTAATACTAAATATGTAACTTCATATTTTTATTTTTCACTTCAATAATAGAGACTTGGCAAAACAAAAGAAATGCCTTTAACCTTTACAATGCCACTTCAAATGAAATAAATTACTAAGCAAATAAAGCAAGTAATTTATTCATTAAATACGATAATGCATAAAAGGATTCCAAAATTAGTTACCTACGAATTTTTTAGGGTTCCGTACCTCAAAAGGAAAAAACGGAACCCTTATAGGATCATTTTGTTGTCCGTCTGTCTATCTGTCCGTCTGTCTGTCTGTCTGTTAATACCCTTTATCTCAAGAACGCGTGGACGTATCAAGCTGAAATTCACATGAAATACTCAAGTCTATTGTCGCTTTAAGGTGTGAAAATATCATACTTCTAAGCCAAGCCAATCAAAAGATACAGCCGATTATGTCGATATTTTCAACAAATTTTCGACACTCGCAAAGGAATCAAAACCTACAGGGTACTTCCCGTAAACTCAGAATCTTGAAATTTGGCAAAAGCATTGTCATAAACTGCAAATATAGGAAAGATTGCGAAAATCACATTTTTTAGTTATATAATATCTTAAAAATAATTTAATAAAAAGAAATGTACGGCGGAACCCTCGGTGCGCGAGTCAGACTCGCACTTGGCCCGTTTTTTTGTTATGTTATGTAACCAGTATTGTGCTATAAAGTTAATAACAGGTTTTTACAATTAAACACCACAAGGATGTCAATAAATATACTTGCATAATCGGTCTATAAAAATATTTTTAGTTCATATTATCATCTCCACGATACTCGTAGTAATAGAGAATAATAATCTTTTATACATGGTAAAAAGGTTCATAATAACTGAACAAGCTCTTGGTCATCACCGCACCTTATATCAAAATAATCGAAGAATCCACAAACAATAGCTAATTAGCTGGCATTTTAATTAATTTGCCGAGAAATTCCAAATAATGTGTAAATCACTTACAAAAATGTAATACAAGCATACGTATAGTTACAGACAGCGAAAGTAAATGTGTGTTAATTCTATGAAGGTGATAATGACTGGATTTGTTGGTGGAAAGAAATAGTCAATCTTAATTTTTAGATTTTTTACCTATTCGGTTCCTAGACAATACAAGCAAAATGATAAAAAAATTGCATAAAGTTTTATTTCTTTTGAATAATAAATTAATTTTGTATATAAATAAAATATGCTAAATTAAGGTGACGGGTAGGGCACACTAGCGACGCCAACCGATTTTAATTTTTAGCTACTAAACCAAATCTATTTTAAACAATTTCGGGATTACAACCTTTCGGCAAACACTTATACTATTTATTAAATAACCATGTATAAATGTAGACCCAACATTTGTACGCGAAAAATTGATTCACGCTAAAAGTGGCCGCTTTTGGCGGTAATCAATTTTTCGCGTACAAAAACGGACCCAAGATTTGTGCAAGATTATTTGATAAATAGTATAAGTGTTTGGCGAAATGTTGTAACCCCGAAATTCTTTAAAATATATTCGGTTTAGTAGCTAACAATTAAAAACTAATGGTGTCGCTAGTTAGGGCTACCCGTCGCCATAAGGTAGCTCCTCGGCTTAATATTTACCCATTCTAACCAACATTATATTATGTTCTACGAATTTTGTAAATTCGTCGTAAATTATATTATATACAAAATGAGCAAGTCACGTCACTGACTATCTTTATAAAGAGTTTAAAAATCAATGCAATTTTTCAAAAATCATGAAACAAATGTTGTTAACAGGGTATAACCGTTTACTGATACACCCAGTATAAAAATGTAGTAAATCGTCAATTTTTAGGGTTCCGTAGCCAAACGGCAAAAAACGGAACCATTATAGATTTTGACTGACCGGATGGCGCAATTGGTAGTGACCCTGCCTCTTACGCCAAAGGTCGTGGGTTCGATCCCCACCCTGGACAAACATTCTTGCGATGAACACTTGTGTTTGTTCGGTGTCTGGGTGTAATATATGTATTTAAGTATATATTTGTGTTCCTCTGTTGTCTGATATCTGTAACACAAGTGCTTAAGCTACTTAGTACGGAATCAGGTCAACGTATGAGATGTTATAGATCCGTCATGTCCGTCTGTCTGTTCGTCTCTCCATCCCTATGTCACATCCATTTTTTTCCGAAACTATAAGAACTATACTATTGAAACTTCGTAAATAGATGTATGTATTTTGTTAACCGCATTACGATTATTGCCCAAAAATAGGAAAAAATCAAAATTTTTGGGTGTCCCCATACTTACAACTGAAACTCTAAAATGTTCTTTTCATCAAACCCATACGTGTGGAGTATCTATGAACAGATCTTTAAAAATGATGTTAAGGTTGCTAATATATATTTTTTTCTACTCTTAATACTTTGCGCAAGAGACGCTCCCCAGCGAAACAATTATAAAACTAAAAAAAAATTATATCATTATCATAAAAACTAACAACAAAAATTGGTTTGATTTAGATCTTTAAGGTAAATTTTGGTTTACGGTTTATAACGTATTATAAAAAAACTACATACTAGTTTTTTTAATGCGTTATAAACCGTAAACCAAAATTTACTTTCCATATATCTTACTTGCTGCAATGGAACCCTTCATGGGCGAGTCCGACACGCACTTGGCCGGTTTCTTTACTACCGTAGACAAGAATATAAATTTAGCGTTGTAACGTCAAGCTGTTAACTCAAATGACTAAAGTGTCCTTGGTAATGAACCATTGGGTCTAGATTACAATTTTTAATTCGTTATGATCATGATTCCTAGTAAACCGGTTACGCTTCCACGCAGCTAGACAAGTCACACCTTTAGATCATATCATTATGGTCCCGAATGGATGTAGAATCCGAGGTGTACGATAAAACCAACGATGGTTTTTGTTGTAAAGTAAAGTTGATACTTAGTAAAGTTGATAGGCTGATGCCTATAACTAGAAATCAAGTCATCGTTACTACTATGCGATTAGGCGTATTCACCACGCTTGAAGAAATGAGGTGTCGTTAGAAGCTTCTTGATTGTTTTCTGGTTAAAGGTTACATGACGTCACGTTAAATTAATTTAATTCGCTGGTGTGCCCTACCCATCACCTTAAGGTGACGGGTCGTGCACACTAGCGACGGCAATCGATTTTGATTCTTAGCTACTAAACCTGATCTATTTTTTAATTTCGGGGTTACAATCTCTCGGCAAACACTTTACTATTTATTAAATAACTATGGACAAATGATGGGTCCGTTTTTGTACTCGAAAAATTGCTTCACGGCAAAAGCGCCCACTTTTGGCGGAAATCCAAAATTCTAGTGCAAAAACAGACCACAAACAGTTAACTATAAGTATTAAATAAATAGTATACGTGTTTGCTGAAAGGTTGTAACCCCGAAATTGTTTAATTTAGATCCGGTTTAGTAGCTACAAATTAAAATCGATTGGCGTCACAAGTGTGCTCTACCCGTCACCTTAAACAATTTGAACGCCTTTAGGAGTGCACAATGTTTGACTGTCAAAATTAGGTCTTGATATATTTTGAAAATCCTTTCGTCTTGTGTTTACTCTGTTATTTCTTTCATCCTTTATTTCGAATTAACATGTTTAGCAAAATAGTTTGATAGCACAAGAAGAACATACAGGGATAGAATCGTTAAAATTTAAGCTTCTTGAAGTAGTCCCAACAAGAAACCTGCGACTTTATACGGACCATTCTCCTGATTACTCTTTTTTTGTAAAATGTTATTTTAAGCGTACGGCTATGCAGGTTCTCTTTAGACCAGTACTACTGCGACAATTTATTATAATATATATAACTACGCTCTTATAATTGGAGGCCAATATTCACTTTAGATCGCTGCGCCAACTTAGCTAAATACTAAACTTGTATTTAACTATACTTATAGATAGAAAACATCAATAAACTTGGATTACAAGAAACGAAATAACGTCGAAAACTTTTTATTCCTTAAAATTAATAGTAATAATTCTAGTAGAACTAATTATTATTATTATGTTTGAAGACTTAACAAGCTTAAAACAGTTTTTTTTTTGGTTAGTGTTTTGTTTACGGACTATTTATTTTTGTTTTGAAATCTAAATATCAATTTTATAATTTTTTTTTTTTATAATAATTCTTACAACATCTCATACGTTGACCTGATTCCGTACTAAGTAGCTTAAGCACTTGTGTTACAGATATCAGACAACAGAGGAACACAAATATATGCTTAAATACATATATTACACCCAGACACTGAACAAACACAAATGTTCATCGCACGAATGTTTGTCCAGGGTGGGGATCGAACCCACGACCTTTAGCGTATGAGGTAGAGATTGTGCTTATGATTGAATTTTATACTCATTATGTTGATTACATTATAACAACCCAGTAGAAATTAAAAGCTTCAGTCATATCTAACTTTGTCTAATTTCCGTCATAACTACGACATGACTTGAATTGTGTATAATTCCATCCTACGTATTCTTAATCTGATTTCCAGACTACAAAGTTCGTGATGACAAATACAAATAGTCTACATTTGTTGTTATGTTCCATCGACAACGAAGTTTCAGATTAGAATGCAAACTACATGAGTAGTAGGATAAACATTGTGTATTCTGTATTGTGTGTGAAATTCAATTATTAAACTGTGACTTTGAGTTTGAAAATCATTGTAATATAATACAAACCATAGTCACTTTGACTATCTGTTATTGTCTGCTTTGATATTCAAAACTATAGTGTTTTATATTTGAATATGAAACTGTCAATATTTTTTATATTCAAATGTACTATAATTTTTTTTTATCACTAAGGCCATTTAGCAAGCGTGGTGATTAAGCCTAATCCCATCATGGTAGCGATAACTTGATTTCTATGATGGAGGCCTATGCCCTATAGTGGGACAGTAGGTATATAAATAAAGCTAATACTTTACTTTACTTAACAATTAAAGTTAAGTTGCCGTGAGTGCGGCAGTAGAATTGGAATTGAACAGTGGGAGAGCCACGCTTCGGCATGAATGGGCCGGCTCGACCGGAGTAATACCACGACCTCACAGAAAACCGGCGTGAAGCAGTGCATGCGCTGTGTTTCGCTGCGTGAGTGAGGGTACCGGAGGCCCAATCCAGGGGAAGGGGGGTTAAAAGGTAAGCAGCGCACTTGTGACACCGCGGTAATCGCTTACCATCAGGTGATCCGTCTGCTCGTCTGCCACCTATATCATAAAAAAAAATGATTTATTATAAAAAATGCAAAAAAAATTTTTGAACCACTGTAAATCGGCCACCCTCTTTAATAAACAGAAAAATAGTCTAAAATATAAACAATATTAACTTTGCTACGAACTAGATCCGACGTAAAAATATACATTCTGACACCAAAATTGTTTTTCCAGCTGTTTCTGTCATCGCAATTACGGTTATTTGGCACTTGTGAAAAGTCAGTTCTAATGTTGTTTTAACTCCGCATAGAAGAAAACGTTTTATAATTCCTCCCTGTCAATGTAGTGAAGTGCCTTCTGCTCGTGGTCACACTGTATGTTGTATCTGAGCCGGCTCTAAAAATAAAAAAAAAAATGTAGTATGCATGTAATGAACTGACAAAACCAGTACCGTAGGTACAGGTCTGCAAGCACAACACGTGTGGAATGCTAACCGCAGTTAATAGTTATGTAAATGTACAGTACAGAAAATAAAAAGGTTGGTCAATTTGAAAGTAAAATTTCGCTTGCAAGGCAAGAATCAAATACACCAATGTACCGTTTTAATAAGATCTACCAACCTCTTTTAAATTTTCCTTACATCAAAAAGAATCAATATTACTAGAAGCAATTCTGAACTTTCTGATCCAACAGTTAAGCATAATTTTCTGTGCAACAGGTATTACTCTGACAAATAATAATAATAAAAAAATACGCCCAATCACACAACCATACAGATCATCACAATCAAGACTCATTACCCCCACCACATCACAATCAGATTCGTAGTGTAGGAATTTCACTTGGCCTAGGCCCGTACATTTCTGAAAAGCCAGCAAATAGCAACATCTCATAGGTTGACCTGATTCCGTACTAAGTAGCTTAACCACTTGTGTTACAGATATCAGACAACAGAGGAACACAAATATATACTTAAATACATATATTACACCCAGACAAATTTACGAAAGGTGCTCATAGCATATCAAACGAATTAATTTGAAAACTGACGAACCTATTCGTTCTTTGACTGTACTATGTTGTCTGCAGGGATTCAAACGTCCTTAAAAATGTCCATCATCAGGCGATGATGATGACGGAGCCAGCATCAAACCCCAGTGTTTCAAGCTGGCGAGCTGGAATTTTCAAATCTATGTGCGTATACCCGATGAGGGAAAACATCGTGAGAAAAACTGAACGTTTCGGATAGTTTCTGAATCGTGTAACCATGGTTCAGTTGGCCTTGTTCTGTCGAAGAATTGCGAAGGTCAGACGGCAGTGGTTTTATTGTACTTACCAGACTCCCCTGAAATATGGTCCAAGCGTACCCCAGGCTCCAGAGCGACAGCTTTGGATGCCAACAGTATTTACACGCTAAGATGAAGCGGTCCAAGCTGGCGCTCCTCTTTCCTACTGTATATCCTCCACTACACACGGTCCTTTGCATCCACTGTAGTGAGGTTATTACCACGTATGTTATTTATTTATTTAGTACAGCCACATGATACATCATCATCATCAGCCCATTTAAGTCTCCACTGCTGGGGCACGGGCCTCCCTCAATCACATGAGGGGTAATTGCCATACTCACCACGCTTGGCAGACGGGTTGGCGAGGGTTTTGATATAAATGCAGAGTTTTTCTTCTCTGGGTGCTGATGATCATGCCAGCAGCTTTACCTTAGACGCCTTTTATGACACCTCGATAAGAGTGAGGGTGGCCTATTCTACTCTGCCGGGGACCACATGATACATATTATTACAATCACAAGCCATATATTAATAAGGTCACAGTTCTGATATGCATCAAAATAACGGCGTACATAGCACTTATGAGAAAAACATTTGTTTAGATTCCTTATGTTTCTTAATTAAATTAGTAAAACAAACTTAGTGCTAGGCGTATATCATCTCTTACGACGAAAACCTTTTCTGGTTCCACCCTTTCAACCGGTTCCTGGCGGTAGTGGCATGGCCAGACATCTGTTGCCTTCATGCATTTATCCAGTTTTTTTATCAGATAGGTGGCAGACGAGCAGACGGATCGCCTGATGGTAAGCGATTGCCGCCGCTTATAGACACCCTCGACATCAGTGGAGTCACAAGTGTGGTATCAACCATTAAACCCTCCTTTCCCCCGGATTGAGCCTCCGATACCCTCAGTTTGCGCAAAATATGCACGTGCCAAGAACGTGTCACTTCTTCAGTAAAACGCTTCGGAATGATTGCCCTCACAGAAAACTGACGTGAAACAGCCTACTGTGTCCCAAATATATGGAATTTTCTAGCTTTTAATATTCTTTTTATTACGCTGCACAGATAGATAATATTACGTTAGTTGACATACAAATTACAGCAGGAAAAAATAATGGTAAAACCCCACATCATCTCGAATGGGAAGGAAAATAAACAAAGTTCGGTCGCGTTACATATCATAATTGTTGAATAATTACTATAGATAAAGTTCTTGTATACCTTGTGTCAAGAGTTTATCTGGGCAGTAGTCAATTATTATTAACTAATTTGACATTGCATTTCGTTGACTTCTATTATATTTTAATTTTTGTATCCTAAACTAGCAAGTTCATGATTATTATGGAATAATGTTAGCTCTTAAATTTTTATTACAAATCCTTTTTCCTTTTCCGGCTCGGGTTTGAACCTCGGATCTCTGGGAAGGCGTGTCGGTTCACTTGTGTAGTGCGCACTCTGCCACGGGCCGCTACTTTATTATTACAAATCCTTTTTTTTTTTTTTTTTTGGTAACGCAGAGAGAATGCCGCCGGCTCAGAAGGAACCGACGTCGGCGCCGATGGTCGGCGCCGCCTTATGCACACCCGGCCGCTGGGAGTCGGCCGGGTAGTGTGGGGCTCTCCCCTGGGGTGCTCCTAGGGGTATACCCACTAAACTCTCTGCGACAGTTTCCATCCATCGCCCGGGAGAAACTCTCAGAGCGGGAACGCGGGCTATAGGACGAACCTTGTCACCGCGAACCCGCTCAGGGCGAAAGAGGCTCGCCAGTACGGCCTCTTACCACACACCGGTCCGACGGACCTAGGGCCTCTCCCACGGCCCACCAAACACCGCCCCCCGAATGGCGCCCACACTGCTGGCTGCAGTGCAAACACCACCGGGAGGAGGACTGCGGGTACCCTTCCCCACCCATACACTGCTGGCTGCAGTGCAGAGTGGGTTGGGGAAATAAAACTCACAGGCTTCAGAATGAAAACGCCGCAAAACCCAACTCCGCTGGATGCGGAGCCGAGAAAATTGGCACCACCGGTCGACATTGAGCCATCCTGGCTAGACGACCCAACGCCGGACCTCCAGCACATGGCCTTACGGCCGCTGAGCCCGAAGGCTCTCCACCCAGTGGGGCCCACGTCAAAAACGCTATCACGCGTAGAGTGACGCCGGACAGGGCCCCGGACCCAGAACAAAAAAGGCCACAGGAGAAGGGTTTCCGATGCCCTAAACCGTGAGGCCGGTCCTAGGCCCCGGGGGGGCTCAACTGGGGGTCGACAGAACGACTCCAGGAGCTCTCCCGTGTGTGTGCAGCTGTTAGCCGTCGAGTAGCAATGGGCGATGCCGATTACTACCCGCCGTTGCCCAGGGACGCCAGGACCCTTTCGTTAGCAGCTCCAAACAGAGCAAAAATACTACCGAAAGGGCCACACGAGGAGGCCGCCGCACCGTAGTCCCCATTATTACAAATCCTCTACTAACCATAGACTACTTAGAATCGCAGGATAGTGTCAAAATTGATCGAATCATTAAATCATTCGTTCAGTGACATTTCATTTTACATAACCTTATTTTGTTTTCTGCAACAATAACTTTAAATATTGACCTAAATAAGGTTTCCAAGTAATATGCATAGGAATTGCTTATATTTTTGGGATTAAATCCCAAAAACAAATTAACTACTTCCTCACAAATAACTTTAGCGCAAAACGGAATGAACTGTCACAGGGATAAGTTTTCATGGTTACTGAATTTTCAAATCTCCCTTTCCCCTGGATTGGTCCTCCGGTATCCTCACTCATGCAGCGGAACACAGCACAGTGCTGCTTCACACCGGTTTTCTGTGAGGCCGTGGTATCACTCCGGTCGAGCAAACCCATTCATGCCGAAGCGTGTCTCTCCCACGGTACACGGATTTTCCGCAGTCGGGCTCCAGATGTACCCATTTTGCGTGTTTAGGGCCAGTTTTCATTACAGCTCACCATTTTTTTTTTTTTTTTTTAAGAAAACTAAACTAACCTAAGACTTTTCGGAGACTATCCGGGTTCCTCAGGTAATGTGCCTGGCAGTTGGCCGCTCCTCTGTATTCCAGTAGAATCATCACTTCAGCCAATAAACGTCCACAGCTGGACATAGGCCTCCTCCAGTAGAATATAAGCGGCTATTTCGTCCTTCTCTATGCATGATCTTGACTGTCGCTAGTTACTGGCGGTAGTTTGTCTTTAAAACGACGGCTGCGCATGGCGTCCCGGGTTCGACTCCGGGTCGAGCCAAAAATTTGTCCTTGAGTTTTTCTGTTAAGAAATTGTCAGTGTCAGCTCGGAGTCTGGAAAGCACGTTAAGCTGTTAATCCTGCACCCGGCCGTGTCACACTGGGGTTTCATCGGAATATGGAGGACAAGGGAATAGAGAGTGCACTTAAGCACTATAATAAGTCCTGCGTAAGTTGGCTGATTGTTTAGATTAGTCGCCTTAGCCGAAATCGGCTGGAGCATATTATTATAATATAATGCATATTAATATAATAAATATAATATGGATGCATAATAATATGCATGCTCTAAATAGACGGGAGGTTGTAACACCTAAGATTGAACAGATGCTATGCTATTGAAGAACGCTATTGATACACCGGAACTGCTCTCCGCACTGTGCTTCAACACTTATCATCGGGCACGTAATTCGAACCCTTTCGCATTACGAGTGTACAAAAATAACACCTCCTTTTTCAATCCCCTAGTGAGAATGTGTAGGTCTTATAACAACTTAGTTCGTGGTGGCAGGAACATAGATCTATTTAACTCTAGTTTTCCCCGGTACAAGAAAACTATTTCCAATATATTCAGAGACGAAACATCCTCGATGCCAATAAGATAGTTATTCCAATTTTATTTTGACAGTTCAAATATATATATTTTTTAATTTCATCATAATACTTATAATTTAATCTTAATTTAATTCCTTTTTAACTTAATTTATTTAAATTAAATGTATAAGAACCTAATCAGTAGACTTATTAGATTGTAATTTTAATTTATCGCAATTTAATTTATAAAAGTAGCGAAATTATATTTTGACCAAGCTGTGTACACTACTTTAGGATTACTGTCTAGCTTATTTAATTTTAATTTTTATATATGTTTTTTATTTGACTGTGATCTGTTTGCGTACCAAATTTAAATAAATAAATAAATAAAGATGTTTGTTAAAACTGCCATGCTCCGTTAGAGCGCTTAACACTCAGCACATTCTTGTTAAATATAATCGGCGACTTGGCAAGGGCATCTCATTTTATTACATTTTGTCTTGGTATGATTGAAACATTTCGTTTAAGATTGTATTAAACACAGAATTTGAGTCGTTCTTCTTTTTTTATCAACAATGAGCCCATCCTCAGTAACTTTTGAAGTAATTAATTATATAAAAATATACGTCACACCATAAAGATATTCCTAATTTACCATGAAATAATGACATTGTTTTATCACCTCATAGGTACTTTAGCATGATTTAACTATGTAATAAAATATATAAAGCGTGACAGAGGTGTAAATGGCACTAACTTCGGGTGGTATTCATTTCAATCAAAAAGTATTCTTTATCAATTAATTTTTTTTTTTTTAATTCTAATGAAATTCCACGGACACTGGTTCCATGCCTTTATTGTGCTCGTTTTTTAAGTGTTACAAATTATTTTTAAAATTTGCTCCGCGATAAATTTAAACTAAATTAAATTACAATAACAATCTTAAGTTTAGGCAGTCATGCATGGTAAAATGTACTGTCATTATTATTATTTATTTTGTTTTGGGATAGGGTGTTTGGTGATTTTATGTAGTTAAGGACCTCAGAGGAGGGTTCAGGGGTATGTTAGTAATTTATCTTTTATTTGCAAGCTTGTCCCTCGGATCGCCATTTTGAGGTTGTACTCGGTTATTTTTTTGATGATAGCCTTCGATGCCATGGATATTAGGCGCGCTGTGGCGTCGTTAGTGGCGTTATCTGTATAATATTATAAATTTTACATTATGTAATTGTCTATCTGTAAAATAATACATTAACGAATATTTTTGACATACTATTTATCACTTGTAGTTGTTGTATAAAAGTTAAATGTTTATTTGTAAGTTTGGCTCACTGTCGATAAAAAAGAAGAAAGACCCATTTAAGCTGCACGGTCGTATTACAGCGTTCCACCGCAACGCAACAGAACTCATTATAATTCTACACACAAAACACTAACTAAAGTCCAGTATATAAATTATACACCCTTAACAAAGCACATTATCGTTGCAACACAAAGGAGAACATTTCACGTTGCGTTGCGATACCATTAACCGTTAATTTTCACGTTGCGTCGCGATATAACCGTTAATTAACATTATATTTAAGGGCAGCAAAAAGTTATTGAGTCATAATCGGAGCTCGCTTTGAATGCAAGCCAGATGGCTGTGAAATATTGCTGCTCAGTTTTTAATGACGAAAAATGTGTAATACTTTGCGTCAGCGGCCAAGTGGCTACTGAATAGCATTTTTAAAACAAGAGGCTTATATGTATATAGAGGGTTGGGAGAAAATATGTAACATTATGATACTATTGATTAGTGATTACATATAAATTAGCAGCCAATATTTAGGGTTCTTTCACCGATTCGAATGAGAATGAATAAGTAAGTAGTTGATATTTTTTTAAAGCAATCCTTTGCAAATTATTCTTAAGTAAATAACACACAATAATTTAAACTCGAGTTCAGGCGGGCCTCGAACCCACACCTTCCACAATCCGAATGAATGTTCTACCAATTAGACCACTGAACGCGTTACTAAGCCGAGGAAATTTGTAAGTGCTTGATTCGACATTAGCTGTCGATAGTCTCATCAATATTGTAGGTATATTTACAATATCTAGTGGAAATATTATTACAAATATTTGATTTGCGCTGTGTTTCGCTGCATGAGTGAGGGTACCGGAGGCCCAATCAAATCCGGGTTTATAGGTTGTCAGCGCACTTGTGACTCCACTGGTGTCGCGGGTGTCTATGGGAGGCGGCAATCCTCGATTATGTATCCTATATTATGTACATTTACAAAGTTGATCGACCCATTCCCCAAAGTAAATAGCGGGATAATAATCTTAACCCCCCCAAATGTCGTGTCACCCAAACGGCGGGTAAACGGGGAGATATAAATGTAGGGATATAAGCGGCATAACACGACGAGATTAGGAGATAAAAATGACGCTTGCAGACGGGCAGCCATGGATCAGGATTAACAGGAGACATACGGATAGGGCGACTTTAAGTTAGCTGATATTTTTCCATTTATGAAAATAAGAATGAAAATCCAGGAGTGTCTAGGTTTGATTCGGTTCTATATTTTTTTATTTTTTATTTTATAGAAAGGTCAATCAGGATGACCTCACTCCGCCTGATGGTAAGCGGCCGTGAAATCAAAATATGAGGTTGACAGGCACAAAATAACTAACATAGTACCCATTGTGTCTGCCATCCTCACTCTTACCGAGGTGTCGTAAAAGGCGACTAAGATAAAGCTGCTGGCATGATCATCAGCATCCAGAGAAGGAAAACTCTGCATTTATATCAAAACCCTCGCCAGCCCGTCTGCCAAGCGTGGTGTGTATGGCAATCACCCCTCATGTGATTGAGGGAGGCCCGTGTCCCAGCAGTGGAGACTTAAATGGGCTGACGATGATGTGTCTGCAATCCTCACCCTGATGGCCTGTTAAGATGCCGCTTCACGCCCCGCCTAAAAGACCCCGGATTGTATGAAGGAGGAATCACATGAACTGGGAGGGCATTCCATGTCTTGATGGCTCGGGGCAGGAACGAGGAGCCAAACCTCTTGGTGCGCGCCGCCATTGTCTAGATGGGTATGCGGATGGCAACGCTGTCCAGCACGTGTTGTTCGGAAGTGGAAAGGGGAGGATGGGATAAGTTGAAATAACTCATCAGAGCATTCGTCATTATAGTGGCGGTAGAGAACACTCAGACTGGCAATGTCTCTACGTCTTTTTTATATTTAATCCTTTATAAGATCCTAGTTTTTACCAAATAGTTATAGTTTTTAAACCATCTAAATGTACGGTTGCGAGGCTTGGACGCTGACACTCGAGGAGGAGTACAGGCTTCTGGTCGCCGAACGGAAGATGCACCAATGGAGGAGTTTTATATCGGAGGCCAAGACTCATTTTGGGTCGCTGACCCATCGGAGTAAGAGTAAGACCCTAGTTTAAAGAAATATGCTACATGAAAGTTAAATAACTCTAATATTTACTTGACATGTTTTCTTTCGGGCCCACTTTTTTTTGTTGCGTATTTTTTGCAAAACCTAGTTCCAAACGGTACCCATAGATGGATGGATGTTGATTACATCGCGCAAGAGTTTCGTTTTTCCTCTTTTAATGCCTTGTCGTTATTAAAGGAAATTACCTCTTTATAAATTTTACTGATTATTGTTAGTTATACGATTTTAATCCACCCCACGGGATTCGAACTTCAAAAGCACGCATAAGGACTGCTCCTAGGCATTTTACGGATTGATTCTTGCTGCTTCATTACGCTATCGTCTTGCAATGCAACAGTTCCATCTCCATCACGAAGATGGCTGAAGATCCAAAACAGTGCGTTTCTTAAATGAAAAAAAAAGTAAGGTATCAGCCTATATACTACAGGGCAAAGGCCTCTAATTTAGAAATCAAGTTTTCGCTACTATGATGAGATTAGGCCCAATAACCACGTTTGCCTAATGCTGATTGGTGATTACTAACTTGAGCTATGTTCGAAAAATTGGAAACATATTATTTGCTCGACCCGGGCATCGAAGCCAAAACCCAGATATCACTTCCACTTAAACTACAGATGAAATATATTTATTTGACAATTGAGGTGATAGATACATTACTCTTAGGAAATTTTCTTTGTCGCACGAGTAAACTTTCGCTTTTACCACTGCACTGGTGGTGTCTATGGAGATGATAATTACTTATCATCAGGGTAACCGGTTGCTCGTCTTCGAAACAATTTTAATAAATGTTGGAAAGTTGCAGTGACTGTGTGTTTAATTTTACAAGAGATTAGGAAGTCTAAGTGAAACACTTTTCAAGGCAGCTATTGTAAATATTCATGGTAATCCAACGGAACCGGAAAAGTATACAAATTGTTGAGAATGTATTATCTTCTCCATTTTAAAATAGTACTACAAGATTTTTATTTATTGGATTGTCTTAACATTAAATGAAACATTGATCAAGGTATTTAAAAAAAAACTTAAACCCGACTACCAAAAAAACATCGTACTTTTTAGACCGTGTTTTTTGTTAGTCGGGTTTTAGTTTTTAAACTTTATTTTTATTTATCATTTTTTTAGTTATGTAAATAAAATTACATATTTGAAATTTGCTTAAAAGCTAAGTCTTCTAGAGGGCGCTGTTGATTTAACGTAACGCCATGTTGCCTATAACCAGAAGACAATCAAGACGCTTCTAATGACACCTCAATTGTTCTAATATGACTAGTGTAGAAGTTATGGGGGAACAGATGAACAACCATGCATACATACAGGTCAAAATCATAACCCTCCTTTTGGTACACCGTAGTCCGGTAAAAAGTAGCCTACATTAGTCTCCATCCCTTTAACTATCTCCACTAAAAAAAGAAGGCATTCTGTCGCTGCGTTTTGCCGAGAAAGACGGACAGACACACATATTTACATGTATATTAATTATTAAGAGTTAATGCATTGCAATGTAAGTAACATAGATAATCATGAGGTCGGATCTATACAAACAGAATGCAATTAAATTTCATCTTTTAATCTAACTTTTTAATAACTCACAAATGACGTAACTGACCTAGGGAAATAGTAATAGATGTATGCAGATAATGATAAAAAAGCAAAGTATCATTTCAAACTATCCTGATCAATTATTTTATATAACCTATTGGAACCCTCTGCTTGAGCCTTTTTTTATTATACGATTCAAGTTGGGCCACGCTTGCCCGTGAAAAGAATATTCTCTCTTGCCTTAACGAGGCCTTGCAAACGCAAACTTCTTTCTGATGCGAACAGCCAAGGAATAGAACTCGTTGCCCGCCAATGTATTTCCTGAACAATATAACCTGGAGCCCAATTCTCGTGCTCGTGATATTTTAAAAACATGATGGATATCACCTGAAAACCATACAAAAAAAACTGTGTTTTAGTGATATATGTCGTATGAAAACAAATATCACGAGCTCGAGAATTGGGCTCCAGGTTATATTGTTCAGGAAATACATTGGCGGGCAAAGAGTTCTATTCCTTGGCTGTTCGCATCAGAAAGGAGTTTGCGTTTGCGTTGATTTAGTAAAATTAAAACAAAACTATAGCATCTTCATGGACTTGTAAATTGACATACATATACAGATAGAGCCTACACCCCATCATCTATCAGTCTTTTCTACAACTGAAGGCCTACTGACTAAACCCACAATGACGCTGCTTTCGTCGACAGAGTGGGAAAGAGAAATGTGTACTAGTTAATGAACTCTGAGGTTGTATGGAAGAAATCGCTATTAGCGATAAGACCGCCTACATTGTTTTACTAAATAACTTAGACTAAGATCTGTAAATTTTGTACAATGCAAGAGTTAGATAGATACACTTTGTATCTATCTAACTCTGACTACACGTTCCTTCCCAGGCATTAGCCCGCTTACAGCGTGGATCCTCCTATGTCTCCCCCAGATGGACTGGAGGAAAATAGGGACAGCTAAGAGCGCCGAGCTGTCCCTACCGAGCTGAGGTCCACCTCAGCCTCCTGAGGTGCCTCCTGGCAATGCCAGCATTGGTACCCCCGTACAGTCAACAGCAAAAGTTAATGCACACTGTTCGCTCTTACGCTCCACGGAATAAGAACTACAAACTGCGAAATATGTGTAGCTACTTCTACTGTTAGTGACGTATATCTAACTAAACACTAAGATGCAATAGTTGCAATTCAATACACATTGACGTCAATCGGTACGTTAATCAAATGACACTACGTGACCTAACTACTAGGTTGACCGAAATAACAGCGGCATTTGACTGGTGATCATTTCCCAATAACCAATAAGCATTTAACGTAACCATTGACAGTAACGGTTACGATAACGGTTGCATTTTGGTTCGTGATAACTGTGATAGCAGGTAATTGTGGATAAATTGATTGTGGTATCGGTTATTTTGGTAGTTTCAATATAGTAGCTGAATTCAGTGGCCACTGAAGCCACGGGATAGGATTTTCATAGGATAGGTGGCAATTGCCGTGTGGTCCCCGGCAGAGTATAATAGGCCACCCTCACTCATACCGAGGTGATGTAAAAGGCGAATAAGGTAAAGCTGCTGGCATGATCATCAGCACCCAGAGAAGGAAAACTCTGCATTTATATCAAAACCCTCGCCAACCCGTCTGCCAAGCGTGGTGAGTATGGCAATTACCCCTGATGTGATTGAGGGAGGCCCGTGCCCCAGCAGTGGGGACTTAAGTAGGTTGACGATGACGATGACAGACGAGAGAGGGACTTACTTAAATCATTCTATAAATATCACGACCGCGGGAGAGCCACGCTTCGGCATGAATGGGCCGGATCGACCGGCGTGATGCAGCATTGTGCTGTGTTTCGCTGTGTGAGTGGAGGGTACCGGAGGTCCGATTCCGGGGAAAGGGGGACTTAAAGGTCGGCAGCGCACTTGCTCGGGTGTCGCGGGTGTCCAAGGGCGACGGCAATCGCTTGCCATTAAGTGATCCGTCTGCTCGTCTGCCACCTATCACATAAAAAAATCACAAAGCTTGAATGTTTAATTACTTACGAAACACTATTATTTTAAGTGTCTTGAGCAAATTTTCATTTGGAATGGACGAAAAACATGTCTCATTTTATTGTTATAATATTACGGATTTGTATTTTTACCAAAGTCACCTCAAGGACAAAATGATATAAGTAACAAAAGTTTATGCAAAACATCATAATTTTGGGATGATGTCATCGAAAACATAGACATGTTTTTGGTAAGTATTTTATTACATACAAGATTTTAGTTGCGATATGTTTGACATTGTTTACATTCTATTCTAAGCAACCTAAAATATGTAATTTAGTTTTTAGGATGAATTTTGTTTTTATAATTATGATATAATATGTGTAATTATGACAACGAGCACATCTGGCGTTTTGGGAAACTGTTAGCCCGTATGTGTCAAACGTTTATAAAATACAATAAAAAATGTGTCTGGCCAGATGCATTGCGCATTAAGACTAAGAATAAGGCTAAAACTATAAGTGGATGTGACTTTGCCATATGCTTCAAAGGTCTTGAGCTTGTTGTTTTTGTATGTGATCAGAGATCAGACGAGTGTCAGACGAATGGACACCCGCGACACCAGTAGAATCACAGTGCACTGGCAACCTTTAAACGCCCCTTTCGTACCCCCTCCAGTACCTTCACTCACGCTGCGAAACACAGAACAGTGCTGCTTCACGCTGGTTTTCTTTGAGACCGTGGTATCATTACGGTCGAACCGGCCCATTCATGCCGAGGCGTGGTTCTCACCGGTTTATTGCTGGAATAGACAGATGAGCATGGAATAGGCATACCTACTAATTTTATTTTTTAACTCATCGTGTGATTTCGGTTTGAAAAAAAAACCCGGGACTAAAAGTTATTACGATACGTTTCGTAGTTTCCGAAATATTTAATCATAGTAACCTTCACCCGACCCGTTTAGCGCAGTGGTTTGTACGCCGGTTGAGAAGCAAGGGTCGCGGGTTTGATTACCGCACCAACACAAATGTTTGTTGATGAAACAGATATTTGTGTTGGGTCTAAGTGTTTGTGGTACTTTCGTTGTTTCTGGTTCCCATATTATTAGGGAAAACCTTAGTTTGGGACCAGGGCAATGTCATCATCATCATCATCATCAGCCCATTTAAGTCCCCACTGCTGGGGCACGGGCCTCCTTCAATCACATGATGCCGTGTGGTCCCAGGCAGAGTAGAAAAGGCCACCCTCACTCTTACCGAGGTGTCGTAAAAGGTGATTAAGGTAAAGCTGCTGACATGATCATCAGCACCCAGAGAAGGAAAACTCTACATTTATATCAAAACCCTCGCCAACCCGTCTACCAAGCGTGGTGAGTATGGCAATTACCCCTCAGGACAATGTATGTGATGTTTATTCAATTTATTAAAAAAAAAGAGATATTTAATTTAAAAATAAATGCGTAATACTTTGACGACATAACTGTCACAGTACATCACATCAATCGTCAGTCCACTCGCGCGCTCCGGTAATGAGTCGCCGGTACTCGACCCTCGTCAGAATCTATACCAAAGTTAACAACTAATCATTTCCGCACATGTCATTCGAGTAACAAGGCTTCCTTCCTTGTTCATTAGCGTAACAAACCACGCTGTTTCGTCAATTCACTCTGAAACGGCACCGAAACTGATCACCATTTCAGAGATACAGGGTGTAATACGGATATAACAGTTAATGTTTGACTGGCGTATTCAATAGTGAACCTGCCTCATACGCCAAAGTTGATTTTCGATCTTGGTCCACACCTTAAGTCATCATTTGTGCCAATAAACGTCCGCTGGACATAGGCCTCCCCTAATGATCTTTACACAGATCAGTTCTATGCTGCCCGTATCCAAGAGATTCCTGCGACCTTCACCAGATCGTCGATCTACCTTGTGGGGGGTCTGCCATGGCTTCGACCTCCCATACACGGCCTCCACTCGACGATCTTTCTGCCATATCGATCTCCTTGCAATGTGCCCGCCACTTAGGCAAAGCTCAAGTGAGGTCTAGTGTAAGTCGCGGGAATCCCTTGGATGCGGGCGGCATAGCACTGATCTGTGTAGATATAATGATATCTACACAGATCGGTGCTGTGCCGCATAGGCGGATGCCATTGGGGGATCCCAATGTCCAGCAGTGGACGTTTATTGACTGAAATGATGATCAATTATTATTCATCGAGCACGATGAAAATACATAGGTTTTTTTCAATCATTAAATAATTTTCAATTCTTACTTGTAGGTTTAAAATGTATTGTACAATTTTTGAATCATTATAATCTTAACCCACAACTACTCTTCCTGATTTTATTTTCATATGCCTCAGAAAGCACTTAACGTCGTTTCTTGCCCTTCTCTTGGTCATTACACAAATCCTCATTGAGAATCTGAGATTTATGAACCTTTTTTGGCTTTAAAAATTAAAGTACCAGGCGAACATAGGTTTATAGGAGATCTCCCTACTCGTATATCATACCTTTCTTGTTGCTTCTTTTCTTTGTCCGCGAATGTTTGCACCCTAACTAATCACACCTAAATAAAATAAATTTATTGTATGAATTTATTGGTTGACGTGCCTTAATGTAAATCCTAAGATGTACCAAGTAAATGGTGCTAAAAGTTTGAACTGTAAACATTTTGAATTTCAGTCTTTTACGGTTAAATAATTATCTGTCATCTTCTTTTTGTTGTCTCTGTGGAAATGCGGCCTCACCTCTAGGGACATGTTTAGGCATACCCGGCCAAACCTAAACCGGAATATATGTAAATCATCGATACGTTACATCCTGTATATGTAAAATACTGTGAACCGTTTCAAAGGATCCGTAAATAATGCTTATCTCAGGCGTCAGGTGATATAATAATGTGTTTTGTGCCATCTTTGTTATTTGATGTACTTTGATTCCCTTTTTGCGAAACGCGATGCATAGTTATCGGGTGTAAAAGGCTTTATGCTAAATTTGGTGGGTAATGAAAGGGAAATGATAAGGTGGGGATTGGAGATAAAAATTATGTAACTTCATAGCAATACACTGACGCCCTGTTATACTCGATCGAAGAGAGATCAGGTGTAGGACCAACGCTATAAAGTGCTTAAAAGGTACAGGGTACAAGACCGCCAGCTTCCGGGCTGACACAGATTTTCTTAACAGAAAAACATAAAATAACATATTTTGGCTTGACCAGGATACCTGCCATCGCTTTATAGTGCGAACCCTTAGCTACTGCGCCACCGAGGCACTCAATATTTGATTATATGTGTCTGGCTGGGATATATATCAAATTGGAGGTTTTAAATCTACATATATTTCTAAGAAAATGCTAAAGTTAATACTTATTTGAATTTTTATGAACCTAATCCCCAGCATCTCCAAATCGATACCTCAAAATTACATTCAAGAAAACCCCATAATGTAATTTACCTTTCCCCACCCTTATTCCAAATCAAACTCAGCCCAAGAAAACAAACGGGTGAAAATTTATTTCTGTCGTCATGGTAAATTACAATTTTGCAACCGGGCCGTGTGGGAGCTAATGATGTCGAAGTATCGATAAATTTTATCGATAATATCTAAAAAATATCGATAGTTTATTATTGATATTTACAAAACTAGTCAGTTCCAGAACAAAACTCATTCCAACCCCTTTTAACATTGCGTTGGAACGGGATGGCATGAACGGTAATAACTTTGTAAATGTAATATGGTGGTATAAGATAAAAAACTTCCTATGTCGGTGTAGAGGCTAGTGGATGAATCTTTAAAGCGTCAGTAGTGCTTGGGGTCTTTTAAAGATACTTTTTTTGTGTATAAATATAATGTAGATCAAAAGATCAGACAGAGTGCGCATCTCTGACATACGCTCCACGGATGTAGGTCGGAAAACTGCAAAGCTAAAGTGGGAGTGGGCAACCGACCGGTGGACGTCGACCACGCGGCAGGCCCAAAAAAGATGTGACGATTTCAATACATATGTCCAAGAATGGCAACTAAGGGCACTGGATAGGGAGGAATGGAGAGACTTGGGGGAGGTCTTTGCCCAGCAGTTGGACTCTGCGGACTAATTAAAAAAATATATTTATATACATATGGTAAAAGGTAAGGTAAGGTATTAGATATACTCTGATGCCTCAGCGACCCAAAATGTCTTGGCCTCCGATACGAGAGGTCACCATTTATTTCCGTCTCGTGCAGCTGGAAGTGAATCTCCTGCCTCCAATGTAGGTTCGCGTCAAGTTCGCTTTCACTACATCTCACCAAGCCAACGATAGCGTGGAGGCCCAACTGGCCGACGACCGAGATATGTCAACACTGAAAGCACTTTAGTTTAAGACCTAGATTTAATCTAAACATTGCTTACATGGAACAATAAAGAATATGAATATGTCTATCCATTATAGCTTTATCTAATAAACCTCCTCAATTGTTACATTTTTGACTGGTCATCAAATTCCAACTAATTTTTATTATATCATAGGTGGCAGACGAGTAAACGGATCACTTGATGGTAAGCGATTACCGACACCCTTGGACACTCGCGACACCACGAAATTCACAAATGCTCTGCCAACTTTAAACCCCTTACCTTGGATTGGGCATCCGGTACCCTCCCACACGCAGCGAAACAGCATAGTTCTGCTTCACGCTAGTTTTCTGCGAGACCGTGGTATCACTCCAGTCGAGCCGGCCCATTCATGCCGAAGCATGTCTTTCCCACGGTCAAAACTAATTTAATTGTCTATTGCTATTGTATTCTGTAATCTTTTACCAATTTCCATTAGGCCGCACCATTGTACTTTTTACCGACTTCAAAAAAGGTTCTATCTAGTGTTAAAAATGTTATTTTACCCTTTTTGGTTCGCAGTTTTTTAGAATATACTTTTCCTCCAGCTGTAATTTCGAGATTATGTATATTTATGACCATAACATTAATTTCTGAGACCTTTTGTGCAATAAAGAGTTATCTACTGATAGCCATGTGACATCACTACTGAAGACCCGAAATTCTCTGGGTACAGTACGTGACGCGCATTGCCATGTAAATGGGTGACGTCATAGATTTCCGATTCGTTATCGGGACTTGGAGTCGATTCCAGCACTTGATAACGCGTGTGACAATCTTGGCAGGCAAATTTGTTATGATAGCGGGAATCGTGGGTCTTAGAAGTAAAGGGGTAGCATATTCGTCTAAACTGGCAAAGAGCGAGTGAAACTTACCAAACAAAGGATGTAGGATTATATACTTTACATAGGCCACACGTCCTGTATATACGGGACATGTTCCAAAATTTCAGCCAATAGACGTCCTCTGCTGGACATAGGCCTCCCCCAACGTTCTCCACACAGATCGGTCCTGTACCGCCCGCATCCAATGGATTCCCGCGATCTTCACCAGGTCCTCGGTCCACCTTGTGGGGAGCCTGCCACCGCTGCGACTTCCTGTACGTGGCCTCCATTCGAGGACCTTTCCACCCCAACGGCCGTCTGTTCTCCTCGCTATGTGCCCTGCCCATTGCCACTTGAGGCATGCAATCCTTTGGGCTATGTCTGTCACCTTAGTTTTCCTGCGGACCTCATCATTTCTGATACGATCACGCAGGGAGACCCTGAGCATAGCCCTCTCCATTGCTCTCTGGGTGACTTTGAGCCTCCTTAATCGGTACATTGTAAGCGGCCACGTTTCGGTTCCGTATGTCATCGCTGGCAACACAAACGCATTGAAGACTTTCGTCTAGAGACACTGCGGTAGATGGGCCGAAAATATGCTGCGTAGCTTCCCGAACGCTGCCCAGCCGAGTTGGATTTGTCGACATGTTCCATATTTGTTACATATTCAGTACTTACATGTCCCTGATCTGGTGATGATCCATTTGATCACTGTCCTGTATTTAGTTAGTCTATGTCTTATTTTGTGCTGTACCCGTATTTCAACAAAATAAGCCGCCGGGAACGCGTACATCCCAGTCGCAAATAATACGACTAGCCGCGGAAGACGCCCCATTGCGTTGAAAGAGATAACGTACCGTATGGGTTCCCAGAGTTATGGCAACCTTAAACTATACAGGAAATTTAGTGTTTCATTCGCATTATTAATAAAATATCGACTCGCACTTGGCCGGGTTTTATTAACTTCCTGCTCAATTGTCCCCTCATTGTTGAGGAACGTGATTTTCATGAAGTCTGCGTAAGACTTCCTTCCACCTGTTGCGGTCTTCTGCACGGTGGAGAGCTGCGCTTATTGGCATTTTTGCGCTTTCAGACACCTGGTCTATCCTTCATCTTGTACTCCCTCTTCTTGGCGTCTTGCCCTCCACTTTTCCCGCAACGATAAGTCGCTCGAGATTTTTGCCACCTCTGTGCGCTATATGGAAGTACTTCATTATTCACTGCAGGTAATCAGTCTAGAGTCGTGCATTTTACTGTATTTTTCTTTATTAGTTAAAGTATATTTATTTTACTATTTTAAAAGAAATTCCTCCAATCCTTTCCGTATATGAACCCTTCACGTTCCGATGTACGTAATCGCGCAGAATCAGGACAGGTCTGATTGAAGCATGTCCCGACACCTGCGACGCAATCAGACGTGTTTTTCCTCATAGAACAGTCATTCAAGGTGTTAGTTTATGAAGTAGAGTATTTTTTATATTAAATAACGTGCAAAAATAGGTTTGACTTGTTTTTCATTTGGTACTAGTGGTTTGGCCCTTGATATCGCTGGATTGACCAAGTCGAGAAAGATATGGGTCACCTTCAAAGGCCGGATTGGCGATAGGTGGCTGAAAACAGAACAGAATGGCAAATTTTTGTGCCAAGATCCACTTCGGGTCGCTGAGCCAGGGTAGTAAGTAAGTTCTAGTAGTTCGCCGATTTCGCGTTGGTTTTTTTATGAAATAGGAGATAGACGAGCATTTGCTCGTCGAAATCCGTTTTGTTCATAAACGATTGCCACAACTCATTGGGAAGCCAACTTTTCCCTTTCTCCTGAGCATTTGGTACCCTCACTCACTTTTTTATGAGATAGGGGTCAGATGAGCAAACGGATCACTTGATGGTAAGCAAGCCGCCCAAGGATATCTGCAAAATTCTTCAAAATACAATGGACAAGCGTCCACGCTCACTCACTCAGCTGGTCTCACTGAAAACCAGCGTTAAGGCCTTTGTTTAGGCCGTGACTTAAACTGAGTGAGGGCTACTAGACGTCATAGCACACTATTCATTTGGCACTGCCTGGACATGATTGAAAATATTTTTGTATTTTTTTTTATGTATATGTTTAATTGTTATCTGTTTGTGCCAAATTGTGTTTACAAAAGCTGTATGTTCCTGTGTTGTGATGTCTATAATAATAAATGTTTTCTTTCTTCAGTTAGTTTATGTCTATATTATCGTCGTTTGTCACTTGGCCTAATACAGCGCAGGCACTTTATGTCAGTTTTCTGTGAGTTAGTTTACTCTAGTTGAGCCTACCAATTTATGCTAAAGTATGACTCTATCACGGTGCAAACAATCACTAATGATAATGTCTACTGTAAACTACCAGCTCATTAGCAAATGCCGCAAAAAGAAAACGGCGCAAAATCCTGGCTTCAACTTTCCAAATCTACAATTCAGATACAATGAAACTTTAAATAGACGAGGTTTTTTCTGAATTTCAAACAGTGAGAGAAGTTTGCTAATGTTACTTAAACTGAAGGAAAATTTAACATTCATTAGAATAGTTTATAACGGGACGAGCGATGGTGCTAAGTGGACACGCCTTCCATTCAAAGGGTTCGTGGTTCCAATTCGAGCATGGACCTCTAGATTTTTCAAATCTATGCGCATAGTTCTACCTTAAGCTCGGAAGTGAGAGAAAACATCATAAGAAAACCTGCACGTCTCAGTTAGTTTCTCAAAATTGCGGATACCAACTTTCAAATAATGATTCTGTTTAACTGTGATACAGTTGGTCGAGTTCTCCTGTCTAAGGGTTGCAAAGAAGGCAGCCGCTTCATTGTAACTACCACACTTTCCGAATCCTAGACTTTGGATCCAATCGTCTTCTGGGTGAAGCGACAGCTTTGGACGCAAGTGGGAAATACTCGTTAAGATATTGAGTTATATCGGGTTTGCTACTACCATTGTGGCGATTGAACTGTACGTAAACAGTTAAATTTAAACGCTGGTATTGAAAATCCCAACACCAACTCAAATTCCCAACTCGGAATGCCAATAAAATAGCTGGTATCGGCAAAACTCGTACTCTCTCACTTGTACTCGTACAGGTATATTTTTCTAGTCATCAAGGTCTCAGCGAAAGCAATTAGACGATGAAAAACAAAATAATAAAATATCAAAATCAATAAAAAAGTATAAAAACAAAAAGAATATAAAAGTATCCTCAACGACCATAATTTTGTTTTAACAATATTTCAGCGTTGTTATGTCGACGGTAGAACTTACAACCGTTCGAGCAAACGATTTCTATAGTGGAGGATTTTTTTTTATATGAGAGGTGGCAGACGAGCAAGCAATAAGCAATTCCGCCGCAACACCAGTGGAGTCACAAGTGCGCTGCCCACATTTTCCCCTTAACCTCACTCACACGGCGAAACACAGCGCAGGCGCTGCTTCACGCCGGTCTTCTGTGAGGCAGAAGTATCATTCCAGTCGAGCCGGCCCATTCATGCCTAACCGTGGCTCTCCCACATTTAACAGCACAGAATCTCACACAGGCTCCAGCAAAGTGGCAAACATTTGGAGAGACATGCTGAGAGAACGAATGTGTCCTAAATAAGAGTTTAGGTGGCTTCTAATGTGCTATATGTGCGGCCGTGTGGTCCTCGGCAGAGTAGAATAGGCCACCCTCACTCTTACCGAGGTGTCGTAAAAGGCGACTAAGGTAAAGCTGCTGGCATGATCATCAGCACCCAGAGAAGGAAAACTCTGCACTTATATCTAAACCCTCGCCAACCCGTCTGCCAAGCGTGGTGAGTACGGCAATTACCCCTCATGTGATTGAGGGAGGCCCGTGCCCCAGCAGTGGGGACTTAAATGGGCTGATGATGATGATGATGATGAATGTGCTATAAACTCATACAACTTTTCATACCTTGATCTGATTTCAATTCCGTACTAAGTAACTTAAGCACTTGTGTTACGGATATCAGACAACAGAGGAATTACAAAAAGGTATATACTCAAATACATATATGACACCCAGACACTGAACAAACACAAGTGATGAACTCAAACTAATGTTTGCCTAGGGTGGCTATTAAGCCCACGACTTTTGGCGTACCTACTACGTTTGAGAAATGCGCCGGCCAGTCAAAACAGAACCAGTTTTCAAAGTAAGTGATGAATAATATTTAGTAAAAAAAAAACTATTTTTCCTGTCATTGTCGTAGATTTCTGTGGTTTTAATGTGTGGGAAATCAAAAGTATTACAGTATGTACCTACTAAAAAAACCAATGTATCATGAGGAAAACCTAGTCTAATCTCAAACAAAACATTTTATACGCTGGTCACATCTGCCGTGTACTTCACAATAGGATTAATAAATTGAAAATTTAAAAAACCCCCGACACAACTAAAGCTCTTTCATTTGATACCTATATTGAGGCAGTTGGAACAACAAATACGTTATTCGTCATTTTCTGACTGCGGCCATCTTGGATTTGAAATTTTTCACAGTTAATATATTCTGCTACTCAAGCCCTTTTCTATGATACCCATATTGTGGGAGTTGTGTTAAAACATAAAATCAAAACCGTTGTGACGGCGGCCATCTTGGATCGATTTTTATCCAACATAGCTAAGAACATTCTCTCCTCCCTCCTTATTCATCTTTCAAACAAAAAAAAAATCAAAATCAGTTCATTTGTTCAGGAGCTACGATGCCATAGACACACACACACAGACACGTCAAACTTATAACACCCCGTCGTTTATGCGTCGGGGGTTAAAAAATAGGTAGGTAGTCTATGTTTACCTGTCCTTTTCCTAACACGAACTCATCCTTCCCCATGATCTCGATGGATGGCGGTCCAATGCTGTGCGTTTCTTCCACGTACTTGATACCACGTACCCCAATTCTATGAAACGGTTTAGGACTGCAGGATATTTCCCGACGATTACGACTTAGGGACCTTCAAGAGAAGAGCATACTCTTTTTCAATAAGGCCTGCAACACATTAGCGATCATGGGTGGCGTTGATTACTTTCTATCAGTTAACTCCCTTGCTCGTTTGTCCGCCTCTAGCATAAAAAAAAACTAGACACCCGAACACGTGATGACAATTTAAAGTGCGTTATATTGCAAAAAATTGCTTTAGCAAAAATATAAAATATCGAAGAACTAGGTACAGTTAACAAGTTTCCTTATGATGTTTTCCTACTTTGAGGAGGCAAATTGTACCTACACGTATCTTCGTCATTATTTTAATACTTCAATCATTATTTATTGTAAACGTACTTGTCACAAATTGGCAAGGCGCGACCATCACCTGGTGGCCATTTGTGATTTTGTTTTGTAGGATTGGTACTTCACCGGTTTCGGAACTAGGTCAATGTTTGAGATGTTTTATAAAAAATGTTGCTATATAAGATGACTGCCTCGGTGGCGCAGTGGCACGCACTTTAAAGCAACGGCTGCGCAAGAGGTCCCGGATTCGTTCCCCGGGTCCGGTCGGGCCAAAAATTTGTACCCAAGTTTACGATAAGAAATTCTTAGTGTCAGCCCGGAGTCTGGAAGTTCGTGGTCTTGTGCCTCCGTGCCTTGGAAAGCACATTAAGTCGTTGGTCCTGCGCCCTCCCTCTCCGGTCGTGTCACAGGAGTGCCCCATCGGAATATGAGGGTAAGGGAAAAGAGAGTGAACTTGTGTTCGCGCACACACTAGAGCACTATAATATATCCTGCGTACGTGGCCAATCGTTGAGATTGGCTAACATGACCGTAATCGTTATTATATGAGACAAAAACGCTGGTATTCTGATGGAACCTGTTAAGAATATCCTTTGATTACGTATTGGCCTATTTCTCAAAGTGATGTATAACCCCCATGAGATTGTACTCTCAGCCTTACCAGAACGCTTTCAACAAATTAGCTGTAGTTGTTAGCAAATTAGCCAAAATTGGGGCACTAACTCAGGAACCAACAGTTAGAATAGTGATGTGCAAAAACAATCGGATACCAAAACTATCGACTAAATTTTTTGCTTAAAATATTTCTTTATTATTCTAATACTACTACGACTTTCCAAAAGTAAAACATTGAAAAATTGTTTTTATTTCGAATATAAATTATTACGAATTAAATATTGATCTAATGTAAATTATCTAAAGTACTCTCATTCGAATTTTCATTTAAAGATTAAACCAAAAATCAAGACCTCTTCTTATTTAGCCTGGCTAGTTTTATATAGAGCAATTTTATTTAAAAGTAACATGATGTTAAGAAAAACGATGTACTACATCTTAGTTTACATTCATAAATGCAATAAACAGTTTGAGTTTATTTTGTCAAATAGTATTATGAATAGGTACTATCACCGCGTGGGTAAAACCGTGGGACGCAGCTAGTACTAAATGATAATTTGTCAATTTGATACCTAAGACAAAACGACACAAATAGTTGTTGGTCATATTAACTTTCCCAACCCTACTAGCTCAGTGGCTTAACGAAGCAGTTAGCGACATCACGCGACCTGATTGGGACTTAATTGACCGAAGATACAGTATCAGCCTTTAACAGACCTAGTAAGCCGGTTTCGACTATTTAGGGTGATACCTGATGACCTACCTAGTTTTTGTCGGACCAATTATTAGACCCACAAAAGATCGGCCGATTTTATTTACTATTTCTTTCAATTTCTCTTTTTTTTATATGATAGGTGGCAGATGAGCAGACGGATCTCCTGATGGTAAGCAATTTCGCCGCTCATGGACGCAACACCAGTGGAGTCACATGTGCGCTGCCAACCTTTTCAACAGTAGTTTCACTTTTTAAAAGTAAGTATATCCATACTCGTAGTAGCATCTACTCACAGCTTGACGTTTCGACCGCGTTACAATGACTGTGGTCCTCCAATCCGCTTGTGACCTCGGCCGTTTTGTACTGTGTACATTAATTATTTCCATGCGTTACTAAACAAGGTCTCTCTAATCTTACCGTGTGTTTCCCGTTTACGTCTAAAGCTTTCGGCTTACAGCCCAAGGTACATTTAAACCATGATTCAGGATTAGTGAAGACTGCTAATTACAATGAAGCGACTGCCGTCTGACCTTTATGCCCATTCATACCGAAACATAGCCCCCATGGTATTTTTTTTATTTAATTTACCAGGTGTTTCAAATAAAATCCCTTCCAGCGTAACAGTTAACACTCGCGTGTGTTGCAGACATAATTTCCGAACGATTTCACAGACGGAACAACACACAAATGTTTATTCTTTTCACAACAGAAAACATTTGAACTTGATCTCGGCTATTATTTCCTGAGGTTTGGTAGTGACGTTATGTGCGCTTATCGATAGACTGTCGATAACTCAGAAATACCAATACCAATACATACCAAAAATAAGGCAATACTGCATTGTGTCGATTTCATTCAACCTATTTGTATCAAAGTATTTATATTAGACTGCTAAAAATTTAATCTTTTTAATACCATTCAATGATATAGCAAGGTAAAAATATCGTTTAATCCATGATTGCTAGCAATAAATTAAAGCAACAAAAAGTTTTTTTTTTTTTATATGATAGGTGGCAGACGACCGATCTGACGAGTAATTCCCTTTTCTAAACACTCGCAACATCAATAGAGTCGCAAGTGCGCTGCAAACATTTAAGCTTCCTTTTCCCTCGACTAGGCCGATTGGAGAGAGTTGGGATTGGAAGCCACCGCGGCGATGTAATCAGTTTTGTTTTTCGATAATCTATCGATCTTATTACGTTAATGTTTTTCGACAGGTAAGGTCAACAATCGCAGCGGTGTTACTGTTAGCCGGCAAAACCGTTTGCACTAAGTTATGCGTGAATACAAAGATTAGCTTTAACTATATCAGGTGAAGTTAAACTCCGTAGTGCAAAAACAGCACTTGTTTCTCAGACGTAAGATACGGTCCAAAGTCCAACAAGGGTACGTGACGCTGTGTGAACAAGCGATTATCGCCTAGCGCTGGTCCATCGAAAAATTTGTCGACTGCAGGTAGGTACATTTACATCCCTAACTGAGGTTTACCGTATGATATATGCCACCCCTGTGGTAAGAAACGAGCCAGTCCTGGGATGGCTGCCATCACTTTTTCCTCATAAAACGAAATTGCACTCATCTATTGCCTCAATGAATAACATCACAACATTTAGGTAACAAGTTATGGAGTGTTGTTTATTTTTCATTACACTTAAGTGTGTCATAGTCTTCAAATTAAGAACTCAAAGGCAAACATGATTTTACAGGCTTTATATAGCTTAGAGTCCAAGCGACCAAGAAGTCCCATGAAAAGCGCGCTTTACTAGCCATAAACATTGGAGCTTTTTGTTCATAGACTTAAGAAATATAAAAGTTAAGTTCCGAGTTTTGCAATGGGACTTCTTTCATGGCGAGATCTCTAAACATTTTTGTAATCTTGTAATGACAGCATCTTTTAGAGTTCAGTATTTTAATTGGTTTTTAAATAGCCACCCGAAACATGAAAGATGTGGGTTCAAATAATGCCTGCACATGTAATGTCTTTTTAACCGACTTCAAAAATGGAGAAAGTTTTATGTTCGACAGGATGCAGGTATGTTTTTAACGTGATATTTTTTATGTGATAGGTGGCAAACGAGCAGACGGATTGCCCGATGGTAAGCCTCCGACCATAGACAGCCGCGACACCAGCGGAGTCACAAGTGCGCTGCCAACTTTTAAACCCTGGAGGCCTGGGCCTGTACTTTTTCACTCACGTAGCGAAACAGCACAGTGCTGCTTCACGCCAGTTATCTATGAGGCCGTGATATCAATCCGGTCGAGCCGGCCCATTCATGCCGAAGCATGGCTCTCGCTCACGGTCATAAAATTGCTGTAACAAAAAAAAATTACAGATTTGTATGTCGAGGCACTAGCTATATTAGTCCGTCATCAGGTGATCCGTCTACTCGTCTGCCACCTATCACATAAAAAATAGCACTGTGAAAGGGAAAAAAGTCAACAATCATCGAAGAGGCTGACAGCCTCTTCGATTGTGTTTGATCCGTCAATGTCGGCACAATCGTGATTTCTTTTTATCGCCATATCTTTTTTGGGGTTCCGTGCCAAATGGCAAAAAACGGAACCTTTATAGATTCGTCATGTCTACGCCTGTTCGTAGGTCACACCACCTTTTTTCCGAAACTATAAGAACTTTACTATTGAAATTTAGTAAATAGATGGGTTTTGTTAACCGCTTTACGATTTTTACACACATGAAAAATATACATATTTTGAGGAGTCCCCATACATAGTATTGAAACTCTAAATTTTTACACAGCGAAACACAGCACAAAGCTGCTGCTTCACGCCGGATTTCTGTGAGGCCACTTAAGTGTCTCATATGACTCCGGTCGAGCCGGCCCATTCATTCCGAAGCGTGGCTCTCCCACAGTCAACAGTTCTGAATCTGATATTCACCAACATTACTGCGTACATAACACTTATGAATATTTTTTGCATAACTTAATTAACTATAGTCCTTATGTGCTAGGACAATGATGACAGAGCTGGAAACATCCATCGGGCTAGCGGCCTGATAGATACTCTGTCACCAACGTTTTAAATTAATTATTAAAGAAAAGGATGTACATGTTATTCGGTACACCTTTTATTTGTAATTCTTTATTGCACTCTGTAATATGTATAAAAGGTGATATTATACGTAGTACATTCTAGACCCGAACCCCCTTATTATATGTCAACTGTATTTCTAGCAAATAAAAAGTTTAATTTATTTATTTATTCATTCATTCATTAATTCATGCATTCATTCATTCATTCATTCGTCATTCATTTATTAATGCATTCATTCATTCATTTATTTATTGGTTTTTTTTTTATTATTTATTTATTTATTTATGGATGAGAGTGGCCGAAAATCGGGAGCAGTGGCGTGCATTAGGGGAGACCTATGTCCAGCAGTGGACGAGTGTGGGTTGCTGATGATGATGATGATGATTATTACTAAAAAAATTCGTGCCAGCCCCATTTGACATTATTCGTTAGATCGGGTTTAGGTTTAGTTCGGTATAACAATAGATCGCGATTAAGAATAAGGTGGTAAGATTAGGGAGGAGTTACCTTTCGTTTTTATGTACAAGATCTGGTTAATATTATTATGTATAGATGCAACTATTTTTACATTCATGTGTCCTGTAAGTAAGTAAAAACTTTATTGTAAAATTATGGTGACACGAAAATACAGATCTTACAAATAGCATAGTATGTACAATTACCTGTTTAGGCATACAATAGCCATACTTATAAAATATATTTTCATCATCATCATCATCATCAGCCCATTTAAGTCCCCACTGCTGGGGCACGGGCCTCCCTCAATCACATGAGGGGTAATTGCCATACTCACCACGCTTGGCAGACGGGTTGGCGAGGGTTTTAAAATGTAGAGTTTTCCTTCTCTGGGTGCTAATGATCATGCCAGCAGCTTTACCTTACTCGCCTTTAAGACACCTCGGTAAGAGTGAGGGTGGCCTATTCTACTCTGCCGGGGACTACACGAAAAAGATTTTAATAAAACTCATTTGATATAGATTTCAATACCAATTAATTTAATAGTAGGCATAAGGTAATGAAGTGTACATGACGCCCTGTTGGTCTAGTGGTTTAAGTACCGGGCCATGATATCGGGGTCCTGGGTTCGATTCCTGGGTCGAGCAAATAGTGTGTTTCAATTTTTTCGAACATAGCTCGGGTTTGTGATCACCAATCCGCATTTGGCAAGCGTGGTGATTAAGCCTAATCCCATCATAGTAGCGATGACTTGATTTCTATGATGGAGGCCTTTGCCCTGCAGTGGGACAGTTATAGGCTGATACTTTACTTTTTTTAACGACATGGTCAAGAAAATGTCAATTTATTTAAAAGTCAAATGGTAAAAATAATATCAATACCTACTTACCTTACCTTTATACCAGCCTGTATAGCCCTCACTGGAATAGGTAAAGAATTTTAATAATTTTATTCCTCAATCCTGTTGATCAGGTAATATCTTGAGTTACCAAGTTAACCCCCGTGACCTTACCGTAATGAAATGAGGCTTAATAATCTGGCGTCTCGGGAGGGCTAACACTATTACAAGCCTCTAGTGATGGACGGCTACAAGATAGTCGTGTAAGTCACCGTCTGCCATCATTATAAAGATGGGATATTATATGCAGCAGGTGTGTTACAAAAAAAAAAACAAAATACAAAAAAGTTAGCTTTAAAAACTACAAACCGATCGACGATCTAAAAAATACGAAACAAGAAAATTGTCTCTGCTGAAATGATTATGCCGTATCGCCGTAGTCATTTGCCATATTGATTTTATTTTATTATAATAGTGAATCTGTTTTGCTACAGTAGGTGGCATACGACCACGGCGATACGGCATAATCATTTCAGCAGAGACAATTTTCTTGTTTCGTACTTTTTAGATCGTGTTTTTTTGGAAGTCAGGTTGTAGTTTTTAAACTTTATTTTTATTTAACATATTTTTAGTTATGTAAATAAAGTTACATATTAAAATGTGCTTATAAAGCTCTTTCATTTGATACCCCACACGGTACCGTGAAGCAAATTTTTTCTTAGCTCCTTACTCTAAGTCGGGCGCTGTACCAGAAGACAATCAAGATGCTTCTAGCGACACCTCATTTGTTCAAATATGATAACTAGTTTAGAAGTTACGAGGGAACAGATGAACAACCATACATACATACATACTTACATACATACATACAGGTCAAAATCATAACCCTCCTTTTTTGTTTCGCCGTGGTCGGGTAAAAATTTAGTTTTTCCTCTCCGCCGAGCTAATGGTAGAAATACGTACATAGATTTGAAAAATCGATTTGCATGCTCGGATTCGAACCAAGACCTCACGTAAGGAAGACGCGTTCTGAATCAATGAGTTACCATATACTTCTTTGTCCATAGATTTCTTCTTTCGTTACATCTTCCTTATAACCCTAATTTAGTTTATTTCGATTACTCATCATTCTTGCCGCAATCAGGTGGTCCTGTGCCACTGCCAGTCGATTTCGCTACTATGGCGATTGACCTACACGTAGGTCAATCGGCATCGTCATCATCATCATCGTCAGCCCATTCAAGTCCCCACTGCTGGGGCACGGGCCTCCCTCAATCACATGAGGGGTACTTGCCATACTCACCACGCTTGGCAGACGGGTTGGCGAGGGTTATGATATAAATGCAGAGTTTTCCTTCTCTGGGCGCTGATGATCATGCCAGCAGCTTTACCTTAGTCGCCTTTTACGACACCTCGGTAAGAGTGAGGGTGGCCTATTCTACTCTGCCGGGGACCACACGGCATACCTTACCTTTATTACTTTTTTTAAACGAGGTTTGAAAAGAGTTCTTCTTTCACGGTAGGCAGCGGCATGAATGTGCTCCAGCATTGTTGATGTCTATGAGCGGCGGTTACCATTTACCATCAGATGGGCCGCATGTTCGTCTGCATATTATTCGCAATAAAAAAAAGGTCAGAATGTAAAAAATCTTTTGACTTTAAAGAAGAAAAACACTTTATCATGTTAATTAAAATGACACATTATTCTTGCTACAATCCGGCGGCCTTGTGAAAATAGCCAAGATCTAGACATCACTGCTACTACGGTGATTGACCTCCGTCTAGGTCAGGATGTAGGAAATGTTTGCTCTAATCCCCGGTGGAGAATCTTTTGCTAGAGATTAGGGAGGCCGTCTTATAAGGTTCGCGAAAGGTACTTACTTATTTATTTCCTCCTCTGACTCAGCGTTCCAACTAGAGTCTTGGCCTCCGAAACAAGAGATCGCCACTTCGGTCAATCCTGCGCCACTTCTTGCCAGTTATTGACGAGCAGCTCATGCAGTGTGGTCCCCGGCAGAGTAGAATAGGCCACCCTCACTCTTACCGAGGTGTCGTAAAAGGCGACTAAGGTAAAGCTGCTGGCATGATCATCAGCACCCAGAGAAGGAAAACTCTGCATTCATATCAAAACCCTCGCCAACCCGTCTGCCAAGCGTGGTGAGTATGGCGATTACCCATCATGTGATTGAGGGAGGCCCGTGCCCCAGCAGTGGGGTCTTAAATGGGTTGACGATGAGCTCGTGCAGATCAGTCTCGACGACGTCCTTCCAGTGATACTTAGGTAGGCCCACGGGTCGACCCTGGTATGTTTTTTTCACGAAAGGTACAGTCGATTTGAATCATGACCCATTAGATTCATTAGTAACTAAGTAAATTAATGGACAAAGTTTTTGTCATGTGATAGGTAGTAGACGAAGCCATGATGTGGTAAAGCGATTGCCGCTGCAGATGTCACATAATTAGTCCGAAAAAAGTCGGTCGTGGGCGGATAGTTGTATGAGTTAAAATACACAGCAGTATAACTACTGTTAGCTGCCAGTCTCCCCTATCTAAGGTCATTGATGGAGTCCAGTAACTGCATTACAAATAGACCGAAGAGGTCAGTGAGGGGTCATCTAATTACAAGCTTCGACGGCACTTAGTTAAGCTCAAGATTTTGAGGTGAGGTTTCTGAGTTTCTGAGTCAAACTAATTTCTCAACGCGTTTGTTTCTCAGTTGCGTCCTAAGTTAATGCTTTGGACGAACTAGGCACACTTGGATCGGAACATTCGCAACCTTTTAGGTCGAGAAGTGAAGTGAAGTGTATGAAGTGTTAAAAATATTATTTTTTAGCTATTATTTCGTGATTATTGAAGGCGGTTTTATATTTGTGCTTTTAAGTGTGTTATTTTCCCGGGCTTCTTTGAGTACAATTAATAAATATTATATGGCGTCGCTGCTGGCTCAAATACCTAACCCAACAGTTTTTACACGCGAAAAATTAATTCACGCCAAAAGTGGCTGCTATTGGCGTGAATCAGTTTTCCCCGTATGCGTTGGACCCAACATTTTTGCATGGTTATTTATTAAATAGTATAAGTGTTTGCCGAGAGATTGTAACCCGGAGATTGTTTAAAATAGATCCCGTTTAGAAGCTAAAATTTAAAATCCATTGGCGTCGCTAGTGTGCCATACCCGTCACCTTAAGAAAGAAACTCGATTTTGGTAGTGAGCCATATAGCTACGTAAATGCCTATATTTAAGAAATCACATGTCACCAAGATTTTTCGTCACCCTACCTTGTCTTTTTATCCAAGTCTATTTATGTTTAAGGCCCCTCGTAGGTGATAAATTATGCGAAACCATAAATATATTTAAATAAAAGCTTTCTCTGCGCTTGAATGATTAATGGTTTTGAAAATGATGGTGAAGTACTTACATGGAAGGTACCTACTCATAAGTAAGTGGCGTTTTTGAGCCTGTGCACAGAGTTTACGGAGCTATATAGCAATACTGACTGTGGGAGAGCCATGCTTTGGCTGTACCGGAGTGATAGGTACCACGGCCTCAGAGAGAACCGGCGTCAAGCAGCACTGTGCTGTGTTTCGCTTTTTTATGTGATAGGTGGCAGACGAGCAGACGGATCGCCTCATGTTAAGCGATTACCGCCGCCCATGGATACACGCGACGCCAGCAGTCAGAAATGCGCTGCCAACCTTTATATCGCCAATTTCGAGATTCCGGGCTGACTCTGAGAATTTCTTAACAGAAAAACGCAGGTACAAATGACCCGACCTGGGGATCGAACCCGGTACCCCAAGCGCAGCCGTCGCTTTAAAGTGCGTCGCACTACTCACTGCGCCAACGAGGTTAATCCGTTGGTCCTGCGCCCGATCCCTCTCCGGTCGTTTCACCTGGTGTCCCATCCGAATATGACGACCCGTTTGGAACAGTGGTAGTGAACGCTCCCTATGGTCCAAGGGTTGCGGGTTCGATCCCCGCACAGTACAAACATTTGTGTGCATGAACATGTCTGTTGGTATTGGTCTGGGTGTTTTCTATGTATTATAAGTATGTATTTACAAAAAAAAGTATTATATGTAAATATTTGTAATCCCACTGTTGATTCTGATATCCGAAACACAGGTGCTTGAGCTACCTATCTCGGAGTCAGATCAATGTATGTGACGTTGTGAAATATTTATTTATTGAATATGAAGGGAAGGGAATAATTAATAATTTAATAATTAATAATCTTTATTTACCATAAAAAGTACTGTCTTGTTCACTTGTTTCTATTGGCTCTGCGCTAAACGAAATTGTTTGTGTCGCAGCAGCCAAGGACGATTTACAGTTTTGACTTGCTGGTGGCGTTAGACATTAGGTTCGGATTAACTTTTTGAAGATTGATAATTTATAAGTATTTAAACGTTTTGAGCAAAAATACTGAAGTTAATTAGGATTAGTACAATTTTGAAGAAATTGCATTAGGCACTAAAGTTAAAAGGAACAAAAAATATTTTTTTTTATGCTTAGTCATCATCATCATCAGCCCATTTAAGTCCCCACTGCTAGGGCACGGGCCTCCCTCAATCACATGAGGGGTAATTGCCATACTCACCACGCTTGGCAGACGGGTTGGCGAGGGTTTTGATGTAAATGCAGAGTTTTCCTTCTCTGGGTGCTGATGATCATGCCAGCAGCTTTACCTTATGTTATATATAATATAATAGAGATATAATATATATACCTAATAGTGAGTGCACTTGTTTTTGCGCGCACACTTGAACACTAAAATATATCCTGCGTAAGTGGCTGATCGTTGAGTTTGGCCGCCTTAGCCGAAATCGATTGGAGGATATTATTATTATTATTGTTGGTAACCATAGAATAATAACTATTATTTTATGTTCGTAAAAAAGACGGGGAATATCTTTGGTCGCTACCAAAAGTAAGGCACTCGTTGTTTTGCTATCCACTGAGCTACCATCGCACAAGCTTAGCTTTCGAAGCAGGATGCCCTATATCATCAGGCAGTAATTAGAAGAGTGAAGAGAATTTTTAATGGTAACCGCGGATTCATGCTAAAATAATTAATTTCGGGCTCGTGACGCACCCCTGATGAGGGGTGTGCGCGTTAAATTAGATTTCGATGATCGCGGCTTTGCGACAAGCTTTTTACATATTTTGTAAGAAATATGTAAAAAAACCGGCCAAGTGCGAGTCTCACTCGCGCACTGAGGGTTCCGCCGTACAAACGTAGCGGTTTACAATTTATGACGTATTAAATTGTATCTTTCGATCTCGTTAACTTAGAAGTTTGATTTTTTCACAGCTTAAAGAGACAGTTGACCTAGGTATTTGGTGTAGATTTCAATATGATACCTTTATTCGTTCGTGAGAAATAAGGTAGTAAGTTTCATTTTATTAAAATATATTTATTATATCATTTAACTAAAAAAAAATAATTTTCGCAATTTTTCCTATATTTGCATTACATGACAATGCTTCATGCCAAATTTCAAGATTCTAAATTTACGGGAAGTAGGTAGGTTTTGATTCCTTTGCGAGTGTCAAAAATTTGTTGAAAATATCGACATAATCGGCTGTATCTTTTGATTGGCTTGGCCTAAAAGTTTGATTTTTTCACAGCTTAATGGGACAATACCTGAGCATTTCATGTAAATTTCAGCTTGATACGTCTACGCGTTCTTGAGATAAAGGGTCTTCACAGACAGACGGACAACAAAGTGATCCTATAAGGGTTCCGTTTTTTCCTTTTGGGTACGGAACCCTAAAAAACTAGTTACTAAGCTTTTGCCCATGGCTTTGTTCGTCAGATTCGGGTTAGCGTGGTTTCCCTTGACCACGACCTTTAAGTACTAGGCCGTGATCTCGGGGTGCAGGGTTCGATTCCCGGTTTCGATTTTTTTCAATATTGCTCGGGTTTGTGTCCACCAATTACGCATGAGGTAAGCGTGGTGATTAAGCATAATCCGATCATATTAGCGATAACTAGATTTTCTATGATGGAGGCCTTTGCCCTGCAGTGACAATATACATATAGGCTGATACATTACTTTGTTTCCCCTTTCCAAAAAAATGTTTTTGTTATTACCGATTTTTTTGTTATTTAAAAAAAATATATATAGTCCGCATACAATTTTTTGTTTTTATGACATAGGTGGCAGACGCGCAGACGGATCACCCGCGATGCGAGTGCAGTCACAAGTGCGCTGCCAACCTTTAAACCCTCCTTTCGCTAGGATTAGTCCTCCGGTACCCACACCCACGCAGTGAAACACAGCACAGTGTTGCTTCACGCCGGTTTCCTGTAAGGCCGTGGCATCACCGCAGTCCGCCCAGTCATGCCGAAGCATGGATCTCCCACGGTCAAACTTTCGGTTTCTACCTTGAATATTGCAAAATAGTCCATGTTTTTATTGGTGAAGTTGCTCTTGCCCTTACACTGAAAGGTTTGAAAAAAAGCTTACAACGGAGCAAGCCTATTCACTCAAACATCCACTCCCGATTTTAGGGGGGGGATGGGGGAGGTAGGAAGAGACAAATGGTAACCTATGTCACTCATCGAGAGCCGTACTACAGTGGCTACAAAAAAGAAACTCTAAATCTTTTAACTTTGTCTCTAAGTTCGAATCAAGCGAACTCGCCTTTTATTTACCCCCACATGAGTTCAATGGGATTTTGATCCAAATGATATCGGGTAAGTGAGGCAGGATATGTCCATTTTCCTTTGATACTTCTTCAAAGGGAAGAGGGTCCTCTTTCTATGCGTTTTACTCATTAATTACCAGTAATCGGATTATGGTGTGCAATTTTTGACGAAATCTTAACATGGACACACTAATGGCGGTTACAAATGGATGAAAATGTTGATGAGAGTTGCTTATACTAAATTTAACGTTTAACCTACTTAAATACTCGACCATGGGAGAGCAACGCTTCGGCATGAATGTGCTGGCTCGACCGGAGTGATACCACGGCCTCACAGATAACTGGCATGAAGTGGCGTCTCTGCTGTGTTTCACTGCGTGATGATCACTCATCCAAAACTTATCAACCTTAATCCTCAAACTAGGCCGTAAACCCGCCATTTCCTCGATAAAGACGTTATCGCCGAACATAAATTCGTTACGAACCGCCATTTTAAATCTATTTTACCAAGATGGCGACTATAGAAAACGGAAAGTGGATCGTAGTGGCACTTTGTGGTTTACCTTTTTAGGGTTTCAAACTAAAAAAGGGAAAAACGGAACCCTTATAAGATCATTTTGTCGTCTGTCTGTCTGTGTGTCAAGACCCTTTTTTTGAATTTTCTCTTAAAGTCGTGAAAGCACTAAGTAGTGTAAAAAAACAGTCGATCATTTACCGAAAAAACACCTCAATGCCGTTTTTTGACCCTCCTAAGGGAATTAAAACCTATGCAATGGGGTATTTCCCGTTGAACAAGGACTATGGAATTTGGCAAACAACATTGTGACCAATCCCCATTAGGATGATCGTGGTGATTAAGCTTAATCCCATCATAGTATGGATTCCTTCAAACGAAGCGTGAAGAAGTATCTCCCGGACCGGCAGTCCCAACGTTGGTGACCTTGACATCGCATCCGTTGTAATTGCAACGAGGGCAAGAGCCCAGCCATGGTAATCAAGAGATTACCATCAGGTTGAGGAGACCCAATATAGGTACCTACTGTATCACTATAAAAAAATAGTAGCAATAACTTGATTTCTTTCAATTGAGGCAGGCCTTGCATTGGGACAGTTTAAATCAATAAAGAACCAATTAGTGCGCAGTAATACTTACCTACCAAATAAATTTACATTAAGGTAATGCTTTTTCACAAATCCCTTACTTTCAAAAAAAATGTTTTGGTACATTATTTCTATTTATTAATTCATTAATCATTATTCTCTTGTTTGAAGTCGAATTTTTGGTCGTTACCATATAAAAATATCATCCTGTTTACCAACAAATTTACTTTTTACTCGGATCTCGCGTGTCCGATACTTTTGTTTTATTATTTATTCAAAAATAATACAGAAATATTAAGTAAAACATGCTTTATGCCAAACTGCGAAACAGTTTCTCGGGAGTAGTTTTCGTGGATTCATTATTACAATAATCTTACAGATACATTTTTATCTTAATTATAGTTTATCTTAATAAAAATATATAAAAATATAAAAATATATACATGTCGAATTGAGAACCTCCTTTTTCATTTTTTTAAAGTCGGCTTATAATGTTGATAAATTGATTGATAATAATTAAAAAAATATCTGCTTTCCGTGATGCCAATAATTATATTTATGTATTTGATAATGTGTAAGTATGTATGTTTAAAGTCTTCAGATTATTACTTATAATACCTTCCATATATATTATATATATGTATATATATATTCCATATTTTAAATATTTATTAGTAGTTATTAATATTTATTATGTAATATCATATTTTGCCGCCACAAATTTTCTGCTTCGCCCAATGGTTGACTGGTAGAGAATGCTGTAAAGCATTAAGTCCGCCAATTGTACTTTTTTTTTACTTTGTGCAATAAAGAATAAATAAATAAATAAATAAATATAGCTATAATATAGCGTAATAGGTTATATTATGTTTAACCCGCTTGGTTGCTTACAAACGCCTGTAATATTAACACAAGCAAAATTACTCTTAAGTGACATTTGTAACTTTATTTATTAAGGGCTGGTAGATTTCGATCAATGTAATATTTTATCGAGTTGTTTTGTTATTGCAATATAGAATAATAGGCTGACGAGCTTGCGGCTTATCTGATGGTAAATTGTAAGCCGCTCACAGACATCAACAATGCCGGAGCACAGCCTACCGTGAAAGAATAGATACTCGTAATATTACACAAAAATTCTTACCTTACATTCTCAAAACATAAAAGCGATAAAAACCAGTCATGCATATAGAAACTGTAGAAGAATTGTCAAAACATCTTTGTTCTTTTAAAACATTGCAAGTCTTTAAATAAAAACTAACGAGCTGAACTAGCGCGACCTAAGCCCAACAGCCTACACTTAGTGGTAAAATTATAAGGAAATCGTCTAATTTTTCAGATAAAAAATTGAATGTAACAGAGTACCCTTACTAACATACATTTTTAAGTTAAAGCAGGTAGGTACTTATGTGGATTCATCATCGTCAGCCCCTTTAAGTCCCCACTGCTGGGGCACGGGCCTCCCTCCATCACATGGGGGTTAATTGCCATACTCACCACGCTTGGCAGACGGGTTGGCGAGGGTTTAGATAAATGCAGAGTTTTCCTTCTCTGGGTGCTGATGATCATACCAGCAGCTTTACCTTAGTCGCCTTTTAAGACTTTTTTTTTTATGTGGATTATGTGAACCGAAATAAACACAAACCACCTTATTACAAAACACGATCTAAAGTTATTACTGTACTTAAACTCATGTCGTCACGTTTTAACACACAATGTTAAAAGAGGATGGAACGAGTTTTGTACTGGAACTATTTTAAAGTCGTGTTTTGTAATAAGGTGTTATTTTTATTTTAGTAACAACCTTATAATAAATATAAAAATATTTTCTTTATGTACACTCGTAGCTAAAAATGTTTTTTTTAAGAACTTGCTCTTAGTATCGTGTGTAACGCACTGTCGTGATCTCGGGGTCCTGTGTTCGATTCTCGGGTCGAACAAAAAGTATGTTTCATATTTTTCGAACACAGCTCGGGTTGATTAAGCGTGGTGATTAAGCCTAAACCCGTCATAGTAGCGATGACTTCATTTATATGATGGACGCCTTTATCCTGCAGAGGAATGGCATATAGGCTGATACTTTAGGTAAGTACATAGTTGTTTATAAGTCTCAATTAATTTTGATGTTCAGATTATTCAACTACATAATAATAAAACTTGTACCTATCAGGGATTTTGAGTTTTTAAAAGCAAAATGCTTCAAAAGAAAAAGTAAGTAGGTTTTATAATATCTGTGGTACTAGTATTATAATATCTGTGGTAGGTTTTTTGGTCTCTTCAGCTTGAGTCTGATTTTTTTGCCAGTGAGTGTAGCGGGACTACACACACAGGCTGTTAAAGTACTATCAACCAGCATTTCGGCTGTACACGCGTTGAATTTAGTTTAATCGCATCATATTTTTCCAGAACACCGACGGTCGGAATGGCCCCCATGCGGTTTGCACGAGAAGCAGAGGTTTTAGCTTTTGCGATTCGATTCCGATTCGATAATTGTATGTGATAAAACTCAGCCACGTAACCGTTTCATCGTGGGAGAGCCACGCTTTGGCACGAATGGGCCGGCTCACGTAAAACCGGCATGAAGCAGCAGAGTCGTGCGTTTCGCTGCGGAGTGACCAAAGGCCTAATTGTGAGGAAAGAGGGGTTTAAAGGTTTGAAGTGCACTAATGACTCCAATTGTATCGTGGGTGACCATAGGCGGCGGCAATCGCTTACCATTAGGTGATCCGTCTGCTTGTCTGACACTCTATTTCCTTACCCTCACCTTAGTCCAACGGGTCGTTACATGGGACGATACAACTGAAGAGGGATCAGGCGCAGAACCAATGGTGTAACTTTGACTCGGTGCTTTCGACCCTGATCCCCGGGTGCACTCTCTATTCTCTTACCCTCATATTCGGATGGAACAACAGTGTGACGGATCGGGCATAGGACCAACGACTTAACGAGCTTTCCGATGCACGGGGGTACAAGATCGCTAACTTCCAGACTCCGGGCTGACACTGAGAATTTCTTAACAGAAAAACTCAGGTACTAATTTTGGCCCGACCCTTTGAACGAATCCAGGACCCCAAGCGCAGCCTTCGCTTAAAAGTCTGACCCACAATCCACTTCGCCACCGAGGCAGTCTTATCATAATCAAATATCGAACGGTGTGAAACTCTTCATAGAATATCGTTTACCATATTTTGCTTGGAATTTATCGCTACAAGATATTGTGTGAGCGCCGTCGAAGTGCCGTGAATAACCTCGTATCCTGAGAGGAGACTCGGGTGGCTGTTTTTAGTAATATTTTACACGGAACACTCCACATCGGAACGACAAAAAGTCGAAGGATGTTACTAACTATTGGTGCAGTTGCGTTTTAGCGACCTCGTGGGGACGGCACGACTCTCTCGGCTGTCCCCATCCCTCCCCCCGACCTCGCGGGGAGAAGCGCCGTGCCCGCCGTATAGGCGGGCGTCCCTGTCCGGGGGGTGACGAGGTGAAAGGCTCCGAGCTTTGGCCCCATGTCACCCGCCCACCCATGGACAGATGAGGGAGAGTCCCAGGAGTTTTAGTCGGTATGCCTCTGGCCGGCTTTTCGTTCGGAGAAGCCGTCGCCAGAGGAGAGTCCGACATAACCCATCCGTTTACAGACGGATGGGTATGCGTAACGCATTTCTCCTGGGTCAACAAAAAAAAAAAGTTGCGTTTTAGCGAAAAAACGTCCCCGTTATCACTGAACGTAAGGAGTAGCGGAACGTAGGGTGTGGGTTGTCATTTATTTACTACGTAATAGGTTTTTTTTAGTAGGTGCACCCGTCATCACAGGGCGTTGACCTTAGCCTACCTTGCTCTGAAGCTTCCAATGTGGGAGAGCCACGCTTAGGCATGAATGGGCCGGCTCGACTGGAGTAATACCACTCCCTCACAGAATACCGGCGTGAAGCAGCGCCTGCGCTGTGTTTCGCCGTGTGAGTGAGGTTACCGGAGGCCCAATGGGGGGAAGGGGAAAAGGTTGGCAGCGCACTTGTGACTCCACTGGTGTTGCTGGTGTCCATCGGCGGTGGAATTGCTTACCATCAGGTGATCCGTCTGCTCGTCTGCCACCTCTCATAATAAAATAAAAATATCGAAATTTATAAATTGCCACAAATACTTTAGGGTAACTTATCTTACTTTCGAAACTTTAATATTCGAATTTCAAAACTTCAAAAAAGGTATATCGAAGTTTTGAATCGAAGATACCTATGTTTTTTGAAATAACATTGTATCCTCTCAATTTATTTTACATTCTGTTTCATTATCCTGAAAAACTAATAGCCGATTTTCCAAACCTCTTTTTTTCATTTTACAGTTGTATTACTTACAATATTTTTTTGTTCTAGACATAATATTAAATATCGAAGTAACCTTTCTCCTATTAAAGCAAACGAACTTATTTATTTGTAAACATTTTTCATTCAAACATTATTCATTTCATGTAAACATTATTCATTATTAAAAAAAATTAAGTTCTTCACTTTTGTACATGAAGCATCTATCGCAACTCGCATCTCGTCATGTAGGTAGGTGCCCACGATACAGGGTTATCCTAGTGTGGGACCTACGGACTGATCTCCTGAATGTTACACTTCGTTAATTTTGTTTATATATTTTTGTTAGCTTAAGTTTAAAGTGCCATAATGTAATGTAACAATTATCTGTAATAAATTATTCTTATTCTTATTCAAATTCATTATTCATGGCCGTGTGGTCCCCGACAGAGTAGAATAGGCCACCCTCACTCTTACCGAGGTGTCGTAAAAGACGACTAAGGTAAAGCTGCTGATGTCTGCTGTGTCTGCCGAAATGATCATCAGCACCCAGACAAGGAAAACTCTGCATTTATATCAAAACCCTCGCCAACCCGTCTGCCAAGCGTGGTGAGTATGGCAACTACCCCTCATGTGATTGAGGCAGGCCCGTGCCCCAGCAGTGGGGACTTAAGTGGGCTGACGATGATTCATTCAAATAAAAAAAACAATTGTAGGTTTAAGACATTTGTTTATTTGGTGCTTAATTTTGCGCTACAAAATATATTGACAGAAGCGAATCCGTACTAAAAACATTCGAGTTTAAGATAGGTTACCATATATAGTGTTCAACGGCCATGTCAACACTGAAATCACTTTAATTTAAGACCTAGATTTGATCTAAGCTTTGCCTACATTGAACAATAAAGAATATGAATTTCTTTTCCTTACATCTTTGACTTTGCATACCTTTGGTCAACAATATTAGTTTTTACAGTCCGCTAAATTTACCTAACTCACGTATTGTCGGAGTGATAGCGTATGTATGCGTATGTATGATGTATGAAGCCACCCCTAGTGTTTCTGTTCATAACATTTTAAATTATAACTTAGCCATAACCTCAGCCAATACGTTTTTCTGATCGGAATTGTAGTTCTCAGTATTGGAAACTTATTAACTATAGGTTTTATTGCGTGATATTTTGTAGGGTCATAAATTGAGTGTAAGAATACCTTCTTGTAGGTTCAAATCTAAGCACACGCTTTTGGGCCTTAGAAATTAATTTTGACACACTTTTTCACCACCGATAAAATGTAATGGGGGTTAAACTATGAAAAAACCGTTTTCTAGACACAAAATACTCTTTAATTTTCTCTCTTTCTTTAATAGGTGAAAAGTCACCATTCTATAATTTTATCTTGATTAAGATGTCGTTGTTATCAATCCTACACGTTTCTTAACGTTGTCCATTAAGGCACAGTTAATTATGGAGTAGTTGCATTAGAGTATTAGAACTAATTAAATTTGATATTATATATTTTTCCTTTTTCTTAATCCCCTAAGTCCAGATTTCCTGGATGCGGAAAGTAAATTAAAACATCGAAGTCAGCGTCTAAAAACTTCACCTGAGGTAAGACTCATCATTAATAATTTACCTGAACCAAACTATCCCGCTTTAACTCAAGATAGATAACTTTAACCCGGAACTTAGCCATTCTCCCCAACTTTATAACGAAACCCATTAACTTTTCAATACAAAGTAATCGAAAACTATTAGTTGGTTCGAAAGATGAATCTCCTACATACCCGGACTTGTACAAGAATTCACACGTGCGGTAAATTTGTAATGCACTTGACTAACCTATCTCCCATGCAATTTTAAACTTTAGTTCTCTTAAGCTACAAGTGTCTTCGTTGGTACGGAAAGTAAAAACAATTTTGCACAAAATACAACGATGGTCCAAAGTTTGCGGCACGAAAATTAAAATAAGTTCTTATAGTCATGCTTATAAGGCTTTTTAATCGAAAATTTGCTGACGTCGTGTGTAGAAGTGATCGTTAATAAATTTTCTAAAAGTTTTAATGACTTTGGGTCGGCGGAGTTTTTATAATTTTTCGTTGGAACTTTTTCCTGCTGTTGTAGGGATGTAATAATTTCGTGTGAGAGGCCTATAGGTCTTTAGAAGTTAAATTTCAGAAGCAAAAGGCATTAAAGAGGTTGTAATAACTTGAATTGGCTGCCTTAAACTTGTGATGGATGGGGGGAATATTTGACAAAAGACTTCATTCACGACCCGGATTTTGGCGCCCAACGTGGTTTAGTGATTTATATTATAGTTCGCTTCGGTATGAATTGCACACACTTGTACACTTTGTCAATTCTTTTCAATGTCTCACTGCCACACTCAGAGTCGTTGATTAACTTAGTTGGCTACTTAAGAAAAAATATTGACACTTATTTTCATACGCATAAAGACCACCGATACTAAAGTTAACGAACATTAGCTTAAATGACGTCTCTATTAGAAACTTTTTTAAGACATCATTCTGATACAAACAGTCATTGACCCCAGTAAGATTAGATTACACAAGTGCACCTTCCCATACTCGTGCAACTGATCAGCTGATTGATGCAATTTTAATAACTAAATAGGAAGTGTTTTTTTTTTCATTTTTCACCCTATGTTCCTTTGGAAAAAAATGTTTATTACAACGAGTATAGAGACTGAAAAAGTTTATCAGACGGTTAAAAAGCACTTTGTAATATATCCTCGACTGCCTCAGTGGCGCAGTGGTTAGTGGGCCGCATTTTGAAGCGATGGCTGCGTAAGAGGTCCCGGGTTCGAACCCCAGGTCGGGCCAAAAAATTATACCTAAGATTTCGTTAGGAAATTCTTAGTGTTTGGAAGTTGGCGGTATGGTGCCCCGTGCCTCGGAAATGCACGTTAAACCTTTGGTTCTGCGCCCAATGATCCCTCTCTGGTCGTTTCACGCTAGTGTCCCATCGGAATATGAGGGTAAGGGAATAGAGTGTTTTTGTGCGTACGGCTGATCGTTGAGATTGGCCGCCGTAGCAGTAATTGATTGGAGGGTAATACTATTTTTTTTATTTATTTTTTTTTTACTGTAGATAGGTAAGCGTTTGACCATATTTCACCTGATGGTAAGTGATAATACGGTCTAAGATGTAGCACGATTACCTAGAAGATACATATTCACTCGCGCTTTGAAAACCCCCAAATTGTAGCCACTAGGGAACACCTCCTCAGGCAACTGATTCCACTGTTTCGCAGTACGAATAAGAAAACAGGATTCAAACCTCTTTGTGCGGACTTTTGGTATTTCTACCATGTACCGGTGTCGATTGAGGGTCTGCCTGGTGGAGTAGTGGAAGAACGGAGATGCTCCAATGGCATTGTACAGTTCCGTGGCGCACTCTCCAAAATGTATCCGATAGAAGACCGATAAGCTTGCTACCTTGCGTCGGTGTTCAAGGCTTTGTAGCCTCTTACCCACAAGCTCGTTGTCGCCAATTAGCCTCTTGGCCCTTCTCTCAATACTCTCTAACGCCTCAAGCTGGTATTTGGCTGAGCCATCCCAAAGATGAGAACAGTACTCCATGCAGGCTCGGACTTGCGCTTGATATAAGTTAAGCAGCTGTCCTGGCGTAAAGTACTGCCTCACTTTAGCCAGAATACCGAGCTTTTTTGAGGCAAGTTGAGCTTTGGACTCGATGTACGTGCCAAAGTTGAGGGAAGGGGTGAGAGACATGCCAAGAAGCTCAAGACGGCTAGTAATCGGCACGGATATATTCTGGAAAGTGGGAGTCAGTTGGAATTGACTCCGTTTAGCAGAGAACAGACACGCCTGGGTCTTAGCTGCATTGAACGAAACTCGGTTGGCATTTCCCCAGTCGGAGACCGCCTTCAAGGTCTCGTTCATGCGCTCGACCATCGCCTCTCTATGTCTCTGGATGTCCGCCGGCTTGGCACGTGCACTGGAATTGTAACTCTCTACAACTGTGCTGTCGTCCGCATACCCATAGATGCCGGGTTTTAGCAGGTCGTTTATGTGCAGCAAGAAGAGAGTTGCAGAAAGTACAGACCCCTGAGGGACTCCAGCATTAATCGCCAGTTGGTCAGAAGAGCAGCCATCAATGACCACTCTTAAGGACCCAGCCCTCAGGAAATCAGAAATCCAAGTGCATATATTATTAATATATCCTGAGTACGTTTGTAATAATTTTGCCGGTCACCATAACCAAATCAGCCACAAGACATTTAATAGGAGCATTACGATATGTTGCATCTAAATAAAAAATAGGCCCCCATTAATGGATGTTTAATCCGATTATGTTCTTAGTACGAGTACCTACTTACAAAAATGTGGGATTACCAGACAAAATATGCAACTGCGAAATTTCGGCGGGAATTTCAACGGACTAGGCTTAACCTACTAAGTACGTAAGTATATACATAGGTACATAACAAACTTACTAGTGTTGTATTCAGCATACACTAAAACGTAAATATAGGGCCAAGTTCTTGTAAAAGTTAAAACTAATAAATTGATAGATATATATACTTTATTGCACAAAAAACACAACTTAAAAAAACTAGGCATTACAGAAAATTAAATGTACAATTTTGGGGGTCTTATCGCTGGAAGCGATTTCTACCAGACAACCTTCGGTCAAAGGACATTTGATAGTAGAGGAGTATTGTTGGTGGTGCAATATTGAAAAGGGAAATAAATGTGAACTGTATAAAATTTATAATACTTATACATAAATAAACAACTTATTATTTACTAATAAAAAAGAATGTTATACTTAGATAAAATAATATAAAGGACTAGATATACTTTCATATAAATTATATGGATCTTAGACGGACCATTCGACTACTACCGATGACTGGACATGCAAAGAATTAAAGGGATTGCTATTTATTGATTTAAAAAGTGAGTATAGATAGATAGATATATTTTATTGCACAAAATACACAACTTAAGTACTAGGCATTACAGAAATTTTGTGTACACTTTCGGCGGTCTTATCGCTGAAAGCGATTTCTACCAGACAACCTTCGGGTAAAGGACATTTGATAGTAGAGAAGGGGTAGGGGGGCAATATTCAATAAGGAAAAAAAAAGAAACTGTAAATGTTGAAATATAACTTATAACCCTAATACATAAATAAAATACAGTATTATAAAGTAATAAATAAGTAATGCTCAAATACATACACATAATATTGTGAGATTGATATCAGAAAAAGACAAAAATAATAATAATATGATAATCAAATGGATCCAAGATGGACCATCGACTACAGGCTGCCGATAACAGGACGATTGTAAAAAAGTTAATGGGATAAGGAAGAGTGAAGAAGAGGGTGTTGAAGTTGCAAAAAGTGAGTTTTGTCTCGGGCTTTAAAAATGGGCAATGATTGAGACTGTCTTATGGATAGGGGTATATGAATGGATAATATATTATTATACACCGTTATACATACTTGGCAGACACTACCGAGTCTCTAGATTTGCAGCACTCTGTAACGAGTACGTCCGTAGCACTTTATTTTGCAGCAATGTTGAAAGGTCTGTTTATATCAACTTTTCCACTACGTTCTCCCATTATTTATTGTGTTTTATTTTGTTATAAACTCGTGGGGAGCGCTCGTAATCCAACATAAAACAAATGTCACTTTATTCGCATGCAAAATGCATATACGCTGTCATTAAATTCTTTCACGCGTTTTTATTATAAAATATGGTACAAAATTGTATTATAGCTGTTATTAAACTTTCAGGCTACAATTTGAAAAACGAATTAGCATGTCGGCAAATGATTTTGCTATTTACGCTACGTTAAATTACGTTAAATTAGGTATCGTAAATGTAATGTTCCTTACTACTTAATTGTAAATAAGAGACATTAAACATTTTCTTCTTAAATAATAATTAACTGCAGTCTACCCTAGGACATAAGGTACCTAGTAATGTATTAGGACTATCTAATACTAATACGTAACTAGTATTAGTATTACTAAATAAAATATATAAATAGATGACACTGTGTGTCATTTGGAGCGATGGTAACTCAGTGGTTTAGAACGCGCCTTCTATAGGGTCGAGGTTGAAACCCTAGCACGCACCTCTGAATTTTTCAAATCTAGGTGCGTATTTCTACCAATCAGATCGGCGGTGAGGGAAAACATTGTGATGAAACCTGCACGTTTCGGATAGTTTCTGAAACGTGTAACCATGATTCAGGTGGTCTGTTCCCCTGTAAAGACTTGCGAAGGTCAGACGGCAGTCGCTTCCATTGTAATTACCAGACTCCCCAAATCCTGAATAATGGTCCAAGCGTACCCCGGGCTCCAGAGCTACAGCTTTAGATGCACCGGGAATTACACGCCAAGATGAGAAGGAGATGACGAAGCGTGTCAATAGCATCAAGCCAGACTTGTTTTGTCTTTTCGGTCTTTTTCAACAAAGACCAAACAGAAGACCGAGAAGACGAAATCTGTTCAAACAGAGTTGATTATTCGCGTTATTTTTCTTCTATTCTAGGCCAGTAAAGAATGGATGATTCCAGACAACTCTTTGAACTTCGAATATTGATGAATATCGAGCACCCCTACCTAAGTTAATGTATAATTTAAAACGAAATAATATTATATCTTTAAAAAAGACAAAATAACATGCTCAGAATAAAAGAGAGTCGTATTTTACTTCGTCCTTATATCAGAAGTGAATAAGTAGACAGCCGTTGTTGACAGCAACAACAACAACAACTACAACAAGTTGTTGTGTAGAATATAAAACTATAAAATCGTCTATCTTACATCTGGCGAACAAAACTGAAAGCCGAACAAAATTGAGCCAAGTTCGGCTCATTAATACATTTTTTTATTTTCCCTGCACCGTGTATATTCTCAGGATGTCTTTGATTTCCGCCGCGGCGGTGTAAGCTTCACTGGACGTACCTACGTTCGTACTTTTTACGGCTTTGGACCGATTTTGCATGCAGTATTTGTGGGGTTCGACGGCCATATTTTCAGTTTTGGGGTCGGAAGAAAATATGGGGTTGGGATTTAAGGTACGATGAGAAATGGTTGGTTTGTTTAGCTCCATCGCATGTTCGTGTAAATCCATTTTCCCAATGTTGCAAATAGCTTTTTTTTTGTAATGAAACATACTAAGTACTTTTAAACATCTCTAAGAAGCCCTCAAGGTAATCCTTGAAGAGGGCTTCTTAGAGATGTTCTATATTAATTATAGGTCTGTTCATAATAATCAAATCAATACTATAGGTGATCTGAAAAGGCGATGTAGGTGTCGGTAAAACTCAGTGCTACTATAATAGGAAATTTAAGTCCGAAAACTATGTTTGGGCGGACCACTAGTACTGAAAAGTATTTCAACCCGTGTGCCTTAGTATTAGTAGAGTAATCGCATAACAGACACAAAAAAAACAGAGTCAAGTTGAGAATTTATTTTTTATTTTAAGTTGGCTTCTACTTGAAATCCCATCAGTTGAGCCGTCTGCTCGTCTGTACGTGTGTTTATGTGTATAAAAAACACAATTATTTTTAATTAAATGATAGCTTAAAACGATCCTTTTCAAGAGAAATTTGGTTTAGTTTATAGCCAGTTAAAGAAGTCCTCATTTGCACACATGATTGGTCGAAGCAAAAATGTTTGTTTGATATTTTGATTGGGTAGGTACGCTGTTTTTCTGTCCCGAAGTGTACTGCGCATAATTGCAACGAAAATTATAAAATGACTTTATTTTATACTGGTTGCCGCTCTTTCGGCCAATTTTGTTATGGAGCATTCATTCCACTTTATACCAATAGATGGCGCTAGGTGTCGATTATATCGCGCAAGCCTTTCGTGTTTTCGGTTTATCTATAAGTGTTGCCGTTATCTGTTGGATTTACCTCTTCATAAATAGGATAGAAGATGCACCTATCATCTTCTGTACCACCATATGTATGGGCGGAAAAGCGACGGTTATAAGGCACCGCGTCCCGGCGAACAGATTATAAGGAAAGGAAGGGAACCTAACTCTCTAGTGAGCCTAGAGCCCCTTTGTCTAAGACACTAAGTCCCTAGAGCCCTAGCCCTGCCTATCCATGGGAGTAAATACATATATAGATAAGGTGATGAGAGCTTGCTCCCGGATCGCCCAGGGTAGCAAGCGGGAAGAGTCAGGACGGTAGGTAGGAGGGGAACCGCTGCCAGTCGAGCAGGCTCACTCGATTGATCATAGTGACGGCTAAAGGTGTCTTGGCCGCAGCGGGAGAAATGAGACCCAACACAGACGGTTGAAATCTATAGGATAGAAGATGACGGACCTTCGATACGGGGAGTCGTGGTTCGAATCCGACCATGCGCATATGGATTTTTCAAAGCTATGTGCATATTTCTACCATTAGCTCGGTCTGGTTTCTCTGTTAAGGGTTGCGAAGGTCAGACGGCAGTCGGTTCATTGTAATTATCGCACTCCCCAAATTCTGAATCATAGCCCAGGCGTACCCTGGGCTCTACAGCGACAGCTTTGGACCAGATGAAGGAGGATAGGTGACAGACCAGCAGATGAATAACCTGATGGTATGCGATTGCCATCCATGCTAGTGGAATCATTGTGCTCTACCAACCACTGTCTCTTACCCCCGGAATGTAATGAATTGTCTTTTACATAACCTCTGGTAGTCCACACTGTAAAAAAACCCTAGAAAAGCGCGCTTCAATCGCCTTCAATATTTAAATTTAAGCTTTATGTTCATAGTCACAAGGAACCTTTTTTACCGTGGGTTATTTCCTGTGTTTATTTATCGTGGTTATTTGCCGTGGGAGAGCCACACTCCGACATGAATGGGCTAGGCTGGCTCGACCGTAGTGATACCACGGACTCACAGAAAACCGGCGTCAAGCAGCACTTTGCTGTGTTTCGCTGTGGGAGCGAGGGTAAGCAGCGAATTTGTGACTCCACTGGTGTCGCACTGGTGTCCATGAGTGATAGAAATCGCTTACCATCAAGTAATCCGTCTGGTCGTCTACCACCTATCACATAAATAAAAAAAACCTGAAATTTTAGTTCCAAATTTTGCCTGTTGTATGTATGTTTGCATGGACTTCTTCTGTTGCGCGGTCTCTACTTTAAGACGACGAGTAGCCCTAACTAGCGGCACCAATCGATATAAATTGTTAGCTACTAAACTGGATCTATTTTAAACAATTTCGGGGCTACAACCTCTCGGCAAAAACTTATACAATTTTTTCAATAACCATGCACAAATGCTAGGTCCATTTATGTACGCGAAAAATTGATTCACGCTAAAAGCGGCCGCTTTTGGCGGTAATCCAAAATTCGAGTGCAAAAGCAGACCGAACAGTTTACTATAAGTATTAAATAAATAGTATAAGTGTTTGCCGAGAGGTCGTAACCCCGAAATTGTTTAAAATAGATCCGGTTTAGTAGCTAAACATTAAAATCGTATGGCATCTCTAGTGTGCCCTACCCGTCACCTTAAGGCTGGTTATTTGTTAATTAGATACTGCCTTTGTTTCATGTTTGTCTATACAACATGCATTTAATTAAGGAAGGAAGCTTACACTTTTTTCCCAAACACACTCCTCTATGGGATTTGCATGTTCATCCTTTTCTATTTCGTTTTAACCAAAATTTATGGTTCCTTAGAGATTACATTCTATAAAAACATTTCAAAAACTGGCTCGCAATTTCCTGCGCGTGGAATTTGTCTGTCACAGAAAATGTTTAGGTACCTTATGTCCGTAGGGGATTCAGAATTTTTGTAGGATATAAAAGTGTTACTATTTTTATGCTTATGTCCAACTTGATAAGCTAATTGGCTCGCGAAAAATTTACAAACATAATAGTCGTTCTTCTTTTTTATCGATAATAAGCCGAACTTACAAATGAACATTTAACTTTTATATACCTACAGACTACAAATGATAAATTGTTTGTCCTAAATATTCGTTACTATCGTTTATTCGTCTATAATACTATATACTATATATATTGTAGTAGCAGCTAATGCTGAGGTCGGAACCTGGTTGACCACACACTATCCACATCTCTTTGTCCCTCATCTGTGTAAAATGTATGTTGTTTTAAACCGTGTACCAACTGTATATGTTTGTTTCCTGTGTATTGTGATGGTCAATAAATGTATTTACTTTCTTTCTTTCTTTCTTACTAAACTATTTTACAGATGGACTATTACATGATGTAAAATTTTATTAATAAAGAATACTTTTTAATTGAAATGAACACCTCCATCACGTCTCCCAAAATTAGTGTCATTTACTGCTTTATATATTTTTTGATATATATGAGGTGATAAAACAATTTCATTATTTCATGATAAATTAGTTTGATGGTGAAACGTATATTTTTTATATAATTAATTACTACATAAGTTACTGAGGACGGGCTCATTGTGGATAAAAAGGAAAAACGACCCAATAATGTCCTCCAAACCGATATTTCAGATATGGCGGCTCATTTCATCGATCGGCCATCTACGCGAGCCATATTATAGTGCACAAGTGTGAACTCAGACACAAGTTAACTCTCTAGTTCCCTACTCTCATATTTTGATGGGATACTAGCGTGATACGTCCGAAGAGGGATCAGTGGCAGACCAACTGCTTAACGTGTTTTCTGAGGCACAGGGGTACACGTCAACTTCCAGACTTCAAGCTGACACTGAGAATTTCTTAACAGTAAAAGCTTTGATTGTGGCCCGACCTGGAGATTGAACTCAGGACTCCAAGCAGTGTGACGCACTACCCACTTTGCCAATGAGGCAGTCAAACATAAAAATGCGCTAAAGCAGTGATCGCCAAATATACAATGGCTTCATAGGATCTGCTGGTCATAGCTCTCCCCCAAGGTTCTCCCATACAGGTCCTTCCTTTGCCTCGACCTTCACCAGGTCGTCAGTCCACCATGTGGAAGCCTGTCACATCTGCGACTCCTTTTATGTGGTCTCCACAAGGAACTGGACAAAGATAACATGAAGCACTTTATTTTTTATGTGATCGTTGGCAGACTAGCTACTACAGACTACTAGACTAGACGGATCACCTGATGGTAAGCGATTGCCGCCGCCCATGGACACCCGCGACACAGCGGAGTCACAAGTGCGCTGCCAACCTTTAAACGCCCCTTTTCACCGGATTAGGCCTCCAGTATCCTCACTCATGCAGCAAAACACAGGTTCTTACTTCACACAGTCTGCTTCACGCCGGTTTTCTGAGAGGCCGTGGTATCACTCCGCTCTGGCCGGCCAAATTATGCCAAAGCTTGGCTCTCCCGTGCTTAACACGTTCAGGATAATTAAAAACGTGCAGGTTTTCTCACACTTTTTCCCTTGATAATTAATATGCAGCGATAACACACTTCTCCTCAACTTAGCTCTAATTGCAGATACACTGCAATTAATTCAATTTCTAACAAATCGCTACATTATGCTCTCTTTTACTTCGCTCCTTTTGACTACACAATGCAACAATACAACTACACTTATTCAAAACATTTCTCAACAAAACACTAATAAAGTATTCCATTGAAAGTGAAACGTAAATTCTCTTTCTATTACAATTTTCTGCCTCAAATTCCTGACCGTAAATTCACGAGCTTTCAACAAGACTGAGTTCACATATCAAGCTCAGGTGGTTTCTCGACGCATATTTTAGTTCTTACACAGTATAAAAAATCTATACCGCTTACTTAGACTCGAGGATTATTACACCAACTGCCACAAGACGGTTTGACGACCCGATTGGAACAGTGGTAGTGAACGCTGCCTCTATAATACAAGGGATGAATACAAGGGTTGCGGGTTCGATCCCCGCACAGTACAAACATTTGTGTGCATGAACATGTTTGTTTGTATTGGTCTGGGTGTTTGCTATGTATTATAAGTATGTATTTACAAAAGAAAAGTATTATATGTAGATATTTGTAATCTCACTGTTGATTCCGATATCCGTAACACAGGTGCTTGAGCTACCTATCTCGGAGTCAGATCAATGTATGTGATGTTGTGAAATATTTATTTATTTATATTTACTTATTTATTTATTTATACCGCATACTTAGACTCGAGGATTATTACACCAACTGCCACAAGTATTCGGCTCGAGTATAACAATCACTACCATTTCAACCTGGTGGCAGACAAGTAGGCGGATCACCTAATGGTGAGCGATTGCCGCGGCCATTGCGATGCAATGCCATTGCGTTGGACACCCACAACACCAGTGGAGCCACATGTGCGCTGCAAAACCTTTAAACCCGGATACCGGAAGCCCAATCTAGGGGAAAGGGTTTCCCCCGGATTGGGCTTCCAGTACCCTCACTCACGCAGCAAAACACAACAGTGCTGCTTCACGCAGGTTTACTGTGAGTCCGTGGTATCAATCCAGTCGAGCCAGCCTATTCATACCAAAGCGTGGAGGGATACGAAGGATTATCAGATTTACCAAATCTTTGATCATGATCCAAACGTACACAGGTTTGTGAAACAACATCATTAGCATCATCAGCCCATTTAAGTCCCCACTGCTAGGGCAAGGACCTCCCTCAATCACATGAGGGGTAATTGCCATACTCACCACGCTTAGCAGACGGGTTGGCGAGGGTTTTGATATAAATGCAGAGTTTTCCTTCTCTGGGTGCTGATGATCATGCCAGAAGCTTTACCTTAGTCGCCTTTTACGACACCTCGGTAAGAGTGAGGGTGGCCTATTCTACTCTGCCGGGGACCACACGGCCAGTGAAACAACGGCTTCGGATAAAAACGAGAAAGACACAGATAATAATTTCGAACCTTTGCAAATGTTTAGACTGTGACTCATGCATTCTATGACGACGCTTAAGCCGGTGAAATTTGAATCAGGTGTGAAAAACTGTAGTGGAATATAAAAATGCAATTTCTCTGAATCGTTACATTATTCAAGAACGAAGGTAAAAATAGATGGATTGAAATATCCAGCTGCAGCTTCGCTAAGAATAGGATTGGATAGGAAAATGTTCGGGAATTTTGAATAGGTTTTGTAACAAAATGTAAGATAAAGTACCAGAAGAAGATGTAACGAATATCTATGAAATATGACAAAGTTATGAGCTCGATCTGTTGATTCGGCTATTCAGTATATCCCAAGTCAAATAATTGTAAAAAATTATAAAGGCTAGTCTATGATTGAAAATGAATGAGATGAATGAATGAATAGAATATTACTTTTATAAGCCACTCAAAGTATATGTAAGAAACTAATACTAGTATTACTAGGATATGTACAACGAAGGCCGGACCTTATTACTAAGAGCAATATCCTCCAGCAACCTTTGGGTAAAGGACTACATGCGAGGTGTAGGCAGTGCAAGATAATATTTATATACTTAATACAAAAGTTTAAATTTTAAATACATAAATAAAATAAAATATAACTAATACATTATCTGCAAAATACAAATAAAACTTACAATGTATTGATAAAATATGATAATGGATATCTGCAATCTCATACAAATAATATCACAAATGAGATCTGAAAGGCTATGCGAATGATTTTAATTAGAATACATATGATAAGCATCGTTTGTCGAAAACTAAGTGTTGTTTTTTTTTTTTTTGTTAAGTTGGTAAATCGGGTTAGTCACTACCATATGTGTTCTCGTAGATATGTTGCGATCAACTATACGTTCTGTGTCATACTTTCCATGCAGACTAAAGTAATGCAGCAACTATGATACCACGGAACCGTACAAAAGTAACATTAGTTTGGTAATAGTGTATGTCTGTGTTATTTGTCCTAAATAAATAAATTAATTGTAATAGACGCCCGGTCTAGTGGTTTAAGTACTTTTTATCTACCATATCTGGAAGAGATACCTTTATTATCGACTAGTGGCCTGCCCCGGCTTTGCAGAGGTGTTCTAATATTTACTATATAATAATAAACCTTTCTCTTTAATAACACTACGTGTCTTTTAACAAACCGCATAAAAGTTGCGTATTTTAAATATATATGCATTTATAGTGATATGTCCACCTACATTGTATCAGCATAGACTGTAGTGTTTAGATCTGTAAACATTTTTGCATCAAGAGAGTATACCTATTTGAGTTATCATCATCATCAGCCTATCGCAGTCCACTGCTGGACGTAGGCCTCTCCAATTGTTCGCCACTGTGATCTATCTATGGCTTTTCGCATCCAGCTTTTGCCAGCCATCCTACGCATCGGCGTCTCTCTCCGAGATCGAATCCGAAATGAGGTGATCCGGTAGAAAACCAAAGTCATCGACATTGCTCACCAGATTAGCAAGCTTAAGAGGCAGTGGGCTGGCCATATTAGCCGCAGAACCGACAACCGATTTGAGTTATAGTTCATTATAACTCTTATTATGAGTTTAAAATTATTATTTTCAATCAGCTTGAGAACTGTTTGAATAACACTGTTTGCCCATATAACCATTATATACAATCTGTACATTCATTGTCGCTACTATTAAAAGCTAAGGATGTAAGGAACAAAATTTTAATTGCAAAAGTTTTTGGATCCTCAACGCCCGACCATGGGATCGAGTGGAATTGGCATGAGTTGTCATGAAGCCAGCTCTTTTAGCAGAAATCATGAGTTCAAATTACAGTTGCAAACTCGCAGCCCCCGATAACAGGGCTTAATGTTGACTTTAACATCGGGTGGGGTTCAAGTGTAAGGATTTTGGCGGGACTAATGCAATCAATTAGATCTTCAGATTTTTGCGTTGCATTATGACAATAAATACAATACCCCGACCATATATTTAATAAGTAGTAGATGATTATAAATGTCACCGGAAAATAATAAGATCCGTAAGTTTATCAATTTCCTAGGAAGTTTATAAACTTTCGTAGGATTCTAAACGGAAGATAAATTGTATTATTTTACGTAAACATTTTTGTACATTGATAAACTTATTGAACTCACTCGTAAAATAATAAGTAAGCAATATCCAAATGCAACGCGCGATCTGATTGGCATTCCCGCTGTTGGCGATAGATCTGGTAACCCTGTTGCTAGGTGACTGTTGACTGTCGTGTGCGTAGCAACGGGGTCTAAGCTGATCCGAATAATTATTTATTTTCTTGTATTTTTTGTATGTTTTCTGTGATCTTATGAGATTTTTAATAAATAGGTATTTTGCCAAATTATATTTTGATTCCGTAGTCAATAGGCTGCAATGGAGCAAGCTTCAATTATGGAATTTGTAGCAGGCAAGAATATTGAGTGGCAGCTCATCCCACCTGCCGCTCCATCTATGGGAGGAGTCTGGGAGCGCCTGGTTAGAAATGTGAAAAGGTGCCTCTCTGTAGTTCTCCGGGAGAAGGCACCGAAAGAGGAGATTTTAGTCACGCTGCTGGCAGAATTCGACAGTGTGGTCAACTCCAGGCCGCTGACGCACGTTCCGGTCGCTTATGAAGATGAGCCGGCATTAACTCCAAATCATTTCCCCTTGAGAGCGAATGCCACATTGCCCACGCCTGATTCTTCTAATTCGGATCTCACTGGCAGACTTGCCTAGAGAAAGGCTGTTCGTCTCGCTGACCAATTTTGGGCTCGCTGGGTTAAAGAATACCTGCCGACCTGTTACCGCGAGGCCAATCATCACATTCAGATAATTTTAAGATTGGAGATGTAGTTGTAGTCTATGATGGGAATTTGCCACGTGGAGTCTGGCCTCGCGGTAGAGTTGTGCAAGTATTCCCCGGCAAAGACGACGTTGTGCGAGTGGCGGACGTAAGGACCAGCGCAGGGGTCCTACGGCGACCTGCGTGTAAGTTAGCAAAGCTGGACCTATCGCCATAGCTTCGTTGGTAAGACCTTCGGTTCTTACCAGGGGGGAGAGATGTTGGCGATAGATCTGGTAACCCTGTTGCTAGGTGACTGTTGACTGTCGTGTGCGTAGCAACGGGGTCTAAGCTTATCTGAATAATTATATTCTTGTATTTTTAGTATATTTTCTGTGATCTTATGTGATTTTTAATAAATAGGTATTTTGCCAAATTACATTTTGATTCCGTACTCAATACCCGCTATGAACATTGACCAATTAGAGAGCAGTGTGTTATTTTACGTATTTCGGTTTTGGCCATTGACCCCTTCTTGGCCATTTAGTACTTAAAAATGTTGTAGCTAAGGTATAGAGAATTATATTGTTGTAGTATTTACTGTTTTTAAAATATTGAATCATGACCATACTGGTACCATTGAGTGCTGTCATGTGCTAACGGTCACTTTGACGTAACACTGGCGTGTGTACAAAGAATTAATAGGGTTATGCATGTGGTTATGATCTTAGCAGAAAAGATAAAATGAGTAATCAGTTTATATGAAAGTTATAATTCTCTTCTTGTATTATGTTTTTGTCTTTTATCGCTGTACTTCTGTGTTATTGTGTCCTGACGTCTGTGCTGTTTACATGTGCTGCTTTTGTTTGTTGTAGATTTATGGCGTTTTTTATCCTTGGAGAAGACCTCAATATAGATCGAGCATTTGGCAAAACTACTGGTAAATTTTAAATCGACATGTCTCTCTTATACACTTGACTGTGGCGGAATCACACGCGCGGCCGTAACCGTGCGCGGGATAACACCATTAAAAAAAAGAGATATCAGTTGTAATTTTTCAGAAACTTCATTTAGGTATTTCTTAAATGTTTCTATTAATTTCTTAGGAAAAATATGCCTATGAATAGTGCCGTGGAGTCCCCGGCAGAGTAGAATAGGCCACCCTCACTCTTACCGAGGTGTCGTGAAAGGCGACTAAGGTAACGCTGCTGGCATGATCATCAGCACCCAGAGAAGGAAATCTCTGCATTTATATCAAAACCCTCGCCAACCCGTCTGCGCTTACTTTAGAAAACCTGAATGAAAATGTTATTTATTTTTAAAATTTAAATGTTTCCTTGAAGTAAAATGCTAACTTAAAAATTTAAGCAATTTACCAGCATTTAATAGGCATTTTCCATCCTTAGCCAGTTTGAAATTATATCATTCATAAGTTTTCAATTTACACCAGCTCCAAAGATCAAATGAGTCCTCAAAAGTCACATTACTTTAAACGATAATAAAAGATTCAAGATACCAAGTAAGATTGTTTAATTTCTACTTTCGTTTATTACAGTTTCCAACCGCACAATGCTTTTAGTTCAAACAAACAATAAATTTGTTTAATAACAGTTTAAATCATCTTGGAACATGGTGTGGTAATTCAAAGGATAAGGATGAATAATAAAACTGAGATTGGTACAAAAACTCATGTATATTATATACCATATTTACACATTTTTCGTTACAATTATCATTTCTTTAGTTTGTCTAAAATATACATTTATTAGAACAAATAGTTCGATTTAATGATCTTGCATTATAATACCTACATAATCTTTGTAACTACAGTCTTATAATTTACGTGATTGCAAGCTGTTTCTTTATTTCACGTATTTAAAATCGGTACGGTACTGATTGTCTAAAAATCTTTAAAGTATGAGTATTCATCTATTTTGTTATAAACGGAGCAGTTATTTAAAGTATTCTATTATCAAACTCTTCTGAGGATCTTACATAACTACTATAACATTAACTCTCTTTCTTAATTTCCACCTTTTTAACTGTGCCTGTGCTTGTTTCTGTATCATTCGATGATCCAGAATTAGAATGTTCTAAGCTACTTATATTACTACCACTACTTTTATTACTTTTACGTTTACCTCTTATACTTCTATTTAAAAGAGAATTTGTTCTTCTTTGTTTTACCTTAACTGCTTTCTCTGGCGGTCTATGTATACTTTCAGTTCTATGTTGTAATTTATTTAATCCAAAATTCGGTTTAATTTGAGCAGTTTTTTCTAAATCACTTACATCTGGTAAATGTAAATCTGAAATGCAAATGTAATCTTCTTTATTCTTAGGTACAATGTGACCTGGATTTATTTTAACAGGAACGATTTCCAATTTTCTTTCAAATGCTGTTGGTGGCCCTTTAGAATCCAACATGTTATCTGTAGGAGATTCAACTCCACCAACTAATTCTTGAATAAGTTTGTCTTCAAAAACTTCGTCGAGTGTATCGTCATCTACTTCATCATCTTGGTCATCGTCATCGGAATAAAATGATGAGAACGATGTTACAGAACCAGACCGGGAATGAAAATCGTCAGGTAGTCTAACCCTTGGAATATTACTAGGACATTCAGTTTGACTTAGAGATGGTTTAATAATATTTTTGGTTCTGGAGTTGCTGATGACGCTATTATAACTCTTGGGTAATCTCTTTCTTTCAAGGGAACTTTGATCGGTTCTGGAGCTTCAATATTAGGTTTTTCAAAAGAATTGTTAAGTTGTTGATTCGCATACGGTGACAATGAATCTATATTTTCATAGTTTTTAGGCATTTCGTCAGGTTTCTGAAAGCTTTTTGCAATTTGAGCTAGTCAAATGAAGAAAGTGGTTTTGAGTTTTTGTATGCAATTCTTCGATCTAATGTTGTTGTTCTTGGAGGAGGTTGTGGTGGAACTTTCAGACGATCTGATTCAGTACTAAGATTAAAGTTTCTAAATGTTTGTAAAGCTGTTGGCTGTAAAGACAGTCTTTTTTGTGCTTTTGGTAAATCCGGTAGCACTTTAGGGAAGTTCCGCTTCTTAATGGTTATCAATGCTTCTTCTGCAGTCATAGGTGTTTGCATACTTTCGTCTCGGGAAGTTACATTTATATCATTTCTAAACGTAACTGGTGGAAGTATGTTGATTACACCACTTTCTAATTTTTCTTTCATTAGTTTGTCATAATTAACTTCTGTGACTGGATCAGATGAGGAATGTTTGTGAGATATTTTTAAAGGTGTTCCCTTGCCTAAAGACAATGTAACGACATTTGTGAAAGTAGGATTATCTTGTTCTAGTTTAGTGGGTTTGATTGGAAGGGTTTCAAGATTAGTCTGAATCTCACCGTCATTTTTTGATATTTGTTGTTTATTATTTTTATTGGAATGTATATTTTCACCATGGTCAAAAGATTTGGAAATTTCAATAGGCTCTTGTTTAAGGATAGAGTTGGTACGCGCAGCTGGTGTAGCGTCAATTGCTACTGAGACCTTTTTCGATTTAATGCTTTCCGTCCCTTTACTTTTAATTGAATCTGTAGACTTGTTACCTTGCTTTGTACTTATTAACGATTGTTTATTACTGGCTAGAGAAGAGTGTGAGCCAAGGGCAGATGTCGATGTAGTTTTCTCAGAAGTACGAGTTTTAGCGCCCGATCCTTTTGATGCCAAAGTCTTTGCATCGTTCATCTTCAATGAGTCCTTTGGTTTTTTTGAATCAGACAACAACTCTTCAGATCTAGTGTAAGGTTTAGGTAAACTCAACGGCTTTTCATTATTTAAATCTGAATTTGATTTCCTCAGTATTCCTGGAGAGCACCTGTGCATGACCTCATTTGCAATCCAATCCCTTACTTTAGTATGCGCATCTAAAGTACTAGTAGATAAATGCCTTCTCAGTTGAAACCTTTCTCGAAAACCACCAGAATCGTCAGACTTAGGAGTTTTGCAAGGTTCTGGTTTCTTCTTAGATTTCTTGGTGTTATTCTTAATTTTACTTAAGCTCATAGATTTTATTACACTGCAGCTGTTTTTGAGACTTTGTAGTGCGCTTTTGTCATCTTTTGAACTTTTTTGACCAATCACATCTACTTCACCAGCATCAGCTCGGGAATGATGATTCACTTCAATGGTGTTATCTACGGATCGCAATTTTCTTCTCTTAAAATAAAGTATCGAGCAAATACCAAAGTTTACGAGCAGAAACAAAACTCCGAGCGATATAACGAGCGTCATGGTAGCGCTCGATATTTTCACAGGCATGTTATTTATTTTCTGTTTTTCCGTTGTTGGGTGAGCTGGGACTTTTTCCATCAAGCTGGGAGGCGGCGGCCGCTTGGGGGTCATTATTGACTGTATTTGCCGGTAGATGGCGTCGGGGTCCGATTTGTGTACAGGAGCGGGGGCGGAATACGAGCGTACGGTCCCGTAGGGCGCGCTGTAGCGGGGCGGTTCGGGGGCGCTGTGACGTGGAGCGGGGGGGCTGTAACGCGGCGAGTCGACTTGAGGGGCCCATACTTTTCTGTTAGCATCTGTAAATAAGAGATAAAGTTTTGTAACAGCCTATTTATATCACAAGTATAAACGTGAACGTTTGAAGACACGGGTGAATGTTGCTTTTAGAGAAGTGTATTGTTTTATAACCTCAACATCTAATAATAGTCGTTACAAAGTAGAAGTTCAGCCTTATTTATATTACACAAGACACACAGGGCTGACGTCCCTGGCACTCACTCAGCTGGCCCTACTGAAAATCAGCGTCATAACCTTTTTCAGGGTCATGACATAGGCTGAGTGGGGGCCTATTTATGTTGGAGGGCACAACACACAATATATATGCACTGCCTGGTTATTTATACCCTTATTATTTTGTTTCTCCTTTGTTTTGTTTTCTTTTTTTTTTGTTTGTTTGTTCTTTTGTAACTAATGCTGTACTCGTATATAGTGTTGTGATGTCCAAAATAATAATTTTTTCTTTCTTTCTTTCTTTCTTATTTAAAAATAAAAATACTAGTTGCCTCAGGCTGACTTCGTAGGTATCTACTCTTCATTCTAAGCAAATGAAATTACTACGCTACTATAAGAAATGCTACATCCGCGGCTCCGGGCTGCGTAACGATAAGTAATTAGCGTTGATCGTAGCAGGGAACGGGCTAAGATGGTGTAGATAGTTACTAGATATATCTATCAGCGATAAATCAACTTTGGAAATTGCAAGCCAACAAAAAGGAAAACCCGTGTATCTGTGAGGGCTACATATACCTGTTTCCAGCTTGTTTCCAACATAGAATTATTCCGCCTAGAAACAGTATGCACGCAAAATAATTGAAGAGGCCGCTCGAACAGTCAACAGCAAAAGTTGATGCACACTGTTCGCTTTTACGCTCCACGGAATAAGAACTACAAACTGCGAAATATGTGCAGCTACTTCTGCTCTTGACTGTACGTACGACAAAAAATATTTGTTTGTGTGCGTGTCTTAATTGGCCGTGTGGTCCCCGGCAGAGTAGAATAGGCCACCTTCACTCTTAACGAGGTGTCGTAAAAGGCTACTAAGGTAAAGCTGCTGGCATGATCATCAGCACCCAGAGAAGGAAAACTCTGCATTTATATCAAAACCCTCGCCAACCCGTCTGCCAAACGTGGTGAGTATGGCAAGTACCCCTCATGTGATTGAGGGAGGCCCGTGCCCCAGCAGTGGGGACTTAAATGGGTTGACGATGACGATGTGTCTTAATCTCTGAATCGCTCTCTGTCATCAATCTGTTTTTTGACTGACATGAAACGTCGCGTTTGAATGAAAACTATCCCTCTAGGCGTTATTAAACCTAAGGTGTCTAAATTAAGTCGTGATTATAATTTTATATACAGAGATAATTACTAGCGCTCCTGTGTGTTGGTTTAGGCTTCGCCGAGGGGGTGGGGGTGTACTCAAACAGGGGATCCACTACGTATCTGCGCATCTTTCTCGGCAACGTGTCAGTCCAGAAGTTTGTGTAGTTCGCACGGAATAGACTGCTGATGTGGGGTGGGTTGTCTGAAATGTTAATGTAGTCAAATTAGTTCTTGGTTGATCAAACTTGGTTTTGCATTAATAAAAAATGAGAAAGGTTGAGTGGCTAGAAACAAGAATACTGAACAACTTTATGTACATATTTTTAAGTATACAAAACGGCAATTTCATAGGTAAAGATCTAATATAATCTGTCCTTAGAAGCGACGGCTGCGCTTGGGGTCTCGGGCTAATTTCCCGAATCGGACCAAAGTTGTACCTGAATTTTCTGTTGAGAAATATTTTGTGTCTGAAGGGAAGAGTTTGAAAGTCTTCAACAGTGGGAGAGCCACGCTTCGGCATGAATGGGCCGGCTCGACCGGAGTAATACCACGTCCTCACAGAAAACCGGCGTGAAGCAGCGCATGCGCCAATCCAGGGGAAGGGGGGTTAAAAGGTAAGCAGCGCACTTGTGACACCACTGGTGTTGCAGGCGTCTATTGGCGGCGGTAATCGCTTACCATCAGGTGATCCATCTGCTCGTCTGCCACCTTTATCATAAAAAAAAAAGTTATGAATAACCAAGAGATTATTACTTTACTTTTATTATATTATATTCTAATAATACGAGTAAATAATGATTTTCTGAGTCGTGCCACGAGTTTCCATAATAAACGAACGATAGCATAGCTTATTTACTGGGATTTCTACCATCTACCTTATTTTTGAGTTGATATCGGAGACTACGGAGAAATAAGGTATATGGTAGAAATCCCGTAAATAACTATTCTAAAGTTAGTGACCATCATCCTCCTGCTCTTTTTCAAGGTTATCTGGGGTCGGCGCAGAATGTTTTCCTTTTCCATACGTCCCTGTCATTCGTCATCGAATCATCCACCCCTTTTCCATCATGTCATTCTTCACACAATCCATCCATCTCTTTTTCGGCCGTCCTCTGTTCCTCCACCCACTAACATTTAAGCTCATTACTTTTTTGGTAACATGTTCTTCCCCTCTTCTCGTTACATGGCCATACCAGGAAAGACGATTTGTCTTCAATTTATCAATGATGGGGGATCCACTTTCATACTTGCTCTAATATACTCATTCCTTATCTTGCCCATTCTCGTCACGCCACACATCCATCTTAACATTCTCATCTCTGTCGCATGCAATCGTTTTTCATCCGTCTTCTTAACGTTCTCTAAAGTTAAAACGTCTTCTAAAGTTAGTGAGAATGAATGTTGAAAACAATATAAACAAACGTTTTCCAATTTCAAATATCAACGTACCAAGTTTCAAGTATGATTGGTGTGCGACGTCGTATTCTGGCCACTCCACGTTGTACTGGTTCCATTGATCCTTATCTGATGTGAAGTATTTGTTCACACTTTGGGTGTTGGGTGTTCTGAAAAAAAAGACAATCCAAATAAATGCGCTAGAAAATTCACCACCAGCAGCTAGTAACCAAATAAGGAATTCCCTATACTATGATCATGTACTTAACCTACATACTACTGTTGATAGATAGATAGATAGATAGATAGATAGAAACATTTATTCACTGAATAATACGACACACCACATTTTACAGATAATAACTGTTGCTCTTCAACATATTTTTTAAAAGGAGTGAAGTGGACGGTGTACAGAAAACCGGCGTTAAGGCGATGGGCCTGACTAGCGACGCCAATCGATTTAAATTGTTAGCTACTAAACCGTATCTATTTTAAACAATTTCGGGATTACAACCCCTCGGCAAACACTTATACTATTTATTAAATAACCATGCACAAATGTCGGGTCCGTTAAAAGTGGCCGCTTTTGGCGGTAATAAATTTTTCGCGTACGAGAATTGCTAAAAATTAAAATCGATTGGCGTCGTTAGTGTGCCCTACCCTTCACCATAAGTGAAGTGAAGTCAAGTGAGTGACGCTACTCGGGGGTCCCACTCGGGGTAAGATAGAAAAGGTACGTCACTTTTGAATTCACTGGTATTACGATTGTCTATGGGCGGCAGCAATCACTTTTAGGTAATAAATAATAAATATTATATCACAACATTACCTACATTGATCTGACTTCGAGATAGGTAGCTAAAGGACCTGTGTTACGGATATCAGAACCAACAGCGGAATCACAAATATATAGTTATAATACTTTTCAGTTATAAATACATACTTATTATACATAGAAACGCCCAGACCAATACTAACAGACATGTTCATGCAACCAAATGTTTATACTGTGCGGGGATTTAACCCGCAATTCTTGCACCAGAGGCAGTTCACTACCACTGATCCAAATGGGTCGACTAACTAGGTGACCTTTACTCGCAAAAATCAGATTTTCATAGCTTTAACACGCGAAATGAAAATAGGCTTGCTGTCCCAAATCTAAGACTTCATAAAATTAGAAATTCATTTTGTAGGATTGAGCATTTAGAATGTTTAATAAGTTACCTCAAAATATTATTGATTTACCGGTACATAAGTTTAAGTTGCATGTAAAAAACTGCCTAATGCAGAAAGGCTACTATAAAGTAGATGATTATTTGAATGATAAGGATTCCTGGACATGTTGATCTCATCGCCTGTCCTATAATGTATAATTCATTTCATAATTTTCTTTGGCGATTTATCTAAACGATATTGATCATAAGCATTGTATATCATACTCTCACTGTTATCATAATTTGTACAAGAATGAAAATTGTAATTACCATATTATTTGAAAAGAGTAACTTGCTGATTCTTCTCGGTAGAAATTGACATTCCGAATCAGCGGTAGATTACATCATATTTGACATTGATAAATGTTATGTATGGACTTAAATTGAATAAAGACATTTTTGATTTTGATTCTTTTACTTCTTTACCACCTAGCATAAAAAAAGTTGCACTAAAATTTCTTACCCAATCTTCACAAAGTTAGTCCACAATCTCATCACGACCTCACTCAGGAGTTTCTCGCTCTGAGTGTACACGTTCGGAAAATGAGTATTCGCTCCTCCCAGAGGCACTCCAAGGACGTACGGCATCTCCTGGCCATGGACGCTTTTGTTTAGCTGAAGAAAAAAAAACAGCAATCAGGATCAATCTGCTGGAGTTGTCTTTGATGCCTTTTTGATGAAAACCAACCAACAAATACCATTTATATAAAGCTAAAAAAAACCTATTAATAAAATTTTTCAGATAAAATCAACGAAACCACGAGCCAAAGAGCCACGCTTTGACTGGGCCGGCTTGACCGGAGTGATACCACGGCCTCACAGAAAACCGGAATGATACCACGGCCTCACAAAAACCGGCGTGAAGCAGTACTGTGCCTTGTTTCGCTGCGTGAGTGAGGGAACCGTAGGTCCAATCCGAGGGAAATAAGGGTATAAAGGTTGGCAGCGCACTAGTGACTCCACTGGTGTCGCGGGTGTCCACGGACGGCGGCAATCACTTACCATCAGGTGATGGTAATTCTGGTCGTCTGCCACCTATTACATAAAAAATACCACTCCGGACCTTCTCATGTCATCAATCATCGCCATCTCAGTGTGCCTCGGCAACATCCAAAGCCTACCGATAATGAGTACAATTTCTTTTTGGTACGCCAGAAATAGAAGCTCTTTTCAAAATGGAATGTTTTCTACGTATCTATGTACCTTTTATCTTTTCCTAGGAATTTTACTTTATTTGATGTCCTGTCAATACCCCGACGTTTCGAAGATGAAGCAATCCATTTTGCCGAAACACAATATTATTCTGACTCTAATATGCATCTCACGCTCAACACAATGCCTCGCAAAGTTAGCAGCAACTAGTGATGTGACACGAGTTGACTCGAATGACTTGACTTATTTGTCATATGTGGCAGGTGAGGAGACGGATCAGCCTGACGATAAGCAATTGCCGGCGCCAATGGACACCCGAGACTACAGTGGAGTCACGAGTGCGCTGCCAACCTTCATACTTCCCTTTTCCATGGTTTAGGCGACCAGTACCCTTATTCACTCTGGCGAACCACAACGCAGGTGCTGCATAATGCCAGTTTTCTGTGAAGGCTTGATATTACTCCAGGCGAGCGAATGGGCCATTCGTGCCAAATTGGTCAAGAAGCCCAATTTTTGTACTTGTGATATTATACCGAGATTCGATATATATCGAAAAAAAAAATAGTTTTAAACAATTTTTCCCCCATCCGCTGTCTTTTCACATCGAAAATTCGGAGAATTTGACTCCTCCTGTCATAACAATATGGTCCAAGTTAGTGTTCGAATAATAATAATAATTCTCTCACAACATCTCATACGTTGACCTGATTCCGTACTAAGTAGGTTAAGCACTTGTGTTACCGATATCAGACAACAGAGGAACACAAATTACATACTTAAATACATATTATTACACCCAGACACCGGACAAACACAAGAGTTCATCGCACGAAATTGGCAATGTTTGAGTCAATAATGAAGCGACTCAAGGTTGACTGTCATCACTAGTAGCCAAGCCTCGAGCCGACGTGCAAAGACAAGCCGACAGGCTGTCAGCGTTCACCAACAAGCCCCTTTGAGTCTAGGAGATGTTTTGGAAGTTAATTCAATTAGCTTACAGAAATAAACACTCTCTTCTGCTGTGACTATGAGGCATGAAGATGAAAGTCAGAGGGGGAAATCCGGTCATCATTTTATCAACGTTTTTGATGTTCATCAATTTAGCCAATAGACGCCCACATCTGCTTCCCAATATTCTTTTCACTAATCGGTCCTGTGACGCCCGCATCCAAGGGATTCCTGCGACCGTCATCAGATCATCGGTCCATCAGGGGCCTGCCACGGCTGCGACTTCCTGTACACGGCCACCACTAGAGGATCTTTCCGCCCCTATGGCCATCTTTTTTCCTCGTAATCTCTTTTGTAATGACGTTTTAAAACCATTAACACAAAATGGTCAGAAACAGCGAGCGTAATATGATCTCAGCGTGATTCAGGATGAGACCGAGACAGACTATACGGACCGTGTGAGGGAGAAACACGGCACGATATACTGCCTAGCGCGAAGGTCAACTCTTCGATATCAATGTCAGCTTAAGTCAACATTTCTGTGTTTATTCATCTCATTGTGGAATCGAAAAAAAACATTCGATGACGTTTGGAACAGCAGATTTTATTCGAATTCACGATTCGTCCCGTACAAAATTGATCATTTTCATAAATAGGCGACCACAACAGAAAACCAAGTTGCTCAAAACAGATATAAGTAGAAAAGAATGGAGGAAAAGAAAATAAATAAATAAATATTTCACAACATCACATACATTGATCTGACTCTGAGATAGGTAGCTGTTAACATGTTCATGCACACAAATGTTTGTACTGTGCTGGGATCCAAATATTACTCATCTTTCATATATAATCGGAGCCACACAATACGTACACGTATAATACTGCAAATGCAGGCTTCAAATCCCTAATATTCCTTTTTAAGTCGGGGTTGAAAAACCAGACGGCGAGTGCCATGCTCTCAAATATCAAACGGCGTTCCTCAAAAGAAATCGAATAACGCTCCATGTGGAAAGGCTTGGAACAATACTCGATAAATGATGAACCTTGTCCGACTCCATTGGGGTTTCGGGCGAAGTTCAGCAACAGGTGCCTTAGACAAAGTGATGCAGTGTGCAGTGCATATTTTTTACTCTTTTTTGGGATAGGCTTTTCTGTCGGAGTTGACTTCTTTGCGGGGTTACATTTTACTTTAACCACTGTGTGATCAGAACTTTCTGTAACCAAAGAGTAAAGGCTATATGGCTACAGTAACTTACTGTAGCCATATCACCCGGAGACAGTCCGACAACTTAGACAAGTTGGTTATTATGGGGAAGGTTAATGTTAAAAGACGAAGAGGCCATGCATCTTTTTGTTGGTAAGACCAAATAAGGGATGTAACCGGATTCACTTTGCCAATTCCCTTAAGACAAACCAAGGACAGGAAAGAATGGAAAGACCTTGTCACCGCCTCGCCACGGTGGTGGACCATCCAGATGGTACGGGTGTAATCCTTGTTTACGGCGTGTAGTACGGTGGTGAAATTCAACAGCGGGTATTAATTCAAACAACTAATCGGATAAAACCCCGTTAATTTAATTTTTATTTTATTTTATTTTCAAAGAAAACAAACAGCCTGATTTAAAAAATAGTCAACTTAATAGGTAACTATGAATTGTTTGCCAATTGAAATGTTTGCGCATATAAAATACTGAATTCTTGTTCTTAAGTTAAACACCACTATAATTAGGTACTAGACTACACTTGAGATCAGTAATAGTTTACGTTTGCATGCCCATCGAACCAGTAACCAGATATCCGTTTCCTAGCGCTAATCATACTTCGAATTAAACAGGTCAAGCTCGAATCGGTCGGCCAATGGGTTATTTATACATAAGTTTGCTATGTATGTACATACCTGCGCATAATCAGTGCTGACAGAATTATGCCCGAACACATAAAAATACGACTGCCTGTTCGACTTCGACTGGTAGTTAGCAAAATTGACAGTCGGAGATATGGTCCTGGCGTCACTGAACAAGTTCAAAATGACGTCACGGTTGGTCTCCACGCTCCACCTTTGAGGATCCAGCTTCGATGGTGAATATCTAGAACAATCGGAAGTAAAAGTAATTTTCCAGAATCGAATAAGCTAGTTCTTATTTTTTTTTGTCGACGACAGACGACTGAGACGCAATAATGAATGAAGCAACTTGCGCTGAGTTTTGCTGAGTGAACGGAGGCCCGATTGGGGGAAAGGGTAACAAGTGGACGGACAGAGCACTGATGAGTCCACTTGTATTTGTCATGATTATCATCTTAGCTTTTTGTCCCTGGTTGCATCCCAAGCTGTCACTTCGGAGTCCAGGGTCCTCTTTCCTACTTCTATCGAAGTGGAGGTTTCGCACGGTCTTGTGCATACCTAGTAAACCGTTTATTAGCACGCATTTCATACTTTACGATATCAAGTCACACCTTCTGCCGCGGCGGTGGTTACATAGCCAGATAATTGTGCCCCACATAGCTATCCGGTTTTCGTAGGACTATGACCGTACCAACGTAAGCGACTCAGTTTGTCTGCTACGTCACAGACATGAAGGCTCCCACAGTGAGTTTCTCACGGTCCACTGGTGTCATCATCATCATCAGCCTATTAGCAGTCCACTGCTGGACGTAGGCCTCTCCAATTGTTCGCCACCGTGATCTATCCATGGCTTCTCGCATCCAGCTCTGGCCAGCCATCCTGCGAAAATCGTTCCCCGACCTAGCCAGAGGGCGCCCTACATTACGTTTGCCAAGACGCGGTCTCCACTCTAAACTCGTTTACCCCATCGGTTGTCGGTTCTGCGGCTAATATGGCCAGCCCACTGCCACTCCCACTGCCACTGGTGTTGTGTCTGTCTATTGGCGGCGGCAATCAGTTACCACTAGGTCATCTGTCTGCTCATCTGCCACTAATAATATAAAAATGATGTATAGTAACTTACTGCTTCAAAATTTCTTTCAAGGCTTCATCCTCAGCACCTTCAAATATAACCTTAGAATACTTAGTGATAAACTCATCTCTTTGAGTCTCCAATACGCCTTGACCAAGTTCCAGTACGCCGAAATCATGGTACGTCTCATACTCCGTGACTCCACTGAGGAGCTGGTACCTGAATGAAATTAAATTAATTTTAAGGAAAATTAGGTTACCTTGTGAATTTATTATACCAGCAACTTAGGACTTTGATAGATTGTTTAAGCAATTCACAAAGGCAGAGTTTCAAAGAAATTAGGTCGCCTCGTGAATCATGCCTCGCCTAGAGCCTTTCGTGTGTTGGCGTGAAGTATAGGGAAGGTACAAAGATCCCATAGGATTGAAGGGCATCTTGAAATCAGTTCCTCTCAGATACACTACAATAAAATGCCTAAATGGACTAGGTACTCTGATTTCGCAGATGTTCATGAAGACGGTGATTACTTGTCATTAGGTGAACCGTTAGTCGTTTGTCGCCTCTAGCATAATAAGATAATAAAGAAATTGATGTCGCGGTAAGATGGAAAGATGGAAAGTCTCATGCCAATCTGACCCACTGCATTTGCTGTTGATTTCTTTATATAGCAGCGTAATCGAGGCGTATTTTTCAAGTCTTATTCGACGAAAACTTACTTGCTCAACAAATTAGGGAAGGATTCCATTGTTTTCGCCGGCTCGCTTGGAATGAACGAGCCAGCCACGGTGGGGCCCAGCGGCGTCTCGAAGTCGCGGGCTAGTATCTGAACTTTCTGTATTTCTGAAAGCCTGTAAATAAAAAAAGATTTTTTATTACGAAAAATCAGCAGACGAGCATTTGGCCCATCTGATGGTAAATGGTAATGGTAATTTGGCCACGGCTGCAATATTAGCGATCTGCCACGTAAGCAGGATATTTATTTATTTATTCATCAATTTCTTGAAGGTTTTACAGTCATGCAAAAGCGCCAACAATTCATACGCATCAAATACCTATATATTTAAGAATAAAATTACAGACAACTATCAAAAAAATTATTACAAAATTAGTACATACAAATATTATAGTGATAAAAAGTGAGCACAAACCCAAATACACTCTCTATTTCTATTAGCAATTCCGCCATATTCTAGACTTCGGGATGAAAATGGCAATTTCTTATGTTGGCACGATCAGGATATCAAACTCGGAACCCCAGTAGGATGAGACAATTCACGTCGCCAACGAGGATTACCATTACAAAATATCGAACGGTGTAAAAATCTTCATACCAAATAGCGAACAATGTAAAACTCTTCATACCAGATAAAGAACAATGTAAAACTCTTTCATGCCAGATATCGAACAATGTAAAACTTTTCATACCAATATCGTTTGCCATATTTTGATTAGAATTTATCGCTAGAAGATATTGTATGAGAACCGTCGTAGTGCCGCTTTTCTCGGAGTTCAATCAATGTACGTGATATTGTGAAATATGTAATATTGAAAGTAAATATCTCTCACTGCACACTGCGCCATAAAGCAGTTGATATGGATGGAACGAATGGATATTGCAGTCATTTATAAATATAGTTTGGTAAATCTAACAACACAAGTGCTCGTGTGTGCCTGGTGCATTTTAGCGACACTCAGTCATTTGCTTTCCCGAAGAGGTGGTCAAATAAACCGCTTATCTAGAAAAGTGGCGCCCAGAAAATAATAAATCTATTCTTAAAGACTGGAAAAAGCAGAATGCCTGACAGAGATAACAGCTAGACAGACAAGAGATACGAGTGAAATGTCTAGTGAATTTAAAGCTGTAAAAGAAATCTATTCAATTGTTAGTTTTCTAGAAAACTTACATGTGCAAGTTGAGAAAATTGAGCGAGTCTTAAACAATTTATAAACGTACGATTTATAGTATAGACCGTCAATTTTTTTATCGTTTACATCCCGAAAACCTCATAAAAGGTATCGCGAATGAAGTCCATTTAGCATGTTAGATCAAGAAAATAAGCGAAAGGAATATCAGCTGTTCCATACATTATTGCTGGGTGGATATTCTATTTTATAAATATGGAACAGCGTATATATTTTTCGCTTATTTTTAACCGACTTCAAAAATAAAAGAGGTTCTCAATTCTTCAATCTCAGACATGTATATAGGTGTATATATTTATATTTGTTCGCCGATTACTTTGCCATTTATGAACCGATTTAAATTTTTCTTTTTCAGTTGTAAAGTAGGTAGTCCCGGATTGGTACCATGATCAGGATATCAGGATCTGATGATGGGATCCTGGAAAAATTGAAGGAAGCTTTCAAATTTGCTGGCGCTGCTAAAAAAATGAGAACCCTCAAATTTTAAAAAGGTCTTTTTAGTGTCTCATTATTTTGCCAAAAAATGAGTTACTAAAAAGCTTGAAAAAAAATTATCTGCGAAAAAAAAACCGCCTTCAAATACCACGAACTAAAAAGTGTAAAATAATATTTTTAACACTTTATACACTTCTTTCGCAGAATATTCGTTTTTTTTTTCGCAGAATATTTTTTGTTGATCTAACATTCTAAATGGACTCCATTCACGATACCTATTATGTGGTTTTCGGGATGTAAGCGATAAAAAAATAGCGATGTATAATAGTTACATAAATCCTACATAACATTACATAATAATATGTCAGGATACGTAGGTACGGAACCCACGGTGAACGAGCCCGACTCGCACTAGGCCGAGTTTTTTTTATATTATTAGCAGGCAGATGAGCAGATGGATCACATGCTGGTAAGGAGGGGCTACTGCCGCCAATGGACAGACACCGTGAATATCAGAGTGCAGTGGAGTCAGTAGTGCGCTTCCAGCCCTTCCAACACTCCCCGATCGGACCTCACTCACACGGCAAATCACGACGTAAACGCTACTTCGCGTCGGTTTTCGTAAGGCCAAGGTATCAGTTATTTTAAGGTGGCGGGTAGGGCACACTAGCGACGCCAATCGATTTTAATTTTAAGCTACTAAACCGGATCTATTTTAATCGATTTCGGGGTTACAACCTCTCGGCAAAGACTTATACTATTTATTAAATAACCATGCAAAAATGTCGAGTCCAATGCGTATGCGAAAAATTTATTGACGCTAAAAGTTGCCGCTTTTTGCGGTAATCAATTTTTCGCGTATAAAAACGGACCCAACATTTGTGCATGGTTATTTAATAAATAGTATAAGTGTTTCCCTAGAGATTGTAATCCCGAAATTGTTTAAAACAGATCCGGTCTAGTAGCTAATAATTAAAATCGATTGGCGTCGCCAGTGTGCCCTACCCGTCACCTTAATTCGGGCTCACTCATGCCTCAGTATCTCTCTAAAAGCCTTTTCTTTTAACAGTTTTCCATATTTTAGGTAACATTAAATAAAGTAACATCCCCTTCAAAGAGTTATATTGCTTTTTCAACAAAAAATGTCATTTAAATTCTTCTCGAAAATGTTAAAACAACTTCTAAGATAGTCCTTTTTTAGGTCAAAAGAACATTGTAAAAAGTTGCTATGAATAAAGATAGGGAGTAATTGAGGTACGAAAATTACTATCTTGACGTTTTTATGTGCACATTCATTTTGAGATACAAACATTTATGTGAGGGACGAAATAACTTCCAAAGTTAATTAAATTTGCTATATATACACTTTTTACTACAATTTGTGGAAACAGACATCGTAAAAGGAAAAATAATTTTGACGAGGAAAATATAGAGATGTGAAGTTTTCCATACATAACCGGTTTTTGAATCGGAATAACCGATTAGTTATCGATTATAACCAAACAACATTATTTAGATGATCGACTTGTTCCGTTCCTAATTAAATAATCTTATAATGATACTAAGACCTTTGACCGCGGGAGAGCCACGCTTCGGTATGAATCTGCCGGCTTGACTGGAGTGGTACCACGACCTCACAGAAAACCGGCGTGAAGCAGCATTGTGCTGTATTTCGCTGCGTGAGTGGGGGTACCGGAGGCCTAATGCGGGGGAAATGGGGGTTTGAGGGTTGGCAGCATACTTGTGACTCCACTGGTGTCGCGGGTGTCTATGGGCGGCAGCAGTCGCTTACCATCATGTGATCCATCTGCTCGTCTGCCACCTAACACATAAAAAAAATGTGTGCAGACCTACGGTGACCGATTTCTGCCGCCCAAGAAGTATCCACGTGGACAGCAGTGAAGTCACAAATGTTCCACAGAGTAACCTTTGAACTCCCTTTCCTCATCAATTGGGATTCTGGTATCCTAACTCGGCAAAATATAGCGATTGTGCTTGCTTCACGACGTTTTCTTTGAGGCCGGGGTATCACCACCGTTAAACCAGCTCATTCATACCACAGCTACTTCTTAGCTATATTCAATAGTTAATAAAAATATCTAGATATATTTAGAGTAAGAGTAAAAAAACCTTTTCTAGGTAAACGCGTAACATTCTAGGCCGCATGGCGGCTTTCCACCAATCAGTTTGTGGATAAACATTACCTTATACTTAATAACATTTTTTTAAAATTGTCTATCATAATGCACTGTAACATTGTACATCATTGGACTTCGCTGGCTCGCCCACCTTGAGAGTATGGAAGAAGATCGTGCAGTAAAGAGAGCGTACCTCGGACGACGTAATGGGCGAGGGCCAGTCGGCCGTCCAAGATACCGCTGGAAAGATGAGGTCGATAAGGATTTGCGGAGACTCTGGGTGCATGACTGGCAGGAAGTGGCACAAGACCGACCGAGATGGAGGCTCTTATTATCGGAGGCCAAGACTCACTATGGGTCGCTGCGCCAACCTAGTTAGTTAGTTAATGCACTGTAATGAAAATGAAGCTTTTAAAAATTAAAAGTCAAAATTCCATATCAGCGGAAAGATACATTTTGACATTCATTAGTGTTCCCAATGGACCTACAATTAATTTTCATTAGCAGTCAAACATTTTTTTCACATCACTAGGAAAATATTGCGCGAGAATAGCTCGTTTTGGTGTACTAAAATGTTTGATGATATTATTACTTTTTCTATTGTGTGGATTATAAGTGTGTTGGTGATGCTTTTTATAGTATTTAGTGGTGTTTGTGAGGCGTTTTATTACTTTGAAGAAGTTTTGTGGAGTGACAAAGCCATCGATATTTTTGGCAGATATTTTCCTTATATATTTTTTTTATTTTTACACGAGGTGTAAGTATATAAGTCTTTGTTGTAACTCAACATAGTAAACTCTCAATCGTGGGAAAGTCACGCTTCGGCATGAATAGGTTTCCTACCTAAGGGTTACGAACGCCAAAAGAGAGTCACTTCAAAATAATTACAAATTTTCCAAATCGTGGATCATGATCCACCTGAATGATGAGGTAACCGTGGGAGAGTCTCGCTCCGGCATCAATGGGCCGGCTCGACCGGAGTGATACCGCGACCTTACAGAAAACCGGTGCTAAGGAGCACTATGCTGTGTTTCGATGCGTGAGTGAGGATACTGGGAGCCCAATCGGGGGAAAGGGGTTTCAAAGTTGGCAGCACACTTGTGACTCCACTGGTGTAGCGGGTGTCTATGGGCAATCGCTTACTCTTCTTCCGCCTATCACATAAAAAACTCTTAAAGGTTATGGGATATCTTATAATTATAATGAAGAAACTGTCGCCGGACCTTCACAACCATAAAACAGGAGAACAAGATCAACTGGACCATGATAACTTCATACAGAATAATTATCTCAACAATTGATACTATAAAGTAAATAATTTACTGAATTTTTTTTTGATAGTCTTCGGGAGGGACTCGAAACCACCGTCTCGTCGGCTCACGGCAAAGCAAAAAGCACTTACAAAACTCGTCCACATAATTATGTCCTCCAAAACGATATTTCGGTCATGGCGGCCAATCGCAGCGATCAGCCATCGACGCAGGACATATTATAGTGCACAAGTATTTGCGCAGACACAAGTGCACTCTCTATTCCCGTACCCTCTTATTTCGATAGGACACTAGTGTGATACGACCGAAGAGGGATTAGGCGCAGGACCAACGGCTTAACGTGCTTTTCGAGACACGGGGGTACGAGACCGCCAACTTCCAGACACCGGGCTAACACTGAGAATTTCTTAACAGAAAAACTCAGGTACAAATTTTGGCCCGAGGATCGAACCCGGGACCCCAGGCGCAACAGTCGCTTTAAAGTGGGACCCACTAACCATTGCGCCACCGAGGCAGTCAGTCTAAGATCGTCGGGTAGAGTCCCAACCGAAGAATTTTAAAGTGCATTATTTATTTAAGAGTTGCAAATTGAAATTGAAATTTTTCAAAAAAATTATGTATTCACAAAAATCATATTACTTACTTAAGAAACTATACGAAACATGCAAGTTTCCTCATGATGTTTTTTCCTTAAGGTGACGGGTAGGGCTCACTAGCGACGCCAATCGATATATAGATAGATAGATAGATGTAAAAGTAAAACGCCTCCCAATATTGTTTATCACTATGAAAACAATATCTTGACCTGTCCAAATTGTTCTCGCACATTTAGCCATAAAATCGGGTACATAAGCCACATTAGGGCCAAACACCTGAGCCCTTAGTAGTCACCGTAGCCGAAATCGGCCAGGGAAAGATGAGATAGATAGATATACTTTATTGCTCAGAAAAAACACAACTTAAAAAAAAACTAGGCATTACAGAAACTTAATTGTACAATTTCAATTTTGATTTTGATTTTTAGCTACTAAAACGATTTCGGGGTTACAATATCTCTGCAAACACCAATACTATTTATTTAAATAGTTAACTGTTTGGTCTGCTTTTGCACGAAAATTTTGGATTACCGCCAAAAGTGGCCGCTTTTGGCGTGAATCAATTTTTCGCGTACACAAACGGACCCAACATTTGTGCACGGTTATTTAATAAATAGTTTAAGTGTTTGCCGAGAGATTGTAACCCCGAAATTGTTTGAAATAGATCCGGTTTAGGTTTAAAATAAAAATCGATTGTCGTCGCCAGTGTGCCCTACCCGTCACTTTAACGCCAAGCTAATAGTAGAAATGCTTTCAGAGATTTGATAAATCCAAAGTTACAACCGGCCAATCTGGCGCATAAAAGCTTTCAAACGAAAATCGTTCAAATCCACGCGACACAAAAATGGTGTCATTTCGTACCCTGTATCATCGTAGTCTTCTCTTCATCTTAGCGTGTAATTCCCGGTTGCGTCCAAAGCTGTCGCTTTGGAGCCCGGGGTACTCTTGGACCATGATTCAGCATTGGGGTGTCTGGTAATTATAATGAAGCGACTGCCGTCTGACCTTCGCAACCCTTAAACAAGGCAACCAGACCAACGGAATCATGGTTACACGTTTCAAAAACTCTTTCCGAAACGTGCAGGTTTCCTCACGATGTTTTCCCTCACCGCCGAGCAGATGGTAATGGTAGACATACGCACATAGATTTGAAAAAACCATTGGTGCATGCTCGGATTCGAACCTTGACCACCTGCGTGGAAGGCGCGTTCGAATCTTATTTTATTTTTTAATTTTATTTCTTAGAAAACCAACAGCCTAATTCCATTAATGCATTACAAAGGGTACAAATTAATAATATGGCCAATAACAGGTTTTCCTTATATAAACAAAAATGAATTGTGCTGTCAACAATTCACAAAACAGAAGCACAAAATTTATATTTAAGTTGTGAGCGTGCATAACTACTCGTCACTGTCTCGACCAACGTGTACACACGGGGTCACGCCAATGTACCCTTATTGGACTTTGGACCGACCTTATATCTGAGACGCAAGTGCCATTTTTGCATTGCGGGGGGTAACTTGACCTGTCGCCGACCGCACAAAGCAATCGATTGATTAGTCTTATTAAGGTATTATTAATAAATAAATAGATAAATTATATAATTAATAGATTGGTAATTAATTAATCCATCGCCACAAATACCATCGCTCGCATCGTAGAATTCATTAGTATTCATACTTGAGGCATCCCGGTATGAAGGCGCATGTTCTTATATACCTACTGATTTCCATAATAATAGAGAATAGAATAACCATAAAAATAATATTGGTTCGTAGGTAGGTTAGTCGTGGAGTGTCAATCAATGGTCAAAATATTTCTCTATTTTTTTTGTTTTGTTTGTTGTCTATTGTGTACATACTGTGGCACAGATAATAAATCGCGCGGTTATTTGATGGCGCCACTGTCGCTTATGATAATATTGGTTTGGCACCCGCGAATGCGTTTTTTTACTGTTGTTTTGTTGTTTTTTTTTTAATATAATTTTAATGTTTTAAAATTGATTATGTATCTCTCTGGTATTATTTCTTTGTTTTGTATATCGACGATGATGCGCCAATACCTCCTATCTAACAGGATTTTTCGTGAAAATTACTTCCTTATGTCATTGGTGTTAAGGTTGATTATTAATGTCAGTTAATTAGTTAGATAGCAGGTATTGCCACATCATCGTCGATATGTAATTTTTCATTTTCTTTTTACTTGTATTTATTGCATGTCAATCTTTAGTACTCTTTTTTTCAATGCAAAGGCGTCACCCAATGTCCAGCCTGAAAACCAGCGCTGCAGCTGCTGTGTGGCAGTTGCACTATATGCTGAGGCATCCCTGTTAGCCGCAACTTCTTGTCTCTGTACCTTGTTTTCTCTGTTTTGTTCTATGTGTAATGTGTTCTGGTCAGTAAGCTGTTTCTTATCTTGTCTTATCTTATCAACTGAGATACTATACTTTTTTATATACTAAACATTATTGAAAAATCACATTCCTAAATTGTAACTATACTTTGAAATTAAGTTTGAAACTACATTGAGCGATAAACTTGGTTTTCTGAATTAGCGTTTTCAAAGACTTAATCCAATATTACGAACTGGTATTCAGTACCTAAGCAAACTTCTGTAATTATCAAATACTTTCAGCCCTGAACAAATTATGTGAACATGGGCTGTAATTATGAGTGAAAGGACATGTCCGGGAATTGGCTAAGACATAGTACAGTATTCCTCAAAATCAAAAAAATTCTGCTAATTTGGAAATACAAAAAAATAATTCACCATACAATTGCGTGGTGCAAACCAGAAAAAAATAACAATTTAATAATTTTACTCCGCCTATCAAGCCTACTATATGGCGTCAGAAGAAAAACGATATGAACCATTAGACTGCAAATGATAATCACTGTCAGATGTCACTTGTCACTTTGACATAACCAAGATGTTTGTACTGTTAAACCAGACAGATGACCAACGCCAATATCGAAATGTTATTGCCGCCATTATGGTTTTTGCTTTTCTGTATTGCCATATTTTTCTGAGATTTTTATTTTTGGACCAGAAAACGAAACTATTATGAAGAAAGCAACCCCTTTAGCGCAGTGGTTTAAGCGCCGGTTGAGACGCTAGGGTCGCGAGTTCGATTCGCGCACCAACACAAATGTTTGTTGATGAAACATACATTTGTGCTGGGTCTGAGTCTTTGTGGTACCTTCGTTGTTTCTGGTTTTCATAGTACAAGGGAAAACCTTAGTTTAGGGCAATGTATGTGGTGTTGTCTCAATTTATTTATTTTTATAAAATGTATAGTGATCAAGTGTTGTACCATATTGGCCGTTTTTTCGAACAACTTTACCAAATCCTAGCCAGACCTCCATACAATTTTGGATAACACCTTTAGATTGAAACAATGGAACAAGTTTTGGTGGCGAAGAAATTAGAATAATTTGTACAAAATCGGAGATAATTTTGTTAAGGAAGAAATGAAAAAAGTTTGCGGTAACTTTTGATACGACATTTGACTGAAGCAAATGAAAAACGGTACCCTTAATGTGACGGGTAGGGAACACTAGCGACGCCAATTGATTTAAATTAGTAGCAACTAAACTGGATATCTTTTTAACAATTTCGAAGCTGCAGCCTTTCGGAAAACATTTATACTATTTATTCAATACTTATTCTTAACTTTTGGGTCTGTGTTTGTACTAGAAATTTGAATTACCACCAAAAACAGCCACTTCGTGTGCAAAAACAGATCAAAAAGTAGTGCACAATTTTTAAATAAATAGTATAAAAGTGTGCTTAGAGACTCCCGCTCCAAAATTGTTTCAAATAGATCCGGTTTAGTAGCTACCCGTCGCCTTAAACAGAAAAAGCATGGAACGCTGGCTGCCTGCATCGAGTCACAAAATTCAAACACAGAAAGTCGGCTCTAGTTGACATTGATATCGAAGAGTTCATTGACCTATGCATTAGCAGCATATCGTATCTTGTCTCTCCCGCACGTCTGTCTCTGTCATTTGTGGCGACGAACCATACAGTGTGCATACCCTATTTACCTCACGTCACGTCATAGGCCGCCGGCATTTTGTGTCTAATTATCTTGTAAACAGTAAAGTAAAGTGGTGATTACTTTCCTATAGCACATGTAAGACTGCCTCCGTGGAACAGTGGCTAGAGCGCACTTTAAGCGATGACTGTGCCAGAAGTCCCAGGTTCGATCACCAGGTCTGTCCAAATCCTTTGTACCTAATTTTTTGGTTTGGGTCACTAAGCCAGCGGAATAAGTAAGTAAATTTTCCGTAAGAAATTTTTAGTGTCAGCCTGAAGTCTGAAAATTTGCAGTCTTGTATTCCCGTCGGTCATATCACACTGGTGTCCCATCGGAATATGATGGTAAGGGAATAGAGAGTGCACTTTTTGTTTGCGCACACTTGAACACCATAATATATCCTGCGTACGTCGCTAATCATTGAAACTGGCTACGGTAGCCAATCTCAATGATTAGCGACGTACTTTATTTACGACTAATATTATGGCCGGTTGGAGGATATTATTATAGTACACTAAATCGATTCCATCGTTCATCAGTTCCGTTATGTACTAAGAACCTCCTCCTTTTTTGAAGTCGTTTAAAGAAAAGACTCACCTTGCGTGCTATTCTCGTAATGCTGATGACGTCAGTTCTCTAACACAAACAAAACTAACATACTCACGGCTTCTTCTGCAGACAGCTCATCATATCCCTCGAGCTGGGGTTGCAGTCCAAGCTCTGGGCCACTTGCATGGTATACTGCGTCGGGTCTTTCGTCATCGCCCAATCGGAGAGCGCTGATCCTGACATCAGGATTGCTCTGTGAAAAAGACCTGGAAAAGAAAATGATGTTGTATAATAAACAAACTCATCATGTTTTTCCTCCTTCCTACAACATGGATTCCTTCAAACAAAACGTGAAGAAGCAGTGGCCCAGTATAGTAGTGCCAACGGAAGTGATGCCTTGACATCACTTTTGGTGTAACTACAACGTGGGCTTGAGGCGACCAAATGTTCTATGTCATTACAAAAAATAATCTCAGAATTGCATTCACGGAACACCTCACCTTAAATTGAATTGTTTGTATAATTCAACTCCAAACTCTTGTGTTACTGATATAAATGTGGGAGAGCCACGCTTAGGCATGAATGGGCCGGCTCGACCGGAGTGATACCACTGCCTCACAGAAGACCGGCCTGAAGCTGCGCTTGCGCTGTGTTTCGCCGTGTGAGTGAGGTTACCGGAGGCCCAATGGGGGGAAGGGGAAAAGGTTGGCAGCGCACGTGTGACTCCACTGGTGTTGCGGGTGTCCATGGGCGGCGGAATTGCTTACCATCAGGTGATCCGTCTGCTCGTCTGCCACCTCTCATATAAAAAAAAAAGATATTGGAAGAATTACAAATATAATACTTTAGTATGCATAATAATGCAACACACAGTCTGGGCGGAGAACCTGTCCAGGTTCCCCGCCCAGACCGCCCACCTGTATTTCAGGTCCACCTGAAATACAGGTGTAACCTAGCTTAGGCTGCAGTCCCCCAAAATATTGTATGCTTCCACAATCTAGTTTTAATTTTGTTCTTATTTAGTTTCTGTTTTGTGCTTTTTTTATTTTAAGCTCTAACCTTATAATTAAGCTGCACTTTTGCTAACGTTAGTCGTGTAAGCATTTTTAATATTCCGGTGGAAAAGAAAACATTTTTAATATTTTTATTAAATTTATATATTTCATGATTCTTTTTTTATGTAAAAGGTGACAGAATAAGAAGACGGATTCTATAAATACTCAGATATAAAACAAACAAAAATGTCTATCACGAGAATGTTTGGCCAGAGTGGGAATCGTAACCTTAGGTGTATGAGGCATGGACAAATGCGCCATCGGATCAGTTAATTATTTTACTCGTAAATTATGATCAATATTTTACCATTAGAAATAGGCGACAGCATCAGAAAGCTGACGCAGGCAGCACCAGTTCCATGACCCATTAGGGTGACGGAGTTAGGGTCACCATTCAAGTCTTCAATGTTATCCTTGATCCACTGGAGTGCAGCTAGCTGATCCAGTAGACCGTTGTTGCCGTAGACGTGTTCTGTGAGGCTGGGTTTCATGAATCCTGGATAGAAAAGAAGATGATTTAATATTTTGTTAAAGATAATGTGGGTTTCAAGCTGACGGACACTATTTCTTTTTGTTTTACATTAAAGCAGACAAATGGGCAGACGGCCCATCTGATAGTAGGTGAATAATGCCGCCTATGGACAACAGCAGCACTTACACTAGGAGGTATTACAGATGCGTAAGTTTTTTTTTAAGGTTACCCGGTCGCACCTATTCGGGAACACGGAACACGACACGATTACTGATGGTAGCTGGTTCCACAGTTTAACTGTGCGCAGTAAGCAATGACGTGAGAAACACACTTTAGTGGAAATAAATCCATTCAAGTGATTTGGTAGTAGAAAGTTGCAGCTGGAATAAGGCCAAACGGCTCTGAATACTCCCTATTGTAAATGCAATTGAAGATACACAGTAATGCTACAATATGTCTACACAATGACAGAGGATAGAGCTTGTCGGAAAAAGCCTGGTCAAGGGAGTGGCCAATTATAGTAGTAGGAACTTATTATTATACTAAAACAGTTATAGCATTACATACATACTAATTGTTCACGAATATAACGTATAGTAAGTAAAAAAACCACTATTACAAATAGTATCACAATATGATATTGACAAAAAATGTACCTTCAATATACAACGTTACTTTTAAAAAAAATTCAAACCCTAAAAATAGGTATCTATTTATTTATTTATTTACACAAGTCAAATCACAACCATTTCTATGTAGAATGTTAGTCTATTTAGAATGTTAGATCAACAAAATAACCAAAAAAAAATCTGCTGTTCCATACATTTTTCCAGATGGATATTCTATTTTGCATGGAACAGCTGTTTTTTTTCGCTCATTTTGTTGATGTATCATGCTAAATGGACTTTACTCACGATATCTATCATGAGGTTTTCGGGATGTAAACGATAAATAATAACAGTGTAAACGTACAACGAAACAAATACATGTAAGTAGTAGTGGTCCATAAGGTCCAAGCCTCAGCATTGTAATGCAACGAACAGTGTGCCCGCTGCAGCGCTGGTTTTCACGTTGACCTTTATCCAGCTTTGCAAACGTGCAGGTGTGAGTTCCATAAAACTGCTAGATCTTCGAATATTTCTTCACTAGACTATTTATACCCGCGGATCAAAGAATACAGACATTAACATAATTGCCTAAGTTGTTTACCCCATAAGCTGTTTGATCCTCTGACTCGTATTGTCATTGAGCACCTCTTTTGTCTGTTGAGTCAGTTTTAGTGGTCCTTAGACACACATTGTGTTGCCTGAAAGAGGCTATTCAAGAGACTATCAACGAATAAGTGTTGAAATAAACTAATGCCCGTCGCATTAGTTTATTTCAACACTTATTCGTTGATAGTCTCTTGAATAGCCTCTTCTTCGACCAGTGTAAGGGTGCACATGACCGATAATATAGGTGCCCGATATTTTGTAGGAAACATATAGAACAAATTATATTCAATAGTCCAACGCACACGACCTACGAAAAGACCTTGAGAAATAGTATGACAAATCGGCCGAATTCTTGTGGTCGTCGACAAAAAGTCGTTCGTGTGTGGGAACCTTAATATCACGGACTCACAGAAAAGTGGGAAGAGTCTATGGGATTGCTTATCATCTGATAATCCGTCTTCTCGTCTACTAATTATTATAATCCTATAAACTTGATTTAAATGATTACCGGTACCGGTTAAGTACCCAGGATCCCAAAATTGAAGTTGTTGTAACTATACTGGCTAGTGTCTATAGGCGGCGGCCATCGCTTACCATATCCGTCGTCTCGTCTATCAACTATCACATAAAAAAGAAAACTTCAAAAGTGTATTTAAATTCACCGGTAATAATAGTTACCCAGAATCCCGAGCCTGAAATTGACGGTGATGACCATGATATTCCCATAGGAGGCGAGGATCTTGCCGTCATAAGGGTTCCCCGAACTCCACTCGAAGGAATCTCCGTGGATGAACACCAGTACTGGGAACTTCTTTGATTTCTGATCTGAAAGTAGACACAATAAAATCTCACACATAGACCTGAAGGCCTTTTCTCGAGCATTCGATATTGAAGTCGAATTGAAAGAAGTGTTGCTTATCAATAGTCCACTATCGATAGTATATCGATAGTATTGCTGGTTGTCAATAATAGTATCGTGAACTTATATGACTAATATTTTTACGAAGTCGTTAAGCGTACACCTCGGCCGCGACAAGTTTTTAGATGACTTAAGAATATTAATATAAGTTTATTAATATTCTTAAGTTTTTAGATCACTTAAGAATATTAATATAAGTATATTAATATTCTAAACTTTTTTTCCATTAAGAGACAATACTTGGCTCTTTTGTTCAGTTGATGGTAAAATGAGGAGCTGTGGTGAGGTTTTTTTATCGATAGTATCGGGCATTAAACAATCGATAGTATCGATAGTATTGGTGTTATCAATAGTATTGGCCAAATTTTACTATCTATAGTATCGATAGTTTTTACCAATAGCAATGATTTTCGAGGTCAACCGTCGATAGGAAAATTATAGATAGTTCCACAACACTAATTAAGAGATTTCATACATTTGTACCCTACATATGCAGCAAACTTTCCACAGCTCCTCATTTTACCATCAACTGAAAAAAAGAGCCAAGTATTGTCTCTTAATGGAAAAAAAAATTGTTAATCAGCATCTGTTTAAATTATTGTTTTACCGAATAAGCTATTATATTTTGTGCATGGTTGTGTTAATGAACTTGTAAGCTCTTAGGCACACATAATTTAGGACTACAACAATATCTATATGTACAATTTCATTCCCTTAACAATGTTTTTCTTCGATTGTAATCTGTTTTATGTGCTAGAATAAATAAATAATATTAAGAGCTTAATTTGTCTGTTACCAACCAATCGATATCTGTAAGAAACAAAAAAACTTTGGAAATGTAAGACTACGCAACGCACCAGCAATACATTTCATGTAGTTTGCTCCCAGACCAACAGACAGTGATTGATCTCATCATCATCATCATCAGCCTATCGCAGTCCACTGCTGGACGTAGGCCTCTCCAATTGTTTGCCACTGTGATCTATCCATGGCTTCTCGCATCCAGCTCTTGCCAGCCATCCTGCGCAGATCGTCCCCCCACCTAGCCAGAGGGCGCCCTACATTACGTTTGCCAAGACGCGGTCTCCACTCTAGAACTCGTTTATCCCATCGGTTGTCGGTTCTGCAGCTAATATGGCCAGCCCACTGCCACTTAAGCCTGCTAATCCGATGAGCAAAGTCGATGACTTTGGTTCTCTGCCGGATCACCTCATTTCGATTTGTGATTGATCTATTAGTCAATAAATCATAATAAATGTTCCAGCTGGTATTTTATTAAGGCTAAGGCTAAGGTATGTAACGTAATGCTTACAAAACTATTTTGCGCCGAATCACACAAACATAATTAATCACAATTAATAAACAAGTCGCGTAATTATTAACATTCCCAATGGTTAACTTCGCTTCAAAGCAATATTCAGCGAAAAAGGCTAATCTTTATTTATTTGATAATCTTTTACACAAAGAAATACTTTGGCAATTAGCCAGTGTGTTTTGGACTGTATTTGATGGTCAGTAAAGATGATTTTACCTAGGCTTTAGGAACCTTTAGGTTGGTGTAATCGCTCAACGGGACTTTTAAGGGGTTTTCCATCCCAATCAATCTTCGCGTGGGTAACTAAGTACAAGATGACTTGATGTATTTCGCCATTAAAAAATATCGTGTTAAAATGGTGTAAGGGTGTAACATTCGTATGTACTACGCATCGTTACTTAGGTTTTTTTTATGGTCAATAGGCTAACGCTTGACCACAATCGTACCTGATGGAAAGCGACGATGAGGTCTAGGATGATACGCGTTTGCCCAAAAGATGCCTGTTCACTCTTGCTTTAAAGATATTCAGATTATAGTGGTCAGGAAAGTCAGACCTCGGCAGGGAGTTCCATTCCTTAGCCGTCCACATTATAAATGTGAAAGCAAATCGCTTCGTGCAGATAAGGGGTAGTTCTACCACATAAGGATGAAAGCTCTCGCCGCACCTTATCGTCCGTGATGGAATAGGCTGGGGGGATCAAATTATGTAGAACCGCCGCACACTTCCTCAAATGAATCCGGTAGAAGACCGGGAGGCATGCCACACGTCGATGGTGGTCCAGGCTCTGAAGGTCTGCTTCGGAGAGTTCGTCATCATCATCGATGAGCCTTTTCGCACGTTGCTATAGTGAGTCCAGAGCGTCTAACTGATACCGGGCACAAGGTTGGGTACTTACTCGTATTTTATGTCAATAAATCTTACTAATGCGCGACGGACAAAGGGTTCCATACCTGAAATATATTTTAACTATCTAGCAATCGAGGTTGTTGAAATAAAGTCGGATGAAAGGCAGACCAACCTAAGGTATTTTAAATAGAATCTTGGCGATTTTTTTTCCGATTATCATAGCACAAGTGTTTGCTTCTTAATATGGTATCAGGTCAATGTATTTAATTATGAGATGTTAGAACTAATTTACTAATTCTAAATAAGTCATCATAAGAGTGAGAAGGTAATTATGGGCAGTCTGCACGTAAATTCTTCTTGAAGCTTATATTGAGTGGTGTAAATAAAACTTTTATTTATTAACAGTATTTATTTGTATAACTTAAAATAATCACCAAAATTAATATAAATTTAATTAATTAAGAACCTACTAACACAGGCCTAATAATAGTGGCGATCTTCATTTGAAACTTACAGCGACATCTAGTCACTGTCACAGTAAACACGTTTTCCTTCGGCGTTAGTTATTCCAGTCTGTTCCAGGCGAAACCAATGGGAAACTTTCGCATCTCGAAACAGCCAAGGGAAACTTCAGAACGAGCTTACACGTTCAACGACTAGATGGCTCTGTTTAAATATTTCCATGTTTGGGTTCATTCAGGAATTTGTTTATTTATTTTTCACGAGTACTGCCTTTCTACTCGAAGATTACTTTTTGTTTTGAATTAAAAGTATTAAGTGCCTTTTTAATAAAATTTAAATTTTCTTGTAGTAAAAGTAACGAGTACCTTTTAATTAATCTTTAAAAGTTCTTGTAATAATAATTCTCCCAACATCTCATACGTTGGCCTGATTCCGTACTAAGTAGCGTAAGCACTTGTGTTACAGATATCAGACAACAGAGGAACAAAATATATACTTAAATACATATATTACACCCAGACACTGAACAAACACAAGTGTTCATCGCACGAATGTTTGTCCAGGGTGTAATAAAAGTAATCCTACTTATTAAGCCCTAACTAGCGAGACGAATCGTTTTTAATTGTAAGCTAATAAACCGGATCTATTTTAAGCAATTTCGGGGTTGCAATCTCACGGCAAACACTTAAACTATTTATTAAATAACCATGCACAAATTTTGGGTCCGTTTTTGTACGCGAAAAATTAATTCACGCCTTGGGATCGAATGCGACCAAGCTCGGTGTGACTAATACAACTTCTGAAATACCTTTGTAATCTAAGTCGGTTCATAAAACCAAAAGATTCTGGTATGGAATGCGGATATACACGACACTTTTTAACCGAGATAAAAGCATATTTCCTGAATGATGCCGCTTGTGACAGGAATATTCTGTGACTAACGCTTTTAAAGCGAGCAAAGCCCGTGGGCAGACATTGGTTACAAATATTCTAACCGAAATTATCTACTGATAATATTTACTAACTTTAATATTTTGACCATAACATAAAATATGACATTTTTAGGTCAGTTGGCTGTCCAAGGTACCGCTGGAGAGACTGGGAGCCCAATTCTCGTGCTCGTGATATTTATTTTCATACGACATGTATCACTAAAACACAGTTTTTTAACCCCCGACGCAAAAACGACGGGGTGTTATAAGTTTGACGTGTCTGTGTGTGTGTGTGTGTGTGTGTATCTGTGTGTCTGTCAATTGCATCGTAGCTCCCGAACAAATGAACCGATTTTAATTTTGTTTTTTTGTTTGAAAGATGTATAAGGAGGGAGTGTTCTTAGCTATGTTGGATAAAAATCGATCCAAGATGGCCGCCGTCACAAAGATATGGATTGTATATTTTAACACAACTCCCACAATATGGGTATCATATAAAAGGGTTTACTGTGACAAATTTCAAATCCAAGATGGCCGCCGTCGGGGGTTTTCTAAATTTTTTTGTATGGTTTTCAGGTGATATCCGCCATGTTTTCAAAATATCACGAGAACGAAAATTGGGCTCCTGGTTCAAATTGATTTGCGCGGACTACTGGCGGATGGCTGGCAGGAGGTGGCGACCGATCTAGATGGAGACTCTTATTATCGGAGGCCAATGCTCATTTCGGGTTGCTGCCTAACTAGTTAGTTAGTTTAATAATATTTTGACCGAAATTATTGATAATAATAGCTAACAAAACGATATCAATAAAACAAACAGACTCAAAACAGAGATGTGCAGACAAATAACAGTTAACAGCAAAAGATTATTGATGCCCAATTTTAGATGCTGTTGACTCTTATGCCGCTCGCAATAAGAGTCACAAACTATGTAGAAAATGTGTCTAGCAATGGTGCTTCTATGTTTAATTATTCAGATACCCGACGGTGTCTTGAAAGAACCATTTTATTATGAAATATTTTTTTTATAGTGCCTGATTAACCCCCTGGTTAAGGTCACTTCGAGGATGTACCAGCCGATAAAATAAAACCAAAAACAGCTCGTTACAACGACAGGTATATTGGGCAGCTAATTCTTAAAAAAATATTTTTGCCTTATATCTAATCCGGAAACACCTTTTGCTGGTGCGATGCAATTTAGCATAGTGACATCTGTTGGCAGTTCAATGAACTACTTTAACTTAGGATCTATAGATCATTAACGCTTGCAAGTGTTCTTACAGCGGCCCCCTACGAATATAAAAAAAGCCCTGTGTTAAACTTCAAGGTTCTAACCCTGATAATTTAGACCCTGTGTTGATAGCTCCGTCTATCAGCTTTTTTTTATTGAGTGAATGTTACAACCACAGACTCAGGGTACGTGGCCTTTTTTGTAAGTCTTGTAAGATAAATTGCTATGTGTCATTAATTAGAGTTAATCAGCTTTCGCTAATATAAATTTAGACGTCGCATTTGGTAATGACCCTGCCTCATACGCCAAAGGTCGTGAGTTCCGACCCCACCCTGGTCAAACATTCGGTCAAGAACACTTGTGTTGATTCCAGTTGATTCAGTGTTTCGCTGATTATTATTATATCGATGACGAAGTGACAATATTGACAATACAAAGTAATTTCGGTATTTTAATAAGATATTTTTTAAACAAGTTAAGCTGGATTCGACCAATTTTTATCCGTGAACTATTATTATGGTATAACGTCAGATTTGTATAGAATGACAGCCCTATACTATAGATTTAGTATCGGAATAAAATTGGTCAAATCGGGTCTTAGTATGGAATCAGGTCAATGTGTAAGTTATTTATGACTTTATGCGCTCCTTTGTTGTATAATAAAGAAATAATTCACTTAATAAATTAAAAATAAACAGTCAAAAATACTGCTTTTAATGTCACCAAACGTTAATTTTGCAAGAAGCTAACTTCAAACTTTCAGTCGCAAAAGCAGTATATTCTTCAGTACGCAGTTAACTCTTATTACATGCACGTTCCATACATACGTACATACAAAAAGCTCAGAAAAAGCCTATTCCATGAATAAGGCAAACGGAAATGAGTCGCCGGCGCCGCCCGTTCACCGAGCTTTCTTTGACGTGCCGCTAGGGTTGCCAATTTTAAATTTTATACTCAATTTGAGGTAAATATTTAGGATCATTTTTAAGCATGATGATGATGATGATGATGATGAACCACGTCTTCTACTAAACATTCTGAACAACATTTGTTCAACAACCCTTCGAAATTCATCTTATCTTTTTCGACTGTCCATACAAAATTACCAAGTCACGTGACCAACTTTGTATGAAAAGTTGAATTTTTTTTCATGCATTTGAATTTCCAAAAGAGATAGAACAAATGTTGTTTATAATTGTTAGTAGAACACGGATTAGTAGAAAATATTTGTAACTTAAATGAGAAGGATTGCAACGCCCTCCCATATTCTGTTTAATGTTCTTTACTTGAAGGTTGTCTTATAGAGATTGCTTTTAGCGATAAGACTGCCTAAATTGTACACTGAATATCTTTATAATCAATTTTTAAGTTTTATTTGTTGTGCCATAAAGAGTATCTATTCCATTCTAACCAAACGCCTTGTTGATCTAGTGGTCCTGGGTTCGATTCCCGGGAATTTTTTGAACTTAGCTCGGGTTTGTGATACAAAATACAAACAAATACAATTTTTCTTTATTTGTTAACAGTTAAATTACATGCGTGGGTGGGTTTCTCCTGCTAAGTATAAAATACTTGTATTTACGCCCGCTCTTTTCAGACACCAATCACCAATTCGCATTTGGCAAGCGTGTGATAAAGTCTAACCCCATTATAGTAGCGATAATTTGATTATTATGATTGAGGCCGTTGCCCGACAGTGTTACAGGATATAGGTTGATACTTTACACAGTGTACATTTTGTATTAGGACGGTGGCAACCCTATGCCGCTATTAAGCTCTGTAAGCTTTTGTTTAGGTATATTAATGACGTGGTTTCATGGGCCCGGGCTGAAAGATTTACCCGTAAAAGTCGGGAGTTCTTGGTAATTTTGACTTGGAATGAACTTTGAAATATAAAGTATTATTTGTGTGATTATGGATTCGTTCTTTCTACAATTTGACTATTTTGTAACCAAATTTCATCAATCTTGCTTTATTTCCACTTGTATAGAATAGATAGATAGATAGATATTCTTTATTGCACAAAAAGGAAATACAAGCATGATACAACAACAACAGACAGTACAATAAGGCGGTCTTATAGCTTCTAGCGATTTCTTCCAGACAACCTTTGGGTAGAGGAAAGAAATATCGTATTCGTAGTAGGGGAAGACAGTGCAAAGTAGTTTAACAAATGAAATTGAGAATGGCAGAAATATACATATTTTATATATTAATAATATTACATATTATTATTTTCTTCTTAGTAGATATATATACCCACATTACACATACACGTTAGGTACACCAAATACACTAGACAAGCGTCCGTGGCACTCATTCAGCTGGTCTCACTGAAAACCAGCGTCATGGCCTTTATCTGGGCTGTGACATAAGCTGAGTGAGGGCCATTTACACACATAATATTCATTTGGCACTGTCTGGACATGATTGAATATAGTTTTGTTTTTTTTTCCTTTTGTTTTATTTTTATGTATTTTTAATTGTTTTATGTTTTGTTTTCTGTTTGTGCCAAATTGTGTTCTGTTTACAATTGCTATATGTTCTGTGTTGTGATGTCTATAATAATAAATATTTTCTTTCTTTCTTTTTTTCTTTCATAGCATAAATAATAATAAACAATACATTCATACCTAATTATATATACATAGATAATTTATAACAAAATTCAATAATAATAGAATCTTTTATAACCGTTTCACAAACTATTCAGGGGGCTTATATTGTAATCCTGAAAAGAAAATATTTTCTTCAATGATTTAATCTCAAAAAATATCTAGGTGGTTGATAAAAAGTTCTAAAAACGCAATTTAGAGAGCCTTTAATAAAACTATCGCTAGTGTGGCCTACCAGTTACCTTAAGTAAAATAAAATAAACCAAACGTCAAAATCTATTGGTGACGTCAGTGTTGACCATGGAACTAGAAAACGCGGTTTAAACGGAATGTGCCATTTTCGAAAAAAAAAACGTCACAGAGTATAAAAGAGATCCCACCGGCCCTGACGCAGCTTTAATGCATCTCTACATATACGGGTGCGGTAGAGAATGAACGTCACCCAGCACAACACCCCAGTACTAACGACTTCGCGGTTTTTCAAGTATGGCTAGAAACCCATAAAATAAATGTTTCACAACATCACATACATTGATCTGATTTCGAGATAGGTAGCTCAAGCAACTGTGTTACGGATATCAGAATCAATAGTGGGATTACAAATGAATATGTCACCGGAAAATAACAAGATCCGTAAGTTTATTAATTTACTAGGAAGTTTATAAACTTTCGTAGGATTCTAACCGGGAGATAAATGTTATTATTTTACGTCCATGCTTACGTACATTGATAAACTTACTGAACTCACTCGTAAAATAATAAGTAAGCAATATCTTAACGCTACGCGCGATCTGATTGGTATTGCCACTATGAACATTGACCAATCAGAGAGCAGTGTGTTATTTTACGTATATCAAAGATTCGTATATTTAAAAGACTTTCAGTGATTGGTCGAACCATATAAAATATTACGTTAAGTATTTAATAATTTTACCGTTTGACGTCGGAAATTGATAAATTTACGAAAGTGTGGTCGTAAAATAATACAATTTATCTCCCGTTTAGAATCCTACGAAAGTTTATAAATTTCCTAGTAAATTGATAAACTTACGGATCTTGTTATTTTCCGGTGACATATACATATAATACTTGTCTTTTGTAAATACATACTTAGGTATACGAGTAATACATAGGAAACACCCGTATTTGAAAGTTAATAGAAATTATTGGCACAGCCTGGTTACGATACATGTCTATGGTGTTGACAGGCGCTAGCGCCAAGCTTACGTACGAGTAAAGCTTACGCCTGTTAGACGTTCGTATAATTAATTTTAACTATGTTTATGTGCGATAGAGGGAGCTTTTAATTTTTACAATACGACAAAAAAAATACCATTTACATACGCTTTTAAAATAAAGAGAGATATAGATGACCCATATTTTTAGTATTCATTAAATGTGTGTTTTATTGAAATGTATACATTTTTATCCCCCGACGCAAAAACGACGGGGTGTTATAAGTTTGACGTGTCTGTGTGTGTGTGTGTGTCTGTGTGCCTGTCTATGGCATTGTAGCTCCGGAACAAATGAACCCATTTTAATTTTGTTTTTTTTTGTTTGAAAGATGAATAAAGAGGGAGTGTTCTTAGCTATGTTGGATAAAAATCGATCCAAGATGAATCAGAATCAGAATCAGAATACTTTATTTGCATAATTTCAGGTACATAATGTGATGTTACAATGTTATTTAGTATCACTGAAGTTTGCTTATGTTAAGAAGCGTGCAAATATTTAATAACGGTATACATTAAAATAAAGATTCAATGTCACTTAAAAATAACAATGATACAAAAACTATGTCAGTAATAAATAATTAATATCTACTCTATTGCCTAAAAATAATTCATTCAAATAATGGGATTGATAAATTAATGTCACTTATTTTTAAAATCTAAATCAAAATATTCAGTCAGCGAGTAAAAAGACCTTTCCACAAGCCACGTATGTAGTTTGCTATAGAAGTGAGCTCCACTCAGACCTCTCAGTTCATCAGGTAACGAATTAAAGACTCTGATGGCCATATGAAATTAGCTTTTTTGAGCCATGGTTAATCTGCAACGGGGCAACTGTAGCAAGTTTTGTGGACGTTTTCTCAATGCCTTAAATGTTACTGACTGTTTGAATTGAAAATAACAGGGGTGTTTTTAACAAATAAACAGATCTGTTTGATGGCCGCCGTCACAAAGATTCGGATTTTGTGTTTTAACATAACTCCAACAATATGGGAATCATATAAAAGGGCTTGAGTAGCAGAATATATTAATTGTGAAAAATTTCAAATCCAAGATGGCCGCTGTCAGAAAATGACGAATAACATATTTGTTGTTCCAACTGCCTCAATACAGGTATCAAATTAAAGAGCTTTAGTTGTGTCGGGGGTTTTTCTAATTGTAAATTTTTCTTTTATTAATATTAATTAATATGCAGGAAGTGACGTAGGCCTGAGGCTCAACGTGTTATATATGATATCGGTGCAATTTGTACTATAAAAAAGTTCAGGCGACTGGTCATGTCACTGTTTGACGTTTGGGTTTTTTTAATTACCTTTTTTTTGAATCAAAGTGAGCAAAAGTGTTATTAATTTGCCATGCCAAGTGATGACGTCACAGGAGAGTTTTTAGATTTTATTTTTTTTTCTCCATAAATACATGTTTAAATTTTTTGAAATAATGTTTTTTAAACTTCTTTGAATCTTATTTACAATAGTATTTTTCATTTCGGAAAATATTTTTGTCGAATTGTCCATTGTGTGGAAAACCGACCTCTTTAAATAGTAATTTTATTTTCGTTTTTATTTTGTTACATAATTTGACGTTTTTGTATTTTACCCATCTCTCTGGCTCGCTAACGCATTGCTTATAATACGCGTACGCTACGAAACTTATTAAAAGTTTATAATTGCCTTTCTGCACCGATAGAATCCCTCGATTAAGCGCAGACTCGTCCAAATTGCAAATTCAATCGTTGATTGTAAAATATCCTCAAAGCCACAAAATAAGTAGACACAGAAATTGGGCCCCTGTGATCGTTACTTATAGTCGTCTCTCCCGCTCGTCTGTCTCTGGCATTCACGCAGAAACACACCGAGATTACTGTATGCTTGTTGGCATTTTACCAACATTAATTAGGCTTACCACCCAAATGCACAATAAGCTGACAACCCGAAATTGGGTGTGTCATGTTGTAAGTTAGCTTTATTGTTGTGGCACTTAAAAAGATAGTTTATTTATTAGAACAGTTGAACCTTTAGGCTGGTGGGTGTGTATTAACTATTGTCCAAGTGACAGGTCAAATTATGACGCGAACAAGGAACTTTAAGTTCCTTGGTCGCGAATTCATGTACAAATTACAGGTAGCTTTGCTATTGAAATCAACGTCCCATGGCGCATTTACATTCATTTTTAACGAAGTGTTCAAGTGTAATTTATCACCATAACAGTAAAAATTAATTAGAGCTGCAAGCATAGAAACACACAAGTAGGTACCTAACCTAAAGTGCAAAAATTGCTTCATCATCGTCAGCCCATTTAAGTCCCCACTGCTGGGGCACGGGCCTCCCTCAATCAAATGAGGGGTAATTGCCATACTCACCACGCTTGGCAGACGGGTTGGCGAGGGTTTTGATATAAATGCAGAGTTTTCCTTCTCTGGGTGCTGATGATCATGCCAGCAGCTTTATCTTAGTCGCCTTTTACGACACCTCGGTAAGAGTGAGGGTGGCCTATTCTACTCTGCCGGGAACCACACGGCTTAAGCAAAAATTGCTTAGCCATACCTAAGTTGTCTAAATAAGATCAAATGTTTCTATCAATGGATTGAAATGCTGGTAAGAAGACGTCTAGATAAATAATTTCATGTTTTGTACGAAGCATTTCGACTATCTGTCAATTCTCAATTTATTATGTATTAATAAAATACCGGCGCGGAAACGTGGACGCTAAAGAAAGCCGATCGAGACCGCATCGACACTTTGAAATGTGGTGTTGGCGAAGGATGCTCCAATCCCATGGACTGCTTTCCGTACAAACGAATCCATCCGCCGAGAACTCCACATTAAAACCAGGCTGTCTACCACTTGCCTGAGAATACTCCTGGAGTTTTTTGGTCACATTGCTCGGAAAGAGGGACAGAATCTGGAACAGCTGATGGTCACCGGCAAGGTGGATGGAAGGAGACCCAGAGGTCGTAGCCCTATCAGATGGTCAGACCAAATACGTTCAACGCTGGGCACCAAGCATTAAGACGCTCTCTACATGGCAAAAGATAGACATCGATGGAAGTCTATTATAAAGAGCAAACTGGCCGCCCACGGGAGGGATCACGACCCTCAGTAATGAGGAAAACGACTAGAGGAGAAGAAATAAATTGCCTATTAAAATTAACACCACATACAAACAATGCATTACGGAAGACGACAGAAATCCACCCTTACACTGTGCAAGTTCCACCAGCTCGTACTAAGCGTTTCGCTTCTTCTTTCTTGGTACGAACTGCTAAGGAATGGAACAACTTGCCGGCTTCTGTATTCGCAGAGAGCTACAATTTGGGTGTCTTTAAGTCAAGAGTGAATAGGCTTCTTCTGGGTGAGCACGCTACATCTTAGACCTTATTGTCACTTTCCATCAGGTGAAATGAGGTCAAGTGCAAACTCATTTAACATAAAAAAAATGCTCACGTGTTGGTATGTGTGCGTAGCCTGTTTAAGGCGGGTAGCCGTAACTAGCGACACCAATCGATTTTAATTCTTAGCTTCTAAACCGGATCTATTCGAAACAATTTCAGGGTTACAACCTCACGGTAAACACTTATACTATTTATTAAATAACCATGAACCAATGTTGGATGCAACGCGTACGCGAAAAATTGATTACCGCCAAAAGCGGCCACTTTTAGCGTGAATAAATTTTTCGCGTACAAAAATAAGTGTTTGCCGAGAGGTTGTAGCCCTGAAATTGCTTAAAATAGATCCAGTATATAAAATCGATTGGCGTCGCTAGTCTGCCCTACCCGTCACCTTAACTCGCGAGGCAGTGTAGCCAGCCAGAATTCTGAGTCTTATTATTTAGTGTCATCGCTTTTCAAGATTAAAAGTAACGCATTACATGGTTAGAGCAATAAAACTGTAGAATAAAAATTGTCCGCGAATAAAAGTTTGATTTCAGTTGATGTCAACATTTTTATGGTTCAGATCATAAAGTTTATTCTTATTTCACATTGTAAAGTAATGGCTTGGAATAGACTTGAATTATTAAGATTAGGTCTTAAATTGTAAAATGTTAGTGGCTTGATACTGTTTTGAAGCAATTGCAAAAAAGTAGAAAGACTCTTGTAAGTTAGAAAGAAAGAATAATATTTATTCAGTGTATAACAATAACATTAAACATTTAAATAATGACAGTACACAGTAAAACACCGCAAAGGCACATACTCAGCATGCTGTTAGACGTGTGTGTAAATATCTCGTGCTGCCAAATAGATGGACCAAACTTCGATTATTAATTGTTGTTTTCATGTGATCAACTTAAGATTTCAGAATCAACACTCTTATTTGAGGCTGCTTGTTCAGACTAGTCCCTGCGCTATCATTGGCTTGCTATGATTTCTGTGTGTTAAAAGAAAAAAATCTGTTAGTTCTAACAAATCGTACAAAAACGACCCTCTCTTTCGCGATCAGCCATCGATGTAGGACATATTATAGTGCACAAGTATTTGCGCAGACACAAGTGCACTCTCTATTCCCGTACCCTCTTATTTCGATGGGACACTAATGTGACACGACTGTAGAGGGATTAGGCACGGCTTAACGTGCTTTCCAAGGCACGGCGGTACAAGACTGCCAACTTCCAGACTCTGGGCTAACACTGAGAATTTCTTAACAGAAAAACTCAGGCACAAATTTGGGATCGAACCCGGGCCGCAGGCGTAACCGTCGCTTTAAAGTGCGACCCACTAACCATTGCGCCACCGAGGCAGGCCACTCTCTGCCTCTCTTTATTACAGCCAACAAGTACATCCAACACAAACAGTGTACTAAAACTCTTAAGTTTTTTACCCCGCCAGGTATAACAAGCGCAGCGCCGGAGGGTAAATAGAATTAACGTTTCGTTTCACTGCCACGAATGGCTTTATGTCAAGAACCTCTTTTATTTGAAGTCAGTTGAATTCCAACTTCACGTTTCGTTAGGTAATTAAAGAATGTTTTAGACAATAAAAGCTAAAAGCGGGCACTTTTTCATTTTAAATCTTTGGGTTCTGTGCACTTCCTTTCAAAACTAATTGCAAATTGTAAAATTGGAAGACGGTTGGACACCCCTGTCAAATGTTAAAAGTTTTCAAATATAAAAAAAAATAATTAATTAATAAATGATACAAAAGACTAGAAGTGCTTTTTAAGGCCCGATTACGACATAAATTTATACACGGATAAAGGTTGGTCGAATTCGGACTAAATGAATTGGTTTCAGATGTACAATTTCGACGACCCATTTGAAACAGTGGTAGTGAAAACTGCCTTTGGTTCAAGGGTTGCGGGTTCGATCCCCGCACAGTACAAACATTTGTGTGCATGAACATGTCTGTTTGTATTGGTCTGGGTGTTTTCTATGTATTATAAGTATGTATTTACAAAAGAAAGGTTTTTATTTATTTATTTATTTCGTATGTGATGTTGTGAAATATTTATTATTTATTATTATTAATTTCATAGCCTGCTGAAGTTAGAAATAGTGGTATAAAATATAGCATAGATATTGTGCACAGTGCTCCTCCACGCCGGTTTTCTGTCAGGCCGTGGTATCATTCCGGTGGAGCCGGCCAATTCATTCCGAAGCGTGGCTCTTCCACCGTTCAATGTCACGGGCTTCGATAAGGGTCGGTATCAGAAAAAAGAAAATTAAATTTTATCACTGGGTCCAACTTTTTCCATCGGCCAGAACAGCCATGCCAGACAGAACAGCATGCACCACAGAACCCTAAAAATCGGAACAAAAGCTTCCAAACCCTTGCAGTGGCCGTCTACCCCCCATTGTTGACTTCGACTCCCTTTGTTGGCGAGCAGGCATTGTTTGTAGGAAAATTACTTGAAAATTTCACTTCATGTTCTCTCTAGTCGGACGGTTCATGTGAATTTTGAATTAGATTTGGGAATAGCAAAAAACATATTAATTAACTTAGACTATGGCTAAATTCTATGGAATGACTCATTGTCCAGGGAGATGAATGGTAAGCGGTAGCGCGGGCGTTCACCAACGTGTTGGACAGACCTCAATAGGGCTGTGACACATACATCCATTGTCCAAAACTCCCGAGACGCTATGGACCGAAACAAGTGGAGAATCATTGCGCAAGCCGCATCAGCACACGAAAATGCTACATCGTCAGCCATGACCACTCTGTCAAGAGTGAACGACTAGGGAGGAATATGCTAAACGCAAAGACTCGTGGCAGATGGAAGAGTATTTCATACACTTATGAATGAAAAATATACCTAGTTTGTATTTTCCAGTAACCATAGCATTAGTAAAATTTGGGCAATGAAGAGTATCTATCTATCTATTTACCGACTACCACGAATCTTTACCTCGAGTAGAGCAGTTACTTTAAACCTACTTATTAACAATTTTGACTAGGATGACAATAAATAAAGGTGGGTACAGATTGGTGCAATGTAAAATTCTGCTTTACATTGCATATTCTCTGCTGTCTTAGATGTGTGGCGTGCGCGGTGCGCGCATTGACTACGAATCATTCGAGAACATCTGTTCCCGCATTTCGTTGCAAACAGCCCTATGCCCTCGTAACACGTGTTCTTTTCTTTACCCGCTTAGTCATAAAACTTTCATCGTTCTATACTCCTCTATTAATAAAAGTGACTCTTTATCACTCCACGCATCCTCTTTCACCGTCATGATCGGATGATCGTTGCAAAGATGGTTGTGAATACGAAGGAAATGAACAACCGTCCACGGCTGAATCCTGCGCACACTGCGCGCCCTTTTGTGTTCGTACCAAACACCGACAAATCTTGGATCGCGCCGCGCACGGACTGTAACGTTCGGAGCGCGCGGGACCCAGGCGCAGTTCGTGCGCGCGAGGCGTCCTAACCATGAGAATTCGTTGCATTGCATGTTGCATTGCAGCAATCCGTACCCGACTTTATAGCAACAACTGTATACCTAGCTTTTAAGTTTTTTATGTTGTGCAATAAAGAGTATCTATCTAATAATTAACAAGTATCAGTACGCGCTAAATCTACAATGAATCTGACAGCTCCAGTGACAGACGCCACTAGGGATGCGGTATTGACTAGTGATGTCTAGCCATTCGATTTTTATTCGGCTAAGACTACTGACATTTTGAAAAACTTAACAGTCATATGCTCCTCTCGATTTTTCAAATCGAATTGCGTATTTCTATCATTAGCTCGATGGTGAAGTAAAACATTGTGAGGAAACCTGTACGTTTCAAATAGTTTTAGAAACGTGTAATCATTATCCTTTCAAGGTCAGACAGCAGTCGTTACATTTTAAAAACCAGACTCCTAACTAAATATTAGTCTAAGCTTACTCTGGGCTCTAAAGCGAAAGCTTTGAACGCAACCGGAACTAGATGCTAAGATGAAAGAAAAGTAAAAATATTTTTACAATGTTGGTAAGTAGTCAATAGGAGTTACATTCACGCCATAAAAAGCCGATGTTGTCCGTTTTATCAATGTACAGATTTATTTTCACGTGACAGACAAGCGAGCGGATCACTTTATAACGGTAAGCGATGCTGGGGCCCACGACACCAATCGAGTCACAAGTGCGTTTCCAACCTTTAAAACCTCCGTTCCCCCGGATTGGACCTGCGGTACCCGATTAAATTAATGTACGGTACAGAGAATAAAAAGGTTCGTCACTTGGAGGTAAATTTTTGCTTGCACGGCAAGAAACAGTTATACCAACATACCGTTTTAAAAAGATCTGCCAACTTTCTTTAAATTTTCTTTCCATCAAAAGGAATCAATGTTGCTACATGCAAATCTGAACTTTCTGATCTAACAGTTCAGCATAATTTTCTGTGCAGGTATTACTCTGACAAATTTACGAAAGGTAATAAGTGCTCATAGCATATCAGACGAATCAATTTGAAAACTGACGAACCATTTCGTTCTTCGACTGTGCCTATTTAGAATATTGAATGAATCTAATACCTTCATATTTATAACTTTTACGACGGATTATACAAATTAACATAAGGAAATAAGAGCGATGACATAATTCGAATATTCCACGTAAATTCAATTAATTGCAATTACGATGAAATACATTATGAAAACCGGCAAAAAGATCAAAGATCGTGTCAGTAACATAATTAGTGACTGTGGCGCCACGCAGTGTCTATTATAAGAACTTCCGTCCGTTCGTGTGTCCAAATTCTTAACCGAGTTATAAATAGTACGTTTCTATTTAGTTCGAGTTTACGACAGGCACAGCTGTGAATAGTTTCGTTTTAAGAATGGGGGTTTCGAGTCGTTTTATTCCTTAGAAAACTTAACCTTTTCTTGCTTTTATATGTTTGGTGCTTGCCGGATCACCTGTTGGAGTTACAAGGGCGCTGCCGGTAAACATTCCGACGAATAGAGAAGCTTTTTTTTTTTGAAGACGGTCAAAAAAGGAATTTGCTCTTTTCTTGAAAGTTTGATAGTCGCATCGGTCCGCGGGCGAGTTTTCACTACCAATTGCGCCATCCGGTCAGTCGGTATAGGTAACTTTGATTAGCTTTGTGGTAGCTAGGTGACGGGTAAGGAACACTAGCGACGCCAATCGATTTTAATTTTTAGCTACGAAACCGGCTCTATTTTAAACAATTTCGGGGTTCCATTATTTCGGCAAACATTTTTACTATTTATTAAATAACCATGCACAAATGTTAGGTCCGTTTTTGTACGCGGAAAATTCTTTGCGTACGCGTCGGACTCCATATTTGTGCATGGTTATTTAATAAATAGTATAAGTTTTGCCGAGAGGTTGTAACCCCAAAATAGTTTAAAATAGATCCGATTTAGAAGCTAAACATTAAAATCGATTAGCGTCGCTTGTGTGCCCTACCCGTCACCTTAAGTAGCCGTGTTACGGATATCAAAATCAACAGTGGGATTATAAATATATACAAATAATACTTTTCTTTTGTAAAAGCATACTAATAATACATAGGGAACACCCAGACCAATACAAACTGACATATTTATGCGCACAAATGTGTGTACTATTGTACCCGCAGCCCTTGCACCAGAGGCAGCATTCACTACCACTGATCCATATCATCATTGAAAAGCTGTTCTTTTGTTCCCAGGAATTATCATACCCTGTTTGTTTGTATTGGTCTGGGTGTTTGTGCGCACAAATCTTTGTACTGTGCGGTGATCGAATCCGCAACATTTGGATCAGAGGCAGCGTTCACTACCACTGTTCCAACGGCTCATCGGGTATGCTATTGTAAAAATAATACTTCCGCCTAGTCTCGATTGGCCAAATTTTAAACCGACTTATAAATAGAGTAGTTCTATTTTGTCGTCTTGGCGGAACGCAAAGCACCTCTAATAAGTTCAACGAATCAGGCGAACAGCTGCCGTTCAATGTGTAACGCTTACTTTAAAATTAGCCTGGGAATTTAATTGTGATCTCAATTGGCGATTACTTTATTTTCATATTAGAGTTCCATAATCAAATGAACCCTTATACCCTGTCTGTCTGATCGTATGTCATAGGCACGTTTTTTCCGAACACGTTTTTGACGTCTTAAAAAAAAACTACTAATTCGATCTCTCACACTCAATTTACTTTTGAACAGTCAATATTTTTATATAAACTTACCAAGTTTCAGTATTTCTTGCAATATTTCTTAAAATACTGAAACTTGGTAAGTGTATGGTATGTATTCTACGAGCCGCATTATGATTTTTAGTTATAGATAGGTCTTCAAAAATAATGTTGAGGTTTCTAATAATTCATCATCATCAGCCCATTTAAGTCCCCACTACTGGGGCACGGGCCTCCCTCAATCACATAAGGGGTAATTGCCATACTCACCACGCTTGGCAGATGGGTTGGCGAGGGTTTAGACATAAATGCAGAGTTTTCCTTCTCTGGGTGCTGATGATCATGCCAGCAGCTTTACCTTAGTCGCCTTTTACGACACCTCGGTAAGAGTGAGGGTGGCCTATTCTACTCTGCCGGGGACCACACGGCAAATTCTAATAATTATTTGTTTCTAAACTGAATAGGTAATTTGCGTGAGAGACACTTCCAAAGTGATAAAATGTGTGTAACAGTTTAACCGCGATCATTGTATGGACTTAAAAATATTGACTGTTTGTTCACTAGTAAACTGAGTGTGAGAGATCGAGTTAGTAGTTTTATTAATAAGTCATAAAAATCGTAAAACGCAATTTACCTTTAATTCAATCAACTCAAATAAATTTAAAAATATATTGCTGTTACGGAACCCTTCATAAGCGAGTCCAACTCGTATACTATTAATAAAGAGGTAACGAAGACTGACTGATCTTTCAACGCCCAGCCAAAACTACTGGACCAAAAATCATGAAAATTGGAACATTGATAGTTTTTATTATGTAGGCCCGTTCTAAGAAGGGGTTTTTAAAAATTCAACCTCTAAAGGGGTCAAGTGGGGGGTTAACGTTAGTATGAAAATTTGGATTATGTGTATTGATGAAAAAATAAATTTGACATGTTTCAGTTCTTTTTTTAATTCAAATAGGGAAGATTGTATGAAAGATTAGTTATTTCTAAGTAAAAGTCATGAAAATTGGAATTTCGGCTCATCATACAAGTTTAAAAAAAGTAATTCAAGCATTTTTTTTTCTTCAACCCCCAAAGAGGTAAAATGGGGGTAGAGGCGTCGTATGGGAGATTCGTCAAATTGAATGCTAGAGTCGTTAAAAATGGTATTTGTACTGTTCATACAAAATTAATATCAGTACTTTCAGCATATTTTATATTCAACCCCTAAAAAATTAAAGAAAAAAAAACCTTTTTAAAAACAAGCTTTTATTATTTGTTTATAAAATGAACTAAAAAGTTAAAAATAAATTAACTCTAAAAAGAAATATAACACTTTGTAACTTGATTGTAACCTTTAACGACAAATAAGCGTCTTCGTCTAGGACAAAATAATTCCATATTGTACAAAAGTATTTAATTTTAACACTAAAACTTTTCACCATACATAAATATTCAATCTCGTCCCCCCTCTTTATCATATTCCCCATTTATAAATGAAAGCGTGTAACATTTAATACAACACAACATTTTCCTCAAGCTATCACAATGTAACACGCTTCATTTATAAATGGGGAATATGATAAAGAGGGGGGACGAGATTGAATATTTATGTATGGTGAAAAGTTTTAGTGTTAAAATTAAATACTTTTGTACAATATGGAATTATTTTGTCCTAGACGAAGACGCTTATTTGTCGTTAAAGGTTACAATCAAGTTACAAAGTGTTATATTTCTTTTTAGAGTTAATTTATTTTTAACTTTTTAGTTCATTTTATAAACAAATAATAAAAGCTTGTTTTTAAAAAGGTTTTTTTTTCTTTAATTTTATTTTTAACTTTTTAGTACCTCTATTTTTAATTCGAGATTTACTAAGACGTAGTTCGCAGCGCGTAGCAGCGTTATTCCGTTATGAAGTCCGTAGTTCGTTCACATGATATGTAATATGTACTGATTTAAATATCAATAATGTTGAAATTATGTAATCACTTGTTAGTTATTTGTAACGTTTCTCATTCTATCCATTTCTTTTATTGCATCAACATTACAAGGTTTCTTCGACGTCAACTTGGATCAGTCAAGTTATTCGATTTGAAGACCTGCTAAAGACCTAACTCGGCTTAAAGCTACATAAGCTTGACCAGCAGCGAACAATTTGGAGCCTAGATAAATAACAGCACGATCTACAGTAGTTCCCTGCATTTTATGCACAGTTGAAGCCCAAGACAAGACAATCGGGAGGAATTCTTCTTTCAGCTGTGCCGTGATTAAATTTAGCAGGAAATTGAACTGATTTAGGGTGTATTATGTGAATGCCATCGTCACCAAAGTCTACGCGAACCGATGGTACATCGCTATCGTATAGTTGAGCACGTCTGTAATACGGCCATATGATTTCAGTGTTGTGACCTATTGCTCCATTCACAAGTCCCTTAGCAACGTCAACGTTAGACCTCAACATAACTTTAGCACGAACAAATATTTCTAGTTCTTTTGGAAGACCTCCTGTTTTGTTAATGTCCGTGTGTATTATTTTATTAATATCAATCTGATCATTGCCACCAGAGGATACCGATCTTTATGAATTGGTAAAAAAAATCAAATTCATCGTCATACCCATACGTGTCAAAAGAACAATACCAATACTTGCAGGTTCGGTTTTCCTAGAAAAGAATCCGACGAAACTCGGATAATTGATCAAACTACTGATGAGTATCTCCGGAATGGTGGCAGAATTTGTATTCTAAAGCGACGCCTAGAGGATAGATGGGTTAATAATTATAATCCCACATTATTAAAGGTTTGGAATGGGAATATAGATTTGCAACCATGTGGTTCAAATGAAGCAATAGCATATTATGTAGCAAAGTATATCTCTAAATCTGAACCAACGGCATTAGACTTTAATTTCGCCTTCTCTAAACGTCGTTTTCTTTGTGTAGTTGTTTCTGTTTTCTTCATGTCATTCCCACGAGTATAGGACAAATAACGGTCCATCCCCCAGAGGTCCGTTGTAGAGGGATAAGGGCTACAATACAACAGGGTTCGCCCTGGTACCCTGAGGCGCAACGTTAGCGGCAAGACCTGTTTATACACCCTCATACCATTCAGCCCTCGGCACGTGCTCACCTTGGCATTGGGTCATCCATCCAATCAATCATGTATAATTAATATGGGACGAAAGCAAGAGACTCGTCAAGACGAATCAAACGAGACCAAATTCGATGGGGTTGCGTCGTTTAATTACGGAGTTCCTATGGCCACCTTCTAACTCCAACACCAGACCTTGGTTACCATATAGTATCAAAGTACTCGTCAAGACTAATCCAATGAGCTCAAACTCGATAGAGTTGCATCGTTTAATTACGGAGTTCCTATGGCCACCTTCCGGCTCCATCATCGGACCCTGGTTACCATATAGTATCAAAGTACTTGTCAAGACGAATCTAATGAGCTCAAACTCGATAGGGTCGCATCATTTAATTACGGAGTTCCTATGGCCACCTTCCAGCTCCATCATCAGATCGGCTCTATGTCACAATAACATTGCATTGTCATCCGATTTAAACATGCATTCTAAATTTCAGCTCAATCGGAAACCGGGAAGTAGATCAAATTTAAGTTACAAGATTTGATTACAGAACGACAGACAACGGGACAGGTGAAACTAAATAAAAGCTTGTAAAAACGAGAAAGTTCTATGGTCGACTGTATATTATTTTTTATTATTTTTATAGATTTAATGAATGTTCACCGATTTCTCAATTCCTTTTTAATTTGAAAGAGCACACTGGTCCCATGGTGATAACCATGTCAGGAGTTAATGATGGAATCCCAGAGTAATCGAGGGCAACTCTCAAATTTTGAAGGTTTATGTAATGTTTTATAATTTTTTTTTCTAAGCTACATAAGTATTTAGGCCTGATTATATTAATTTTATGTGGCTCAGAAGGTCAACTCATTAGTGGTTAGGAGTTTAAGGACTTTCAATGCAGTATGCACAATAGTAGGCTATTATTTATTTGCCGAAAAGATAAGACATTAAAAAGCATAAAACAAAAATTCTCGCGAGAAAGTTGTGGTGGCAGGTTTCGTACCTTGGCCCACGACTTTCTCCCACTATGGACGATAAGGAAGAGTCCCAGGAGTTTTAGTCGGTCTGCCTCTGGCCGGCTTCTCGCTAGGGGAAGCCGTCGCCAGAGGAGAATCCGACATAACCCATCCGATTATAGATGGATGGGTTTGCGTAACTGCGTAACGCATTTGCCCTGAGTGAATAAAAAAAAATGGGCGTCTATTGGCTGAAATGATGATGATTTTGATTGGTTAGCTATTTAGAAATTATATGTCAATATTAATTAAATTGAGATATCCTCTTAACTCAGCCGTGTGGACCCCAGCAGAGTAGAATAGGCCACCCTCACTCTTACCGAGGTGTCGTAAAAGGCGACTAAGGTAAAGCTGCTGGCATGATCATCAGCACCCAGAGAAGGAAAACTCTGCATTTATATCAAAACCCTCGCCAACCCGTCTGCCAAGCGTGGTGAGTATGGCAATTACCCCTCATGTGATTGAGGGAGGCCTGTGCCCCAGCAGTGGGGACTTAAATGGGCTGACGATGATGATCCTCTTAACTTTTAATGTAATATGAAAATGCAAGTTGATTAATTACGAAATTAACTGGAGCGTTCCCTCCTATGTTTATTTTTTATTGCCTTTTAAACGAGATTCGCTGGTTATTTTAAGAGTTTTCAGCTCATCGCGATGGCGACGAGTGATTGACGTATATTTACACTGAAAATTGGGTTTTTAGCGGCGGTTGCTATTTTCAAAATAATCCATTTTCGTTCGTTAAAGCCATGCTCGTAGATAGCGGTCGGAAAACGTGACTTTTCTTAATGTTTCGCTCCTGAAAAGTTACACTAATAATATTCTTAATGCAGGTATATAGCATTAAGGTAAAATGTTAATGGTATATAAGCGAAAGCTGACTGACTGACAAACTCACTGACTAGGGTAAGAAATTTGAAATTTTGCACAGGGATTCCTTTAAATAAGAAAGGATTGTCGTAAATTCACCTCTTAAGGGACAAGAGGGTTCAAAGTTAGAATGAAAAACAGGCTATATTCAGGCCTCGATGCCATATTCCGAAAAGGAGAAAAATAATCGTTTTTACACTTCATGCCACTGTGCATGCGTAGTACAGTCGGATCACGGTTATTTGGCACGTGGCAAAAGTCGCAAATAACACTGTTTGCTTAACAAGTGACAGTGGCTTTGATATTTTCCCATAGAAAAAATATTGTACAGCGCCTCCATGTCAAAGTCACTTAAGTGCCTTCTGATCTTGGTCGGTCTGTTTCTTCTTAGTTTGTGGTGTAAAATGAAGTCTCGAAACAAAGTGAATGCGGGCCACTTGATTTTTTTTAAATGAGATAGTGGGCAGACGAGAAGACAGAACACCTGATGGTTAGCGTTTACCACCGCTCATGGACATCTGCAACACTAGAGGAATCACAAAAAACAGTGGAATCAGTTGCCTGAAGAGGTGTTCCCTAGAGGCTACAATTTGGGGGTTTTCAAAGCGCGAGTGAATAGGTATCTTCTAGGTAATCTAGCTACATCTTAGACCATATTCTCACTTACCATCAGGTGAAATATGGTCAAACGCTTACCTATCTACAGTAAAAAATAAAAAAAAATAAAACAAGTGCGCTGCCGGCTTTTTAAAAAGACGTTCTCTTTTGAACTTACCTCTATAAGGAACATAAATGTTCAGATACAGGCAGTCCTCCGACTCATTCTTTAGGAACGTTTTGAGTTTGCTGAGGTAGTGCTGCCGCTCCCACGTGGGAGGATCCCCCTTCTTTATAAGAGGGAGGGATTGAGGGCAGACTGGAGCGAAGTGGGTCGCCATTTTGATCCCGGGCCATGGTGGGGCGCTTACTGAAAAGAAGGAGAATTATTTTCAAATTACCTATGTTTAAAGAGATAAGTTAGTACCTGGGCGATGTAATCGAAACTCACCATTGATTGGTGAATTTTAGAAATAATAGCAAAAATTGTGCGCCGAAACGATGTGAGGGCGAGAAACTAATTTATGTATTTAAAAACTAGTGTTTTCAAATAAATAAGCACTAAATTGAATTAGGGGCTAGTTAGGGACCATACCTAAAATAAATTTGACCCCGTCCATTCGTTATGGATAGTCGCAGTTTTTGCAGCAGACTTTTTTATAGATATGATGGCAGACGAGCAGACGGATCACTAGATGGTAAGCGATTTCCGCCGCCCATGGACACCCGCGACACCAGTGCAGTTACATGTGCGCTGCCAACCCCTTTCTCCCGGATTGGGCCTCCGGTACCCTCACTCACGCAGCGAAACACAGCACAGTTCTCCTTTCCACCAGTTTTTTGTGAGGCCATGGTATCACTCTGGCTGAGCCGTCCCATTCATGCCGAAGCGTGGCTCTCCCACGGTCATACGTTCAGTTACAGTTATTTATTTATAGCGGTAGAGGGGCAAAGTAATAGGCATATTTGTATTTACATACGACATATATTTTGGTAAGCAGACAATTGAAGACCGAACAGACTGACATACGGGATGTCTTCTTAAATCCAGAGTGTAGACTTTGTCTATGAAAACCCAAGAAGGTTTAACACCCCCCCGCAAAGTCAACACCCTGTATAAAAAAAAAATTGGACAAAAATATACAGCAAGTACAAAAACACAACATACCCTTTATACACTACACACACACCCTATATATAAACGCACCCAAAAAAAACCTATATAAAGACACCTGAACCTACTTTACACACCTATCTATTATCTACACAAAAACATGATTAGAAAAAATAACACGCGACTTAACCTAAACCTAACCCTACTGTACACTTGTTGTGCTTTAGCTTCGGCAAAGGTTTGGTGAGGATGTCGGCGATCATGTTATGTGTGGATATGTACATGAGATTGAGGTTGTGGTGTGAAAGTGATTCGCGAATGAAATGGTGCCTGATGTCGATGTGCTTGGTGCGTGAGTGGAATGTGTGGTTGTGAGCGAGTTTTAATGCACTTTGATTGTCAGTGTGGATGACGATGGGTTGTGCGATAATGAAAATTTCGCTGATGAGTGACTGGAGGTATATGGCCTCCTTGCAAGCCTCAGCTAGAGCCATGTACTCGGCTTCCGTGGTGGAAAGCGCAACAGTACGCTGCTTGCGTGCTTCCCAAGTGATAGGAGAGCCACTCATCAGGAAAACGAACCCTGTGAATGATCTACGGTCCACAAGATTGTTTCCATAGTCTGCATCGACGTACCCTACTGCACGGAACTGGGCTGTCTGATGGTAATGCAGCCGAAGTTCTTTGGTGCCTTTCAAATAACGAAGAACTCGCTTAGCGGCCCTAAAGTGTACCCCCCCGTAATGTGCATTGAACTGAGAGAGGTATGAGACCGCATGGGCAATGTCGGGTCTGGTACAAATGGCAATGTACATTAGTGAGCCGATAAGCTCCTGGTACGGTAATGCTGCATTGTCCTCTTCCTTATCAGGAATAGTCAATTTTAGACCGGGTTCAAGAGGGGTGGTGACAGAAAGTGCATCTGTCATGCCAAATTTTTTCAAAAGATTATCTATGTATTTTGTTTGGTCCAGGAAAATGTTCCCAGGACTCTGATTTACTCTCATGCCAAGGCAATCCTTGCATTCTCCAAGGTCTTTGACAGTGAAAGTATTTTTCAGATCATTTTTGAATTGTTTCTTCATTCTGTCATTAGTTGACACGATGAAGAAGTCATCTACAAACACAGCAACAAGGAGAAGGTCGTTACCTTCTTGTCTATAATATAGACAATGTTCCTTTGCCGATTGGTTCAGCAAGAGTTTGCGCATAGCGTCGCAAACCTTAGCGTTCCATTGACGCGGCGCTTGCTTGAGACCATACAGTGCTTTTTTAAGTAAGCACACTTTGTCCTTTGAATTAGTGGAGAAACCTTCGGGTTGCTCCATATAAATTTCCTCTTCTAAATCGCCATTAAGGAAAGCAGTTTCTACGTCGAGGTGGTCAACCGTCAAACCATTGTGAGCAGCGAAAGCAAATAACAATCGAACTGTGGACAGTCTAGCGACTGGTGAAAAAGTTTCACCATAGTCGACTCCCGCTACTTGAGTGAAGCCTTTGGCTACTAGTCTGGCCTTGTACTTCGTCACAATGCCACTAGTGTCCTTTATTATTTTGTACACCCATTTACATTTGGTAGTTTTTCTACCTGCGGGTCTGTCGACAAGAATCCAAGTTTCATGTTTTTTGAGAGAGTCAAATTCAGCCTTCATGGCATCCAGCCATTTATCTTTCTCCGGGTGATCGAGGACTTGCCTGAAGGTCTCTGGTTCCCATTCTGAGGTCATGTGGAGCTGCTCCTCGTACCGTTGAGGAGGGCGCCTATCCCTGGTTGGGTACCTTCTCAGAGCTTCAGGTGCTGGCTCTTCAGGAGGGTCAGGATCAGTCGAACTCGAAACTTCGGGGATCGCAGGTGCATCTGAATCTGTTAGGTGATCTAAAGTTGACGGGTCAGCCGTCACAGACGTACCTGGTTGTGGTTGATGTGAAGGCTGTGGAACTGGTTCATTGTCCGTGGGTACAAAAACTTGTTGAGACTGTGGTGGCGATGGCAATTCACTGTCATCGGGTTGGAGGTTAGGCTGGTGCAGCCTTTTGTCTTCTAAGAAGACAACATCTCTCGATATAATAATATTCCGTGGCGATTGGGGGTCTACAAGACGATAACCTTTGCTTTCAGTGGCATAGCCTACGAATATACAAGCTTGCGTCTTGGATTCCAGTTTAGTACGTTTCTCTTTGTGTACTAAAGCGTGGGCTTCGCAACCAAATATCCTCAAATGAGAGAGGTTGACTTTTCTTCCAGTCCACACTTCTTCTGGAATTTTGTTCTTCAAGGCTTGTGTAGGCAAACGGTTTTTCAAGTAGATCGCAGTATTGACTGCTTCGCCCCAATAAGCTAGAGGTAGGGTAGAATCTCTAAGCATGGATCTGGCTTTTTCGATGATTGTTCTGTTGGCGCGTTCGGAGACGCCGTTCTGTTGTGGGTTGTACGGGACCGTGGTCTGGTGTATGATACCATTCTCTTTCAAAAAGTTAGACATGTCCTTGTTGACATACTCACGCCCGTTATCAGAACGCAGAACTTTGATTCTTTCGCCAGTCTGATTCTCAACTAAATATTTAAATTCTACAAATTTCGAAAAAACCTCTGATTTTGATTTTAAAAGATATCCAAAAGTTTTGCGACTAAAGTCGTCTGTAAAAGTTAGCAAATATAGAGCATCGCCCCACGAGTGCGTACTCATAGGTCCGCAAAGATCCGAATGAATTAATTCGAGAACCTTACTCGATTTGCTTGTTGAACTTGTGAAAGGTTTTTTAGAAAGTTTTCCTTGTAGGGACGGGATACATTTTTCCGTAAATTTCCCGCTAAAGTCTATGCCTATGCGGTTACTTTTTAAAAGTTGCATAGTATTTCCGTTTAGATGGCCAAGGCGTCTATGCCACAATAAAGGGGACTCTTTGGTAGGTGTGTACAAAGCATTAGATTTGTCCACATCTAGTTTGTACATGCCCTTACAATTTGAGGCTGTCGCTATGACTTCACCTGTCAGTTGACATCCACCCGCCAAAGTTACAGTCGCGCCTTTCGATGTAAACAAAACATCGTAGCCTTTTTTGGTCAAATTACTTACCGATAAAAGATTAGTTGTTAAACCAGGAACATAAAGGACGTCACTAATTCTATGTACATTGTCGGAAATATTTATATTAACAGTACCTTTGCCCTCACTTAGAATCTGGTTCTTGTTGGCGCAAGTAACAGTTGTGATTTGGGGGGACATGGCCTCATACCAGTCTCTCCTATTGCTCATATGTGAGCTAGCACCAGAATCTATGAACCAATCCTGTGAACCTGTGGATGAAGGATGAATTAAACAAGATGAAAGTGTAAATTCCGATGTATTATTCGAATAAACCTTAGCCGAAGCTTTCTTGTTTTTATTCCTACAGTTTGACACTAAATGACCGAACTTTTTACAATATGTACAAAACTGTTTTTTCTTCTGTTTGGCCATCAGCACCGTAGGATCCTCAGGTTTGGTACTGGTAGTGCGACATGGTCGAGAGTCTTCTTTAAGAAGAGCTGCCACTACGTTTTCCGACGTAATTTTAGCATTGGAATGTTCGAGAGCCATGACGAGAGGCTTGTACTCATCTGGGAGTCCAGCTAGTATGATAATGGCTAGGAACTCATCATCAACTCCTGCTCCTATTCCTTGTAATTCTTGCTGAATTCCAAGTGAGGTATGTACATAGCTTTGCAAGATGCCTTTATATTGATTGGACAACAACTTCTTCATTAGTTGCAGTCTTCTGGTTAGACCACTGTCAGCGTATGCCTTCTGGAGGCTTTTAAAGGTGTCATATGCCGTCTTTGCTCCTCGAATCACTGGGTAAATCGATTCTTCACACGTCAAGCAGATTTTGGCTCGCGCTTTAGCGTCCTTACGCTTGGCGTCGGGGTCCGTGGGGTCAATGGGTGAAGTAACCACGTCCCATAGCTCCAAATCCGTTAACAGGCATTCGATGGCAAATGCCCATGTGTTGAAGTTAGATCCATTTAATTTATTTATGGAAATACCTGATATACCAGCAGTTCCGTGCCGCGTGCCGTAAGGCACCGATGGATTATCCATAGCACTTTTTTGGTAACTATTTAATGACTATATAGCGCTCTTCAACACGCGATGCCCATAACCATTTATATATAGCGGTAGAGGGGCAAAGTAATATGCATATTTGTATTTACATACGACATATATTTTGGTAAGCAGACAATTGAAGACCGAACAGACTGACATACGGGATGTCTTCTTAAATCCAGAGTGTAGACTTTGTCTATGAAAACCCAAGAAGGTTTAACACAGTTCATATCCTCCATACCTATATGACCTAACATATTTTAAAATTATTATAACGCGTAAAATCACTGACGACATATTGGTCCAGTGGTTTAAGTACCGGGCTATGATCTCGGGGTCCTGGGTTCGATTCCTGGATCGAACAAAAGGTATGCATATGTTGCAGGTGTCCATGGGCGTCGGCGGTAATCGCTTACCATCAGGAGATCCGTCGGCTCGTCTGCCACCTATATCATAAAAAAAGTATGTTTCGAGATTTTTAAACATAGCTCGGGTATGTGATCACCAATCCACATTAGACAAGCGTAGTCATTAAGACTAATCCCATCATATTAGCGATGACTTAAATTCTATGATGGAGACCTTTGCCCTGCAGTAGGACAGTTTATAGGGCGATACTTGACTTCACTTTGACTCGTAAAATCACTTGGTGGGGAGCGTAAGTAGGCTGTTATCAATATTTATAAGAAGGAATATTGCATTATATTAAAAATGAAAATTGTAATTACAATTGAAAATTGTAAGTTCAATCCAGGCATGCACCACACATCTATTTCCATTTTCGGTCAAACAAATACAGATAGAGTACGAAGTAATAAGATTTTAATGAAAACGTAGTCTGAATTCTTATTTGAATGCTTATATGAGTAGGTTTGAGATTATGACATGTGATGTGACGTCATAAAAATTTGGACTACTCTCACCCCTTGTCACACAATTTCACATTTTGTATCTACCCGTTCTAAATATAGTTCATTTCGTTATTTAAAGAGAGCTTCGGGAATAAAACAAAAGATAGGTTATATTTCATGCTACTCCGTTAACTAAAGGAGAAAGAAAACTGACCTACTACACGACGTAAAGTTTGCATATACAAAGTAAAACTAAACAATACTACACGTAACTACTGTAGTAAAAACAACAGTTGCACACGATATTATTCTCACTAAAAAATAAACACCATCTTTTGAAGTTGAAAACTTTTATCTCTCATAAAGTAAACTTGGAAGCGGGTATCCATTACGGCTGTTTGCAACACGGGGTTAAAGAAAGAATTAACATAGAGATGAAAAGCAAACCCGAATGAGCATGGCTCCTGAATAATATCGGAGTTGTTAAGCGGCTTGGCTTTTTTTATTAACTACTGTTTAACATAAATTTTTATACAGCAATGGTCCCCAAAATTTTCCTGACCTGGACTTATTTAAGAGTTTAGTAGATAATCATAATTTAAGCGTTTAGTCATTACATCCCAAGCTATCGCTTCGGAGCCCGAGGTCCGTTTTCCAGTTGCAACTCGGAGTAGGAGACCGGGCAAAGTGGAGACTTTGCCCGGTCTTTAGCATCCACAGTGGTGAGATTCTTGACCTGGTAGAAGATCAAGAAAAAGTTGGGAAATCTTACTCCTAGGCTACCCCTGGTTTTTGTTGTAAGCAAGGAGGGTTTACCAGGGATCACAAATCCACAAGGACACATAAAAATTATATTAGAACCACGTTCTTGTCACTGTACTGTTTCGTCATTCATCGTTTTAGATGACATTTGAAGTCATTCGTGGACCATTGGTCACCACATGGACTGGTTGGGAAACATTGGTATGGAAGAAAAACTACAAAGTACTCTTTGATATTTCATGAACAACTTTTGGGGCACCCTTATTGGCATTGTAGTGGAATTTCAAATTATCTTAGTCTGGTGTAAAAAACAATGTTTCCATGAGTACAGCCTCGCAAGAAGGGATTTAGTTTTAGAGTCTCACATACAGGTGGTTTACCAACCTCAAGGCTTTCTATAACAGTGACATGGACCGTTGGAAAGCCACGCTTCGGCATGAATGTGCCGGCTCGACTGGAGTTATACCACGGCCTCACAGAAAACCGGCGTGAAGCAGCACTGTGCTATCTTTCGCTGCGTGAGTGAGGGTACCGGAGGCCTAAGCCGGGGGAAAGGGGAGTTAAAAGGTTGGCAGCGCACTTGTGCCTCCAGTGGTGTCGCGGGTGTCCATGGGCGGGAACAATCGCTTACCATCGGGTGATCCGTCTGCTCCTCTGCCACCTATAACGTAAAAAAAAGGACAAGGAGGAAAGGATTTCACACATTGTGTTTCACAAAACGGCATATTTTCTAATCACTCTTTACATCACGTCTAATACTTTCAAATGATTGGATCCCTGCCACCAAATGCGAAAACTTAAATCAAGACGACTACAGCATTTCATTTCATAGAATTTTTTTCTCTTGCACGGAAACGTACATTGCATTGCAGATTGCACATAAAATGCATTATGGTTATTCATGTACTAACTCTGAAAAGTCACTGATCAATTTGAGGCTATCCTTTTGAATCATGCATGTTTATAATCAGGTATGTTGGCAATGTGTGGCCGTGTAGTCCCCGGCAGAGTAGAATAGGCCACCCTCACTCTTACCGAGGTGTCGTAAAAGGCGACTAAGGTGGCATGGCTGCTGGCATGATCATCACCACCCAGAGAAGGAAAACTCTGCCTTTATATCAAAACCCTCGCCAACCCGTCTGCCAAGCGTGGTGAGTATGGCAATTACCCCTCATGTGATTAAGGGAGGCCCATGCCCCAGCAGTGGGGACTTATTTAAGTCTTGCCAACATCTTCATCAGCCCATTTGGGCTGATGATGATGTTGGCAATGACAGTTTAGCGCTGTAATTGCCGATTTGTCCTACTTACCTACTCTCATTTTTGAAGCCGTTATTTATTTTTCACCCATAGGTATTTTTTTCTTTTTGATGATCTGATTAACCATAAAGTTTCTTGTAGCAGCATTGGCTCGAAATAGCTCTCTCAAGGCTCAATGCTAAGGTAGAGTTGGGGCCTGGCTGGATGTTCTCAGGCACGGGTACCCTTCAGGTAACAAGGTAGTGTGTTGATTTCTAATACTAACCAAAACTCAGGGGTTTTAGTTATTATTATTATACGCCGTGTGGTCCCCGGCAGAGTAGAATAGGCCACCCTCACTTTTACCGAGGTGTCGTAGAAGGCGACCAAGGTAAAGCTGCTGGCATGATCATCAGCACCCAGAGAAGGAAAACTCTGCATTTATATCAAAACCCTCGCCAACCCGTCTGTCAAGCGTGGTGAGTATGGCAATTACCCCTCATGTGATTGAGGGAGGCCCGTGCCCCAACAGTGGGGACATCATTCATCATCGTTCATCATCATCATCAGCCCATTTGAATGGGCTGATGATGATGATGAACACACTATCTGCTTTCCTTAATACATGTGACAGGGTAGATCTAGTTTCTTTCCATCTTGTTTTGTCACATCTATAAGGTTAAAGATATGATGAAATATCCAAAACTATTGCTCTCATTTTATTAATGATAATCTAAGGCGAGCGAGAAATTGCACACAGCACAATACAAGAAAAATGTGTTTAAGACGAATTAGCAAATAATGATGCCGCAGCATGAAAAGGACGCCATTCAGAAGTGCCTTTACAAAGGCTTTTGCTTTATTGAATGAGTTAAACAGTTATCTGCAGTAGGCATATTACAATAAGGAGACATACCTGGAGGCATAAACCTCAAATTGCCCGTGGGAGGCGCTGCGTACGGCACCCCCAGAAACATCTCCACAGGCTGCAGGTCATAGTGTCTGCTCGGCTTCACAATCCAGCCCCTCAAAGCTCCCTGCCTCAGGTGGTATTCCCTCGTCAGTCTCTTCCCGTCATCGCTCGGGTACCCCGGCGCGCCCTCGTTAGCCATCGGCAATAAGAGCGAGATGGCAATATAAATAAACATGTTATGGTTTATAATGGGACTCGCGTGCCGGCCAGTAGCCATTTTGTTTATTGCCTCTTTTTATACTGATCTCGAAATAGGCGGGGTTTTATTGTTTGTTTGCTCTTTGAGTGGTTGTGAGTCATGGGAATACTTTTTTGTCTCTTTCATTATCATTTATTTCACTTTTGACTAACGATAGCACTACATTTTCACGCACTTATATATTATTTATTCACTTAACATTAACACTGCTACATTATTACTACAGTACTGGCATTTGTTATTTTTTCCTTTTTTAAAGAAACTTATAGAAGGAAGTTTGCAATTATTTCTAACGAGCCGTTATTTTTTAAAATGGCCGATCTATAAATACAAGATGGCGTCGCGTGATCGGTTGCGTTAGCGCTTTAGTGAGTTGCGCACACGACTGGATCGTTTCCAAACTGTCCCCGCGAGATTCTAATACCAAAATACTACGGTGACGGGCGCAAACGATATAGCATTCAACGATAAATTTAAAATAGTTTTAACATTCCATGAATTTTGCAGTGGTACCTATTAATTAGACAGCAATATTAACAAAAGAGATTTAGATAAATATGCGTTGTTAATTAAGATACAGCTGTTGGGTAATTTTATTTGCTCATCATAAACAAATAAATAAAAGTAAGCCAAGCCAAGCCAGCAACATTTCATTTATTGTCCTGATACCGAAAACAAGGTTTTCTCTTGGATCTTCTATGTAAACCAAAAGAAGCAATGTACAAATAGACATCAAACGATCCGTTTGTAACAATGGTAGTGAACGCTGCCTGTGGCCCTGTGGTACAAAAATTTGTGTGCATGAACATGTATGTTTGTATTCGTCTGGGTGTTTTTTATGTATTATAAGATTGTACTTATAAAAGCAAAGTATTAAATGTATATTTTTGTAATTCTGCTTTTGGTCTTGATATCCGTAACAAGGTGCTTGAGCTCGTACCTATCTTGGAATCAGATCAATATATGAGATGTTGTGAAATATTTATTTATTATCAAAGTATACAAAACTAAAAGACTTAAGTAAAAAAACTACTTTGCAGTTCCGTATTTATGCAAATAAAGATTCATTTATTCATTAATAAAAACTTCTATAATGGACAATTATTTGTGGTAAAATAGGTATATATATGGTGCAGGTGCATATTACAGATACAGTAATCTGAAAATTGTAGTCTGTACCTGTGACTGTCTGAGAGTAGTGATGATGGTTTCATAGAGAGCCCACGTGACTCTACTGCTGTTTGAGTGTCCATGGGCGGCGGCAATCACCTACCATCAGCTGCTAAGAAATTACTAAAGACCGTAACCATGACAGAGACATGAATGGGCTTGCTCGACAGAAGTACCATGGTCTTACAGAAAACTGGCGTGAAGCAATGTCTCTGTATTTCGCTGCGTAAGTAAGGACAGTATCACCCTATATCACTATATAGGGTGGGACAGTCCCACTGCAGAACAAATGATGCGATTAGGATTAATCACCACACTTGCCTAATGGTGGTGATCATGATCCCGAGCTATGTTTGAAAAATTCGAAACATACCTTTGCTCGGCCCAGGAATCGAACCCTGGACCCCGAAATCACGGCCTGGTACTTAAACCACTAGACCAACGGGGCGACTAAGGATACCGAAGCCCCAATACAGAGGAAAGTGACTCCATTAGTGTTGCAAGTGTCCATGGTCGGCGGCAAATGCTTACCATTAGATGATCCATCTTCTCGTCTTTTACCTCCATCATCATCTTAGCGTTTTGTCCCGGTTGCATCCTAAGCTGTCGCTTCAAAGCCCGGAGTCCGCTTTCCTACTTCAACTCCTCCACTTCGCGCGGTCTCATGCATCCGTAGTGGTTAGTTTATTAACACGCATGTCATCCCTTACGATGTCAAGCCACACCTTTTTAAGTCTACCCCTTCTGCCGGGACCCGGCGGTGGTGCCATGATCAGACATTTGGTTCCCACGTAGCTGTCCGGTTTTCGCAGGACATGACCAACGTGGGTACGGTCTGTCACATTATCACATGAAAAAAAAAAACTATTTGTTTTAATTTAAATTCAAACAAAGACATTTACTGTTAAGAAATTTTATCTCAGAACAGCACGTAAACTCATATCTCATGTGCGTCAGGACGCGGGTTTTCTGGCGACGCGCGCGCTGCTACCCGCTGGCAACGCGCGGGTATTCTTGTCCATACCACGTGGCACGGTAAACATCCGGACACTGATGGGTTAGGAAGTAAGTACCTACCTAGTGCGGAAACAGTTTTGAATCCAACTTTTTCAAGCGTCTTGTTTTTATACTTCTTCTTCTTCGCTGATTCTGACTCGGAGCTTTGTATGTATTTGTCGACAACACAATACTTTTCTGATTTTGTCAAATAATGCTGGGGCGATCTATATCCGGGTTATAATTTCTTGTTCAGATTTCCATGCTTCTTCCACCCAAGCGCTTAGATATTTGTAATGTCGAACCCGCTCTATATTCTTACCTCCCACATATGTATCGGAATGCTGATCAGGGTTCTAGATACCATCATCATCATTGTCTTATGGACTGACCGGATGGCGCAATTAGTAGTGACCCTGCCTCTTACGCCAAAGGTCGTGAGTTCGATCCCCACCCTGGACAAACATTCGTGCGATGAACACTTGTGCTTTGTTCAGTGTCTGGGTGTAATATATGTATTTAAGTATATATTTGTGTTCCTCTGTTGTCTGATATCTGTAACACAAGTGCTTAAGCTACTTAATACGGAATCATGTCAACGTATGAAATGTTGTGAGAATTATTATTATTGATGTTAATTGACAATCCCGCCTTTTCACTGCTTTAATTCATCTTGTCTACTATTTTCTGGAGTTCCACTACAGACGCTGCTATGAGTAGAGTGTCATCGGCATAACGCAAGTTATTAACTACTTGCTCGTTGACTTTGACTTCAGCTTCAACGTTTTCAAGCGCTTTTAACATGACAGCCTCCGAGTAAATATTGAAAAGCAGTGGGGACAAGATGCAGCCCTGCTGAACGCCACGACAAATCTTAACCTCATCCGTTTCTTCATTATCTACCCTCACTGTAGCAGTTTGGTTCTCGCTTAAGTGTTTTATGATGCGTATGTCTTTACCATCCAGACCAATGTCTTCAAGAAACTCCAGTAACTGTTTTTATTCTAGAGGCGGCAAATGAGTAAAGTCACACACAATGATCACCAGATGGTAAGCGATCACCATCGCCCACGGATACCCGCAATAATAATACGCTCTGAACCTTTAAACTCCTCTCATGTCCCGATTTCGGCGGCTGATACCATGCAGCCGAAGCTAATCACCTCATGGTAATTGATTGCCACCAGCTATGGACATCCGTAACCAGTGGAGTCACAAGTACACTACTTACTTACTCCGCTGGCTCAGTGACCCAAATAGAGTCTTTGATAGAAATGGGGTGAGCCCTGCGTCTCATTGCCACTGCGACCAGTAGATGATCTATTGTGGCACAAAATAGAGTCTTGGCCTCCGATACAAGAGATCGCCACTTCGGTCGATCCTGCGCCTCTTCTTGCCAGTTATTGACCAGGAGCTCACGCAGATCAGTCTCGAAGACGTCCTTCCAGCGATGCCTAGGTCTACCAACTGGGCGTTGGCCCACGGGTCGGCCCTATTATCTAAAGTATATCCTCTAAGCTTCTCAGCAGAAGTACGAAATTGCTCATATAAAACAAGTACATTACCAGCATTTAAGCTCCCTTTACCTCCTGACTGCTAGGTTAATCGGAGTGATACCATGGCCTCACAAAAAACTGTGTTTTGAATGAGGGTACCTGGCGGCCCAAACCGGTAGGAGGAGAGGGTTAAAAGGTAGGAAGCGCACTTGTGGCTGCATTGATGTTACGAGTACGTCCATTGATTATCATAAATATATTTAAAAAACTCTTTTATTACTAGCAGTTTATTATATTTGAAGGGGTTAGAAAAGTTTTCTGTGATAAACTGGTATCCACTTAGAGGGTAGCGCAAGGCAGGACCTAAATAAATTAAAAATTCCATAATGAAAGAAGTTTTAAAAATATGGCCTTGCATGCTCTTACGCTGAAACTTCTAATAAATCCTACAAATACTCCATTAGGCTATGATATAAGTGGGCGTAAAAGCTTTCATATAGGTACTTTATTAATAGAGGTCAAGATTTTTCCGCGAGTGTAGAAAGTTTTGGTACCTATTAGGGTGGTTATGTTGAAGTTTTAAATATAGTAGCAGCTTATTATTATTATAAACTGTGCTTTTTAACTTTACTGCCTTGTTGAGGGCATTATACTGATGAACACTGTCCCCCAAGGAACATAGGGTCTTATCTCAGACAAATACAACACCTTCCCATACAACAGTAATCAGCTGATTGGTGCGAATTGACGGATTGGTGATGACAAACCAGAGCTATGTTCCAGAAATCGAGAACCCGTCCTGGGTTCGATTTATGGATACCAAGATCACTGCTGGAGTGGATAAAACTTCTTCTCGCATTGACGCTTGTTAACTTTAGGAGGTGCCCAAACATCACGCAGTTCCATTTGTAGTCGACTATATGACAGAAACAAGTTGAGTAGCTTGCGTTTGAGTTTTTAAAAAAAAAATAGTGTTAATTTGGACACACCTTGAGGATTTTAGATGTGATTATATATCTCTAGTATATGGTTAAAGAAATGACGAAGTTTCGTTAAGTTTGCGCATTTAAAAAAATAATAACAAATATTTCACAACATAATATACATTGATCTGACTCCGACACTTGTGTTACGGATATCAGAACCAACAGTGGAATTACAAATATATACATTTAACACTTTTCTTTTGTAAATACATACTTATATTACATATAAAACAATAGAAACAGATATGTTCATGCACACAAATATTTGTACCGTGCAGGAATCGAACCCGCAACCCTTGCAGCAGAGGCAGCATTCACTACCACTAATCCAAATGTGTCGTCAACATGGGTCGCATTACATGTTATTCTTTTACAAAAATTGATGCAATAAACCTATTCTGATCACAGCTGATAAACTTTTTGCTAACCCCATAAACGTAGTGATTACTTGCTCAGTGGTAGACACAACGATAAAAACTAAATCACGAAGCCAAAAATTATCAAACTCCAACACGATTCACTCGTAAATCTGAAAACACTAGGATTCTCCGTTCTCCCCATATGGATCGCATATATTCCAGTCCGCAAAATTCTAGCTAATAGTGACTCACAGCCGTCTAGACGCCGCAATAAAAAAAAACTTTTCGATCGCCGCTCCTATAACAGATCTTGGAATTGGGAAGTTTTTATTGGGGCAACCTTTTTGGTATAGTGAACGACAAACATGTGTTTTTTTTGCAGGTTTAAGCATAGTGCGTTTTTTAGTTCCATGGGTTCGAGTTGAAAATGTTTGTGCCATTGATAATCTTATAATATAAAAATGAATCGCAAAATGTGTTGGTAAGCGCATAACTCAACAACGCCTGGATCAATTTGGCCAATTCTTTTTTTAAAATGTTCGTTGAAGTCCAAGGATGGTTGTTACGGCGAGAAAAAATCGAATAATTGTCGGAAAAACCCTAAAAACAGCTCTTTTCTTTTTCACATACAAACGTTTTCTAACTAAAACGTAGAATCAATTAGAGTTTTATTGCTATTGTATAAAGTTCATATTTGTTGCCACATTACATTTTTTTTGACAGGACAAAGTCTGTCGGGTCAGCTAGTATAATATACAATACAATTATAATTTACAATATAATTATAATTAACTTTATTGAGATAAATAATTGAAATGCATCTGTGTGGCAATTGGACTGTATATAAACTGGCGATGCTAAAACTACCCAGATATTAGCAAACATTGGTTGTCTGGTATATTTGCATTTTTATCAGACACATTAACAAAACCATAGAATAAGACAATCATATAAAAATATAAATATATATCAAAAACAGTAAGAGCGATGGTAGCACAATGGATACGAATGCTCCTTCCACGCAGGTGATCGAGGTTCGAATCCGAGCATGCACCAATGATTTTTTCAAATCTATGTGCGTATTTCTACCATTAACATCTGCTCGGCGGTGAGGGAAAACATCGTGAGGAAAATTGCACGTTTCGTTTCTAAAACGTGTAACCATGATTCAGTTGGTCTGGTTTCCCTGCCAAAGGGTTGCGAAGGTCAGACGGCAGTCGCTTCATTATAATTACCAGATCACCCCATCCTGAATCATGGTCTAAGCGTACCCCGGGCTCCAAAGCGAGAGCTTTGGTCGCAACCGGGAATTACACGCTAAGATGAAGAATAAATAGTTTTTTCAATTTTCGCGTTGCATTATATCTATAATTAATCGAGACGGAAATTGGATTGAAAATGTAGGAGAGCCACGCTTAGGCATGAATGGGCCGGCTCGACCGGAGGAGTGATACCACTGCCTCACAGAAGACCGGCGTGAAGCAGCGCCTGCGCTGTGTTTCGCCGTGTGAGTGAGGTTACCGGAGCCCCAATGGGGGGGAAGGGGAAAAGGTTGGCAGCGTATTTGTGACTCCACTGGTGTTGCGGGTGTCCATAGGCGGCGGAATAGCTTACCATCAGGTGATCCGCCTGCTCGTCTGCCACCTCTTATATATAAAAAAAATAACACGATATTTATTATGTAATACAACATTGTGTACTCACATATTTTGTCGACGTTTCGGCTACGTTACAGCAGCCGCCAGTCTGCTCGTGACCACGGCTGCTGTAACGTAGTCGAAACGCCGAGTAAAATATGTGAGTAGACAATGTTGTATCATATAATAAATATCGTGTTAATTCCCGTCTTGATTTATTATAGTTAAGATGAAGAAGATCGAAAAAAGTATTTTTTTAATCAGCCTTTATACTGTCCCACTGCAGTGGGACAGTATAAAGGCTGATTAAAAAAAGGCCATCATAGAAATCAAGTTATCGCTACTATGATGGGATTAGGCTTAATTAGGAAAAAAGTATTAAAACATAAATAATATAAAAGAGGCTAGTCCAGCCGTCGATCCTCAACATCCTCCCCTCCTGTGGCGAAGCCACATCACTGGAGGGGATCAGCGACTGGACCGGCCGGGCTCACAGCTTATTTACGTCTATTTCAAGCGTCTATTAAGATCTTAGACAAATTGTCTAAGATTATAATAGACGTTTTAAGTCTTATTAAGTTTTTTTTTTCATATGAGAGGTGGCAGACGAGCAGACGGATCACCTGATGGTAAGCTGTTTTGTTATTACGTTAACGAAAAAATAATAACGATGTGTAAAAATAGGCATCTAATATTATTCTGTGGAAAGTTTTCAGTTGAAAATGGAAAAATATTCTTGCTTCTTGTAACTCTATAACAAGAGCCAAGAATATTTTTCCATGTTAAGTATTCCTCTGGTTAAACCCAACTTACAATGAAACAAAAAACGAGAAAACTTCTAGTACAAAATTATGTTATTTTTCTTTACAAACAGCTCTAAATTCGTCTTTGGAATGCCCCGCCTTATTAATGTGCCGACGCGAGACAGGTGACAGATGACGGCTGACAGTGACACTGACAGCTAGTCGAAACGGGTCTGTCTTAAGTGTGTTAGATTGTAGAAAGATCAGCTGTTAGACTTTTTTTATTCTTGTACTCATAGTAGAGTATAGGTTAACCACATAATACTATGTATGTTCAAATGTTTGAATACAGGTTATATTAAAAAATATCTTTAAATGTTTTAAAAAATAAATGCGTTAAACAGTTCATATACATACTGATAAATATTTTACGTGAATATTTTTGTTTTGTGTCATTTTTTTTATTCCAATATGTTTTTTTTTATTATTATTGTATGATATAGGTAGCAGATGTGCCTTTACTGCCGCACTTAGAGACTTTAAATTACCTTTAATAGTCACTTGAGAAAAAAATTGACACCTATTATAATACGCATATAGACTAAATAGATAGATAGATAAATACTCTTTATTGCACAACATACAAAACTTAAAAGCTAAGTATAAAGAGATAGATAGGTCTTATCGCTGGTACTAACTAATAGACTAGTTGAGAAACTATTCAAAATGTGCAGGTTTCCTTCTTATGTTTTCCCTCACCACCGAGCGAATGGCTGAACTATACCATGTACCAATTATTGATTATACATACATTTAAATAATCCAGTGGTGCCTCGTACATGCTCTGACTCAAACTTAAAACCTCCCGTATGGAAGATGAGTTCATATCCATTGATGGCACCCATCGCTCAAACATGCACCGGATAAAGAAAGGCCGTGGGAGAGTCAGGTTTCGGCAACGTGACAAAACAGCTGAGTGGCAACTGTTTTGGTAATACGCCACGGTAAAGTGTTTCTTTGTATTGTACTATATTAGTGACTTCTATTCTATCCCATGGCAGTTTTAAAAACATAATCAAAGGTCAGCAAACTTGTGAAAATGCGAAACATTCACATGAATCAACGAAGCGTGCGCGACGCACCGTCAGAGTCCGCCATTCCGAAAATAATCCCAACCCCGCACAAACGTACAAAAAGAATAGACTGGTCCATAAGAGGCGTACAGACTACAGTGCGACAAGGCAAGGCCGTATAAACACTTTTTTTTTATATGAGAGGTGGCAGACGAGCAGACGGATCACTTGATGGTAAGCAGTTCTGCCGCCCATGGACACCCGCAACACCAGTGGAGTCACAAGAGCGCTGCCAACCTTTTCCCCTTCCCCCCCATTGGGCCTCCGGTAACCTCACTCACACGGTGAAACACAGCGCAGGCACTGCTTCACGCCGGTCTTCTGTGAGGCCACTTATCCGTGAAAGAGCCATGCTTTGGCATGAATGGGTCGCAACGTCGAGATACAGCGGCTGCGTTGTTTTCGCGCAAGTGAGGTTGCTGACGGCCTAATCCGTGGGGAAATAGAGTTTTTAAACTTTTGCAGTGTTCATGTTTCCATGGACGACGGCCATTGCTTACCATCAGGTGATGCGTCAGCTCATCTGCCATCAATGACATGGAAAATCGTCGTCCTCAGCTGTGCGAATTCATTTATTTTGAGGGCAAAAGCTGTGGCAAAAGTATTTCTTTTGACGGATGCCTGCTGTGTGAGATCTTATTTTGTTTCATCTTTTTTATGTTATAGGTGGCAGACGAGCAGATGGATGGCCTGATGGTAAGCGATTGCCGCCACCCATAGACACCCGTGACACCAGTAGAGTCACAAGTGCGCTGCCAACCTTTAAACCCCCCATTACCCCGGATTAGGCCTCCGTACCCTCACTAACGCAGCTGCGTCTACCGTACCGTATGGCTGCCGGGTCTACGCAATGTGTCCTCAATTCATCACAATTTTGATCAAAATCCTCACCTTGGCGTGAAATACCAAGTTGCGTCTAAAACTAGTCGCTTCGAGGTAATTACACAGAGGCAACTGTCCGGCTGACCTTCGCAACCCTTAGACTTCAGAGATTCAGTATCTCAAAATAGTAAGTTACCTACAATTTTTGAGACACTATCCGAGACGACTTTCCGAGATCGAATCCGAAATGAGGTGATCCGGTAGAGAACCAAAGTCATCGACATTGCTCACCGGATTAGCAAGCTTAAGTGGCAGTGGGGCGCCCTCTGGCTAGGTGGGGGGACGATCTGCGCAGGATGGCTGGCAAGAGCTGGATGCAAGAAGCCATGGATAGATCACAGTGGCGAACAATTGGAGAGGCCTACGTCCAGCAGTGGACTGCGATAGGCTGATGATGATGATGATCCGAGACGTGCAGGTTTCCTAACGATGTTTTTTTCACTGTCGAGCTAATGGTAGAAATATGCACATATATTTGAAATCCCCGTATCGAGCGCGCGTTCTTATCCAATCGGCTACCATCGCTTCCATCCAAATACATATTGCACAAAAAATCCACCCTTACAAAGTCAAGTCTGCGGACGCCCTTACTCGGCACAGCTGCTGTGTTCCAGAGATATCGATTGCAAAAAGTACAGACAAACAGTCAAGCTAACGGTGTGTACACAAGCTCAAGTTCCCGCTCGATCGCAAGGCGAATCCTTAAGATTCTTTGCCAATAAGAAAATGCTTGCACTTTGCGGTAGCACTTTCAGACTTACTGAGGAGTGCTTTGATAAAATGTACAATGGTGAAAGTCTAGATATTAAGGGAAATAAAAGTACTTTTACTAAGAGAACGTCTGAAAAAAGCTACTTTGGCAGATCTTGCTTGTTCTGCAGTATTTATAAAAAAAAATCTGCGTGTGGCAAATTAATTCAAACATTATATACGCAAATTTAAAAAAAAAAACTTATTTAGGTATATCTGACATGTTAATTTGATTTTTTTTATTCACTTTGTAATTTTATTGCTTTTATTTATTTCACGCCGTGTGGTTCCCGGCAGAGTAAAATAGGCTACCCTCACTCTTACCGAGGTGTCGTAAAAGGCGACTAAGGTTACCTTATAGAATAGGACCAAAAATTTACCATATTTTATGCAAATAAAGATTATTTGCATTTGCATAACATACAAAATACTTTTTAAATTAAACAGATATAACTATGAGGGAAAACATCGTGAGGAAACTTGCACGTTTTGAATAGTTTCTGATACTCGTAACCATGAATCAGTTGATCTGGTTCCCCTGTTAAAGGGCTGTAGAGGTCAGACGTCAGTCGCTTCATTATAATTACCAGATTCCGCAAATCCTAGATTGTTTTAAGCGTATTTCTTGCCCCAAAACTTTATACGCTACCAGGAATCACACGATGAGATGGGAGTGAGAGGTGTGTATCTGATAAGAAATTACTAAGAACGATGTGAATCGTGACTCCAAATGCAAACTAAGCCTTAACTAATTTAATTTTCTCAACTTTTACGCACCATTGCCATCTCCCTTAACAACCAAAATCCGACCTTAAGTGCTAATAAATAAAAAACTTTCTAACACTTAATTAATTAGCCGATGTGGAGAGGGCTTACGCAAATCCCTAGAAGGGATAAAATATTTGCCTCCAGATCAGAGCAGATGTGACGTGGGCGGTCGTATTTCTATACTTATAATATTATTTCATGCGCGACAGAAACGATATACAGGGTAGTCTATATCAGGACCATGTTTAATAGATATAATGAAACTTTTGCATATCTATATGACATTACCACGGACACCTGTAGAACTAACGCTGGGCTACGCGTGCCCATTCGCCGAATATGCAGTCTTACAACGACAATTTCAATGACAATAATATTGACATCCCCTTGTATTGACTTGTGACTCCACTGGTGTCGCGGGTGTCCATGGCGGCGGCAATTGCTTACCATCAGGTGATCCGTCTGTTCATGCTACCTATTACATAAAAAAAAATATTGACATATTCGCTTGCAATTTGCACAAATTTAAAAGGCTTGTCTTAGAGAAGCTGTCGTTGTAGGTTTTTTTTTATTATATTAGGTGGCAGACAAGCAGGTACGGAAAACTGTCGCTTCGAAGTATTACACAGAGGCAACTGCCGGCTGACCTTCGCAACCCTTAGACTTCAGAGATTCAGTATCTCAAAATTGTAAGTTACCTACAATTTTTGATACACTATCCGAGACGACTTTCCGAGATCGAATCCGAATGAGGTGATCCGGTAGAGAACCAAAGTCATCGACATTGCTCACCGGATTAGCAAGCTTAAGTGGCAGTGGGGCGCCCTCTGGCTAGATGGGGGGACGATCTGCGCAGGATGGCTGGCAAGAGCTGGATGCGAGAAGCCATGGATAGATCACAGTGGCGAACAATTGGAGAGGCCTACGTCCAGCAGTGGACTGCGATAGGCTGATGATGATGATGATCCGAGACGTGCAGGTTTCCTAACGATGTTTTTTTCACTGCCGAGCTAATGGTAGAACCATGCACATATATTTGAAATCAATGCAATGGGCTACCATCGCTTCCATCCAAATACATATGGCACAAAAAATCCACCCTTACAAAGTCAAGTCTGCGGACGCCCTTACTCGGCACAGCTGCTGTGTTCCAGAGATATCGATTGCAAAAAGTACAGACAAACAGTCAAGCTAACGGTGTGTACACAAGCTCAAGTTCCCGCTCGATCGCAAGGCGAATCCTTAAGATTCTTTGCCAATAAGAAAATGCTTTCACTTTGCGGTAGTACTTTCAGACTTACTGAGGAGTGCTTTGATAAAATGTACAATGGTGAAAGTCTAGATATTAAGGGAAATAAAAGTACTTTTGCTAAGAGAACGTCTGAACATGAAACTTGCACGTTTTAAATAGTTTCTGATTCTCGTAACCATGAATCAGTTGATCTGGTTCCCCTGTTAAAGGGCTGGTAAGGTCAGACGTCAGTCGCTTCATTATAATTACCAGATACCGCAAATCCTAGATTGTTTTAAGCGTATTTCTTGCCCCAAAACTTTATACGCTACCAGGAATCACACGATGAGATGGGAGTGAGAGGTGTGTATCTGATAAGAAATTACTAAGAACGATGTGAATCGTGACTCCAAATGCAAACTAAGCCTTAACTAATTTAATTTTCTCAACTTTTACGCACCATTGCCATCTCCCTTAACAACCAAAATCCGACCTTAAGTGCTAATAAATAAAAACTTTCTAACACTTAATTAATTAGCCGATGTGGAGAGGGCTTACGCAAATCCCTAGAAGGGATAAAATATTTGCCTCCAGATCAGAGCAGATGTGACGTGGGCGGTCGTATTTCTATACTTATAATATTATTTCATGCGCGACAGAAACGATATACAGGGTAGTCTATATCAGGACCATGTTTAATAGATATAATGAAACTTTTGCATATCTATATGACATTACCACGGACACCTGTAGAACTAACGCTGGACTACGCGTGCCCATTCGCCGAATATGCAGTCTTACAACGACAATTTCAATGACAATAATATTGACATCCACTTGTATTGACTTGTGACTCCACTGGTGTCGCGGGTGTCCATGGGCGGCGGCAATTGCTTACCATCAGGTGATCCGTCTGTTCATCTGCCTACCTATTACATAAAAAAAATATTGACATATTCGCTTGCAATTTGCACAAATTTAAAAGGCTTGTCTTAGAGAAGCTGTCGTTGTAGGTCAGTTTCACATTTTCTGTATTCTGTTTTTTTTTTATTTAGACATATTATTTTATAGCAAAAATTATGCATGTTGTCTTGTTTAACTTAGTGTTAGGCACTGCGCGACTTTACATAACATTGTGACTATCATGTGGATAGCGTTGTGTGCTGCATTATTGTTAATCATTTTAAGAACTTTTGTGTTTAGAATTTCTTATGTGTAGTTGTTTGCTGTTCCATAATGACATGCCTTCAACAATATCCTATGAGATTATTTGCCGATGACAGCACTATATTCATCATCAGTAACCCACACTCGTCCACTGCTGGACATAGGTCTCCCCTAATGCACGCCACTGCTCCTGATTTTCGGCCACTCTCATCCAGCCCACACCAGCCAGCCATCGAATGTCATCATCCCATCTTGTCGCAGGGCGTCCTACACTACGCTTACCGAGTCGCGGTCTCCACTCAAGGACTTTACGGCTCTAAGGCTTCCGGCTGTCAGTTCTGCGGCTAATATGACCAGCCCACTGCCACTTCAGTTTGCTAATTCGGTGGGCTATGTCGGTGACTCTGGTTCTCTGTCGGGTTACATCATTTCTGATGCGGTCCTTCAGAGATACTCCGAACATAGCCCTTTCCATAGCTCTTTGAGCGACTTTGAACCGGTGGACACACTATATTAATAAACACAGCACTATATTAATAAAATGTAATACCAATTTGACAAATGAAAATGAAATTACAATGATATTCAACAATATAATTAAATGGCTCGACATGAATAATTTAAATTTTAATATTAACAAAAACAAAATTTATGCACTTTCGTCAATATACTCAGGCACCTAATCTGTACTATACGTTATGACTGACGCTACCATAGAACCTGTCGCCACAAGAAAGTTCTTAGGTTTATATGTTAACTATCAAACCAATTGGCTAACTCATACAAATGATTTATGTACACGTATAAGTAAATTTGTTTTTGCACTACGATCTCTTTCTAAAGTAGCTAATTTAGAAACAGTTGTAACTGCTTATAATAGATGTGTTGCCTACATTCTTCGTTACGGAATCGTATTCTGAGGTAATTGTACGAACAAAAATATTTTTGAAAACACGATAAAAAGTAGCATCAGGGCAATGAAAGGTTTAAAACAAAGAGATAAGTTGCAAACAACATATTAAAGAGCTGAAAATACTAACAGTGACAATACTAACCTTTACATTTATGAAACTGCGATGTTTATCAGAAGGAATCCACATCTTTTTCCTACTATATCTTCTGGCCAATCAAAAGTTAGCAAACGTCATGGACATAAGTTAAGTGCACCAATTACTAAGACGGCATTGAAAGGAAATAGCTTGTACTGTATGTCCCAAAAATTTAAATATTGCCAAACAAAATTAAAGAGGTCAATTTAAATACATTTCGAAAGGAACTAATAAGTAAAGCCTATTATACGAAGCTATAGCTGAATTTTTAATTGGCAAATTATAAAATACAAATTTAATTGACAGTATAAATGACAAATTATTTAGACTTTTTTATTTTGAATTATTATGAATTGACATTGAATGCCGTGTGGTCCCGGCAGAGTAGAATAGGCCACCCTCATTCTCACCGAGGTGTCGTAAAAGGCGACTAAGGTAAAGCTGCTGGCATGATCATCAGCACCCAGAGAAGGAAAACTCTGCATTTATATCTAAACCCTCGCCAACCCGTCTGCCAAGCGTGGTGAGTATGGCAATTACCCCTCATGTGATTGAGGGAGGCCCGTGCCCCAGCAGTGGGGACTTAAATGGGCTGACGATGACGATTGTTTAAATAATTTACTTTTATCGTTTTTTATTATTATTATTACATGTAATCCGAATCTCATTATTTTACTATTACGAATTTCTCTTTTTTATTAACTAAGTAATTGTATTAATTTAATTTTTTCCTTAATTTTGTACGCTTGTTAATGGCTAAACAGTAGTGATACTGTACCTTTTTTTTCACACCATTTGTATTGCTACCACCTATGTTTGCAAATAAACTATTTGTATTTGTATTATTTGTATAAATAAATAAAATTAACATGCTGAGCAAATACAAACGAGAAATAATAAATGTGCTTTTACTGCTAGACGTTTTGAGCAGCTGTCATCACAAGCTGATTCTAAGAAATCAAAAATGTTAAAAAATATCCTCTAACTGACTTCGGTTGAGACGGTCAATGTCAACGATCAGCCACTTACGCAGGATTTATTATAGTGCTCAAGTGTGTGCGAAAACACAGGTGCATGGGATGCATGGGACCGATGGGACACCAAAAATCAGAATTTCTGCGTCAATTTGACAACTTTCTGTTTATCATCATCCCGATGCTGCTAGTCTGTGGCGTGCCATATAGAGGCCTGTGTCCATCAGTGGACCAAGGGAAATTAAAACGCGTTTTATGATATAGGGGGCAGATGAGCAGGCGTATCACCTGATGGTAAGCGATTATCGCCGCCCATAGACACCTGTCACGTTAAAAGAGTCACAGATGCGCTGTCAGCCTTTTTAAAAGGGATTGAACTCTTTTCTTGAAGTGCAAACCTTCATCGGTATCGGTCCGGAAACACCGCAGGCGAAAGTTTAATCCACAGCTATTAGCGGGAGTAACCGCATAAATCAATAGTTAAAAAATCCCATTTGTTTGTTTGTCTGTTTGATCGCGCTAATCTCGGAAACTCTCTCGGAAATGTTGGTTGTAAAGCTTTAAGCCTGGGAAACATGGTATAAGGTACCTTTAATTTATTTTGATTTGTTTTTTGTCAAACGAATTTTTTTCGCGAGCGGAGCGTCCGCCAGTTACAAAATAAATCTGAAGCTAATGGGAGAGTAAAAGCTGTGATATTTTGTACTTTATTATTTTCAACGAAATTTACTCAACCGAAATATAAAGGTATTACAAACGTACAAAAAGTCATTAATTATTTATAAGTAAAACTCTTCATAAGAAATAAAGTGGATTTTATGATTCCAATTCTTATTCTATTTTTATGATATCTAATAATGAAATAATTCAATAGTTGAAATGGCTCTTATTTTGTTCAGAAAGTAATAAAATATTTCTATCTATTGTTGAGTAAATCCTTTAGTAGTGGCATTGAATGCTCTATTTTAATTTATCTTTAGTTATACAAGAATAGCAATCCATATGATATTATAAGTGGGGAAGTGTGTATGTCAGTTTATTTCATCCACACAAATGTTTGCCAAGACGCGGTCTCCACTCCAGAACTCATTTACCCCATCGGTTGTCGGTTCTGTGGCTAATATGGCCAGCCCACTGCCACTTAAGCTTGCTAATCCGGTGAGCAATGTCGATAACTTTGGTTCTCTGCCGGATCACCTCATTTCGGATTCGATCTCGGAGAGAGACGCCGAGCATTGCTCGTTCCATAGCACGCTGAGCGACCTTTAACTTGTGGACCAGCCGTACCGTAAGTGTCCACGTTTCGGCTCCTTTTCGCGTCTTGGCAAACGTAATGTAGGGCGCCCTCTGGCTAGGTGGGGGGACGATCTGCGCAGGATGGCTGGTAAGAGCTGGATGCGAGAAGCCATGGATAGATCACAGTAGCGAACAATTGGAGAGGCCTACGTCCAGCAGTGGACTGCGATAGGCTGATGATGATGATGATGATGATGACACAAATGTTTGTACTGTGCGGGGATCGAAGATGAGATCATAACATGCAGGCAATTCAAAAAAACACGAGTAAATTGACATGCGTGATGAATCCTCAGACACCAGTTAGCAGATTCATTACCAGAAGCACCACCATCATTATCTTAGCATTTGTTTTCGGTTGCATCCGAAGTCACTTTGAAGTCCGGGTTCGCTTTCCTGCTATATCTCCTCCACTTTGCAGGGTCTTTGAATTCGATAGTGGTGGGTTTATTACCGATTGCACAGTGCAACATCAGGCTCGATAAAATAACTATTAAAAAAGTGTTCTTTTTTTGCATGAGGCGACAAAATGAGAAAGCTGGTCACCTGATGCCAAGTAATCACCGCCGCCCATAAACATCTGCGTGATCAAAGAAGTCGCTGATGCATGCCTTTAAGATGGCGGGTAAGGCACACTAGCGACGCCTATTGATTCGAATTGTTAGCACCTAAACTGACCTTTTCAACAATTTCGAAACTCCAGCCTCTTGGAAAGCATTTATACTATTTATTTAATACTTATACTTAACTTTTTGGTCTGCCTTTGTACTCGAAATTGAATTATTGAGATAGAGACACGAAATTGCTTAAAATAGATCCGGTTTGGTAGCTAACAATTTAAATCGATTGGCATCGTTAGTAAGGGGTACCCGTTGCCTTAAAAAAGAAGTGAGCTTTCTTTTTTTAATCGCACCTAACTTGTTACCGCCAGGAAATATTCTTGCAGTAAAACCGTTCCACAAAACAAAAGTATGTGGTTAAAAGTTTCGTTTTCTTTCGTAATTGAAACCTAAACGTTAAATACATTTGTTATTCAAATCGCACCCCGTAAAAATGATAAGAGGCCCCAAAACGAGGTGGCAACTGCCCCCAAGATATTAACCCCCCATTAACGATGGTGGGCGATAAAACAACGACAGAATTCCAAATGCCCCATTAGGATGCTGTTTTTTTTACTGTGTTTATTCAAATTAATTGCTTTTTTATGGCCATTCCGAAATCGTTGTTCTGTTATCGTTTGTTTGCGCTGTGATTTTGATGTCGGCTGTTATTTATGAAGATCCGATATCTGAGTCCAGCCGGATTTACAGCTCCTCTGTGTACAGTAAATCATGTGTGCAGAGGAGCGAAGTTACATAACCATGTTAATTTTTCTTGCTAGAGTTCCGTACCTCAAAAGAAAACAAATTTGCTAGGAGTGAAGTAAAGTTTACTCTCCGTTTGATCATGTATCTGTCATGATAATAGGGGTTAAAGTATGAAATCGTCGTTTTTTTTCTAGACACAATATAGATTATTAATTACTATAAAACCCCAAAAAGTTACTATGACATATTCTTATGTTGATTAAAGATCATATTTCAAAGGGGTGTAATGTGCAGATCAGATAAAATTGTATTCTTGATGCAAAAAAAATTAACTGAAAGTGACTTTTTTTGTTAGACAGAATTGATGCTTTCAGCATTGTTATCCATGAAATCACAGTTAAATATAAAACAATGCCATTAACATTTACTTTGAAAATTAAAAAATGTTAGTATGGAAAATTTTTCTTTTCAAATCTTCATCCAATTAATCTATTTATAGGGGTTAAAGTATGAAATGGCCGATTTCATACTTTGAACCCTAATATTCTTATGTTTGTTAACTATATTTATGAAATAAAAAAGTCGTGTTAGTTATACTCTTTACAAATTAGAGACGACTGGACTCATTTAGCTGAAAATTGACGGAAAGGACATGGGATACTTTTTCCCGAAAATGACAGGTTCTTGTGGAATGAACAAAAACGAATACTATAAAAGCTAGTCTATAATTTAAAAATAAAGTCTTGTCAGTTACACTATCACGTCAGTGAAGTTCTAACATCACCTAAGTCATTTTAAGCAAGTTTTCAGGTAAGCCATTAGAATTCACTTGTTAATTCCCGTTGTGATACCTTTTCAACATTTAAAAGATTTTTGATGGCCGCAACTAAATTCTGATTGATAAAAACGATCCAGTCTTCCAAGTCTCGAAGTCTGCAAATTAGTAAAAAAATAAAAAACTAAATTGTGACTTACTGTGGTCATCTTAAAGCGTAGGTCATTTTATGACTTCCGTGTTGTTACTTTTTTGTTATTTGAAAGGTTTTATTGGTCGTATCTCGATTTTGATTGGGCGAAATGACGCGTCTATCGATTCTCTAGTGAATGGCATCAAAATGTCAAAACCGCCAAAAAATTACTTACGTGGTGTTAGAAGTTCTAACGATTTATAACTCAAGAACGGCTGAAATGTTTTGGTGAAAATTAGTGGGGACGTAATTTAGAACCAGGTGAAGGGCGTTTGATATTCTTTATCCCTAAAAATGTCAGGCTCTTGTGGGAACCAATACTACGCAGGCGAAACCGCGAGCAATAGAATGAAAACTTGCACTTACACAAAGCACTTTAGCAAATACAAACGAGTCGATAAACATTGGAAGAAAAAAAAAGAACATTCAATATACCTAAATCAATTGGTTCGTCAAGGTGTCTTTGGCCTAAAAAGACATTTTCACAGTCTGTAGCCCACATCTTAATTATAACAGATTCTTAATTAACCATTCTTCAAAAGTAATTCTTCGTAACTTTCCGTTTTATTAAAGGGCGAAACTTTATGGACCATTCAGAAATTTATTGTCAAAATTAAAGAAAGTTATTTCGAAATCGAATTGCCTTTTTAACAGAGGCCAAATAATCTTTTACTGATAATGTAATTGCTTGGAAACTTCTGAAAGCAAATTGAAATGTTTTGATGTTATTTATTTACTATTATTTGCTTTGTATTGGGATGTTTCTGAAGACAACTTATAGTTTTCACAACTGATTCTTAGTTCAATCAGTTTATTTTGAATGAAATATATAATGGGTTTCGATTTTTGAAGTTTTTCAAAGTAGCAGCATATCTATTTGGAATATTTAGTTATTTGTTATTTCATTTTGAATCACATGTCACTATACCTACATCATGTTTTAGGTGTCTTAAAAACCTTTAAAGGGCAGTTTATTTTCTTCAAGAGGCATTGGGTCCAATCGCAAAACAAAATCTTCTTAACAATGGAAAAGCGATATTGCGCTGATTAATGCAATTTGGTATGGAAATATTACTATTTTCCAAAGGATTCTCGCGACCTTCATCAGATCGTCGGTCCACATTGTGGGGGGCCTGCCACGGCTGTGACTTCATGTACGTGGTCTCCAGTCGAGGACCTTTTCCGCCCCAACGGCCGTCTGTTCGCTCCTCGCTATGCTGGCCATTGCCACTTGAGGCATGCACAGGACCGATCTGTGTGGAGAACATCATCATCATCATCATCATCAGCCCATTTAAGTCCCCACTGCTGGGGTACGGGCCTCGCTCAAACACATGAGGGGTAATTGTCCATACTCACCACGCTTAGCAGACGGGTTGGCGAGTGTTTTGATATAAATGCAGAGCTTTCCTTCTCTGGGTGCTGATGATCATGCCAGCAGCTTTACCTTAGTCGCCTTTTACGACACCTCGGTAAGAGTCAGGGTGGCCTATTCTACTCTGCCGGGGACCACACGTCGTCTATTGGCTGAAATGATGATGATAACCTGGAAATAAACACAGCCTCACATAAAAATTGGCGTGAAGCAGCGCTGGCGCTATGATTCACCGAGTGAGAGTACTTGAGGCCCAATCAGGGAAAAGTCAATCCAAAGATTAGCTGTGCACTTGTGACTCCACTCGTGTTGCGGCTGTCTGCACTGTCACATAAAAAAGTATAAAAATTACCATAAAAATGTAACCTCAAAAAGGTCGCTGATAAAATTTAACCGGTCCTTTTTAGACGTTTAGGGCCGTTTCAGCCAATTGTGAGCGAGTAAAATCAGGTTGATATCACTTTGTACTCGTTCCGCACGTACAAGTGCCTTTTAAGGCTATAAAGGCCAAATAGTACTGGTATCAACGTAAAAATGGATTGGAGGAAGAGAGACAGCGATTTTGAATAGTAATTTCATCGCTTTTTAGCACCCACGACATCCTTCTAAACACTATTCTTTTCCATGTATTTGGAACGATTGTCATAATATTTTGAAATTGGATAAAAATCCTTTTTTTTAGGGTAATAAACGGAACCCTTATAGGACCACTTTGTTGTCCGTCTGTCTGTCTGTCTAGACCCTTTATCTGAAGAACGCGTGGACGTATCAAGCTGAAATTCAAATGAAATACTCAGGTCTATTGTCCCTTTAAGCTGTGAAAATATCAAACTTCTAAGCCAAGCCAATCAAAACATACAGCGGATTATGACGATATTATCAACAAATTTTCGACATTCGCAAAGGAATCAAAACCTACAGGGTACTTCCCGTAAACTCAGAATCTTGAAATTTGGCATGAAGTATTGTCATAATTATAATGCAAATATAGGAAAAATTGCAAAAATCATTTTTTTTTTAGTTATATAATATAATAAAAATAATTTAATTAAATAAAACTTACTACCTTATTTCTCACAAACGAATAAAGGTATCATATTGAAATTTATAATACCAAATACCTAGGTCTACTGTCGCTTAGATGTGAAAAAATCAAACTTCTAAGTTAACGCGATCAAAAGATACAGCAGTTTATACCGCTACGTTTGTACGGCGAAACCCTCTGTGCGCGAGTCAGACTCGCACTTTGAGGGTTTTTTTTTTATATTTTGACAGCTGAAGGAATAATAAAAAACAATTGGTATGTGGGATGGGATAAATAACACACCCAGGTTTCAGGAATAAAAGCTTCTATAATAATAATCCTCTTGACTACGTCTTTCGCCTTTCACCGTCGTCGGCCATGCGTCGTCTATCTCACTCTCGCACGTCATTCTATAATTCAAATATCGATCTCTTACACGTTCCTTACCATGCATCTACCGATCACCAATCCATGTGGGATGGGATAAATAACACACCCAGGTTTCGGGAATAAGGCTTCTATATTCTATATTAATTATAATCGTCTTTACGTCTTTACACCTTTCACCGTCGGCCATACGTCGTCTATCTCACTCTCGCACGTCATTCTATAATTCAAATATCGATCTCTTACACGTTCCTTACCATGCATCTACCGATCACCAATCCTACACTCGGCCATCCTACACTCAGTATGCCCTCATACTGCACTCATACGTCTTCTATACACCTTAACTATCTACTTACATCTTTAGAAAAACAACACAAAAAAAACTTCTTAATATAAACAAAACCACTTTACAATAATTACACCTTCATAAAATCGCTATAAAAAACACACATCTAAACTTCTTTCTCTTCTTATAATCCATCATTATTTCTTCTCTCCAAACGCTATGTTCTCCCCTTGATTTCAACCTCCCTCTTTTCCTCGTTTTCCAAAACGCCGTCCATGTTCTACCCCTTTTCTTCTTTCCTCTATGTCGATTCTCTTTTCCACAAATTATTTTCCGATGTTGAGTTCGATAATTATTTTTTGCAAGATGTTTGAATATAATTTTAATGTCAAACATTATATCTTTGACAGCCGTCAATGTTTTGTCGGAGACTTCGTCTTGTAAACCATCAACAGATTCTATTTTGGCGTGTGGCTGATTTCCCCGACAGCCCTTCAGGCTTTCCATTACCATTGTCTTTGTCTCTGGCCATTCCTCTTGTGTTGACGCCATTATCAACTTCTTGTCAACTTGAAAACTGTCACTACTCAAATCACCGTCATTATGAACAAAGTCAACATAGCATTCCTCTACGCAATTATTCATGTCTTTCAGCTGATTCTCCACGTCCACGTTCTCTATCACCTCCAGGTCTGTACTGCTGCTGGTTTCACGCTCTTCATCACTTTCACATCGGTTTTCTTCCGCTAGCTTACTAAAGTCACGTTCTTCATCACAATCATTTTCTTCGTCATCCATACTTTCTTCATCTTCCTCATCGTACTCTCTATCATCGTCTTCGTCGTCATAAAATTCACACTGTGCGTCCTCTTTGAAGTCAGTTTCACTCTCCGAACCAAAAATGTATAAAAACTCCTCTTTGAACATCAGAAAGTCCTGGTATTGTAGTTCACGAAACATTGCCGCGTCTCCAGCCAAGGAACTCAAGGCTATATGCAAGGTTAACTGGTCACTCCAACCTTCGTCATAGGCACACCTTTCAAGCCTTCTGAGCCAATAACCACCAGCATTGCGCTCTTCTCCGTTTCCACTAAAACGCAATCTGTTAACGTGGAAGTTCGCGTGTGAGATTCGTCGCCTTCTTACTTCGTCACCCATCTTCTTCACTGTTTATAATTCCAAATTTCTTTTCCGTCTTATTTCGTCTAGTTTTCTTCGATCGTCATTTTTTTATTCTTCTTTCGTCGTTATTCGTCTTAATTTATTCCGTCTCCTATGATGTTTATTTTCTATCCATCCCGGACGAGCCCCCAAATGTGGGATGGGATAAATAACACACCCAGGTTTCGGGAATAAGGCTTCTATATTCTATATTAATTATAATCGTCTTTACGTCTTTACACCTTTCACCGTCGGCCATACGTCGTCTATCTCACTCTCGCACGTCATTCTATAATTCAAATATCGATCTCTTACACGTTCCTTACCATGCATCTACCGATCACCAATCCTACAGGTATGTATGGAAAGATGTCATCTAGACTGATCTGCGACAAGTCAATGACTGGCAAGAAGTAGTGGAGGATCGACCAAGGTAGCGCTCTCTTGTTTCGGCCAAGAATCAGTTCAGGCCGCTGAGCCAGCGGAGCCAGCAGGAGACAATACCTAAGTAATTGAAATATGTCGACCTCATGACGACCCCAGGTCGTGATCAGATGTCGAGTTAAATACAAGGGTTCATTATTTGTGTGATAGGTGGCACTTGTGGCTGACGAGAAAATGATGTTAAGCAATTGCCGCAGCCAATGGACACTCGAACACCTGTAAACTCTCCTTTTTATCCGACTTAAAAAAAAAGAGGTCCTCAATTCGACATGTATACATTTTTTTTTATGTTTGTTCGCCAATTTCTTTGCCATTTACGAACCGATTTAGATGATTCTTTTTTAGTTGGAAAGTAGATAGTCACGGATTAGTACCATAATCAGGATATTAGGATCTGATGATGGGATCCTGGAAAAATTGAGGGAAACTTTCAAACTTTTATAGGGACACGTAATGTTTTTGTATCTTTTTTCAAAACTGCAACAATATTAACGCCTGACTAAATTAATTTTGTGGCTCTGCTGATGATGGAAGGTCAACTCCTCAACGGTAAGGAGTTAAAGGATAACTCTTTCAACACAGTAATTACAATAAATTTGTTAGTTATTTGGTGGAAGAGGAGGGGGGGGGGGGGGGGAGGTGCTGCCAAAAAATTCGAAACCTTTAAATTTTAAAAAGGTCCGTTTAGTGTCTCGATGACACTAAAAAGCTGGAAAAAAAAATCTGCTTAAAAAGCCGCCTGCATAAACCACGAACTTAAAAGTGTAAAATAATATTTTTAGCACTTTATACACTTCAAATAACATTTAATAACAGTACACTCGAGAACATGTGTTACCTAAGTCGGCGCCCAATAATAAAAAATGTAAAGTGATAAAAATATTATTTTACACTTTTTAGTTCGTGGCTATCTACTTTTCTCATAAAGTAAACGCGGAAGCTTGGTCAGTAGACGGAGCCAAAAAAAGTTGTTGCACTGACTCCATGGTGTGGTCACGCCGTGTGGTGGCCGGCAGCGTAGAATAGGCCACCCTCACTCTTACCGAGGTGTCGTAAAAGGCGACTAAGGAAAAGCTGCTGGCATGATCATCAGCACCCAGAGAAGGAAAACTTATATTTATATAAAAACCCTCGCCAACCCGTCTGCCAAGCGTGGTGAGTACCTATCACAGGATAAGTTTCAGTCTCATATTAAAACCTGCCTAATGAAGAAAGGTTACTATAGTGTACAAGACTATTTAAATGATAAGGATTCTTGGTCAAGTTAATTGATTTATATTTTGAGTTGTTATTCATTGTAGTCTATTAACTTTCATAATTTATTTATTTATTTATTTATTCTTTATTGCACAAGAAAGTAAAGTACAATTGGCGGACTTAATGCTATACAGCATTCTCTACCAGTCAACCATTAGGCGATGCAGAAATATGTATGACGGCTAACTAAAATTTATATCCATAAACATACATGTGAGTAATATATAATATGACTATATATACATACATAACTACATAATACAATAAACCTACTTATACTACAATTAACTCATAAAAAAAAAAACAGAAACGACGAATACCGGCTAAACTACATTGTAAGCATTAAAGGGTTGAAACAGACACAGTACATCTTGCCACAGCAGTCATAAAAACAAGGAAAGAAAAAAAAAAAGTTAAGTTAAATTTCTAGTGAGCGGAGAAAATGATCACGAACTGAACGCTTGAATGAAAATTTGGTGGAGGACTTTTTGATGTCATCAGGTAGCGAGTTCCAGAGCCTGATGGCAGACAGGGTGAAGGAGTTGGAGACACTTGCTGACTTATTTATAGGCGTATAAAGCTTAAGGAGGCTACTCGAACGAAGATTGCGGGAGCTGGACTCGCTTTTAAATTTAAACCTGCATTTCAAATATTCTGGGGCGTGAGGATTTCTAAGGATACTAAAAAGGGAACAGAGCAGTCTGAGGTTTCTGCGTTGGCGAATTGGAAGCCATTTAAGCCGAGTACGGTATGGGGAAATATGGTCGTACTTGCGTACGCCGAAGATAAAACGTAGGCAGTTATTAAGGAGACGTTCCAGTTTATTAAGAAAAACTTGCGAAAGATTCGTGCAGCAGGCATCGGCATAGTCCAAAAGCGGCACCACGAGCGCCTGAACCAGTAGGATTTTAGTGCAGGACGGTAAAAAGTTTTTAAAACGATAAAGAGTCCGCAACGTACCTGACACTTTCCGACTGGTTTCAGTGATCTGTTTATCCCAGCTAAGTGTTTTTTGTCCATAAACAAACCTAGATTTTTGACCTCTGGACAAAAGGTGATAGGGATACCATCATACTTTAAGGTAAACTTGTCTAACTCTAATTTAGCTACTTGACGTGAGCCACCGACGACAAGGGCCTGACACTTGGAAGGGTTTACAGAGATACCAAATTTGAGCGACCACTCTAGGATGGCCTTAAGATCGCTATTCAGCATCGAGACAGTTTTGTCAAAAGACTCAATATCACTCCGTGCATAAAGCTGCAGGTCATCAGCGTAGAGATGGTAAGAGTTGACCAGATTGCGAGTAATTTGATTAATGAAAATAGAGAAAAGTAAAGGTGAGAGAATTCCGCCTTGTGGGACACCAGAGTCAAGATCGCACCATTCAGAGCAATCCTGGTTTACGCGAACGACCTGTTGTCGACCTCGAAGATAAGAGGAGAACCATTCCATTGCCGGTGGGGATACACACAGTTGTGATGACAGCATGGCCAGAAGGATATCGTGACTGACAGCGTTGAATGCATTAGAAAAGTCAATTAGTATAAGAACAGTCAGTTTAGACTCCTCCATGCCGGCTCTAATGTCCTCAGTGACTTTTAGTAATGCAGTGGTGGTACTGTGGCCAGGGCGGAAACCAGATTGATATTCGCTGATTAGTTTGTTTGAGAAGACGAAACTAGATAATTGTTTGTGGACGACTGCCTCAAGAATTTTAGAAAGGAAAGGGAGAATTGAGATGGGACGGAAATGGTTAAGAAGACTAGGATTAGAAATTTTCGGTAAGGGACGGACAAAAGCTTTTCGCCAGGTGGACGGAAAGATACCAGAGTCAAGGGAAAACTTCAAAATGTGAGCGATAACAGGCAGTATGGAATCGAGGATCGGCATCAACATAACTCTGCTGATATTGTCACAACCAACCGCTTTAGATTTTAAGGAGGAGAAGATTTTACGAATCTCATCACCAGTAACTGGAAAAAATTTAAAAGGCTGGATAGGTGGTGGTAGCGTTGAAAGTATTTCAAGTATGGTCTGCGCTTTTATGTCATCCCGTAGCTTGGGCGATGTTGAAAAGTGTTTGTTCAGATCTGAAAGTGAGTACATAATTGTATTTTTTTTTCGATTGAAACTCTGTAACATCATCAATATTTGAAAAGAGTAACTACTGAGTTTCTTGCTGGTGTCTTCTCAGTAGAATCGACATTCCGAACCAGCGGTAGATATTATGTATCTATTTTGACATTCATAAGTGTTCTGTGTGGACCTAAATTGAATAAAGATTTTTTTATCTTTATCTTAGTATAGCAACTACCCCTCATGTGATTGAGGGAAGACCGTGCCCCAGCACTGGGGACTTAAATGGGCTGACGATGATAGAGTATTTGTAATTGTAATATTATGTTTGTTTAATTATGAATTATTTGTTAATTAAGCTTTTTTGTTTATATCTGAGATACAGGGTTTCTCTAGTTCAGGCAGCAAAACTTAAAATTGCTCACTAAGTATAAGTAGATTATAAGTAATAATTTGTTCTTATGATATTTCAATAAAGTTATTATTTTATTATGGTCTGTTGCAATCGCTTGCCATCAGGTGATCCGTCTCCTCGTCTGCCACGTATAAAAAGGATTGCAAATTTCTAGAAAAAAAATCAAACAGAAATATTCTTCTTTTGATTTCGCCTTTATTACTTGCACCATAGAAAAATATACATTGTCGAAACCTTCATTACGCAAAGTTGTTTACCAAGGGCACAAAACAAGCAAGTGTTTAATTTGAGTGGCCAGTGGATTTTGATGGGACCATTTATGAGCTCTGAGGTTCTTTGGGAATCCTTTTGTGACGGTTGGAGTTGGAACTCCCATCCGTTTCAGAAGATAGTGGTAATATTTGGTACATGACTGACTGGATGGCGCAATGGTAGTGACCCTGCCTCTTACGTCAAAGGTCGTGGGTTCGATCCCCACCCTGGACAAACATTCGTACGATGAACACTTGTGTTTGTTCGGTGTCTGGGTGTAATATATGTATTTAAGTATATATTTGTGTTCCTCTGTTGTCTGATATCTGCAACACAAGTGCTTAAGCTACTTAGTACGGAATCAGGTCAACGTATGAGATGTTGTGAGAATTTTTATTTGAATTAATGATAAAATAATATAATCTATTTTCACAATAATATCCTCCAACCGATTACCGCCACGGCGGCCAATCTCAACGATGAGCCACGTACGCAGGATATATTATAGTGCTCAAGAGTGTGCGCAAACAAAAGTACACTCTTATTCCCTTACCCTCATATTCCGATGGGACACTACTGTAACACGGCCGGAGAGGGATCGGGCGCAGAACCAACAGCTTAACGTACTTTCCGAGGCACTAATAATTTCTTTACTCAGGTATAGGACACCCATATACATAAATAATTACATTTTTACTGGCACTCAAATATTATTATTTTTTTTTTGAAAATAATATAAGTGTTTGCCAAAAGATTGTAACCCCGAAATTGCTTAAAATAGTTCCGGTTAAGTAGCTAAAATTAAAATCGATTGGCGTCGCTAGTGTGCCCTACCCGTTGTCTTAACTTATGAGGAGTTGTATACAGCTTGACTGCTATAGAAGGACCACTCATTAGACTGTGAGTAGTACTAAATGAAAGTAGGTAATTACAATGAAGCGACTGTCGTCTGACATTCGCAACCCTTCAAGAGGGGAACAAGACCAACTGAATCATGGTTACACGTTGCAAAAATCGTCCAAAACGTGAAGGTAAAGGTTTCCTCACGATGTTTACCTTCACCATCGAACTAGTGCTAGAAAAACGCATATAAATTTTAAAAATCTAGAAGTGCATGCTCGGGTTGGAATCACGACCTCGCCCATGGAAAGTGCAATCATATCCACTGGTTTCTTTTTCTGACTCCGAGATAGGTAGCTTAGGCATCTGTGTTACGGATATCAGAATCAACAGTGGGATTACAAATATATACATATAATACTTTTCTTTTGTAAATAAATACTTATAATACGTAGAAAACACCCAGACCAATACAAACAGACATGTTCATGCACACAAATGTTTTTACTGTGTGGGGTTCGAACCCGCAACCCTTAGACTAAAGGCAGCGTTCACTACCACTGTTCCAAAATTTAGAATCATTACATCAATAATAATTCTAAAAAAACGAACTTACTCTCAATGTTTTAATTTTGCTTACAGCATCCTTAAAGTAGGAGAGAACTCTTAACAAATTCGTTAAAAAGTGCGTAAAAACTTCATAGACTCTGTTCTTAACGTCTTAATCTTTTAAATCACGGACCCAACTTTAGCATCAAGCATTTTAATTACCTTAAACCCCCCTACAAACTCCTTGAGAGCTCTCTGAAGACTTAAGGTTTCGTTTTTGATCAAGTCGCAGCCTTCTGAAGATGAGATATGGTATCATTATATTATATATTTGTTGGTAATAATACGAATAGCTGTAGAGGGTAAGGTTATCCGAGCATGCTCCTTTGAATTTTTCAAATCTATGTGCATATTGCTACCAAAACATACATTATGGACTAGTGAGGGAAAACATCGTGAGGAAACTTGCACGTCTCGGACAGTTTCTCATAATTGTGGATACCTACAATATTTGGGAAAATGATTCTGAACTCTGCCAGTGCAACTTGTTTTGCTGCCGGTCCCAAGCCCGGGTAAAAGAGGAGGGTTCATCACGGGGCTAACCACCCAGCATGGGAAAAAGTACCATGGTTACGAAAACTTCTACAAAGGACAATCATCATCATCAGCAACCCACACTCGTCCACTGTTGGACATAGGTCTCCCCTAATGCACGCCACTGCTCCCGATTTTCGGCCACTCTCATCCAGCCCACACCAGCCAGCCATCGAATGTCATCATCCCATCTTGTCGCAGGGCGTCCTACACTACGCTTACCGAGTCGCGGTCTCCACTCAAGGACTTTACGGCTCCAACGGCTGTCAGTTCTGCGGCTAATATGACCAGCCCACTGCCACTTCAGTTTGCTAATTCGGTGGGCTATGTCGGTGACTCTGGTTATCTGTCGGATTACATCATTTCTGATGCGGTCCTTCAGATATACTCCGAGCATAGGACAAAGATACAAAGGACAATACCGGACTTTAAAACTACAAACGAACCCCGCTAAGGAAAATGGACACCCGATATGGCATGCGATTTTGAACATGAAGTATTAGCAGATGAAAAAGTTTACCAACTGGAGACGGACAGCCAGAGACGCGCCATAGTAGAAGAGGCAGAAAGTAAGTAAGATTCTGAAAGTGTAACGCTGATCCGTGGTCAGGTTCCCCTGTTTAAGGGTTGCGAAGCTTTCAACCCCTAATCATGGTCAAATTCAATGACCGTTGTTACAAGTTAATGTTGGCAAATTTTGTTAAAGTGGTTTATTTTGGCCTAACTATAAATAGTTTATTCACCAAACGTATCACCAGACTGAATTACTGAAAGTTAAATAAAATACGAACTTATTGAACAGATGAAATATTTTTTTTATCAGCAGACGCAACCTTTGATGTGACTGACGTTCCCATTTTGCAGATAAAACTATGTATTTGTCACAGTGTAATTCACAAAATAAATTGACCGTTGGAGCGCCACGCTTCGGCATGAATGGCTCGACCGGAGTGATAGATACCACTGTGCTGTGTTTCGATGCGTGAGTGAGGGTACCGGAGGCCTAATACGGGGGAAAGGGTAAAAATAAAAAAATAAAAAAGCGTCATTCAATTTAGGTCCACACAGAATACTTATGAATGTCAAAATAGGTACAGTCAACTCCAAAAATATGTATACACTTTAGGACGTTGTCTTAATATATAATATAAGAAAGTAAACCTCTACTTTCTTATAGGTAAGTATTGTGAAAAAAATATGAATACACTTTAGGACCTTGTCACAATACTTACCTATAAGAAAGTAGAGGTTTACTTTCTTATATTATATATTAAGATAAAGTCCTAAAGTGTATACATATTTTTGGAGTTGACAGTACATATATTATCATCTACCACTGGTTCGGAATGTCAATTTGGTGGCAGCGCAATTATGACTCCACTCATGTCGCAGGTGTGCATGGGCCGGCGGCAATTACTTATTTTTTTTTAATAAAAAGCCAATAAGGATGACCTCACTTCGCCTGATGGTAAGCGGCCGTGAAATCCAAATATGAGGCTGACAGGCACAAAAGAACTAATGAAGTACCCATTGAGTCTGCCATCCTCACCCTGATGGCCTGCTGAGATGCCGCTTCACGCCCCGCCTAAAAGATTGTATGAAGGAGGAAACACATGAGCTGGGAGGGCATTCCATGTCTTGATGGCTCGGGGCAGGAACGAGAAGCCAATACTCTTGGTGCGCGCCGCCATTGTCTGGATGGTATGCGGATGGCATATTCTACTTTGCCGTATGGTCCCCGGCAGAGTAGAATAGGCCACCTTCACTCTTACCGAGGTGTCGTAAAAGGCGACGAAGGTAAAGCTGCTGGCATGAGTCATCAGCACCTAGAGAAGGAAAACTCTGCATTTATATCAAAACTCTCGCCAACCCGTCTGCCAAGCGTGGTGAGTATGGCAATTACCCCTCACTGTGACTGAGGGCGGCCCGTGCCCCAGCAGTGGGGACTTAAATGGGCTGACGATGACGATGATGATGCGGATGGCTGACGCTGTCCAGCACGTGTTGTTTGATATCGTGAAATTGCGAAAAAAAGATGAAGAGGGGAACAAATTATTTATTTATTTATTCATTTACAAGTGCTGACTAGCCGTATGTATACAAGACCCTGACAGGATATTGCAATAACTTAAAAACTATTTGATATCAAGGCTACTAGAAAGTCGTTATATGTTGTTCTTTTCTGGTATGTGTGCATAGACTGTACCGCAATGTAGGCAGACGGCGTTGTGTCTATATATTTTGGTACTTTTGGTGTATGCAACAGTCATGTACCTACTATATACGTCATCGTACAACCGTTACTTTTAGCCTGTGGTGGGTAATCATTCGCCCCCATAAATCCATCGGTTGCCAAATGCATCGTCGTATCATTTACTTATGCATTACGTTATTTCCGCGTGTGATATATCGCACAGCTAGATAAAGAGTACTTGAAATATTCCAAATCGATTTTTTTTAATTCTTCGTTTCAATGAAATATAATAATTTCAAAAGTCACTTAAAAGTGTGTAACGCCCTGTTGGTCTGATGGTTTAAGTACCGGGCCGTGATTGCGGGGTGCTGGGTTTGATTCCGGGGTCGAGCAAAAATAATGTTTCGAATTTTTACCGACTTTAAAAAAAGAGGTTTAATGTTTGACTGTATGTATGTTTTTTTATTTATGTTGTAATGAGGAATTTACCCGGCATGCATGCAAGCATGACAAGAAATATCTGCGAAAAAAGAACCGCCTTCAAACACCACAACTTCACATGTCGGCGTGAGTGGCATCTGATTAATTTATTAATAAAACAAATAAATATTATTATTATAACTCCCACAATATGGCAAAATGTTGCCGTTAACCCTAAAAAAAGATACTAGTCAATAGGTCCTTAGGGTGAGTATGTGTGTGGCGTTTCGTTTAGAACTCATTCGTCAATTGGTCTGGCTTGTGAGTGAAAACGCTTTGTGTCCGAAACTCGACCGTTGGACTCATAAAGAGGGCTTGATGAGGGTCCTTCGATAAGGGTTGCCATAATATCAAAAAGAAATAAGCCCAAAGAATTGCATGCCTCAAGTGGCGTATAGGAGGTCGAAGCCATCGCAGGCCCCTCACAAGGTGGAACGACGATCTGGTGAAGGTCGCGGGAATCTACTTGGATGCGGGCGACACTGGACTGATCTGTTTGGAGATCATTGGGGGAGGCCTATGTCCAGCAGTGGACGTTTATTGGCTAAAATTATGATAAATATTGAAATCTGAGAAGTCCCAGTATTGAAATCTCAGAAGAAGAAATGGGTCCCAATCCTCCAATCCAAGGTCCTGATAAATTGGTAATGTCCTGAGATTTGGCTCAAACTCGTCGTATCATCCAAGATGTGGGTGGGGTGTCCCCCGGCAGTTTGTCGTGGCATCATCTACGACGAGGAGATAAAGGGCAGTGCCGGCGTCCCCACAAAAAAATCTACTTCGAGTACATAATGTACTTCATTTAAAAACCCAAAAGTTCTACCTTAATTTTCAAATCCGGTGTACCGGATCAAAATCCTGAGATATGGTGGTAACCCTACCTTCAATGAGATTTGGAAAGGTACATAGGTATATAAGTAAATACACATTTTGCGCTACTATCCAGTCTTGTGCGAGCTCATTTTTTTACTGATACAAAAACTGGGTATTAGGTATTGAAATTGGTCTTCCTAACTTAAATTCAGGCAAAAGAAATATCGTATATATTATTTTCAAAGCTTGTTTGAATTGCTTGTTCTGATGTGTCTTAGCTAAACGTCATATCGATGGAAGCATCAATTAGATGACTGACGTCACAGAATAGAGTAAGGTACTTAAATTATTATTTTTCATACCGCCAAATAGCCTCATGATTGGAATATTTTTTACTTTGAAATACGTTTTACAAACATCCTCATTACTCAAATTGACAAGAGAAAGTTAAATATACTTAACAGATGATTTCAAAAATATTCTCGCATGTTTTATTAGGATCCCAGCAAGTAATGTCCTAAGTAAACCTGGGCTCGAATTATGTAGATGGACAGGCAGTAATTAATTTATTCTATGTTATTATGCGCGGTCCACTCAGAATACGGGGCTAATATTAAGATAAAGTTGAATTTGAATACAGTCATGGCTCTCCAATGACTGTATTCAATGTTTGGCAAGAATGGGCCGGCTCAACCGGAGTGATAACATTGTTTTTTTTTTATGACAAATTACCACTTTGGGAGCGTCTCTTGCACAAAGTATTGTGTTTAGAAATAAATGTTATTAAAAATCTCAACATCATTTTTAAAGACCTATCCATAGATACCCCACACGTATAGGTTTGATGAAAAAAAGAATTTTTGAGTTCCAGTTTCAAGTATGGAGACCACCCAATTTTATTATTTTTTCCAATTTTTGTGTAAAAATCGTAATGCGGTTAACAAAATACATCTATTTACCAAGTTTCAATAGTATAGCTCTTATGGTTTCCCCGGCAGAGTAGAATAGGCCACCCTCACTCTTACCGAGGTGTCGTAAAAGGCGAATAAGGTAAAGCTGCTGGCATAATCATCAGCACCCAGAGAAGGAAAACTCTGCATTCATATCAAAACCCCTCATGTGATTGAGGGAGGCCCGTGCCACAGCAGTGGGGACTTAAATGGGCTGATGATGATGCTCTTATGGTTTCGGAGAAACGTGGCTGTGACATACGGACGGACGGACAGACGGACAGACATGACGAATCTATAAGGGTTCCATTTTTTTGCTATTTAGCTACGGAACCCTAAAAACGTGATTATGATGTAGGTGAAAAGTGACTGACTATGAAAACTGATTGACAATGTAAAATACATGAAACTAGAAAACGCACGCTTTAAACGGAATGTGCTATTTTCGGAACATGCGCCCCAAAGTGTGAAAGAGATCCAACCGGCCCTGACGCAGCTTTAATGCATCTCTATACGGGTGCGGTAGAGAAAGAACGTCACCCAGCATGTCACCCCAGCACTAACGGCTTCGCACGGTTTTATAAAAATGGCTTTCTATAATTAATTAAGACGGGAATTAACACGAAATTTATTATGTGATACAACATTATGTACTCACATATTTTGCTCGACGATACAGCAGCCGTGGTCGCAAGCGGACGCTTCATCCACAAATAATACTGAAAACTTTTTGAATTGTCCAAAAACTTTTTTAACTAAGAACTATGATTAGACAGAACTAGCCGTAAAACACAATATTGTCCTTTGTACATGTAGATGACGTTCTCATATATTTTAAATTAATATGTGAGATGTACATAATGTTGTATCTCTTAATAAATTTCGTGTTAATTCCCGTCTTAATTGATTATTGTTATAATGCAACGCGAAAATCTAAATAAAAAACTAATTATGGCTTTCTATGAACGTAAATAATCGCGCACGCGCACGCGTTGGACCCAACATTTGTGCCTGGTTATTTAGTAAATATTATAAGTGTTTGCCGATAGGTTTTGACCCCGAAATTGTTTAAAATAGATCCGGTTTAGCAGCTAAAAAATAAAATCGATTGGCGTCCCTAGTGCGCCATACCCGTCACCTTAAGGTGCTATGTCTATGGTAAAATATCAATGATCTTGACGAGATGCTTTTCAAACGATTATAGTCCGATCACAGTTTTTTGGCACGTGGCGAAAGTCAGAACTAATGCTGTTTCGACATTTTCGCATAGAAAAAACGTAGCGCAACGCCCTCTTCTCAATGTCTTTGCAGTGCTTTCTGATCTTGGTCGGTCTGTACAAGATTCCGAAGATCTAATAAATAAGTTATTTGACAGTATCAAAAATAAAGATTTATTTACAGTCATCCGCATAGTTTATAGCTTTAAAAAGGAATCAACAATAAAACACAACATAAATATAGAATATTTTCACCAAAAAAACCAAAATAGAATTAATTTGTTTTGTGCTTGGAACCGTGACCATAAACGGTTTTGATTGGCGTTCTTTACTGTGACGTCAGCCTATTGTAAGCAAAACGAGTGACAGACTCGACGCCATTGTGTTCTATGTATGCGGGACGCTAATGATCCATCAAATTTATCGTTAGCTATCGAATTTCCTACACGTTTACAAAAGGTTGACGTCACTCGAATGATTCGACGCCATATTGCTGAATGAAGCGTTTTTAACAAATTAAGTAATTCTTATATTTTATAATGATTCTCTAAACGAAATATTCATATTAAATGAAAATAAATAATATTTTCAGGGTTACTATACACAAATAAATAATATGAGAGGGTTTTTCAAAAAAGTCAAATAGCCTATTGTCTTAGCCATGATCTACAAATAATACTGAAACCTTTTTGGATTGATATATTTTTTTTATCTACTTTGATTAGACAGAAATAGGGCAATATGACTTGTAAGCCGTAAAACACAATATCGTGCATGAAGATGATGTTCTCATATATTTTACGTCCACAAGAAAGACCAACTTGAAACATTTTAGCACAGTATAAGGAATACCCAGTACAACGAAGAAAGTTTAGGGACCTTCAAGAGAAGAAACACTTTAGTACAGTACAAGGACTACCTAGTACCATGACTAAGAAAGTCTAAGAAAGAGTGACTCCTTTCTTGGCAACGCATCAGTGATATTATTTATGATATAGGGGGCAGACGAACGGACGTATCACCTGATGGTAAGCGATTACCGCCGCCAATGGACACCCGCCACGTCAAATAAGTCACAGGTGCGCAGCCGGCCTTTTTAAAAAGGAATACGCTCTTTTCTTGAATTAATCAACTTGCCATCAGGTGACCAGCTTGCTTGTTTATCGCCTCTAAGTGATAGGTGGTAGATGAGCAAACGGATCGCCTGATGGTAAGCGACTGCCGCCGTTCATAGACATCCGCGACACGTTTTCTGTGAGGCCATGGTATCACTCCAGTCTAGCTGGCCCATTCATGCTGAAGCGTGGCTCTCACACGGTTAAGAAAATAAAATTAATGGTAAAAAACATAAAAAAATATATTATTACAATGCTTTAAAAGCATAAAATAGTAGCTCAAGCACCTTTGACCTTGAGAGTAGATTTCTCGTACCAAAAGACTTAATATCATCATCATCAGCCCATTTAAGTCCCCACTGCTCGGGCACGGGCCTCCCTCAATCACATGAGGGGTAATTGCCATACTCACCACGCTTGGCAGACGGGTTGGCGAGGGTTTTGATATAAATGCAGAGTTTTCCTTCTCTGGGTGCTGATGATCATGCCAGCAGCTTTACCTTAGTCGCCTTTTACGACACCTCGGTAAGAGTAAGGGTGGCCTATTCTAATTAAAGACTTAATATAACGTCGTACTTATATTATATTATGGTTGCACCACTGGAAATATTCCCTCTATAATTTTAGTATCGTCGAAAAACATGGGACAGTACGAGAGAAAGACAGTAGATAAGTTAACGAGTTTCTTTACTACTCACTCGCATGTTACTTAAGAGTCAATATAAGTGACATAAATTGTTCGCATTCCCTAATAAACAAGACTGGCGCAGTTCATTTGTCAGTGGTACAGAAGCAATGGGTGTATGGTGGTGTAAGTCACAAGAAAGAGAGAAAAAAGTATTCAAACAGCCCACTTAGATGAATTCCCACAGCTGACCCTTAACGCGACGGATGGGTATCCGTCCCCCTAACTAGCAATAATAATTGATATAAGTTATGTACCTATAAATGGCTTTTTAGTACGATAATAAATATAGTTAATATATAGATCCTTAATCCTATTAAGGAAATGTAAAGCCCTCAGCTATTGCTATGCCCTTAGAGGGTGCTACATTGTATCTATGAAACACCTAAGTAAGTGCTATAATATTTTATAAGAATCTCTACTCCAATGTCGCATGCAATAAATGACGATTATGATGTTATAAGATACTAAACCGGATCTATTTTAAACAATTTCTGAGCTCCAGCCTCTAGGCAAACATTTATAGTATTTTGGTTTTTATTATTGCTTATAATAGGCAGACGAGATTGCAGCCCATCTGATGGTAAACGGTAACCGCCGCTCATAGACATCAACAATGCCGAAGCACATTCATGCCGCTGCCTACCGTGAAAGAAGAACTCTTTTTTCAAACCTTGTTTAAAAAAGGACGTGCCATAGCAATCAGAGAACACAGTTGAAAGCTCATTCCAGAGTTTGCACCAGCGTGGGAAAAAGAGCGCTGGAAACGAAGCGTTCTGGAAGGGATTGGTTGCAGGTAGTATTGGTGAAGTTTTCCGCAGTGTCTAGTCGTGCGATTGGACAATGGTGACCCTGGTATGATATTAAACAGCTCCACAGAGCACTCTCCATGAAAGAGGCAAAGAGAGCCAAATCTCTTCGCGACTCCAACGACTCCAAATTATCCGTGAGGTTGGGATCCCCGACAATTCGGACAGTTCATCTCTGCCAGTGGTGATATTTCAAATTTTTAGTACAAAAGCAGGCCAAAAGTGAAGTATGAGTATTCAGTAAATAGTATAGTCGCATGTGCTTTCCGAAAGGCTGGAGCTTCGAAATTGTTAAAAAGATATTCGGTTGAGTTGCTAACAATTTGAATAAATTTTTGTCATTATTGTGCCTAACCCGACACGTTAATTCGGAATACATAGGGCCGGTTTTTGAATTGAGAATATTTGAAGTAAAGCACGATTTGAGTACAAAGTTTGACAGTTGAAGTATAACTCAGCTTCACATTCTCAATTCAGGAAAGCGCATAATGTCAACAGTTATTATGAAGAGTGATGGCAGCTCAGTGGTGGATAAGAATGCGTTTTCCACAAGCATGGTCGTGCAAAATCCGAGCACGTCTCTCTGGATTTTTCAAATCTATGTGCGTATCTTTACCATGAGCTCAGCGGTGAAAGTAAACATCGTAAGGAAACCAAAATTGTGGATACCTCTTATATTTGAGACCATGATTCTAAACGTGTAACCATGATCCAGTTGGTATGTTGGTTGCGAGGGTCGGACGGCAGTCAGCTTCATTTTAACTAACCAGACTCCCCAAATCTCAAGTCTACGGTCTAAGCGTACTCCTGGCTCCAGAGCGACAGCTTTGCGCTTTCCAGAGCGTCGAGTGTGATTTTTTTAAAATTTAGTCTGCACAGTCCCACTGCCGGGCAAAGACCTCCCCCAAGTCTTTCTATTCCTCTCTATCTGTGATTTATTGAGCAAAGGTCTCCCCTGAGAGCCTCCACTGCTCCCTATTCATTGCCAGCGTTTGCCAGATACAGGAGTATTGGTCCAAATCGTCATATCTTTTTAGGCCTACCTCTTGGGCGACAGCCATCTACAGGCTGCCATTTCGTGACAACATGGATCCATCTCTCCGGGTGCATTCTCACAGTATGGCCAGTCAGACCAATTTCAGCTTTGCGTCCATAATGGCCGGTTCGATAATCTGATTTATTTATATGTACTTTATTTAAGTTCACATCCGCGTATAAATTGCGCCAAGAAATAAATATAGCCCCGCGGTTGCGGTCGCGTATGTGCAAATTACTTGGCCAAAATTTATTACAACATTTCGGTACAGAAATTATGCACAGCAGTTTTTGGTTCTAATTCTAGGCAGCTCACATTTGTTTCGCTAGGACTTTGCCGGATTTCTAATTTTAGCACTATTTTCACATTTAATTTGGACGTTTTAAGCACTGAAGCCGCAGTTTTCGTGTGTTGCCGTATCCTTACGGTCTTCATCGGGATTTTGTGAGTGGAATATGTTTGAAAGCTTTTGCGCTTGGATGGCTTTGTACTGATTTTTTTGTAACAGGTAGCAGACGAGCAGACGGATCACCTGATGGTAAGCAATTCCCGCCGTCCCGCGACACCAGTGGATTAACTAGTGCGCTGCCGACCTTTTAACCCCGCTTTAACTGTATCGAGGTTAAAATAGACAGTTACATTTCCTCTTTGTGTTACCATTTTACCTCAACCAAATAGAATAAAATCTTTGAAACTACTCCTTGTGAAATTAATTAAGTATCTAAATGCTGAAAATTTGCTGTGCATTTTCCCGGTGAAATATGTCTGGTCGGGTTGCCATTCAATTAGGAAAATGTCGGTAAAACTGATGAATTTTGACTTTGTATCGACTGTATTCTGAGGATTGAGTGTCAGGGAAGCCTTTAGAATTTGTAAATGGATTGTACGTAGATAACACGAATGATTTTTTTTTACGTGCTCTTATAGTGTCACAGTATATTCATCACATCATCATCATCAGCCTAACGCAGTCCACTGCTGGACGTAGGCCTCTCCAATTGTTCGCCACTGTGATCTATCCATGGCTTCTCGCATCTAACTCTTGCCAGCCATCCTGCGCATATCGTCCCCCCACCTAGCCAGAGGGCGCCCTACATTACGTTTGCCAAGATGCGGTCTCCACTCTAGAACTCGTTTACCCTATCGGTTGTCGGTTCTGCGGCTACTATGGCCAGCCCACTGCCACTTAAGCTTGCTTATCCGGTGAGCAATGTCGATGACTTTGGTTCTCTGTCGGATCACCTCATTTCGGATTCGATCTCGGAGAGAGACGCCGAGCATTGCTCGTTCCATAGCCCGCTGAGCGACCTTTAACTTGTGGACCAGCCGTATCGTAAGTGTCCACGTTTCGGATCCATATGTCATGACGGGTAGGACGCACTGATTGAAGACTTTCGTCTTTAGGCACTGTGGTATCGACGATACGAAGACACGACGAAGTTTTCCAAATGCTGCCCAACCTAACTGGATTCTCCTATTCACCTCATTCTCGAAGTTGTTTTTACCCAATTGCATCGTCTGCCTAAGGTATACGTATTTTTGCACAGTATATTAGCTCGTCGCATCCTGATGGTCACGCTGCAGCTGAATTCTTACATCGAACCACACGCAAGCGATTATCGTTCCATCCTCATCATCTCGATGGATGGCGGTCTAATACTGTGCGTTTCTCGCGGAACTTTCTACCTCGTACCTTAGTTCTGTGGAACGGTTTGGCTGCGGGAGAATTTTCCGACGGCTTCGGCTTAGGGACCTTCAAGTGAAGAGCGTTTTTAAAAAAAAAACCGACCTAGTGCGAGTCGGGCTCGCCCATGAAGGGTTCCGTAGCAGAAAGTAAGATATATGGAAGGTAAATTGCGGTTTACGGTTTATAACGTATTAAGAAAAAACTACTCACTATTTCTAGTTCAAACCAATTTTTGTTGTTAGTTTTCATGACTTATGTACATCATATATTTTTTTAAATTTTATTATTCATTTATTATAGAAGTTAGACGGGGGAGGGGGCACACACAATTTACCACTTTGGGAACGTCTCTTGCGCAAAGTATTGTGTTTAGAAAAAAATGATGTTCAAAACCTCAACATCATTTTTAAAGACCTATCCATAGATATCCCCCCACACTTATAGGTTAGATGAAAAAAAAATCAGTTTTAAGTATGGAGACCCCCCAATATTTTTATTTTTTCCAATTTTTGTGTAAAAATCGTAATGCGGTTAACTAAATACATCTATTTACCAAGTTTCAATAGTATAATTCTTATTGTTTCGGAGAAAAGTGGCTGTGACATACGGACGGACGGACAGATATGACGAATCTACAAGGGTTCCGTTTTTTGTCATTTGGCTACGGAACCCTAAAAAGGCCGTCAACACATTAGTGATTTCTCTGATTTCGCGGATGTTAATGGGCGGCATTGATTACTTTCCATCAGGTGACTCGCTTGCTCGAGATGCTTCTTCACGCTTTGTTTGAAGAAATTCATAGGAAATACAAGCGCCAGCAAAGAGTTCTATTTCTGAAAAAAAAAAATGTTTTTGTATTTGCTGTTATAGCGTTAACAGAAACACTACAGCAATAGTGAAATTTTCAACTGTCTAGATAAGTATCTCAGTTCTTCAGGTACAGCTTGGTCACAAACTAACAGACGGACCAACAGCGATGTCTTACTAAGGTCCTGTTTTTAAACTTTGGGTAAAAAACTAAGTCCATCCAAATCAACCTAGCTAGATTAGTTTCAATAATTTATGTAGGTATACTTACGCCGCTTTTTTGCTATGCAATAAACACAATTCGTCTAAAGAAGCCTGTAGCTACTTGGTGACATATTTCACAACAAAATGTACGTACTCGGACATATCTCTTTGACAATTTCTATTAGCCTTTTATACAAGCCTAGCATTGTTTTCGCGATAAAACTAGGAAAACAAAATGGCTTTTATTTTCCTATTATCCTTTCATTGTTTGTATTCCTCAGGTGTGTTATCCCCCGAATTTCCCGAACTTTGTATCTAGTTAGCTCCAAAAAGGGATTTGTCGAGTGAACGGCAGATAGCACTGCAAAATAGTGTTACTGTCATCTGCACGAAACGAAATAATTATATCGATAGTATGAGTATCATTAGCATTATTCCTTACAATTAAATTAATAAGCGCAAAATTAAGTACAATATCTATAAATTGATGTTTACACTAAAAGTGGTCTGTAAATTTAATTTACATTGTTTATTTTAAAATACAATAACTTCGCAAGCCGTGGCAACTTATAAGTCTTAAGACTAACGCAGTCTCAAGAATGTTGTAGTGTATGCCTTGTTCATCATCATCAGCCCTATTAAAGTCCCCACTGCTGGGGCACGGGCCTCCCTACAATCACATGAGGGGTGATTGCCATACTCACCACGCTTGGCAGACGGGTTGGCGAGGGTTTTGATATAAATGCAGAGTTTTCCTTCTCTGGGTGTTGATGATCATGCCAGAATCTTTACCTTAGTCGCCTTTTACGACACCTCGGTAAGAGTGAGGGTGGCCTATTCTACTCTGCCGGGACCACACGGCTATGCCTTGTTGGTTGTCCTAAAAACAAATAAGTAGTTAAAAGTATTGATATTCATTATTGGCAGCTATGAAGGGCAAAAAGGCTATTGAAGTAGTGCAAATTCAAAATTTGACTGCTCACTCTGTCCTGACCGAGCCACCATTTTCTATAAAATAAGCTATCGATAATTGATAAAAATATTCATCGATAAATTTATTAAAACTTTTGCGCAGCACTATTACGAATGTTCTGATAAGGGAATCGAGCTTGTGTTATCTCGTCGTTGATTTAATAATATTATCTTGAAAGTTCTTTTTAGAGTTTGTTTGGAGATAACGCGTGGTTTAATAGAAGATTTGTGTTTAGGGGAGATTGAGGGTGGCGATAAAAATGGTATTAAATCGATTATTACTAGAGCGGTTGTCCTCGGCAGAGTAGAATAGGCCACCCTCACTCTTACCGTCGTTAAAGGCGACTAAGGTAAAGCTGCTGGCATGATCATCAGCACCCAGAGAAGGAATACTCTGCATTTATATCAAAACCCTCGCCAACCCGTCTGCCAAGCGTGGTGAGTATGGCAATTACCCCTCATGTGATTGAGGGAGGCCCGTGCTCCAACAGTAAGGGACTTAAATGGGCTGATGATGATGATGGAGAGCGGTTGACATAGAATGTGCTATTTTAAAATATCCACTGCATTCAAAAAAGCTTTACTAACTTAGGTGTTGCGTTCGTTAAACTAGTGGATGTCCATAAGCCACAGCAACTCCCGCCGGACTCGTGTCCACACCAAGTTTGTCATACTGGTGTGACTAGGAGTAATTTCCATTACTCGTGGTCACACCGATTCGCGCTTTGCCGAAATGCATTTAGTGTCGTGAAGTACTTGATAAAGAAATAACTTTGAGTCATCTAGCGTGCCTGATCCTGAGTTAGATTTTATGAATTAACTTATTATTCCTGTTTTTTTTTTCAATCATCATCATCATCAGCCCATCTAAGTCCCCACTGCTGGGGCACGGGCCTCCCTCAATCACATGAGGGGTAATTGCCATACTCACCACGCTTGGCAGACGGGTTGGCGAGGGTTTTCATATAAATGCAGAGTTTTCCTTCTCTGGGTGCTGATGATCATGCCAGCAGTTTTACCTTAGTCGCCTTTTACGACACCTCGGTAAGAGTGAGGGTGGCCTATTCTACTCTGCCGGGACCACACGGCGTTGTTTTTTCCAATGCTTTGAGTTAAAAAGTACCAGGAAAACATAGTTCTATAAGAGGTATTTCCATTCTCGAAATTCGTGTCCTCATCTGCTCGTCTGCCACCTATCAAATTTTAACAGTGGGAGAGCCACCCCTCGGTATGGATGGGCCCGGCTTGACCGGAGTAATACCACGTCCTCACAGAAAACCAGCCTGAAGCAGTGTATGCGCTGTTTCGCTTCGTGAGTACCGGAGGCCCAATACAAGGGAAGGGGGGTTAAAAGTTAAGCAGCGCACTTGTGACACCACTGGTGCTGCAGATGTCCTTGGGCGGCTGTAATCGCTTACCATCAGGTGATCCGTCTGCTCGTCTGCAAGCTATCACATAAAAAACAGAGATCCAATGTACAAATTTAGGCGGTCTTATCGTTGGGAGCGATCTCTACCAGACAACGTACATTTCGATCTTATTTGAATAGTTTTAAAAGTGTACGTTGACATTTGGTTCAGAGTGTACAGTCAACTCCAAAAATATGTATACAATTTAGGACGTTGTCACAATATATAATATAAGACAGTAGACCTCTACTTTCTTATAGGTAAGTATTGTGACAAGGTCCTAAAGTGTATACATATTTTTGGAGTTGACTGTACTAACGTAACGATGGTGAACTCCTTCGTTGGTGGCCGTATTAACACTATAGCCAATTATTACAGAAGAAAGAAGTTTTTTCTTTTGTAATAATGACTTGGGCTTACTCACGCAGCAAAACACAGCATAGTCTGCTTCAAGCTGGTTTTCTGTGAGGTCATGGTATCACTCCGGTCGAGCCGGCCCATTCATGCCGAAGCGTGGCTTTCCCACGTTCGGTATACCTAGCTTTTAAGTTTTGTTTGTATCTATCTATGTAAAATGTACTTATTACTAAAACTGAATGTATATATAGAATCTAAACTAACCACAAAGTAGCTTAATGTGACAGGTAGGGCACACTAGCGACGCCAATCGATTTTAATTTTCAGCTACTTAACCGGATCTATTTTAAACTATTTCGGGAATACAATCTCTCGGCAAAAACCTATACTATTCATTTAATACTTATATTTAACTATTTGGTCTGCTCTTGCACTCGAATTTTGGATTACCGCCAAAGGTGGCCGTTTTTGGCAAGAATCAATTTTTCGCGTACAAAAACGGACCCAACATTTGTGTATGTTATGTACGCCAAAGGTCGTGGGTTCGTCCCCACCCTGGGACAAAACATTCGTGCGATGACCTTGTGTTGTTCCCGGTGTCTGTGCGTGTAATATATGTATTTAAGTATATATTTGTGTTCCTCTGTTGTCTTTTATCTTTAACACAAGGCTTAAGCTCTAGTACGGAAATCAGGTCAAATGTATGCAGAATGATTTATTTATTAATAAATAGTATTAGTGATAGCTCCAGTTTTGAAGCTAAAAAATAAATTCTATAGCGTAGGGCCCCAAGTGGGCCCTACCCGTCATCTGAACAAAAAAAGTAGGAAAAAATATCATCATCATCATCAGCCCATTTAAGTCCCCACTGCTGGGGCACGGGCCTCCCTCAATCACATGAGGGTAATTTGCCATACTCACCACGCTTGCAGACCGGGTTGGCGAGGTTTTGATATAAATACAGAGTTTTTCCTTCTCTGGGTGCTGATGATCATGCCAGCAGCTTAACCTTAGTCGCCTTTTACGACACCTCGGTAAGAGTGAGGGTGGCCTATTCTACTCTGCCGGGGACCACACGGCTCAGGAAAAAAGATGATGCAATCCAATTTTGTGTTATAAAATAACACACAAGATTTTTTAAAAGGTTCTCAGTCTGTTGGTATTCAGTATTTCATGTACATAGGTACCTATTACTAAAACTGAATGTTATAATATAGAATCTAAACTAACCACAAAGTAGCTTAACTAGATTTAACGTTCAGAAATACCGAAACGGATTCTAGACTGTCATCGCTATCTATTTTCAGTTGTGAAACTTAGTAGTCTAGCTTTCAACATCGGTAATCGCGCCATTTATAGATAAAGCAGGTGGAGTTTGAATATAGTTCAGAATATTCTGATTGAGTGTACAGATATAACTAAGTTGTATGAATATTGTTTAATATCTCGCAAAAATCAGATTTTCATAGATTTAACACACGCAATAAACATAGGCTTGTTGTTTCAAATCTTAGACTTCATAAAATTGGAAATTCATTTGTATCCTACAAAGCTGAGCATTAGAATGTTTAATGTACATATGTTTACGTTTCATGTAAAAACTGCCTAATGCAGAAAGGCTAATATAAAGTAGATGATTGTTTAAACGATAAGGATTCCTGGACATGTTGATCTCTTCGCCTGTCCTCTAATGTATAATTTCATTTCATAATTTTTCTTTGACGATTTACCTAAACGATACTGATTATAAGCATTGTATATCATACTGTCACTGTGATCATAGTTTGTATAAGAATGAACATTGTAATTACCAGATTATTTGAAAATTTTCTGCGAAAAAACCGCCTGCAACAACCACGAACTAAAAAGTGTAAAATAATATTTTTATCACTTTATACACTTCAAACACATCATCATTCACCCACCCAGTGGTGCCACTAATGCGAGTATAGGCCTAATTTCCTTTACGCCAATGTACCCCGTCCTGGACCGCTCGGAGCTATGTAGTCCCCACGATTTTTAATAATAATTAATATCAACACGTGGACACTCATGGCTGGACTAGTCCACCGGTTCAAAGTCGCTCAAAGAGCTATGGAAAGGGCTATGCTCGGAGTATCTCTGAAGGACCGCATCAGAAATGATGTAATCCGTCAGAGAACCAGAGTCACTGACATAGCCCACCGAATTAGCAAACTGGTGGCAGTGGGCTGCTCATATTAGCCGCAGAACTGACAGCCGTTGGAGCCGTAAAGTCCTTGAGTGGAGACCGCGATTTGGAAAGCGTAGTGTAGGACGCCCTGAGACAAGATGGGATGATGACAATCGAAGGCTGTCTGGTGTGGGCTGGATGAGAGTGGCCGAAAATCGGGAGCAGTGGCGTGCATAAGGGGAGACCTATGTCCAGCAGTGGACGAGTGTGGGTTGCTGATGATGATGAATTAATATCAATAAAAATACACATTTAATGAAAACTAAAAAATATTCATCTTTTTTTCTTTCTTTATATAAAAAGCGTATTAAAGTGGTAATCTGTAAAACAGGTGCACGAGCTACTATCTTGGAGTCTGATCAATTTTGTGATGTTGTGAAATATTTATTTATTTATCAAAGTCTAAGTCAAATAATAGGTACTTTATTTGCATAGGCTTGAACATAGCACTTACAAATCGTCATACATTTGAATAACTTATAAAACAATTTATAAGTACTTATGTTTAATATACATGTTAATACATATATGTGTTGATTCATAAATATACTAAAAAAAACAAACATAAGGTGATTCTGCCACCGTCTCGGAAAGTTCTTTCTGGTCGAGAAGATCCGGCAAGAAAAAATACCAGTTATTCTTTTTAAGCGCCAAACTTTCATACAATGTTATGTCATCATCATACCAAGTCATACAGTTTAATTGTAACACAAAATAAAATAAAGAAAATTATGAGGTAAACCGAGGCAGACCAGTCCCCAAAGGTGGCACCTGTTCACAAGTATGACGTATGTGTCAGCCATCATTTCACTCAACCATATTAGAGGGAATGCAATGACCCGCCACATTGCGCCACCACCTCAGAGACATTTGAGTGAGCATGACTTAGGCTCCCCTCACACAGAGTAGTAGTTACTTATCCAATACTAATAAACTGCAGGACGAGGGTTATATTTATCACCATCATCATCCATCCACCCAGTGGTGCCACTAATGCGAGTATAGGCCTAATTTCCTTTACGCCAATGTACCCCGTCCTGGACCGCTCGGAGCTATGTAGTCCCCACGATTTTGGTGATATCTTCGACCCATCGTGTCACTGGACGACCTGGATTTCTTCTGTCGCTTCTAGGACACCATTTGGTCAGGATTTTACTCCAGCTACCATCACCGCGCCTACCTAAGTGTCCTGCCCAATTCCATTTTAGTACTTTTAGTACTATCACTCTTGATACGATATCTACTACACTATACTAGTATTGGACTATAGTGAAGTAACATTTTGTAAGCCAACTGCAAATTTGATAGCGTTCATTCCTTGAGTTTCCTGTACTATCTAATATCAAAGTTTCAATTCTGGGGCAGAAGAAATTTTCCACTCGAACAAATAAAGCCGTTGTACACAGCGGTCGCAGACAACAAAGTTATTTTTCTCTCAAACATTTATGTCGACTCGCTAGAGATTAAATTTTATCGCTAATCGATTTTTTTAACGATAGTAAAAATTACCAAAATATATTTAAGGTGATGGGTAGGGCACACTAGCGACGCCAATCGATTTTAATTTATAGCTACTAAACCGGATCTATTTTAAACAACTCCGGGGTTACAACCTCTCGGTAAACACTTATACTATTTATTAAATAGCAATGCACAAATGTTGGGTCCGTTTTTGTACACGAAAAATTGATTCACGCTAAAAGCGGCCTCTTTTGGCGGTAATCCAAAATTTGAGTGTAAAAGCAGACCAAACAGTTAACTATAAGTATTACATAAATAGTATAGGTGTTTGCCGAAAGGTTATAACCCAGAAATTGTTAAAAATAGATCGAGTTTAGTTGTTAAAAATTAAAATCGATTGGTGTCGCTAGTGTGCCCTACACGTCACCTTAAACAAAAAAGCTAAACGAACAAGAAAGACAGGTTAATGCGAGTCGGCATGATAAGAGAGTTCCGCGGTTGCCACTGATATGTACAGACCGACCAAGATCAGCGGGGGGCATTGTAAAACGTTTTTTCAATGCAAAAATGTCAAAACAGCTTTTTATTCCTACATTCGCCACGTGCTAAATAACCGGACTGTCTGTCACAGTCGTCCTCATTTATACCGTAAAAAACGAATGATTTTTAATACCTATATTATTAACATAATTATTTTTAAGTTTTGTTAGCATACATTTTCATCATTGGCGACGAGACTAAAGCGCGTCGACATCGCTGGCTAGGACACCTCGAGAGAATTGAGGAAGATCGTGCAGTAAAGTGAGCGTACCTGGGACGTCCAAATGGGCGAAGGCCAGTCGGCTGTCCAAGATACCGAGATGAGGTCGAAAAGGATGTGGACGGACTCTTGGTGGATGACTGAGATGGAGTCTCTTATTATCGGAGGCCAAGACTCACTATTGTTCATGGGGGGCGGCAATCGCTTAGCATCAGGTGATCCGTCTGCTTGTCTGTCACCTATCACTTCAAAAAAAAAAAGAAAAAGTTATAACTTTTTGTTCAGTCGTCTAATATGGATAACTTTTTTTTTATGTGATAGGTGGGCAGACGAGCAGATGGATCGCCTCATGTTAAGCAATTGCCGCCGCCCATAGACACCCGCGACACCAGTGGAGTATTAGAAAGTTGAACCGATTTAATAAAAGCAAATCCCAAAAAATATTATCACTTACCATCAGGTGAAATATTGTCAAACGCTTACCTATCTACAGTAAAAAAAATCTAACCAAAGGGTTTAAAATCATGGGATGATTGATACGATCACATACGATCTATCTTTTTTTTAATAGAAAATCCAATCACGTGACCTGATGGTAAGCGGCCGTGAAATCCAAATATGAGGCTGACAGGCACAAAAAAACTAACAAAAAAATTGTATAACGAATAATCGATAAAAAATATTCGATTTATCATGTAGATGTCCCATCTCTGCGCTCACTCAGCTTCGCTCGCTCCCCCGAGAAATGAGCGGAGTGCCGGATCAGAGATGTAGTTTGTCCGTCTGTCAACGCTTTAGTATTTGATTGGGTGGACCAACTTCGTAGTTCTGCACGGTAGTAAATCTATTACGTTAGTTTAGTTCTCCGTGTGGAGCAAATAAAATCTGTCATGATGAGGGTGGAGCTAAGTGGTCAAGGTTTCTTCAATATAGTTATTCATGTTTAATATTTTGACCTGTGTGGATGTAGGTATGAATGGCAGTACAGTGGCGAACACATCAAGCTATACAAAACTGTCAAATATCTTCATTCGATTATAAACCTTATATTATTACACTTGAGTTCGAATTCGATTGAGGAAATTTGACAGTTTTGTATATTATTACACTTGAGTTCGAATTCGATTGAGGAAATTTGACAGTTTTGTATAGCTTGACCTGTCCGCCACTGTACAACTGTCCCTCATAACTTGTAAACTAGTTATCATATATGAACAAATGATGTGTCGTTGGAAGCGTCTTGATTGTCTTCTGGTTATAAGCGACATGACGTCACGTTAAATTGACTAACAGCGCCCTCTAGGGAACTTAGAGTAAGGAACTAAAAAAAATCATATCAAATGAAAGAGCTTTTTTAGCACATTTCAAATATGTAATTTTATTTACATAACTAAAAATATGTTAAATAAAAATCAAGTTTAAAAACTAAACCCCGACTACCAAAAAACACGCTCTAAAAAGTACGAAATAAGAAAATTGTCTCTGCTGAAATTATTATGCTGTATTGCCTGTGGTCGTATACCACCTACTGTAGCAAAACAGGTTCATTATAATAATAAATTAAAATCAACGTGGCATCGACCACGGCGATACGGCATATTAATTTCAGCAGAGACAATTTTCTTGTTTTGTACTTTTTAGAGCGTGTTTTTTTGGTAGTCGGGTTTTAGTTTTTAAACTTGATTTTTATTTAACATATTTTTAGTTATGTAAATAAAATTACATATTTGAAATGTGCTAAAAAAGCTCTTTCATTCAATCCTTTCGAGCCAGCCTATTCATGCCGAAGCGTGGCTCTCCCACTGCTCTCCCACGGTTTGACTCTTACCACCGGAATCAAAAAAACATTCGTAAAACGATGGAAAAAATTGTAACATTAATCACTCATAAGCAGACAACGTCAATATTATCTATACTAGAGGTAGATTATGTTTTTTTCTTTTTTTTATAGAGGCATTAGTATATTGGCTCTCCTCAGCCTGATGGTAAGCAAGAAAAGAGCCCAAGTTGCAATTACAACGCAAGCGATGTCAAGGCATCACCTCCGTTGGCACCGCGCCCGCGAGATATGCTTCCTTCACGTTTCGTTTGAAGCAATCCTATATTATAGGAAGGGGGAAAATCTAAAAAAAATCTATAATAAGTCCTCAAATTAAAGCAAGAACTGTAATATTCGAACGAGATACTTCAATGTATAAGGGTCTGATAAAAGCAAAAGCAAATAATCAATCTTATAATTAACAGGAAAAGGTTGATATTCGAATGGAATTCACTGGCCACAATTATGCAGGGCGTGGGAATCTTAATTACGCGCCCGCTAAACACAAGCGGCAATTAGTGCGACTTAATGCGAAAGTGAGGTAAATATTAGTGGTTTGGATTATAATTATATGTTGTACCTATGTCTTCTAATTGGTAAACTAATCCCTACAAAATCAAGTCGGCGTTACTAAGCCATCAAGAGAACCAAAGTCATCGATATAGGAACCGTGCGCTAACTACGGGTAGTTAGATCGATGGTAGCCCACTGGACTAGGGGTAGTAGTAATATTAATAAAGCCTATATACTGTCCCACTGCAGGGCAAAAGCCTCTAACATAGAAATCAAGTCATCGCTACTATGATGGGATTAGGCTTAATCACCACGCTTGCCTAATGCGGATTGGTGATCACAAACCCGAGCAATGTTCGAAAAATTCGAAACATACTTTTTGCTCCACCCGGGAATCGAACTCAGTACCCCGAGATCACGGCCCGGTACCTAAACCACTAGACCAACAGGACTCGGCAGTGAGGGAAAACATTGTGAGGATCCATCATCTCAATGGATGGCGGTCTAATATTGTGTGTTTTTCGGGGAAATTTCTACCACGTACCTTAGTTCTGTAGAATGGTTTGGCTGCAGGAGTATTTCCCGACGTCTACGAATTAGGGACCTTCAAGAGAAGAGCGTACTCTTTTTTTAAAAAGCCCGGCAACACATTAGCAATCTCTCTGATGTCGCGGATGTTCATGGGCGGCGCTGATTACTTTCCATCAGGTGACTCGCTGGCTCGTTTGTCCGCCTCTAGCATAAAAAAGAGGAAATCTGCACGTTTCGGGAAGTTTCTGAAACGAGTAACCATGACTCAGTTAGTCTGGTTAAAGAGTTGCGAAGGTCAGACGGCAATCTTTTCATTGTAATTACCATACTCCTCAAATCCTGCTTTGGACGCAATTAGGAAAACCATACAGCTGAGGACTACTGGACATTTCATGAGTGGGCCCGGCGGCTGATGGAGACAGTATTCATTCATATCAACTGGGCCGAGGGCCAATTGGGCCGAGCAAGCGACCAAAATGTGCTTTCAGATTTTTCTTAGAAAGAAAAGAAGAGAGAAAAAAAAGATAATATATTTATTGACCATCACAACACAGAACAAATAAATACAGTAGGCATAACACGATACAGATACAATGAGGTTGTACGAGAAGAGATGGTGTGGTTGTGTGTGCTTAATCAGGTCGCAAACCTAAGCATTTGCTGCTATGGCATTATCTGCGGTGCCACAGTAGCGCTATTATTATGGTGGGACCTGGTATAGAAAATTTGACTGCGGGATATACTTGGTACAATTTTCAAGTAAATAACACACTTTAAAATTTCATCTCGAGTTCAGGCGGGACTCGAAACCCACACCTTCCACAATCGGGTGAATGTTCTACCAATTAGACCACTGAACGCGTTATTAAGCCGACAAAATTTGTAAGTGCTTGATTCGACATGAGCTGTCGTGGATTGTGGAAGGTGTGGGTTCGAGTTCCACCTGAACTCGAGATGAAGTTTTTAAGTGTGTTATTTACTTAAGAATAAATTGCAAAAGATTGCTATTTGATCTTTTTATAGCTATTAGAACAATTTTGGTTCTTTTTAAGGAAACCTAACCTAACCCCTAACCTCAAAAGGAAAAAACGAAACCCTTAAAAGATCACTTAGTAGTTTATGTATGTCAAGAATCTTTATTTCTGACAAGCATGATGGTGTCGAGTTGAAAACCGTATACTTGGGTCTCATCATTTCAGAAAACAGACGTCCACTGCTGGACATAGGCCTCCTCCAATGTTCTCCCATAGATCAGTCCTGTGCCGCCCGCATCCAATGGATTCCTCGCAATCTTCACCAGATCGTTAGGTCCACCTTGTAGGGGGAATAGGCCAGGCCATATAATAAGCCACCCTCACTCTTACCGAGGTGTCGTAAAAGGCGACTAAGGTAAAGCTGCTGGCATGATCATCAGCACCCAGAGAAGGAAAACTCTGCATTTATATCAAAACCCTCGCCAACCCGTCTGCCAAGCGTGGTGAGTATGGCAATTACCCCTCATGTGATTGAGGAAGGCCTCCTGTCCCCCAGCAGTGGGGACTTAAATGGGCTGATGATGCGGGGGGCCTGCCACGGCTGCGAATTCCTGTATGTGGCATCCACTCGAGATACTTGGGCCTACGATCCTTTAAAGTTGAGAAAGTACGCTATGGACTGTTAGATGTGCCTCTGAGTGTACCTTTTCTTATGAATTAATAATAATCAAAGTATGCAATTTTTTAATTAACGTGATAGTTGGCAAGTGAGTAGACGGATCTGATGGTAAGCGATTGCTGCCGCCCATGAACACCCGCAAAACCAGTGAAGTCACAAGTGCACCACCAACCTTTAAGCCCTCCTTTCCCATGGATCGGGCCTCCGGCACCCTCACTTACACAGCGAAACACAACAGGGACACTGCTTCACGTCGGTTTTCTGTGAGATCGAGATATCACTCCGGCTTGAGCCGGCCCGTACATGCCGAAGCGTGGCTCTCCCATGGTTTATTGTGTCGCTTAGTACATGCACGATACGTGTGCACTCACCTACGATATGAGAATTACATCAGCAACATAAACGGCGTGTCGGGTCGATAATGTGCTCCACTTACCAGGTATTTCCTCTGGGAAATAGGGGCCATGTCGAATATGACGCGATGCAGCCGATATTTTATATTGCATCTGAAAATATTTAATTTACACTTAACTAGATTATTTCTCACCGTATGCACCGTGATGTTTTATTTATTTATTTGCATTTTTACAACTATACAATATAAATAGCTGTCAAATAATTAGACACTAAAAAGCATGAAAAAAAATCTAGGAAAAGAAAACCGCTTTCAAAAACCACGAACTAAAAAGTCTTGAATAATATTTTCAACACTTTAAATGACATTTTATAACAGTACACTCGAGAAAGGATATCACTGAAGTCGACGCCTAATCCCTGTGGAATAATTGAATATTGTATTACAAGATAGCATTGTGCGGCGACTTCAGTAATATCATTTTACACTTTATAGTTCGTGGCTTTTGAAGGCAGTTTTTTTTTACTTCTACTACTGAAAATGAAAATGAAAATAGTTTATTCAATTTTGGGGCAATACAGAACACTTATGAATGTCAACATGTTAACCACTGGTTCGGAATGTAGTTATCTGCCAAGAAGACACCAGCAAGAAACTTAGCAGTTACTCTTTAAAAAAAATGTGTTTTACAAAATGTCACCATTAACTTTAAAAATGTAATTGTTTAAATATTTTAATAGAACTGCTTGTATAATTTTAATGAAATTAATTTATAATAATTCTATAAGTATGTAGCGAATTTACTAGAAAACATGTGTTTTATGTCTGTTTTATGCACCAGAGGAACAAGCAAATTTATAATTCAAATTGTAAACGTCTCATTTTAAATGAAACTTTTGTAGTTTTTTATGAGAATAAAAAAATCTTTAAACCTAACTTTAAAATATAGTACAATTTTTGTGTCACTAATATGTCCTTAAATTATTGTCATTCATAAAATCGTCTATTTTATAATAGCATTTTTTCACTAAACAGTTTTTTTATATGTAATATAAACTTAGGTATGTGTGGGCAAGTCAATAATAATCTGAGGTAACTTATTAAACATTTTTATGCTCAATCCTATAAATGAACTGTCGACCTTTTATGGAGTCTGATATTTGGAACGGCAAGTCTGTGCTTATTTCTGGTGTTAAGGCTGTGACAGTCAGACTTCTTCGAGAACAGATGGAGATTTTTATGAACGTACATAAGGCAATCAAGGGCGCATTAGAGCCACGGTAAGTATGTCGATTTTTTTAAACAAATCTCTAAGGGAGTCGCACGATGTAAGGCCATAAATGGCGCGGATGGCTCTCTTCTTTACTAGCGCTGCAGTGGAGAAAAGCGAAAATGACTAACTTTCAATACCTACGCCAAGCTCTTAAAGATTGAAACATTTTAGGTCAAACAAATATCGGCCTAGGCATCTGATTGGATAATGGTGACGACAAACGTTCAGTCATCTGGTTAATTGTTACAGTCAAAGACATGGCTAGTTATTCTTCGGCCATTTGATTGAATAATCGCGTTTGACGAACGCCCTAGGCGTTCGATTAGATAGCTAATTTAACCAGATGGCTGCGACATCATGATGTTTATCCTTACCTCCGGGTTCGTTAAAAAAATCATCATCATCATAGCCCACATCCACCCACTGCTGAGTATAGGCCTCTTTTTTACCACGCCACTCCTTTCGGTCTCCTGCCAGCCTTATCCATTGTTTCCTCTCTGCCGTTACAATATCGTCGGACCATCGGGCAGGTGGTCTACCCACAGGTACAGTAAAAAATACGCACATTACAAATTCAGAGGTACGAGTAGTGCTCTCGGTGCTTAACCACTGAGCTATAACGGCTCTTATTCGATATCTTCCCAATGGCTTTAGATTCGTATGCCTCACGTTTTTTATTGGAACTCTTGTTAGATCCACGATTCTATGTTTGATAGTCAATATTTCCACATATTTTTGATCAGATCGCACGAACGAGTCAGCTTTTGTCAATATTGATTCATCAGTGATATAGTGTTGTGAATATGTTAACGGTTTATCGATAATTTTAACGTTAGTCGCTACATAATTTAAAACAGTCACTTTTGAAGTCTGTCCTGCTTAAATCTTTAAAACTGCGCAACGGATCAGAAAAAGAAAACCGGCGTGAAGCAGCACTGTGCTGTGTTTCGCTTCGTGAGTGATGGTACCGGAGGCCCAATCCGGGGAGAAGGGGGTTTAAGGTTAGCAGCGCACTTGTGACTCCACTAGTTGTTTAAGATCGTAGAACAAAATTGTGATAAGAACGTATAAAAGTTTATAAGTACCATGTTTTCGCAGACTGTATACTTTCAATCGCAGAAACGTGGCCCGAAAAGGATCTATTTATAACAAATCTCTGTTTACCCCAATTATTTCTTTACAGCTACAATCAACCACATAAAAACACTCCACTGGTGTCACGGCTGTCTGTAGGCAGCGGGAATTGCTTACCATCAGGCAATCCGTCTGCTCGTCTGCCACCTATCACATAAAAAACGGATTTTAGTGCGATTTTTTAGTAGATGAATAATTCAAGAGGATGGTTTAATTATGTAGAATAATATTACACAATATATAATTTTCTTTTTGGTCAATAGGCTAACGCTTGACCACAATCTCACCTGATGGAAAGCGATGATGAGGTCTAAGATATTGCACTCGTGTGAAGCCAGGCAGGTCGCTAGTAAAAGATAATTGATAGATCTCTTGTGTTTGTGCACTATTATATTGTGTACTGCTAGGTACCTGGTGATGGGCCTGGCCTGGCAGGCCCTTAGGAGGTCCCCTGGGGAGAGCCCCACATTACCAGGCCGTCTCCCAGCGGCTGGGTGTTCATAAGGCGGTGTCGACCACCGGCGCCGACGTCGGCTCGCTTCGAGCCGGCGGTATTTCCTACGGGTAAACAAAAATAGTACCTGGTGATAATAATAAACCAGGTTAATTAGTATATAAAGATAGCCAGATATACTATTATTAAACGAGTTTTCTTATGTGATATGTGGCAGACGAGCAAACGAATCAATTGATGGTAAGCGATTGCTGCCCGTTAAAACGCCAGCGCTATATTTTGACGAGTGAGATTGAGAGTACCAGAGGTACTGGAAGTTCAACATGTGAGCTAGTGTTACAGGTATCTAATCCATGGTCGTCGGCAATTGCTATCCATCTGTTTGCTAGTTTGCCACCAATCACTTAAAAAACATTTGGTCTAATGGTTTTAGTACCGGGCCATGATCTCGGGGCCCTGGGTTCTCAGGTTTAGCAAAAAGTATGTTTCGAGTTCTTCGAACATAGCTCGGGTTTGTGATCACCAATCCGCATTAGACAAGCGTGGTGATTAAGTCTTATCCTATGACTGTAGCGCTGCCTTGTATTCTATGATGGAAGCCTTTGCCCTGAAATGGGACAGTTTATAGACTTATATTAATACTACTCTTACCACTAGTCTAGTGAACTAGTTTTGGGTCAAGATCGACATAGCTTTACATGTTCTGATGCAGAGAAAGGACGCAGTGGAAGCGTGCTGGGTCCATAACCTTCTGATGCAGAGGAAGGACGCAGTGGAAAAAAGCCGGAATAATAGCCGCTAGAGTATCCAAATAATTACCTAGTTGTATTTAATAGGTTTAAGTATACACGGTATCTTGGTCACATGGAGACAGTCAAACATGATATATAGTTATAAACAAAGTACATACATTAAATTCAAATCAGTGTCAAAATATTTCCAGTGTCTGATTAGACAAAGAGCAGGTTTTACCTACAACATGCTATTGCATTAAACAATAATAATCAATGGCATTAAGCATCGCTCTATCGACAACATATTTTCGCGTTCCCATCCCTAAAGTTAGATAAAAACAATGCGCCGATATTTTCCTTCCAAAGTTTGATTTCTCGGGAGAGGCAGTTGAAATCATATCGGCCGTTCGTGTTTCGACAGATTTCCTGAATACGGGCAAAGCTTTTGTGTCTTTAATAATTACGATCCTTTCTTTGGGAATGTTTTGCACGTTTTTATTCCTTTTTTCATTAGCAGGGTAGGATTATTCCTGGGAACAAAAGAACAGCTTGTCAATGACGATATGGATCAGTGGTCACTACCACTACCTCTGGCGCAAGGGTTGCGGGTTCGACAGTATACACATTTGTGTGCGTAAATATGTCTGTATGTATTGGTCTGGGTGTTTTCTATGTATTGTAAAGTAAAATATTTTATGTATATATTTGTAATTCTGCTGTTGGTTTTGGTATCTGTGCACACAGGTGCTTAAGCTGCCTATCTCAGAGTCACATCAATGTAATCGTATGTGATGTTGTGAAATATATTCTATGGGCGGCAGCAATCTCTTACCATCAGGCGATCCGTCTGCTCATTTGCCTCCTAGCACATAAAAATATATTTATTTAAAAAACCGGCCCAGTGCGAGTCGGACTCGCCCATGAAGGGTTCCGCAGCAGCAAGTAAGATATATGGAAGGTAAATTGCGGTTTACGGTTTATAACGTATTAAAAAAAACAACTCACTATATCTAGTTCAAACCAGTTCAGACATGACGAACTTATAAGGGTTCCGTTTTTTGCCATTTGGCTACGGAACCCTAAGAACCGTCTTTATATTTTTTTCTAATAATAATAGAGGGACTGCCATGCAGACACGTAGAAGGTGCTAAGTACCAAGATGAAATCCTAGATTCTTCGAAGTTTTTTCTATATTACTACCCGAGTTTTTCCTTACTTAAGACAGCTTATTACGATGGCTAACCTCCCTAAGTGGATCTTAGTCTCTGACATGAGATTTGCCTTGTTGCCTGGTCCACTTTTCGATAGTCCGGTCCTGCGCTTGTAAACTTTGGTCATAGAAAATATACCGATCGTTGTGAATGAGCAAAATCTTTTTCGACCTGGTCTATCCACCGATGCCTTGGGGGCATCGGTGGATAGACCAGGTCATATGTATGCTCTCTTCGCACCTCAATGCAACTCCTCTCTCACAACGTGGCCGAGCCAGTTTTATTAATCGCTGTTTCCCCGTGGTTCTACTATTTTGTTCGTGGTAGGACCACGTGGAAAACCTATCCGTGGTCCTACTATTGTGTTTTATTATTGGTAATCTGCTTTGAGTATGTAAGATAATATTCAGGTAAATAGCGGTTATTTTCACTCGTTCCCACTTTTTTTTAATTCTATTTTAGTTTAGGGACTTTAACCTTGTGTTATATCAGTCTCATTGTAACCTAAACATTATTATTACAATTTAATAGATATAGTTAATTAATAACGTTACATGATTTATATTAAAAAGAAACTAAATAGTTCAATCACCGATGAAGAATCATCTTACACACCAGTTGAGCCGTGTCTGATGCAGGTTCAGCCAAAATAGAATTGAATACCCCTAAGTTAAAGTGTTTAAGATGAAAGTTGTTCATCAGTGATCGACGCTGTGTTTAATTTTTGACACACTCCATCAACAAGTGCTGCACATTTTCCACTTTATTCTAGACATCATAATTTGGGGAGTCAGATTGTTTCATCAGATGTGCAAACTTGTAAGATGGAATGTGACCAGACCTTAATCTCAATCCCAATAGACGTCCACTGCTGGAAATAGGACTCCCCCAATCTTCTCCACACAGATCGGTCCTGTGCCGCCCGCATCCAATGGATTCCCGCGTTCTTCACCAGATCTTCGGTCCACATTGTAGTAGGCCTGCCACGGCTGCGACTTCCTGTACGTGGCCTCCACTCGAGGACCGCCCTAACGGCCGCCTGTTCTCCTCGCTATGTACCCTGACCATTGCCACTTGAGGCATACAATCCTTTGGGCCAATCTATGCAGTAATGCAATTTATTTTCTATTTAAGCTTACATTTGCAAACCATACCCTGGTGGGTTCGGGGAGGCTCATTTTGAATGGTCTTATACCAGATCCTCTTCTTCCCACTTCCCACTTGCTGCGTTCCCGCGCTCGTACCACTACCACCGGTATGTGTACCGATTAGCCGTGTGACCCCCGGCAGAGTAGAATAGGCCACCCTCACTCTTACCGAGGTAAAAGGCGACTAAGGTAAAGCTGCTGGCATGATCATCAGCACCCAGAGAAGGAAAACTCTGCATTTATATCAAAACCCTCGCCAACCCGTCTGCCAAGCGTGGTGAGTATGGCAATTACCCCTCATGTGATTGAGGGAGGCCCGTGCCCCAGCAGTGGGGACTTAAATGGGCTGACGATGACGATGATGATGACTTCCTTACGAGTGGGATACCAAAGTAGTAGGATACCCTACCAAAGTAGTAGGATGCAAGCCATATTTCAGGCTAGTCCCTGGAACAAATGTCTTAGGAGCGTTTATTTACCCGGGAAGATGGAACGCCCGCCACGCCCCATGGTGCTCCCGCAAGTTACACTGTTTTACTTGGCATGTTTACTTACTTTTGTGTTTTTATGTGGTTGATTGTAGCTGTAAAGAAATAATTGAGGTAAACAGAGATTTGTTATAAATAAATCCTTTTCGGGCCACGTTTCTGCGATTGAAAGTATACAGTCTGCAGAAACATGGGACTTATAAACTTTATTACATTCTTATCACAATTTTCTTCTACGATCTTAAACAACTCGTGGAGTCACAAGTGCGCGGTCAACCTTTAAATCCCCTTTAACCCTCCTTTGCCCAGGATTGGGCCTCCGCTACCCTCACTCACGCATCGAAACACAGCACAGTGCTGCTTCACGCCGGTGTTCGTGGCATCACTCCATTCGAGCCCGCCCATTCATGCCGAAACTTGGCTCTTTTACTAATAATGTCTCCATGATGAGCCCAACGGTTGGTACTTGAAATATTTAGATATAGAATTTGACACTAAAACGAATGAATGGAAATGGCGGTATTGTTATGTTAGCAAGAAAGCAGATAAGTAAATAATGTATATATATATGTGTCTAAAAATCATAGTTATTTTTAGACAC